>JAZKJV010006370.1:0-1200000 GCA_037367405.1 Ottelia alismoides | reverse complement strand
AACAAGGCTCTCCCAGAATTCAGGCAAAGAAGAACGATTCACCCAACCCACGCCCTCCCAGATGGCCTGCACGAAGGGGCAGAGCAAGAAGAGGTGGTCGGAGGTTTCAATGTCGATGCCGCACAGAGCACATGTAGGGGGGATGTTCGGAATAATGGACGAGCAACGGGCTGTAAGAGCATATTGACCATACTTCTTACTCGGGCTGAAGCATGGGCGGACCCGAGCAGCGGGGAAACGGGCTGTAAGAAGTAAATTGACCATACTTCTTACTCGGGTCCAACCCATGCTTCCACTGCGCTCCCTTTATCTATAAGCAACCATTGCTTAAGACTAAGGATCTCTTATGTAAGAGCATTTCAACATTTATACATGCTTCATTAAATTCATACAATATGAATATTATGAAGATTCATGAATGACCAGAGTATAGATAGTAGAATGATGACACTCATCATCTACATCCATCTAAACTCTTAAAACATAGGTTCAGGTAGGTACTCAAACAATTTGAATACATCATCTCTTATAGAGCCACTATTCTGCATGATGCAGTGATCCATCTCATTCATGTTAAATGTCAAGAGCACATATGTATGCCAGAATATCTTCATTAATTTTATAAGGATTATTTGACAATTGCGATCATCATCGACATGTCACTTCCAAAGTACATCCGATGAGAGATCAAGACTATAGAGACACACAAACCCTAGGGTTGTAGTCCTATTATCTATTTAATTGTCATTCCTCATTATTATGAGGAAACTTGCACATTGCAACCACATACATTATGTGTTCAACTGCAAGTACAATATCTGGATCATGAGTCCAATCCATGATATTTTACTGGTTATTATTGAGTATATCATTGAGTGGGTTTTAATGAAGGATTATCTGAAATAAGAAATTTGCATAAATATATAAATATATATATATATATATATATTTTACTTTGATTTAGGATTTTTTATATCAAAGTTGTCTTGTCTTGTCAACACTGAAAGTTCATTCCCTTAATCACTTTCAATGTAAGAGATATACTTACCATTATATCTCAACCAAGGCCTTAAAAGTCGGATTTCGGTTTCGTTTCGGTGAGGGACCGAAACGAAATTTCGGCCGAATTTCGGTCGAAATTCGACCGAAATTTCGGTCATTTCGGTGGCCTTTTGAACTAGACCCCCCCAAATTTCGACCGATATAGTCATTTCGGCCGAATTTCGGTCACCTACCGAAATCGAAATTCGACCGAAATTCGGCCGAATTTCGGCGAAATTTAAGGCCATGATCTCAACAAGATCTGGGATCTCCTTCCTTATCTTTGTTACATCCCAATAATATGAGAATCTGCAACTCGGATAAAAAAGAAGGGGGAACACATTCCGCCTTGCAAGTCCAACTTGCATTCCCAATTCGGTCTTTAACACCCAGGCCCACCACCCCTAAGGTGATGTTGACCCGTCGTTAATTGAACCAACCGTCAACAGGAATAGTACTCGCTATACGCAATCCAATATCGCCCCAATAATATGAGGATCCGATATTGGGGTTACTACGTATACGGCCTTACTCTTTCGAGAAGCAAAGAGCCCGATCCAGATGCGCTTGCATACAGGAGCTGTCACTTCGGACATGCGTCTCCTATATACAATCCCTGGCGACGGAACCCTTCGCCTTGACGGGAGACCATGGATGTCACTTATGTGATCCTCCATATCATATTCAATTTCTAATTAATCATTATGAATCATATTCATTATGATTAATTCTTCCAAGGGAAATAACATCTCTATATATAATAGAGTATCTTAATTTTAATTGGATTCCAATTAATCTAATCATATTAAATTAATGATCCAATTAATATCCAACAAACATTTTAATAGTTACTTGAATTATGGTATTATCTCAAATACGTATTATTTCGAATTTTAATAATTAGAAATACATCATGATTTCTTAAGCATTATACTAACCCTACCCGCTGTCATGGCCAGTACCGACGAGAGTGGGACGGACCACATACGTTCAACCCGCAACCCCAATGCTCTCCGACTAGACACCATATCCACCTCGGGAAAGAATAATGCAAAATAGATCATTTTGTACTTGAGATGATCATCGGTTCTTCAACCGAAATTATATCATATAGTAATAAACAAAACAATTTTGATTAACATTATAATGAGATTTGCTAAACAAATCCCAAGTCCTATTCAAGCAACATGTTTGTTGGAATGTTGATCATGTAACCAATCTTGATCTAGATCACATCTAATCATTTGTTGGTTAGGGCAAAGTCATTTAAGGACATAATTATCATTAAATATGTTACAAATATTTATGCATAATTATTCCAGGAAATTAAACAATTTAATTTCACTAATTAATTAAATGACAATCACTAGGTTCTTGATTAGGAAAGTATTTTCAGCAGTGACCCTCACTTACTAAAAATACCATATCTCAATCAATTTAAATCCAAATTAAGCAAAGTAAATTTCTAAAGTTTGCTAACTTGATTTACAACAGAACCCAAGTGATTTGCACGCATTTCAAGGCGTTTCAAATCCGCAATTAACATCTTAATTACGTCATGATCCGCAGTCCCCGAAACAGTGGATACATGTTCACTAAAATGAGCATATCTAGAGCAAACGGAATCGAAATCACGCAAACTCAGATCCTACGGTTTCCTTATTTAATGGGGAATAAAATCCAAATATTATTTTCGTGTTTAAACAACTTAAACAGTGCCGAAAATAATATCAAAACAGAGATGCGAAAATGAAATGCAAGAAAACTTTCGCAAACCCTAATGAACCCAAGTCGTCCTCGATTTATGGATCGTATCCAAAACCACCGACCTAAGGCTCTGATACCACTTGAAGGATATGGTTAGATCCTCAAGCGCACCACGGAAGCGTAATCGTCGTATCGAATACGACGAATAATGACTAGTCGCACTAGTTGTTCTATGCAGCGGAAATTAAAAAATTTTCATGTGACGAAACCACATGATCCAAGAACACTTCTCGAATCGTTTCGTCTAAACCACAACCAAGTATTAGGTTTACCTCTTGAAGCGTGGTTGCGATCAACTTTCTAAACGAAGAGACCTCCTGTCTCAAGTCCGATCCGTCGGAGGAGATGCTTGCGAGCGCGGGGATGAACCGCGTGCTTCTCGCAATCCATGTTGATGATCCAAGCGGTGGATCTCCTGATCTCGACACACGAGATCCGACGTCTTCTTCACGAGCAAGGCATGCCGAAGTAGACGGAGTTCCACGAGCAAAACATCGGGCAGCATAACGACGGTGCCGCGGCGATGGAGAGCCTCTCTAGGGCATTCATGGTGGACGACCATGAGAGGGAGAGAGAGAAAGAAAGAGAGAGAGAGACTTGTTGTCTCACTTATGTGTCAAGAAGAGCAATGGGGTGCCTCTCCTTTTATAGGGTTTTGGGATCCATGGATCTCAATTCATGTGTCAACACAAATCCAATGGTGCACATTAATTTGTGTTTCTTTCAATGGTCATGATTTGTTGCTAAAAACACAACAACAATTAATTTAATAAAAATCAAATATATATTAAATATAATTTGATTTATATCAAATCAATCTCCATTGGAGAGATAGGAAAGGAGGCAAGCCTCCTTCCATAAGGAGGGTGGACGGCCACCACATTCCTTATGGAATTGTGGTCGTCCCCTCTCCTCATTAGGAAGGGAGCTTCCTTTTTCCTATTACATGAGATTACATTATCTCATGATTCTCTCCAATATTTGCAACAACATTTGTTGCAAATTATTTCACAAAAATAAATCCAATTTATTTTGTGAACATTACAATCATGCCATTGGAAATTTGTGAATCATATTCACAACCCAAAACAAAATGTAAATTACATTTTCAATTCAATGTCCAATGTGAATCCAATTCACATTAACATTTAATTAACAAATGTAAATCACAAATAGCTCTCTCTTATATATTATAAATCACATTTATAATATATATGACTAATATGGATATTGCTATCCACATTATTCATATCCATGATAATTAAATCACATTTAATCATTTTGGATCTTTATTCTCTTGTTCTCAAATAATATGAATCACATTCACATTATTCACATCTTTGATAATCAAATCACATTTAATTATCTCAGATAACTCTCTTTATAATATGAATCAAATTCATATTACTCATGATAATTAAATTACATTTAATTATCCATTTTCTCAATGCTCGGATACATAAATCAACAATAGAATTATCCATGAACTCCTTCAAGGATAATGCGCTTTCTCCGCAGATACTTGGAGATAAGGACAGGGCGATTGTATTGTTCCACGTATAGTGACATGGATATTGAGATCATATCTCAAATCCAGATCGCGGGCCTCCCATAGATGCTTGATTAAATCAAGACCGTAAATCTAATCTTTTTATTGCATCTGAATCACATTCAGATCAATGTCCAACACTTGAACCAAGATCAGATTACTTCTCTACTGAGAGGAGTCACTAAAATCCAGACCCGTTTCATCACTCCCTAGGAATGGAAGCGTCATGGTTATACAATCGTTTATGATCACATCACCCTCAGGTATTCCCAATACCTATACATCCTGCATACTGGAAGACTCAGGCTAAACCTGAAGTATTGGATCAACTTTATACTGTCTACTTCATGGTTTTATCAGTAAGTTTCTCATTCGATCATTGGGAGTTGGTATCAATCATACACTTTCCAAAAGCGTATATCATACCTAGGTCTTGATCATATACGTTCCAAAAGTATATATCAAACCTACAAATTCAGTCAAGCTTCCAAAGTGAAACAACCGTGCGCACGGAATTTGATTCTTCCCAATATCTCATGAGTGAGCTCATGTCTTCCGGTTCAGTAACTGAACATGTATGATCCCTTTGAGAGATCGTATTACTCATATGCCCTTATATGCACACCAACGCGCCGGTGTATAGACCTTGATTAGGTCATCAACCTATTGGTCTGCCAAATGTACATACTCAGACATATAGTAACACATCTGTCTCCGGTCAGAGGATGCGTGCCTATATCATGACAACATACGATATAGGACTTTGGTTATCTCGATCTCGTTAAGTCAACTCTTTGACCTAACCATTGTTTTAAAAAGCGCCGCCTCGAGGCGCAAAGGCGTACGCCTCGAGGCGAGGCGCAGCAATTTCGCCCTGAGGCGCACGCCTCAGGTTCTCTGGGTGGGGCGTGCGCCTTGACTTGGCGTGAGGCGCTCGAGGCGCGAGGCGCTCGAGGCGAGGCGGAGGCGTAAGCCTCGAGCCATGAGGCTTTTTTTTTACATTTTTGGTTATGTGCTTTGCACTTGACCTTATTTTTTTGTTAGCATTATATTTTTTATGTTTGTATTTTTGTTTACATGTTAACCCTTGCATATTTCTATATATAGCTCCATGCAAAGAGAAGAGATCGCTTGAAACAAGCGAAGTTTAATGATCTTGTATACTTCATGTTCAATTTATCATACATCTACACATACTAGTTCTATTACACACGGATTTGAGTTTGAATTGTAATAAATGTTTTATATTAGTTGCAAGTTTGCAAACTTGATGTTGTTATTTGGTTGTATAAGTTGTGAATCTTAGAATAGTTATCGCATATATGAAGAAGCAAGGATGCAAATAACCCCCGTCTTATTGGGTTATGATATGGCAGGAGGGGATGCATATGACGGTTCTCTAACAATATCCAACATGACAAATGGTTGGGATTCAAGGTGTGTTAGTATTTTTTACTTCAAACACTAAAAATTATGGTTCCTATTATACTTTAGTATTAAGTATAGATTTAATTCAATACTCATATAGAATTATTGAAGTTGGAGTTGGAACTTGATATTCCATATATTAGTGCCTTTTTTTGAATTACAATGCCTTCATTGCTTATGTATTGCATCTCTTATTAGTGTTAAACTATTCTTGAATGTATTTTTGGGAACATTTAATATTATCATATATTTTTTCAATGTATTTTCCTTTAATTTTATTTTTTTTCCAAAAAATTGAGGCTTACGCCTCGACCGCCTCGAGGCTTACGCCTCGCCTTGATTTCAGGGAAAACGCCTCGAACCGCCTCACGCTTTTTTAAACCTTGGACCTAACTAATCTGACACCTCCGAATCTCTATTCCTATGCAGAGGACCTGCATCAAGAGGTCGGTCAGATATCAGCCTTCAGAGATAAGGATTGCCATCTCCTACTCAGGCTGGAGACCATCTCTTAACAATCATCTGACGGTGCTTGATGAGTCCTCAATCTAACTCTTTAGGTATTCATCCAAGCACCAGCTTCTATGATTCAATAGTTGAATCAACAGCTGTATGATCATCAAGATGGCCATGGTACATAACCCTAATTGTACTAAGGGACCTATTATGCAAATTATGTATTCTTCATTTCAGATTAAGGAGTGAATTGCAATAACATTTATTGCATAATGGCTCGCAGTGGGCTCGCATTTCCAACAATTACACCATATCGTGATGCAGATTATGCCAGGTGTCCTGCATATATGAAATCAATAACTAGTTTCAACACTTTCCTTGGGGGGCAACCTTATTATATGGAGAAGCAAAAAAAAGGTGTGGTCTCTTGCTCGAGTGTAAAGACGCATACGTGGCAATTATCGTGGCAGCAATAGAAATGCTATAGATTTAGATTGTGCTTACCGCTTAAGATGGTTTGGTCATTTGCGAAGAAGATCAGGTGATGCATCAGTTAGGAGATGCGAGTGTTGGGATGTTGAGTCGGCTAAAAGAGGGCGAGGACGACCCAAGAAGTGTTGGAAAGAGACTATACGAAGGGATCTTAGTTTTTTGGATATAAGCCCGAGATTGATCGAAGATAGATCTGAATGGAGGCGAAGAATCCATGTAGCCGACCCTACTTAATTGTGGGAAAAAGGCTTTGTTGTTGTTGTTACTAACCTTCATCATCTGCTTGATACTATGACAGAGTAGAAATGTGACAATACAATTACTATGCACATAGCAAACAACCTTATGCTTCATGAGAGAACGAAACATGTAGAGGCAGACTGTCGTTTTGCAAAAGATCTCATCCAACAATGACTTGTACGGAGTCTCAGTGTTCCTTTAGCACATCATGCTCCAGATATATTTACGAAGACACTCTGAGCGAAACTTCACAAGATGAGCATGCTAGAAATCTGCATACCATCTCGAGCATGGCCTCAAATTTCAGCGAAATTCAGTCGAATTTCTGTCGAATATCGATATCCAGTCGAAATCGAAATTCAACCGAAATGACCGAAATATGGGGGTCCTAGTACAAAAAATGACCGAAATGACCGAAATTTCGGTCGAAATTCCACCGAAATTCCACCGAAATTCTGTTTTGGGTCGATACCGAAATGGTGACCGAAACCGACATTTAGGGCCTTGATCTCGAGGGAGAGTGCTAAAGTATACAAAAGTTGCAACCCCTCATGGGTAATCTAAGTACTCTACATTTTTCGTGCTCTCTCCCACATAGAATCTTATTATAGTGGGCTAGGGTGTTATCAATATATCGATCTCTCTTGAGGTCATGAGGGACGCTTTCCTCCTCAAATGGGTGTCGCGCCTTCTTGGGCGCGAGAATGGTTTCCTGGTTCAATGTCTTCGCAGGGCGGCGGGTAACGCATATCTCTCCGTATTTGACGGTCGATCACATAACCAATCTCCCATATTTTGGCGCGAGGCCTTCTCGGTTTTCAACCGCAATCGGTCCCTCTTCCGTCCATCCCTTGGCAACGGCTCCTCTTTCAGATTCTGGACCATGGACTGGTCTGGTAAGGGCACTTTCATGAACCTCTTCCCTAGACTTTATGCGCTTGCCAGAGACAAAGATGCACCGGTGGCGGCTTATTGGTCCAACGGCTCATGGTGCCCCATCTTGGTGGACGCTCTCTCCTCACAGCGGCTGATGGATTTCTCCGCCTTGAGGTCCTTGCTCGGGGAGGCCCCTACTCCATCGGGGGGACATGATCACTTCAGCTGGAACGACGGTTCCTTCTCCTCGAGGAAGGCATATGCCGCTCTCCTCCCCAGCGGCGCTCCTCCGGATAACCTTTTCCTCAACCACTGCAAGTTTATCTGGGCCCTCAAACTTCCGGAGAGGATTGGCATATTCTTATGGATCTTGAGGCGGGGCCGACTTCCTACTCGCGATCGCCTGCAACCGATCTTCCCGAACATGCCCACTTTGTGTGGGCTTTGCTCCTCCGCGGTGGAGTCGGCTGATCACCTTTTCCTCCATTGTGATCTCGTGCGGCCACTCTGGGAAGACTATACATGGCTGAATCGTACGTCGATGGTTTCGTTTTGGGAGAGCCTTGCTGTATCTGAAAGCCATTCGCGGACGGAGTGGCTGGCTACGGTAGCGAGAATTTGGTGTATATGGCTGGCCAGGAACAAATTGCTGTTTGCAGGACAGAGATTTTACTTAGAAAATATTTGTATCGATGCGAACCGCCTGTGTGCGGATTGGTCAATCAGGTAATCTTGTTGTATTTGCGGGGCGAATGGTTTCAGGTTGTGACCATTCTCCCCCACGTATTCCCTTCCCTCCCCATCTGTAAGTACTTCCCCCTTTCTTTATTTCAATAAATTGGGGCGAACACCTACGAGTGTCTCCCCCTTTCGGAGTGTCAAAAAAAAATATATCGATCTCTCTTATTCTCACAGCAACAGCTTATGTTTTAATAAAATGATATAAACAATAAAATCTCAAGTAGAATAACCTTCCTTTTGCCAATCTAAAAGAGAGTAGCCTTCTTTAGTGCACTAGTGGTTACAATACTAGTTGTTAAAGGTCAAGAACCAATCATGCCTTTTGAAAAGGGTTTGATTTCGTGCATCTTTGTCACCTTCAAGAGCCTTACGACCTTCCTTTTAGTTTATCTCCTCTATCAACCTTAGTAGCCCTCCACTACCACTTTTTTGCCTATACACTGGATTCCTAGTGATCAGAAGTATGATTTGAAAAGACTACCCTCGAGACAGTCACGGCGGGGCTTTTTAGCCTTGAGGTGGACACCTCAGCTGGTATTGATGAGGCGCACACCTCAGAAAGTCGATGCGATCCGAGGCATTCTGTGAAGCGTTTTTTTGGATTTTAAAGCATTTTCGAAGGATTTAAATTATCTTATTGGTAGTTTTAGATGCTTATAATGTATAGTTGTCTACGATATATATTTACAAGATGAATGCTTGGAATTTTACGTTTCTTCATATTCATATTGAGCATTAAACTTGTCTAATTATTTCAAGAAATTCTTAATATCACACTTTTAAATACACAATAATCCACAAAGCTTAAAGAAAAGCTAGTGTCAAGAGAGGTGACATGATGAGCGATGTAATATACCAACTAGAAAAAATAATATTATATTCAAGGCACGTCAATGTCATATTCTATATATTAGTCATATAACAAGTACATCTAATCTTAATTTTTATGCACCGCAATATTTTTAGCGAAAAATATGTTGTCTTTGATATTTTAATGACAATTATAACCCATGATTCCATTTTTTATCGGGTAGAAATTTAGGAGATAAGTTTATGGAATTTACATATCATTTATATCCTTTCTCTCAGGTTCTTATGTTCATAATTTCATCATATATTACAATGTTATATAATATATATGTTAATTTAGATAATTTATCAGTAAATATATTTATTATATTTTTATAAGTATTTTCCTATACAAACTGAAGCTTATGTCTCGATTGCCTCGAGGCTATGCCTCGCCTCCAGGGAGAGCACCTCGTTCCGCCTTTCTTTTTTCAAACCTTGATTAGAAATCAAGGCATGTTTATTGAAAAGCATTGTCGAAAAGCTCAACATGTGCAAGAAAAGCTGAGTTCAAATTCTTTCGATGAGGAAAAATAGGCCAACAACTTCTACCAATTAGAGCATGAATGAACTCGACTTCAAGCTTCAATTCATCCCTTTAAAAGAGGACTCTATTCCTTCTACCCACTTATGTAATTATAAATGAGAGAAGAGAACCTTAAAAAATAACAAGAGACGGACGATTACCTACCAAGAGTGAACACCCTTCATTAAATGAAAAAAAACAAGTTCACAACTTCTGCGCCTAAGAATCGAGTGAGTGAACCATAGGATACAAAAGAGAATCAAGCCCAAGAACAACGTGACCGAACCATAGGATATGAAGGCGAATCATGCCCATTGACGAGAAGATTGGCCAAGGGAGAGGATGAGCCCTTTAGAGAAGAATAAATCAAGGTACCCATTTCATTTTTATTTTAAAAAGCAAGAAAAAGAGAAGGGGGTAGCCAACAGCCATAAAAGCATTTCATCCCATCTCTTAATGAACCTAACAAGTGATATCCTCGGTTTTGGTTCCATATTAAGAGCGTGTGATAGGGATGTCATTCTTTATCATGATCATCACATCTTTCTCCCTTTTGTGTCTATGCAACCACCTTCACCATTCTTCACAATTGTTTTGTCACCTTATCATCATTACCTTCATTAACTCCAGCATGTATAACGATCAATGACATGATATAGCAATATGACATGATAATTGCGAGTTTATGACATTATAAATTTATAACCTAACAAATGTAGTGTAAAAATAATGTTTTTATATTCTAAGCTCTTAATACCGATTATCAAGCAAAATACTGCATTCTGTTAGTGTGGAGAAGAGAATGAATCATTGTGTTTATTCCGTAAGTCTAGGATCTCTTATATAAAGAGAAAACCCTAGAGAGCCAAAAGAAACAAATACATAAAAGATCCCGAAGGGTTACATGACATAAATAAATTAGAAAATATAATAACTCTAACACTTCTCCTCAAGTTGGAGCATATCTGTCGATCATGCCCAACTTGGAAATCAAATACAAGAGGCGCTTCGTCGGAAGTTCTTTCGTGAAGATGAACACAAGTTGAAGTTCAATGGAGATGTGTGGAGTGTTGATCTATCCATCTCGTACTGCATCACGAAGGAAAAGGCAATCAACTTGTATTTTGTTCGCTCATGGAAAACAGAATTGGTGGCGATGTGCATAACATACTTGTTATCGTGGTATAAGGTACAAGAGTAGCAATTGAAAGTTCAAGTTCCTTTAGAAAAGAGACATGTTATGTGATCTCACTGGTTGCTTGAGCCATTACCCTGTATTCTGCCTGTGCACTTGATCTGGAGACCATTGTCTGTTTATTACTTCGCCGAGTCACCAAGTTGTCCCCAACAAACATGGCATAAAATGTAGTGGACCGTCGATCCTCAAGAGAACTGGCATAGTCATCATATGTATAGGTGGAGACATTAGTGTGCCCATTCACCCCATATAAGAGTCCACGTCCAGGAGATTTCTTCAAGTATTGGAGGATCATAAGAACATTATGCCAGTGATTGTAAAGACATTTCCATATATTGACTAGATATGCTCACAACATATGATATACATGGCCTAGTAACAGTAAGATAGAGCAATTTTCTCACTAAGCTTACCATGTAGTATCCTTAAATGCTAGATCAGTAGATGTGGAATGTTTTCTCACTTCTGCAGGGATGCCAGATGGTTTGCATCCAAGTAGTCCTGCATCAATCAGAATGTCTATGCAATACTTCCTCTATGAGAGATGGAGCTTCTATGTAAAGTGTATCACATCAATGCCAAGAAAATAATGAAATTGGCCAAGATCTTTTGTGACGAACACCTTCTAGAGGAAGGTCTTGGTCTCTAAAATATTAGCTTTATCATCTCCTGTGACAATCATATCATCAACATAAATTAGCAAGAATGATGATGCTCGTAGACCATCATCTAGCGAAGACAGAGTGGTCAGATGTCGTCCTCTAAAAACAAGGTTCATGATCTCAGTAGTGAGTCTGACAAACCATGCCCAAGGGCTCTGCATCAGGCCATAGATAGCTTTGTGTAGTCAGCATACACACTCCCCCTCGACTAACCCGACGACTGCATCATGTAGACCTCCTCCTCAAGGTGACCATAGAGAACCGTTCTTCACATTAAGCTGATAAATGGGCCAGGCCTTGTTAACAACAACAGAGAGAATAGTACGTGTCAATCACATTCTGGCAACGGACGAGAATGTCTCAAAATAATCAAATTTGTGTGAAGCCTTTGGCAACTAATATGGCTTTCAACTTGTTAATAGACCCATCAGGCGACTGCTTGATTGTGAAGACCCATATGCAAGCCACGAGTCGAACTATCAGAGGCAAGGTTGCAAAAATCGGTAGTCGGTACCTGGTCGGTTGGGTCAATAACTAAGGATTAATCGGCAGTCGGACGACTAATTGGATTTAATCTAGTTTTAATCGGCTTTGAATTTTTAACTATTTTAAATATATAAATCATTTTTGTATGTATATTCTTACATATTTACATAGATTTGTACATTTTTATATTATCATAATGAAAGAAAAGAAGTAATTGAAGTAAAATAAAATATTAAGTGTATTAGAATAAGTTTGCCTTAAAAAATAAAAAATATGTGGTATCTCCAAGTAAAAATCGATCGACTAGTTGTCCTAATCGGAATTAGTCGGTACTCGGTCGGCCACCCATGACTAGACTAGTCGGGCCTATTAGTCGGGCCAATCGGGAGACTTCTACAACAATGATTTTACCGTGCCTCCTTGTAGGAGTTGCGTCAGGTAGCTTACAACCAACGTAAAAAATAGTAGGATTTTTCAACATGGATTTGAGCAGGAATCCATGTAGTTGTTTTAAAAGTGGGAGAAGGCTTCACTATTGTTTATAGATTTTATCGTGCACCCTCTGCACCACAGGGGTTGTGCTCGGTCAAAAGAAATTCTATGTAGAAAGTGTGGTGAACTATACTTTAAGTCACGGATCTCGTAACACAGGATTTTTATTTTTAATATATAGTGTATGCAATAACATGCACTAGTTTGGTGCTTGTCCCTTTTCTTTTAGAATAATTAATAGGAATTTACCCAGTTGGGTTATAAAACATGTCTAGGTTGATGAGGTTGGAGATGGAGAGCGCGAGTGGGAGCAAAAGTAGTTTGGGAGAGGGCAAAGAGATTGAGAGGGACATCCTCAAAGCCGATTTGCGGAGGACTACCGTCATCAGAGAGAGTAGCGTCGAGGTGCAAATATACGAGGAAGACGTCGATGACACCATTATGGAGGAGTTGGCGGGGGAATGATCTTGGAGAAATGCGAAGAAGAAGAGAAAGGCTGGTTTGACTGAAGCAAAAGGAAGTTATGGCGTCGTGGTTTTATTGATGCGACTCGAGGGATTATCTTTCCAAGACCTGCGTGACATTGAAACCCTTATGTTTCAGATGTGGTTGCCTTGGCCATCGTCGATGAGAATGCTTGGCCAAAGGTTCCTGGACAATGAAGAGGGCACCTTTGACGTACCCTAATACAAGAGAATCCGATGTGGATTTAGAGGAACATATGTTAAACCTACTGGACGTGGATTTTGTCTACTTGTTCCAGCATTTATCTGAAGGAGCAGTGATCAAAGACCCAATCGATGGAATCTTGCTCGGGGAAGGCGAGACAAAGGTTTTGGGAAAAGCACACGAAGGGATTTCAACGAAACTATGAATCGGCGTGGGGTTGACATATCTTCCGGAAGGGCTACTGTATCTAAGGGGCTTATCATCGTCAGGTGCTACGAAGGTGATGAAGGGGCCCTGGAGGATTGCTTGCCATCGAAATCGAAGGGGCACCTTCTGTGGCGAAGATCGCGTTTTCTAGATGGATCTTCGGGGGTTGTCGATGTGACCCAGAGGATGAAGATCCTAGGTGTCCATAT
The DNA here is from genome assembly GCA_037367405.1 of Ottelia alismoides. Classification (NCBI taxonomy): domain Eukaryota; kingdom Viridiplantae; phylum Streptophyta; class Magnoliopsida; order Alismatales; family Hydrocharitaceae; genus Ottelia; species Ottelia alismoides. The sequence goes on along the minus strand of JAZKJV010006370.1, from coordinate 1,186,112 downwards.
GAGGTGTCGAAAGATGGAAGTCATCCGTGAGGTGTTGCTGCATGTTGGGGAGGTCAATGAACTTTGCTGCTTCGGTTTGAGGTCGGGTGAGGAACATAAGATGATCGTTCTGATGCGGGGTTCCAAGCCTCTGGTGGCGATGAGAGCAATGCCAGTTACAATTTGGCTCATGCCTTTGGACACAATTTTAAGTGACGATAGAGTGGAGGCAGATACCTTGAAGGTGACTCTGATGGTGGCTGGAGATAATCAAGCATCGGAGTTTATGACAGTGATTTCGGAAACAACGCTTTTGGGGGGAGGCGAGCTGCCACCATCGTTATGGGGGTGTTATTGAATGGTGCAGAAATGAAGGACTCAGACTTGGGTAATCTCCTCAACCCGATTAAATCGGGCCATCCTTTTTACCCGAGTAAGCCAGGTCATTTCAGTAATTCGAGTGGCTGACGGGTTACGTGGAACCTGAGTCTTCACTATTAGCCTGGTCTAACATTCTGTACCAGTGCTTGGTGATGAACTCAGATGCAATGTTCAGATCTGAGATATCAGATCTAAGAGGATTTTTTTGACCAGATGGATGGATCGCTTGTTGCAGAGCGTGGAGGGGGGATCCTGCATCATTTTGACGAGTAAGCTACTTCAAGGTACTTCAAAACTGATGCACATGAGGATTCCTCGAGTGTTGCGATTCGTGCAGGCCTTCGTGGGCAGGGAGGCGACACCCGGTTGCTGCTGGATCAGCGAGCGGTGGTGGCTTGAGGGCTCTTGCATGGGTGGGGGAAATGTACATGACCTCCATGGGTGGTGCCAAAGCATGTGAAGGTGAGGGGAGGAATCGACTGCAACCAAGGTTGCGGAAAGCGGTAGTTAGTACTTGGTCGGCGGGGTCACTGAGTAAGGGTTAATTGGCAGTAGGTCGACTAATCGGATTTAGTCGTTTATTAGTTGGTTTTGAATTTTTGATTACTTTAAGGGATTTTTACACCCATAACCCTGAGTAATTTCGCAATTACAGTCATAACCCTTCATAATAGTGAATTGCGCCCAGGACCCTACATAATGTTTAACTCTTAAATGACATAACCGTGTTAGTTGCCATCTATATTCTCCGTTAACTCTCACGGGAAAGTTACATTTGACAATTTTACCCTTAATACCATATCAACCTCCGCACCGCCCTCGCCATCTGCCATGTCCAACCTCCGCACCACCCTCATCGTCTGCTCCATGCCCAACCTACTTCGTCTGGGCGTAGAACCCATAAACTGTGACAAATCTGCATCATCATGGCAGAGATCGGGTGGCCAAATGCTTGCGAGATCAAGGGTTGCAGACGGAGGAGAGGAGGGGGTTGTGGGTGAAGGGGTTGGATGATGGGGGTGCAGGTGGAGGGGCTTGATGACATGGGGTTGTAAGAAGAGGAGGGACGGGGGTGCAAGCGGAGGGGCTAGATGACAAGGGGGTTGTAAGAAGAGGAGGGACGGGGGCTGTAGGCGAAGGGTGTGGGGGAGGGGGGCTACAAGCAGAGGTGGGGTGGAGGTTGCAGGTTGAGGTGCGGAGGGGGTGGCTGCGGGTGGATGAGAGGTGAGGCTACATACATAGGGGCGAAGGGGGTTGGCTGCAGTTAGAGGAGCGACGAGGCTGCAGGCGGAGGGGCAAATGTTAAAGCAAAACATACCGCTGAGGAATAACGAGAACATTGGGCATGAAAGAGCAAGACGAAGGTAACGAAAGTGAGTGAAGCAAACCCGTTGGGGACGTGCACATCTTAGGCTGACAGTTGGGGAACCTCGAGTACCTGTACTTGCCGTTGCGCTTCCTCACCAGTGCCACCCATCTCTCGAACACATGCGTCTTCGAGTCCTTGCCAACAACCAAGCTACTTGCACCAACAATCCCATCAACACCATGCCACAAACAAATACAAAGGAACAATTCCCAAGAAAAGCGCAGAAGATCAGGGATCGCTCACCATGCAGGACGAGATCAGCTCCATCTCCTTCTCGTCCTCGTCTTCCCATGACTCGAGCAGCAGATCAGAACCAAAAGAGATCGGATTAGTGGTGGAGCGATCGATCCGAGGGTAGTGGGGGCGGAGGGGGTGCTTGCAGAGGGCGGATGAGGGGTGAGGCTTCAGGCAGAGGGGGGTGGCTACATACAGAGGAGGGGCGAGGCTGCAGGCGGAGGGGCGGAGGAGGAAGAAAGGGAGGGGGTCGACGATGTTGCAGGCGAGATGGAGGAGGAAGAAGATTTGTTAGTTTGTTTTAAGTTTTTTAGCAACCGTTGGATAGACTAAGGGTCAGATTAACCCAATAATATGGTTGGGTTAATAGTACAACTAATAGAGGGTTATGAATATGACTTAAAAAAAAGAGGGTTATGAGTGTGAGAGGGCAGATTAGAGTGGTGGAGCGATCGATCCGAGGGGAGTGGGGGCGGAGGGGGGGTGGCTGCAGAGGGCCGAGGGGGTGGTTGCGGGCGGATGAGGGGCGATGCTTCAAGCGGAGGGGGGTGGCTGCATACAGAGGAGGGGCGAGGCTGCAGGCAGAGGGGCGGAGGGGTTGGCTGCGGTGGAGGGGAGTGGCTGCAGCGGAGGGGCGAGGCTGTAGGCGGAGGGGCGGAGGAGGAAGAAAGGGAGGGGGTCGGTGATATTACAGGCGAGATGGAGGAGGAAGAAGATTTGTTAGTTTTTTTTAAAGTTTTTAGCAACCGTTGGATGGACTAAGGGTCAAATTAACCCAATGATATGGTTGGGTTAATAGTATAACTAACAGAGGGTTATGAATATGTGACTTCAAAAAAAAAGGGTTATGAGTGTGAGACGAAGTGACTGTATGGGATTTCTTGTGTAATTCACTATTATGCAGGGTTATGATTGTAATTGCGAAATTACTCAAGGTTATGGGTGTAAAAAATCCTTATTTTAAATATATAAATTATTTTTATACATATATTCTTATTTACAGTGATTTGTACATTTTCTATACTATCATAATGAAATAAAAGAAGTGCTTGAGTCTAAATATAACATTAAGCATATTAGAATAAGTTTACTTTAAAAAAAACAAGAAAACTAAAAAATAAAAAATTCTATGTAAAAATCTACCCGATTAGTCGGGGTGACCAGCTAATGTCTGACTAGGCCTAGTCGAGTCGGGTACCCCCCGACTCGACTAGTCAGTAGTCGGTCAACTTTTACAACAATAACTACATCAAAGTAGAAAATGTTGGCAGGGCAGGGGAGGAGCCATGGGAGACGAGGTCACGCCTTCGACACTTCTCTCAGAAATGTTGACGGGCGGATGATGCGGACTGGGAAATCACAAAACTAGAGCGTGTGCTTGAAGAGGGTGGTTCTCTCAAAGTTGGAACAGAAGGCGGTGGGTGAGAAGAAGAGCGTTGCGTGAACCAGGAGGAAGGGGATTACAGGGAGGGGAGGAGGGTGGAAGCTACTGGGAGCACTACTTAGGAAAGGGTGATTGAATTTTCTTCGGTGGTGTTGTGGAGGACTCGGAGAGGTGTTTTGAGCTTGAAGTTGCACATAAGGGGCTTGCGTACAGATGGTGGGGACTGTCCCCTCGATTTCCCAATGAAACTCCTATCGTGGATTGTTCTGAGGCTCGGTCAACCTGAGAAGAGGTTGACAAGCAGCTCGATGTTGACCAAGTGGAAGATCAATGTTGCTTGTCAGCAGGAAACAAAAAATAGACTCATGGGACTCCGTGAGATGGAAGTCCATCTTAGGTCCTCGTCTCATGGAGTTTATTGCAGTATTAGCTACCGGAAGCTCCACAAGTGTTGTAAATGCTTGGAACAGAAATCTATTCGAGATGATTGATGATGTGAAGGTGATTCACTCTATCTCGGTTCTGTTGAGAAGCAAGGTGTATCAGTCCTACCTTGTTATCTCATCGATTTATGGTATGTCAGGAGCGTCCATAAACGTAGTGTTGTGGGACAAACTGCGAAACATTAGGGTAAGTTTCCCGGAGGCAGCTAGGGTGGTGAGTAGTGACTTCAACATCACACTTTACGGGCCTGGTGGGGGTGCTCAAGATCCAGGTTCCAGTCTTTTTGCTGACACGATGGAAGAACTAAATCTGGAGGTCTTTAACGCGACGAACTGCAAGTATACGTGGAGGAATTCATCTTCAAGATCATGGATTGACTGATGTCTCTTGTCGGTCACTATCTTGGAGATGTTAAATTTGGCGGTTGTATCTTCATTGCCTAGATTGAGATCTGACCACACGTGTTTGTGCTTGAATACATGCAGTTGCAGGGGTGGCTCATCTTATTTCAGATTAAAGCGGGGTTGGATGTTGGAAGAAGGTTTCCGCAACCTGGTGGTTTCTTTCTGGACCAGCTTAGAGGTGAAGGGTTCGGCTACTATGAAGCTAGCTCTAAAACTAGCAACTCTACGACGAAGGTTTTGGGATTTCAAGAGGGCTTTCGGGCTAAGCGTCATTTGAGGCGAAATCAAGTGCATGAGGATTTGGTGAGACTGGATTTACTGGAAGATGAAGGTGGAGGCGAAGTTGGCAGGATGGAAGTCAGTTATCCTGTCGAGAGGGGGCCATCTGGTCCTTCTAAAGGCGGTACTTTCGTCCATTCTGATTTACTTTCTATCGAATCGGCGTATTCCAAAAGGAATTAGAGATCGGCTGGAGAAGCGGATGTGTGCCTTCTTATGTGGAAAGCAGAAGGGTGGGTCGAGAGGGGGTCCACCTTGTTGGGTGGGAGGATATTACATACAAGAAGGATCAGGGAGGGCTGGGGGTGAAGTCGCTCGAGCAAATGAACGACGCCTTGATGCTTAAGTGGGCAAGCAAGATTTGGGGGCCGGGGGAGGATCTTTGCTGTGATGTGGTGCGCAGGATCTATGATGTGGGGGGGGCGGCGCAGGTCGACCGCTCGGGCTCTCCCACCCCCTTTTGGAGGGGCGTCGTGGAGGTTTTCTTAAAAATATTGCGCTCTTTAGGCCGGTCCTTGGTGGGGGAGAACCATTCTCCTTTTGGTCGGATGATTGGACGGGGGGAGGGGCCCTTTTTTTGCGCTTCCCCCGATTGTATGCTCTTGCTGAAGATAAATTGATTTCGGTTACAGATTGCTGGTCAAATGGTAATTGGTGCTTGACGTTCTCCGCTAACTTCTCCGACCAGAGATTGGAAGATTTCTTGGCCTTGCTGGATGCTGTGAGGGAGGTAGGGCGCCCTTCGGAGGGGAGGGACCACTGGTGTTGGCGCGAGGGCCCGTTCACGGTCAAGAAGGCTTTTGGTGCTATCAACAGGTCGCCGTCGTCCCAATCGGAGATTCTGATCCGCGATTGTGCGTTCTTGTGGGCTTCAAGCTTCCAGAGAGAATTGGTTTCTTCTTATGGCTGTTCAGGAGACAGAGGCTGATGACAAGGGACCGATGTGCCAGGCGTTTGGGAATCGTCTCTGACGGGTGCCTTCTATGCAGTGAGGCGATTGAATCCGTGGAGCACCTCTTCTTCAAATGCCCCACGGTGATTCAAATATGGCAGGGGGCCGGTTTGGCCTGGTGCTGCACTGAGGATCTCCAGTTGTTTTGTGACGTGCTTCTGGCAAATAAAGATAGGTCGAGGAGGGAGTTACTCTATCCTTTGGCCATATTGTGGGCGGTTTGGCGAGGTAGGAATGATTTGTTGTTCTCGGGCCAGCAGTTTCATAAGGAGAACGTGGGGATTCATGCCAAGCGCTTAGTGGAGGAATGGGTTTTGTAATTGCTCTCTAGTGTGGGCGTGTGTTTGTATTTTCCTCCTTGCTTCTCTCTTCGTCTTTTGAATAAAACCTTGGGGCGAGCACCAACTAGTGTATCCCCCTCGTTTCAGGATTTCAAAAAAAATTACTGGAAGATGACACAAAACTGGATGAAGAGGAGATGTTGAGCTGTGAGGTGCCCTAAAAAATCATGGAGGAGGATAGGAAGAGGGTGTTGCCATGGTTCGGGTGATTTTTCGATCTTCTTCTACAGAGAATTCTGCGATCTCATTTCAAAGGAGATAGCAGAGGTGGTGAAGGAATTTGAGAAGGAAACTATGATTTTGATAGGATCAGTCGGTCCTTTCTATTCTTGTTTCCGAAGAAAGATGTTACAAGAGTGGAGAAGTACATGCCCATTGCCCTTTCAAATGCGATCAACCTGATTATGGCAAAGACTTTGGCAAACCATTTGAGGGGGGTACTGAATATGATTGTATCGTCAGTTCAAAGTGCTTTCCTACCAGGTAGGCAGCTTATGGACAACGTTGTTCTGAATTCAAAGATCGTAGTTAACTGACGTAGGCAGAAAACAAAGGGAGTTTCGTGGGAAGTAGATTTCTCCAAGGCTTATAACCAAGGTTTAAAAAAGGACTAGGATGTCTAAGGCATTTTCCCAAAATGCGAGTGAGGTGTAAGCCTACTTTTTTAGAAAGAGAAACTAAAACTAATATAAACTATAATTCTCAAACTTAATGCGATATATTGTCCACAACACCAAAACTATTGTAACATATTGTCCAAAAGTGTAATACAAAGTGCAAACTACAACTATAATTGTTCAAAGTTCAAATGCGATTGTTAAATTATAAAAGAAAACAGAAAATAGGAAAAGAGTGCAACATAAGCATAAATCTAATGGAACATATATTTTCCATCGCATCCATGTGTTCCATCAAAAACTCACTTATCATCGTGTTCCATCAAAAAATCACTTATCATCACTCTGGTGTTTTTTTCTCATATCTAAAAGTTACATCCTACACATATCCCTTAAAATCTTAGATGATTTGAAGTGCAAGGACAAAAACTTTGACGGATATTTCATAATTCTCAAACTTAAAGCAGAGGTACAAGTAAAATTGAGACTAGTTTTTTTCTAGGCAAGTGCATTTTTCTATTTTATAGGTCAGCTTCATGGTGCATCTTAAAGAAGTTCAAGGCGAAAGATAATTCCCTAAATCAAATCCTAGTATAAGCCATTCTAACTTCCATAAGCATTCTAACTAAATTATTGAGATAAGATTACAATAATTATTTGAAAAATACCTAAAAATGAAAAACCTAAAAAAATAAAAACAAAAAACCTGGACTGGGGTACTGAGAGGTATGTGGGAGGCGGCGACACCTCTTGAGTGTGAAGGCGGTAGCTCTGAGAGGTGGACGACAACATGCAATGTTGCTTAGTAGTGGACGACAGCATGCAACGATGTCAGATGGTCGAATGGCAGCAGTAGTGGCGAGCAGCGGTGGCGTAGGGCGATGGTTTCTTTCTCGAACAGAAAGAAAGCTTCATTTTCTTTGTTTTTAGGGTATGAGAGGGGATATGTGCTTTGTACGTGGTCAAAAGGTAAAAAAGGTATGGCATAAGGCTTACGCCTCCGCCTCACCTCGAACACCTCATAATTAATCGAGGCGTACACCCCAGCCAAAGGACCCGAGGTGTGTGCCTTGGGGCAATTTTGGCATGCCTTACCTTGAGGCTTATGCCTTTGTGCCTCGAGACAATGCTTTTTAAAATCATGCTTGTTAAAATCATGCTTATGATTGCATGGATTTGCATTTCATATGTCACCGCTTCATATTCATATATAAGGCTTCTCATATAGGCCTTACCTTGAGGCTTATGCCTTTGTGCCTTGAGATAACGCTTTTTAAAATCATGCTTATTAAAATCATGCTTATGATTGCATGGATTTGCATTTCATATGTCACCGCTTCATATATATTGTTTCTCATATAGGCGTATGGCGTCTCATATAGGCGTAGTGGACGACAACATGCAACGATGTCGGATGGTCGAATGTCAGCAGTAGTGGTGAGCAGCGGTGGCGTAGGGCGATGGTTTCTTTCTCGAACAGAAAGAAAGCTTCATTTTCTTTGTTTTTAGGGTATGAGAGGGGATATGTGCTTTGTACGTGGTCAAAAGGTAAAAAAGGTATGGCATAAGGCTTACGCCTCCGCCTCACCTCGAACACCTCATAATTAATCGAGGCGTACACCCCAGCTAAAGGACCCGAGGTGTGTGCCTTGGGGCAATTTTGGCATGCCTTACCTTGAGGCTTATGCCTTTGTGCCTCGAGACAACGCTTTTTAAAATCATGCTTATTAAAATCATGCTTATGATTGCATGGATTTGCATTTCATATGTCACCGCTTCATATATATGGCTTCTCATATAGGTGGATTTCTTGGATGAAGAGGTGTATCATGACCGCGTCTTGTGCGATGCTTATGAACGGTCAACCGTGAAGGAATAGAATCCTCAAGCGCATCACGGAAGCGTGATGATTGCATCATATGCGATTGGGAGCGACTGGTCGCACTAGTTGCTCCGGGCAACAGAATTAAAAAAAATTAATTCGATTAAACCACATGATCCAAGAACACTTCTTGGATCGTTTCATCTAAACCACAATTAGGTATTAAGGTTACCTCTTGAAGCGTGGTTGCGATCGAGTCTCTAAACGAAGAGATCTCCTGTCTCAAGTCCGATCTGACGGAAGAGACACTTGCGAACGTGTTGATGAGATGCGTGCTCCTCGCAATCCATGTTGATGATCCAAGCGGTGAATCTCCTGATCTCGTCACAAGAGATCCGACGTCTTCTTCACAAGCGAAGCACACCGAAGGAGACAGAGATCCATGAGGAAGCAATCCGACAGCATAACGACGATGTTGCGGCGATGGCGACTCTCTTCTAGGGATCCATGGTGGACATCCACAATAAGAGAGAGAGAACCTTTGGCGTGTAGAAAGAGAGAGAGAGCTTATGGATTGATGATGTAATCGTGTAACTCGAAGAGAAAGGGGTGTCTCTTCTTATATAGGGTTTTGGGATCCATAGATCTCAATCCATGGATAACACAAAATCAATGGATGAGATTGATTTATGTTTATTTCAACGGCCATGATCTTGTTTTTTTTTTAAGTCTAGAAAATAGGGGGATACACTCAGTGGTGCTCGCCCCTGCTTTATATAAAAAGTAACAAAAAGGAAAAAGGATTTACAAGGTATCAATCGCGATACCAAATCGGGAACTAAACCAACGACCAGTCATCAACTAAACAGATACAGTGTAACAACACATTCTCTTTGTAAAAACGTTGCCCTACAAAGATAGCTTCATTCGGCCAAGCCAAATTGCCCAAACTCTCGCCAAGGGTCTCAGCAGTTCCCTACACTCCCTACTCTTGTTAGCCACTATCGAGTCCCAGAAAGAAGCCAGATCCGTGGTGCACAACCAAGTATCGGTCGCCTCCTCCCAAACACCCATCACCGCCGGGCAAGCGAAGAAAAGGTGTTCCAAAGTTTCCACGGCATTGTTGCATAGAACACATCTATCAGGGATAGTGCCAATCAACCTCGCGCAACGATCCCTCGTCAACAATCTCTGTCTCTGAAACAACCAAAGGAAGAAGCCCACCCTCTCAGGTAGCCTCAAACCCCAAAGAAAATCGCAATCCCGCACCACCACCTCCAGCCTCGAGAGAGGGGAAGAAGATACCACCACATACGTCTTCCTGGCCGAGAAGGCCCCCCCTCCAGGACCAGTGATCTTGTTGTGAAAACACAACAACAATTAATTTACTTTAAATGAATATATATATATCGATAAATCAATATAACTAATTTCAAATCAAATCAATTAATTATCCTTGGAGATAATGAGGAGATAAACCTCATCCCCTAAAAAGGGGGAGGCAGTCACTCTTCTCCTTTGGAGATTTGTGGTTGTCCACCCTCTTGAGGTGGACTAGGTCTATCTCTTCAATATCTCATGAGATTTCAGTATCTCATGATATCTCTAACATTTACAACAACAATTGTTGTAAAATATTTCACAAAAATACTTCATAATTATCTTGTGAATATTGCAATCATGCCATTGAAAAAATGTGAATCACATCCGCGTCCCAAAACAAAATGTAAATTATATTTTCAATTAATCATTCAATGTGAATCCAATTCACATTAATAATTAATCAACAAGTATAAATCACAATAAGCTCTTTCTAATATATTATAAATCACATTTATAATATATCTAATATGGATAGTGTTATCCATATTATTCATATCCATGATGTTGGGAAAGTAAGAGTTTTGTTTATTCCTTGAGCCCTAGACTCTCTTATATAGGGAGAGGTCTATGGGCAAATTACATACGATAGACAAACAAAAATAACAATAGATAAAAGATACAAGAACATAAAATAAACTTCTACACTCCCTCGCAAGATGGAGCTTAGATATCTATCATGCTTATCTTGGATAAGCATTTCTGGTAAAGCTTTGGTAAGAATGCTTGCCATTTGGTCTCATGAGCTGACAGGGGTTGTAGAAATGAAGCCTTTCTGGATCATATCACGAATATAATAGCAATCCGCCTCAATGTGCTTTGTCCTCTCATGAAATGCATGGTTATTTGCAATGAATAATGCAGCCTGATTGTCACATTTTAGTGACATGAGAAGAGGAACATCTATATGTAGATATGCCAGAATTGCGTGAACCCACATCACTTCTGCACATGCTTGGGTCATAGCTCTATACTCCGATTCAACACTAGATCTCGCAACTACTGTTTGCTTCTTGCTCTTCCATGAGACAAGTGACTCCCCAACAAATATAGCAAAGCCTGATGTAGACTTCCTATCCTTTGGGCACCCTGCATAGTCTGCATCTGCGCATGCTGAGATAGTAATAGCGCCCTCCTTCCTAAACATCAATCCTGCACCTGGAGATGACTTAAGATACCTTAGTATCATATGTATAGCGTCCATGTGTACCTGACGAGGTTGCTCCATGAACTAGCTCACTTTATTTACTACAAATGTAATATATGATCTGGTAGTAGTAACATAAAGAAGCCTCCCTACCAATTCCCTGTATCTTCTTCTGTCAACCTCCTTAGTATCGTCATCATGCATCTTCGTGCTTGGATCCATGGGCGTAGAAGCAGGTCGATATCCAAGCATACCTGTGTCACTTAGTAAGTCAGTGACATATTTCCTCTGAGTCATCACAAGTCCTTGTTCATTTCTAGCAAACTCCAATCCAAGGAATTATCTAAGTACTCCTAGATCCTTGGTAATGCATTCACGGCCCAATGATTCTTTTGCTCTTTCTATTCCCTGCATATCATCTCCTGTAATGAGTATATCATCAACGTACACCATAATGACAGCCATACCTCTGAATGTCCTCTGTACAAAGAGAGATTGATCTGCATTTGACCTTTTGAACCCCTGCTTCTCAAACAAATCTGAGAGCTTCTGGAACCAAGCTCTGGGCTCTGTTTTAGGCCATAGATCGCCTTATGTAGCCTGCATTCCTGTACTTACTGCCCCTCATCAGTAAACCCAGGTGGCTGTTGCATGTAAACTTCCTCCTGAAGATCACCATATAAAAAGGCATTCTTGACATCATGGGTCAATCTCGTATCAAAGCAACATATAAAATAATTCGTAAGGTAGAATGACGAGCAACATGAGAAAACGTGCCAAGATAATCTACCCCATACGTTTGAGTAAAGCCTCGAGCAACCAGTCAAGCTTTGTACCTATCAATACTACCATCTACATTATGCTTCACAGTAAAAACCCACTTGCAACCCACAATAGATGCCCCAGGGGGAGCTGGAACAAGGCTCCAAGTACCTCTCGACTGAAGGGTTGCCACCTCTTCCTCCATGGCCAGACATCATCTACTATCAGCTAATGCCTCATGGTGAGTCCGTGGAATGTTCACAGCAAATAAAGCAACTACAAACCTTCTGACATGGAAGGCCGTATCGATATCGATATCGTATCGATGCGATATTTCGACGATATATCGACGATATATCGCAGAAATATCGCTCATATCGACGAGCTTTTGTGAAGAAAATGCCTGGAAATCGGGATATATCGCCATATCAGTGCCCATATCGGTCCCATGTCGATATCGGTATATCGGCGATATATCGACGATATATCGCGATATTTCCTTCCATGCCTTCTGAAATCTCCTGTTAGATGCTCAAAGTTAACATGGGAGGCAATCGGATATGAAGCACATGACCTCTTTTGCTTTCTCAGTGCAATCGGCAAATCAAGTTCATCATCATTTGTACTACCATCTGTGTCTTCCCCAACCTGCTCCCGCTGAGAAATACCCCTAGTCCCATCATTAGAAATAATGTTATCAGAACAAACCTGGGGCATGCTTGATGATTGGCCATGATCATGAGCAGGGGCTGACCGTCGACTGTAGTGGCGTGGTAGAGGAGGAAGCAAAGATATGGAAGGTAGTAAAGGTAGAGGCGGTGGTGGAGATGGTAGTGGTATTGTAGGCATTTGCTGTGATGCATACAAGGGTGGAGGAGGAATATAGATTTCATCATTTATGTCTGATGGCACCAACCTATCACCTATAGGAGAGAAAAACATGACTGACTCGAAGAACGTGACATCTGCACTGACGTAATATTTTCGCCGTAACGGGTCAAAGCAACGATACCCCTTTTGAGTCTTGGAATACCCGACAAAAACACATTTGACAGCCCTAGGAGAGAGCTTGTCAATCCCTGGAGACAACTGATGAACGAATGCCACGGAACCAAAGACACGAGGAGTAAGAGAGAATAACTCCTTGTCAGGAAAGACAAGAGAGAAAGGTACCTTTTCCCCCAACACAGACGAGGGCATGCGGTTAATGAGATAACTTGCAATGAGAATCGCATCACCCCAGAACGAGTGCAGAGCACAACTTTGGATAAGTGTACGAGTGACATCAAGAAGGTGACGGTGTTTTCTTCATCACAATACATTTGATGAAGAACACCATGAGATGAAAGAAATTGAGATAATGTTCGAGTACAGAATTCAAGGGCATTATCGGTTCGCACAATTTTAATAGAAACAGAAAAAACATTATGTCCCAATTTTAATAAAATTCATAATAGTATTGCCCGCTTCAGATTTATTCTTTAACAGAAAGACCCAAGACAAACGACTAAAATCTTCCACAACAACTAAATAGAACATGTGTCCCTGATGATCAGGAACTCGACTTGGACCCCAAATATCAATATGGAAAAACTCAAATGGAGAACTACTATCCGACCCTGACGACTAGGGAAGACAAACCGATGATGCTTCCCTAACTGACAAACTTCACGATTGAACGACGAGCGGGGTGAGATCTGGGAAGGACTTGACGCAGTTTCTGAAACGGAAGATGACCGAAGCGTAGATGCCATAGGTAAGGAGAAACAGGTCCAGTGGAATGCGATGATGCTCCAGTGTAAGGTGTATGGACCAATCGATACAGTCCGCCTTGCTCACAGCCATGTCCAATCACGTTGCCCATCAGAATGTCCTGAAACACAAGAGATGATGGGTCAAATATCGCTCGACAATGTAAATCCTTAGTAATCTGACTAATCGACAGTAAATTCATTGAGAAATTAGGAGCATGAAACACATTCTGCAACTGCATGGAAGGTGTTAATGTGATCCGTCCATGTCATGTGATTGGAGAATGAGTCACATCTGCTATGACAACTATCTTTCCTGGGGAAAGTTGCTTGTAGGATGTGAGTTGGTGTCTATCTCCACACAAATGATGTGTAGCGCCTAAATCTACAATCTATTCTGAGGTACATGAACCTTGGTAGAAAGCAGAAGTATGAGCACTACCTGAGGAACTGGCTTCTGCAGTAGCAACAACGTTCAAGCTGCTCTCTGAAACAGATGTTGGAGTACTGGTTGGATGCATGATATCACGCAGATGAGACACTAGGTCATCATATCGTGGATCCGACGCTGGTGTGGCACCATGATGTTGAATCTGTTCTGTTGCACGGGCAGATGCTGGGAAACCATGTTTGGAGTAGTATGTGTCTTCTGTATGATCAGTTTGATGACAGTAAGTACATTGTGATCCACGACCACAGCTACCCCTACCTCGTGGTCCTCGTCCACGAAAAGGGGATGGGTGGCCCCTTCCACGAGAAGCTGCCATAGCCGAAGAATTGGGCACAATAGTAGGGCTGGAGATATTGATTCGGCTTAGTCTCCGAAAAGCCTCCTCCATGGGAGGAATGGTAGTATATGCCAGAATCTGGGACGAAGTTGCCTCATACTGTGAGTTAAGAGAGGTTAAAAAGACTCCAACCATCGTGGCATTCCGATATGTCTTCAACTACTCTGGAGTGGTTGTGAGAGACATGAATATATGAAGCCTCTCGAACATTCCCTGCAAGGCAGTGTAGTAAACATGCAAGGGGCGACCATTTTTTGCTTTATCGTGAAGATGTCATGTGGAGCTGTAGGATTTTTATCTCATTCTTGGCTTGTGAATACGTTGGAGTAAGAATATCCCACATGGCTCTGGCAGTAGGTTGGTGCAGAACATCATTAGCAATATCTGGAATCAAAGTACCAGACAACCAGACCTGAGCATATGCATCATTAGCCTCCCATGAGGCATACAACCCTGTTTTTTCCGTTGGCTCATCCTCGGTAAGAATATGTTTTTTACCCATCGATTTCATTAGGCTCATGAACTGCATGATCCATAACTCGTAGTTAAATCCATCCATCTTCACAATAGGCGCATGACCTCTGAAAGCGCATGTGGTGGGGATCTCTACCTTGTTTCTGACATTGTGACTGGAGATAACAAGGGTTGTAGACAAGATAATTGTTTTGGTCTACACTGACATGATGGTCTTTGGTTGCATGTGTAAACTTCAAACAATTAAACCCATCAACCTTGAAGCGACGGGCCTCTTAGAGAGAACTTGGTCGAACCTAGGGCTTCGTCGCTCCTAGGGTTCGGTGGCAGCACACGATCCTAGGGGAAGACCCTAGGTACGGCAGCGGGCCTAGGGCACGGTGGGCCTAGGAGTGGTGCACGAGAGAGAAAGAGAGAGCCTTAGGGCACCGAGCGGCGTGTGGAGAGGCCGAGGCGATGGGAGGCCGAGGCGGTGCGGGTGTCGGGGCGGCGCGCGGAAGGAGGCTGGGAAGAGGGGGGACGGCGGCTTGAAGGTGGAAGGGTTAGGGTTAGGTACGAGAGCTCCGGTCTAGGACCGCCGCTCTGATACCATGTTGGGAAAAATAAGAGTTCTGTTTATTCCTTGAGCCATCGACTCTCTTACATAGGGAGAGGTCTATGGGCAAATTACATACGGTAGACAAATGAAAATAACAATAGATAAAAGATACAAGAACATAAAATAAACTTCTACACATGATAATCAAATCATATTTAATCATCTTGGATATCTATTCTCATGTGCCCAAATAATATGAATCATATTCACATTGTTCACATCTTTGGTAATTAAATCACATTTAATTATCTCAGTTAACTCTCCTTATAATATGAATCAAATTCATATTATTCATGATAATTAAATCATATTTAATTATCAATTTTCTCAATGCTCGGATACATAGATCAACAATGAAATTATCCTTGAACTCTTTCAAGGATAATGCACTTTCTCCGCGAATACTTGAAGATAAGGACGTGGTGATTGTATTGTTCCACGTATAGTGACTTGGATATTGAGATTAAATATCAAATCCTGATCTAGGATCTCTCTCATATTGATTAAATCAAAGCCGTAGATCTAATCTTCTAAATGTATTGAATCACATTCAGATCAATATCCAACATTTGGACTAAGATCAGATCACTTCTCTATGAGAGGGGTCACTAAAATCCAGACCTGTTTCATCACTCCCTCGGAAACGTATGGTTATACAATCGTTTATGATCACATTACCCTCAGGTATTCCTAATACTTGTACATCCTGCACAGTGGAAGACTCAGATTAAACCCAAAGTATTAGATCAATTTTACACTATCTACTTCATGGTTTTATCATTGAGTTTCTCATTCGATCATTGGGAGTTGGTATCGATCATATACTTTCCAAAAGCATATTTCGTACCCAGGTGTTGATCATATACTTTCTAAACGTATATATCAAACCTACAAATTCAATCAAGCTTCCAAAGCGAGACGATCGTGCACGGAATTCAATTCTTCCCAATATCTCATGAGCGAGCTCATGTCTTCTGGTTCAGTTAATGAACCTGTATGATCCATTTGAGAGATCGTATTACTCATATGCCCTTGCATGTACACCAGTGTGCCGGTGTATAGACCTTGGTTAGGTCATCGATCTATTGGTTTGTCAAATGTACATACTCAAACATATAATAACACATCTGTCTCCGGTCAGAGGATGCGTGCCTATATCGTGACAGCATACGACATAAGTCTTTGGTTATCTCGATCTCGTTAAGTCAACTCTTTGACCTAACTAATCTGACACTTCCGAATCTTTATTCCTATGCAGAGGACCTACATCAAGAGGTCGGTTAGATATCAGCCTTTAGAGAAAGGATTGCCATCTCCTTCTCCGGCTGGAGATCCTCTCTTAATAATCATTTGACGGTGCTTGATGAGTCCTCAATCTAATTCTTTAGATATTCATTCAAGTAACAGCCTCTATGATTCAATACTGAATCAACAATTGTATGATCATTAAGTTGGCCATGGTACATAACCCTAATTATACTAAGGGACCTATGATGCAAATTAGTTGTTCTTCATTTCAGATCAGGGAATGATATTGCAATAACATTTATTGCATAATGGCGGGGCATTTTTTCAGTGGATATTCAAAGGATGAGATCTCGATTCCTATCCTTCAGTATGTGGATGATACAATCCTTTTTGTGGATGGAGGTCTGATGAGCTACAAAGGAGTTTCAGATGTCCTTGACATTCGGGGTTGAGAATCAATGTGGAGAAATCAGTATTCCTACCATTTGGCTTAGAATAGGAAGAGATCGCGGGGTGTGCAGGTTGGTTACACTCCCCGCGGGGCTAGTTACCATTGTGTTAACTTGGTGTCCCACTAGTGGTGGGGAAGATTATGGGGGTCTGGTTCCCGCATGATTCATAAGTTGGAATATAGATTGGCAGGATGGAAGTCAGTTTCCGTGTCTAGAGGTGGTGGATTGGTGTTGCTGAGATCGGTGTTATCTGTGATTCCTCTTTTCTTCCTCTCTTCTATGCTACTCTATGTGGATGATACAATCCTTTTTGTGGAGGGGGGGTCTGATGAGCTACAGGGGATTTTTGGCTGTCCTTGACATTTTTGAGATAGTTTCAGGGCTGAGAATCAGTGGTGAGAAGTCGAAATTCTTTTTGTGTAGGGGGGGTTTGATGAGCTACAGAAGAGGCTTACAAGGTTTTGAAGGGACCTTTGATTTTTTACCCTGGAGGATGTGAGTTAGACTGCAGGAGAATCTGGAAACGGAATGTTCTAGCTCATGTGAACTGTGCAGGTATTCCTTTCGATATTTCGAAGGGAAAGACCCCTTACTTGGGAACATTTTGCATGGTTCGTTCCAAATGCTAATCCAACATGCTTGCAGTGCCTGGAAGAGGTGGAGGATGCAGATCGTATGTTATTCAGGTGTAAGTGCTCTTTGGACACCTGGAACTGTTCGAGATTCAAGCGGTTCATTTTTTATTGTGTTGGATTTTTGAGAATCCATTGGTGAAGGATGAAACTGCACAGAGAAGGAACAGTCTAAATATTTAGCCTAATCTGGGCAATTTGGCTTGCCGGAAATTGTGTGGTTTTCCTTTAGGATCGTGTGTATGGGGAAAACGAGGTAGCGCATGCTAGGGTGCTTGTTGAGAATTGGGACTTGCAACTTTTTGAGTTCTTATTTCCTATCTTAGACTTCTATTTTATTGAGGTGATAAATGGTGAAGTTTTTGGGCACACACCTATTCGATGGGGACTTTTTTCTAATATAGAACATGTCTAAGGTAGTACATCTTCATTTGTTAGGTTTTTCTAGAACAAAAGTTTTCATTTGTTTGCGTGCCTATATGAGTATTGGATAGTACAACTTCATTTGTTTGCTTGTCTGAATAGCGACAGCAATTTCCTACGTAATTTGGCATTTTGCCCTGATAACTCCAACTGAACCCAATATGACGTGCAAGCGAGGTGCACTGTGACACTAGTTACTGAGCTATCAAATATGCATGAAAAAAGATACATGTATGTCCGATATAGGTTTATTTAGTTTGTATACTATTCTGTTCATGATTAAATGCAACATGTTTTAGAAACATCTAGTTATCATAAACTGCTAAATTTTGTTGACGCTGAAACTAAAAAATACTGAAAATATCAGGCTATGTTTATCCAAGAATCAGAAAGGTGGCTTTGTCATAGAAATTTGTTTCATGTGGAGATCTATTATTATCATGATATGTTGCGCCTTTCAATACATACTCTTCTTTGAGTCCATCATGTTGCCCGGTTCTTCGTTGCATGTGGTTTTCTTTGAAAATAAAAACTATGGCAATATAAATAATAAGTAAAGAAAAGAGTTTACTTGCACTGCTTCTGGTTGCTGCATTCTGCAAAGAAGATGAAGTGTGAAGATATAATATACACATCCAAGCACCGAAACACTGAACACCATTCCCCAGTGAAGACAAAGTGAGATGGAGTGGGATGTGCTTTGCTCAATGCAGTGTGTAGGCGCGGAGGAGGTGATTAGCAGTGTCGAGCACCTCGAATTTGAAATTGGTTTATGTCTGCATGGAATTGGGAGTTAGAAATGACAGTTTTTTTGCAGAAATAGCCAAACGTTATTATGGTTAAAATGGATTTCTTTATGCCTGGAGAGAGATAGGGTTGTGGACCATAGTTGATTTTTGGCATGTGCTTCGATGGTGAGCCGTGGTTTTGACTCATTAATGAAGATGAAGGGCATCCTGGAATTGATTATCCTATGTAATGATTTGAGGAGTTTCCTATAGGAATTGGGTTATAAGTTTCAATTGGATCTGGGTGTGCTGGTTGCTCCTGGAAATGGAAGTAGTTGGTCAGGGTGGGTTGTCTACTTCTCTAGTTGCATTGCTTCTGGAAGTGGAAGTGGTAACTGGTACATTGTTCAAATGGACAGAAAACCTAGTCAAATAGTATTGTGCATGCGATCTAGGATGCATGATTGCATCAGGAAGGGAAATTAGCAGGCAATCTACCTTTTTAGATGCAGTGTTCCTTAAAGTTTCAGTGGTACATTTTTTAAGTGTAGGGAAAATGTTATATGAAGGCGATTGTGTGTGGTCAAGGAGGTTGAAGTTGTTCTTTGTTTTACATCAGATGCTTTTGGGTGTGCTCCTATTGCATGGTCAATGCACTTTGCCTTGCCACTTTGGGCACCAAGTTTCATGCTGCTTCCATGGAATGTAAACAAGGTTAAAGAATATGTGGAGACCTGTTATATATTTTTCGGATGGCCTTCTAAAGGAGGCCCATCCCACCGTTTCTCAAAAAAAATGTGGAGACCTGTTTTGGACCATCCACTTGTTTTTTAATATGTCGATCTTAAGGAGAGGGGCAGAAGGGAACACCCATTCTGGTGCTTAACTAGGAACACCCACATGCAAATGTTTTGTGTCTGACAGCCAATCGAAATGACTTCTTTTGCATCTTTGGTCAGGATATGTGCTTCTTTTCTACAATATCCAACTTTTTGGTGTCTTCCATTAAGGTGAATGACGGAAATTTTTGCCTTCCGATTCTTTGCGCCATTAGCATAGATAGGATTTGAAAGAAACGAGGGAAAGGGATATCACCACCATGGTTGCCAATGTATAGTGGATATCGCCAGTCTTTCTTCCCGTGCACATTGATGGCATGCTTGCCGCTGTGTTTTGATAAAAAAAATCTCAGGTTAACGTTAACTCATGTTATTAGTTTATTACTAATATCCCAGAAGTTACTATTATGTTTCCTGGAGCATTTTGAATCAACTTCTATTATTAACTCTTCTGACAGTAATCTTATGTTTGCCCAGGTTTTTGGTGAGAAATCCTTTGAGAAGTTTGGCAAGGGCTTCATTTCAATGCACTTCTCTGATCAACAATCAGGCTCGCGAAAGAAGGCACTCATGTTTAAGTTCCTCCTTCCAGATATTAACAATATGGCTGACATGACAAGGCTGGTGGCTCTTGTGCCTTATTACATTGACTTGATAGGACGCTACAAGCTCAGCTTGCAGGTTAGTATGATCTACATATCGGACATGGTTGCGATGCATCCTCTTCATTATTTCAATCTGATCATCTCCAATCCTAATGCTATTGTAGGCACGTGCCAAGACTGAGGCTGCGAGAGCGAAGGCCGCACAAGAAGTTTATAGGGAGCTGCAGAATGCCAGACAGGAAGCTCTGCAGAAGAAAAAGGCGGAGAAAAGAAAGTTACTGGAAGAAGCTGAAGCCAAGCTCAGTGCTGAGACTGTTCGCAAGAGGGAAGAAAAGGAACGTGCTCGTCAGATGAAGAAATCCATGCCAAAAGTTAAAATGCTCCGTTCTTGATTCGATGGCATTCCTCAGATACAGTCTCTTCTGCCATCTTTGTTGCCTTGCTGTGTCTGTCAGTCTCCATCACATGATGGTTAATTGTTGCATGTATTCTTTTTGCCACTCGCCACCGATCTTCGAACGCAACCAACATTTGATGTGATATAGTGAGGACGAAATTAGACGTCACCAATTTTAGTGCACAGGTTAGTTACCTGGACAACTGCTCTTTCTAGCTCTGTTGTGATACCTTTTTCATGTCATGCATGACCTTATAGGACTTTAAAGAGAGGAAGTGCCGATTTCTTAATTTTTCTTGTCTTTTTCTCAGTTATTGCATTCACTTGCAGAAACTATATATGATTCTGTACCATATGTGTGTTGGTTTTGTTCCATTCCTCTCGATAATTTTAGTTTGAAGAACAGTATTTTGCTTGGATCAAGTTGCCTGGTATCTAAGTGCAGCCTTCATGATAGAACCATCCCGTAAGAAGCTGGTATTATGAGAGTGGAATCTGGAATTAATGTCGATATGCAGTCACGTAAGAAATCCTAATCGATGGAGGAAAATGAATGAGGCCGTCTATTGATCAGTCTTTTTCAGTCATATGCATGTTTTAAGAGAAACACTATCTTGTTTGCAGCCATTGTCTGCTTTGAATGTGAAGTATTTCATCAGTCAGTTTATTTGAGGCGCATCTTCTATCTATTGCCTCCGGAACTAGCAGCCGACAAAATTAGATGCAATCCGTCTTGGAGGTAGAACAGCTACTGCAGTCTAAACTCATTGCTTGAATTGATTTTAATGCTGTAGTTTTCAAGCAGGAGCAAAGGGATCATGTCTTTCCATGTCTTTCAGAAAATTCAAATCAAGGGACACTTGTAAAATTATCGATTAACGTCATATAAGATTTTTTGAGCCCGTCTTCTATGTAGCCATCTACGGCAGAAAGTAGTCAAGTTTTGTTAGACATGCAGATGATCTTAAATATTTGAGGCTGCTTCTCTGCTTTTCACTAGAAGATGTCCGGAAGATTTGTCTAAATATCAACTGTTTTTAAGTGAATGCAAGCTGCCCGAATGTATAGTACGAGTTGGTCTACTAGATTTAATTCCAATTGCTCGAGATCCTAATAATTAAAGTGACTATATAATAAGAACTTGATTTGCTTTAATAGTGTCTGTATTCCACTGATTTTCTTCAGAAAGCTGGGATTCTAGCCTCTCGGTGAGCTATACACTATCGCTTCCTCTCTGCCCTCTTCTTCTCTGCCTTCTCCCACTCTTTCTAAACTTCTGGTCATCTATAGCTCTCCCTTCTTTCTTGAGCCTGTAAGTCTGGATAGCACCCTCGGTTGTACACTTGGTTCCCAGTCGTGTGGCCAGAGAGCGATAAGTGCGCTTCGGGTTTATGTCGAATCAGGCAGCGGTTATGACAGTCCAAAGTGACGAAGCTTGCTTGTGAGCCAATTAACTAAGGAAATGTCGGAACGAAACGAACCCTTTGGTACTTCCTTCTGAATTTAATTGTATACTTTATGCTTTCAACTCCAATTATAATCCAGATAAGCAGCTGATCCTCTACCCCGAAAGTACAAACAAAAGCTATACCCTCCCTAAGTTAATCTTGGGGAACGTCACTATCATTAGATGAAAGCACGAGAGACGCGATCTTAAACTGGAGTTCTGAGAGGCCTATATTTCCACAATCAGTTAAACCTGATCTAACCAGAGAGACCTATATGGCTAGATGTGTTTTAGCAATCGGCTTTGATTAAAATTACTTGAAAGAGCAAAACATTACAGGCAGCAGTTAAAAAACAAAAAAATGGCAGTAGTTACAAAACCCTGGGAAAACAAGTGTCCAGGTCTGTTTGGCCAGAGCGAAATTCGGAAAACCGCAAATCAACAGCTCAAAGTTGCAAAACAAATCAGGGCATTCCGAAGAAAAACGTTCATTACAAACAAGAGCATATATACAATGCTGAAATTTGGTTATCAGGAAGAAGCATCGATTCAAACACGAGTAGAATCTCCAAACAATCGACTAACCACGGACAGCACCTTCATCAAAGTTCCAGTCCCGAACAAGATCCCTCGTGACAGCACGGCTTCGAACCAATCGTGGAGATCCAGTAATGCCACTTCGTGGGGTGCTGGAAACAGGGACTACTTTTGATGCGCCTGCATTGTTATCTGAATGTATCGAAATTTTCTTAGCCAGACAGCTGATGATTGCAGAACAATGACCATCCTCCGAACTTGAAACGGAGTAGTTTGTGATAGATTCGGATGAGCTACTTGAGCAATGACGAACTAGACAGGTGAGTGCCATGGTCCGCAACTCTTCTCTCCGTCAGCCGCTACGGCTAGAAAACGAAAAGGGTGCAATTTTTTTCTTCAATCCTGTTAGATTTTTTAGGATGAAGCAAACATAAGTTAGCCATCAGTGTAGGTCAAGCTGATAATTCACGTTAAAATAAGAAGAAATTTCCATCATAACTGCATAACTGTGAGAAAAAAAAACTCAAGGATAAATGGATGGGCCACTTATAGACCACTTCTCCCTTTCCACATCTTCAAATGAGGGACTATTCTCTGAGTATAATCCATAATTTGATGCCTAATCAGGATCTAACATGTGGACCGATCAGCTGGTGATGTGAGAGTATACAAGTCAAAGTCGTGGTTGTTAACAGATGTACCTCTAATTGCATGTGAGTATACAAGTCAAATGAACTGGCTAGAGAGTTAGCCCAACTACCCTCGCTTTCCACATGTTTAGATTTGAAACTATTGTCCTACCTAACAACATTAAAACAAAACAATGTTAACGAGTTTAAGGACCACCGGTGTTATAGAGCAGAACCTGAAATGTATAACTTACATTCCTGCCTTCCTATCATTCACGAACCCTAATCAAGGTACCCCAGAGCAGTTCCACTATACGATGAATAAGTGTGAAGTACACGATGGCTCCTAGTCTCCTAGAAACCCTAGGAGGTGGCTATGTAAAGACCTAGGACTCCACGCCTAGTCCTAATATATCATGTATATAGGTAATCAGAGCGCATTCAGATTGAAATATTCAATGCATAAATCAACACCCGTGATGTCCTCAAACCTTAATTAACGAAAACGCCCTTGTATTCTCTAACCTACCACAAGTGACAAACTGTTCATCTTTTGGCAAATCTGCATTCTTCTCATCAACAATCTCACTCGTTTCCACTACTGACCTGATTTTATTTTTACAAAATTGACTGACCAATCAGTTCTGAGATATATAGACATGTATTATTTAACTATTGTTTCTTTGGCGAGCCTAACATTGCCTACTGTCATCACATATATATTGTGCAACTCCTCTGATGGATAAATAGCAAGCATTTGGTAGAAGAATACCAATGAGAAGAGATCGATTCTGTTGCAGAGACTGCAAAGTAATCTCAGGAGAAAGCTTGACATCTCAACATCGCTTGTTAGTCATGGATGTGCACATAAAAGGGTTGGCAAAGAAGATGATGGTTCCCAAGATCATTAGAACTACATGGTCAAATCTTCAATTGAAGCAATCAAGCTTCAAGGAGTAGGTTTTAGAAGAGTTATTTTGGGATTATAGAGGTATCAAACTGAAGAGTCATACTATGAAAATCTGGGAATGTGTGATTCAAAGAAGGTTGAGGCAAGTTTCCAAAGTAACTGAAAATCAATTCGGATTCAAGCCAAAATGCTCAACTATCGAAGCTATCCACATATTATTTTTTATTGATTTGGAGAAGGCTTATGATTCAGTCCCAATGGAAATTATGTAGAGAATTTTGGAGAAGAGACAAGTACATGCCCTATACATTAACCTTATAAAGCATATGGATGATGGTGCTAAATCTTGTGTAAGGATCCGGTCTGGGAAGATTGACTATTTTAACATCAGCATTGGTCTGCATCAAGGTTCAACTTTGAGTCTATTCTTTTTTACTTTGATTATAAACGAGTTGACTAGTCACATTCAGGATGAGATACCTTGGTGTATGTTGTTCGCAAATGATATTGTGTTGATTGATGAGACAAGAGATTGAGTAAATGAGAAGCTAGAGGTTTGGAGACATGCCGTAGCACATTTGATGGAAACAACGGTGAAGGACTCAAGGTGAAGAATGGAGATGATAACATTCAGAAGAAAGATTATTTTAGATACTTGGGACCTATTTTCAATAGGATGGGGAAATTGATGGAGGTGTTACTCATATAATAAATATAAGTTAGCTAAAGTGGACAGTAATCTCTAATGTTCTTTATGATAAGAAAATCCCTTTGAAGTCAAAGGAAAGTATTACAAAGCAACCATGAGGTCTACTGTGCTCTATGGATCAAAATGTTGGCTTGTGAATCATGGACATGTGCAGAGAACGATAGTAGCAGAAATGAAAATGCTAAAGTGGATGTGTGGTCATACACAAAACGATCAGATTCGAAATGATGTGATCAGAAGGAAAGTTGGCGTAGCTCTGATAGAGGATAAGCTGAGAGAAATCTCCTTAAGATGGTTTGGCTATTTGCAAAAGATCGGTTGATGCAACAGTTAGAAGATGCAAGATTTGGGATGTTGAGATGGTTAAGAGAGGGCGAGGAAGACCCATAAAGTGTTAGAATGAGACTATCCGAATGAATCTTAATTATTCAAATTTAAGCTCGAGAATGATCCAAAATAGATCTGAATGGAGGCAAAATACCCATATACCCCACCCTACTTAATTGTAAGAAAATGTTTTGTCATTGTTATTTTGTTGGTAAAACAATATAGGAAATATCGATATCGATATCGTATCAATCCGTCCAGAGAAGGATATATCGCCGACATCGACAATATCAGTGAAAATGACAGAAACAGCTCAAAAAGCAATTTTTTGCTGTTTTTCAAAAATTAAGATCATCTAAGATATTAAAATAACAAATAACCTACAAATACACACTTATATCATACATATTGATCATTTATACCACATATATTGCACATATCGGTCATATCGACATATCGATGCTAATGTTGATTCCAAACTTATAGATACTAGAAATGGATTTAATCCACACATAGATCATTTATGACCCTTATATCGCACATATCGGTCATATCGAACATATCATTGTTAATGTTGATTGGTGATTAATAGACATTAGAATTAGAATCAAAGTAGTTAAGTTAAGCATACTTAGAACACATGTTTTGTTCATGGAAAACAATGAATGGCATTGAGATGGGTCAATTGATTCAAAAAATGTACATAATGATTAAGGAGACAACATTTCTTTGTTATAAAGATTTATCTATTCACAAAAATAAATAAAATATAAACTAATGCAATATTGTAAAGGAGATTACCTAATCATGAGGGGTTTAAAATCAAGAGTTTAGTGGAGGACAAGGTAGGAAATATTGATATTGTATTGGCCCATTCGATCGAAAAGGCGTAAAAAATGATTTATTTCATGAATTAAGATCATCTTAGTAATTAGAACAATAAATAACATACAAATATACGTTTATATGCAAGAATGAGGTGCATTTAACACGCTAATACGCATTATATCGCACAAATCACTGGCTATCAATGGTGACAGCTGATGGGTGATCTAACCGCTGACTGTTTAGATAAGATGTATTATGGACTTGTAATTCTAATTTGATCAACATTAGACTTGTTTTCATCTCTATTACCAAAGAGGGCGAAGTACACCAATTGAAGAACCATCGTATGCACCCTCCTGTAGCACCATACCCTACCAGGCCTGGGGGGTCAAGGGGGAGCAGGTGTGCTGCCCCTGTAGGGGTGCGGAAGTAGCGCCCCCGACCCGAAACAAAATATATATTTCACAATGTGTTTTAACACTGGGAGTAGTAAAATAAGTGGTGAAATCAAACTTACAAAGGTAATATCATATATATATATCGACGATATCGGTCGATATTCGAGAAAATTTGTATTAAAATCAACCGATTTCGAGCGATATGGCTCGATATCGGTGATACATCGGACACATACCGGTAAATGGATATCTAAGTTGATACCGGTATGGGCTCTCCACCGATACCATTATATCGGCAATTTATCGCCGATATATCGTGATATGACCTACTGTAGGTAAAAGAATACACATGCCAAAACCTTCAGCAGCAACATATTATTAGTTCTAAGTGCTATGAGCTATTAAACAGGGCAAGGGACATATAACCTCCCCTTCAGAGCTGATGTCGGTATGTGCATTTTCCATGTAGAAGGCAATCTGCTACGTAACATGGAACAATTACAAAGAGAAAAGCTAACTGCTCAAAGCAATCGATCATATTGTCCATCCCCCAATCGGGTAGTCAAAGCCAATCAGACCATCATTCCTTAATGCTAAGTTACCTGGTCGTCTATTGAAAGGTATAGTTGCCACCTCCCCTCTTAAGATGCCACAAGCTCCTCACTATTTATCTTGCATATTCACCCTTGCCATCTTTAGTTCTTATCTACTAGGAGTTTCTGCCCACCCACATAAGTTAAGAAAATAATGCTGCGTAAAGATTTGGAAAATGATAATAAAATATCGAATGCTATCTTTGTCAATAATACTTATTGACTACTAGGTTTTTTTCACTTGTTGCTAAAAATAAATGCAACTGCTGCAAGATCAAAATAATTTCAAAGTAAGAATCATACCTAGTTCAATGCCATGAAATCGCTATATGTATAGGGAACTGCTACTTAACACAATGCTCATTACTGCGAAGAAAATCATCAAGCAACTGATCACGAGAAAAATTTAAAAGGAGAGTAACTAATGGGGCGAAACTGTTTAGCAAAGATGGAGATGCAGAGTGTGTGTCAACTTCATGTTCTGCATCCAGACTTCGGTATTGCCTGGTGATCCGAACTGTTTAGATCTTAATAACGATCACATGAGCAAGTGGTTAAATTTTTTCACATGCAAAATTAGTCTCAAATGGTAAAAGTTAAGATTGTGCTTTTCAAAAGAAAAGGATAGAAATTGAGCTAAGCTATAAAAATGGAGGTTCTCAACTTATCAGAAGGGAATTATTATTTCTACAAGGCTCTAGATTCAACATTAATGGCCTTGTAAACTTCATGGACCTAGGTTAGAGGTAGGCTCCATTATATAGACTGGTCGAAAAAGAGTGAACTAGGTGTTATGTGTGGTTGAATGATTTATCATATAGTCAAAATTATAAAGTTTTAAATAAATTATAGTAGTAATTATGTATTTAGAAATTATGGAAATATGCCCACTTTATGAAAAAAATCATGTTCATGCCATTTTAAGCATCAGATAAAGGTATTATAAATTTATAATGACGTAACATTCCAAATACTCCGTCCAACATATGGAATATAATGACTGACTTCTTCAACTGCTATAAAATTGCACTCAAATGTTCCATGTAGGTCAACAGACATTATTCACTGATGCATACAGATTAGGACTCAAGATATTACAAAAACTCGTGGGATTTGCTGCAATTAGGCATGTTCACAAGATTTACAGTACAAGGCTAAGAATAGCCCAACATAATTACATGCACCAACTTTCAGCTGATGCCCTTGCATGTGCAATAACATTGTCACGATAGAAATGCTCATTGCAAAATACCACCTCATTCCTGGCCAACCACAACACCCAAACGATTGCCAATTATACTTGTTTTCTCACTCTCTGATCCCTTCCAGTTGGAGCCAATGGTTTCCCAAAAAGATGTGTCACTATCCATCGCAACTTGTGTGCGCCTACTCCTCGTCCAGACCTCCATGGAACTTCCACAAGTGAAGAATAGGTGACCTCCATGGAACTTCCACAAGTGAAGAATAGGTGATCTGAATCCTCCACACCACCAGAACACCACTCACGTGAAAAAAATGAGCAAACCTCACCAATGTCATAAGGCGACCACATCTCAAAATCCAGAGAAATATCTTAACATGCAAGGGGGTCTTTCACCTTTAAATTCTTCTACAGTCATCAACACAACCACTAGGATCAAAGGGCATTGTTTCCATACAGGCCTTACAAACCGAAAAACAACCAGTACCAGCTCCAACAATCACTACCCAAAGGCGGGCCCTCTTGGTCCTCCAACATTGACATCATTCCCATCAACTGACCCACCCTTTGATCCAAGAGTTCAGAACGAAACACTTGGAAGGGCATACCATCCCAAGCATCAACAACAATAACATTCAGATCTACAGCTAAAGCTGTCGAACTGGGGAATCTCACCACAAAAAATCCCTTTTCTGACTAGTAATCATGCCATAAATCAAAAGCCATGATCATCACCAAGGATGTACCTAAAATGATCTTACTTCTTGCATCACTGAACAAATTCCCCCCAAGAAGAGCGAGGGGGCAACCCCCAGTTGACCAATGCCAGACATAGCCACAGATGTCTCATAAATCTTGCGCACCAAAGTACAGACCAAACTGCCATAATCACCCCAGATACAAGCAATCCACTTCGATATCAGGGCCTTATTAAACTCCTATAAACTGTGAACACCAAGGCCACCCTCCTCCTTAGGCCTCGAAACAGTCTTCCAACCAAGGTTCAAAATATTGATATCGATACTGTATCGGTTTACCCAAAAAGGGATATATCTGGATATATTAATGATATCGGTTGAAATCTTGGAAGTGCCACAAAAAAGCATTTTTTGGAAATTAAGTTCATCTTAGTTTTTAAAACAATAAATAACATACAAATAAACACATATATGCAAGAATAAGGTGTATTTAGCACGCTAATATACATTATATCTCAAATATCGATGTTTTCAATGTTGAATTTTTATTGTCGTCTGTTGACTGTTGAGGGGTATTGTAAAAGAAGTAATTAAATTCGAAACATAACAACTTAGAGATATAAATGACATGAATCTAGCATATTAGCTTTATATCGCATCACATATTATGCATAAATAAAAGGGTAAAATGGGGCTGCCCCCTTGAGGGGGAGCTAACTTGGCTCCCCTGCCCATTTTCCCCATTTTTTTATTTTTTTTGAAAATTTCTTCTGTGGATTTTCATCAATATATCCCTATATTATGCTATTAAAATTTCGTGTGAAACAGAGACTCTTACGGCCTCCATCCAGACGGGGTCGTTTTTAGCAATTTTGTTACCGTTACAAAATGACTGTCTGGATGGAGGCCGTAGGAGTCTCTGTTTAGCACGAAATTTTAATAGCATAATATACGGATATAGTGATAAATATTCACGGAAAAAATTTCAAAAAATAGGAAAAATAGGACGGGGTGAGCCAAGTTAGCTCCCCCTTAGGGGCAGCCACATTAAACCCTACATAAAATGCTAAGTTGTATCATATACCAAATAAGTAAGAAAATGAGCATAATAACATGTAGTATTTAATGAACATCACTCATAATTTTGAATGAAAGAAGATGATTTAAAATATTTTAGAAACAAAACTTTCTAACTGAATTAAAGAAAATCAATGCTGATTGGAGCAAGGTTTGAAACATCGATGTCGATATCATATTGATAGATCTGGAAATGGATATATCAGGATATATCATATATATTGATGGAAATCTCAAGAAATGAGTCAAAAGAGAAATTTCTCGTGAACTAAAATCATCTTAGTTCTTAAAAAAATAAGTAATACATGAATACATTCTTATATACATGAAGGAGATGTATTTGACATATTAACAATATGTTACATTGTAGACTACATATAAACAAAAGTCTTAGAGATATCTGAAATGAAATAAAAATATCGTGCACGTTGAGAGTTTTTATGTTCATGTATTTATTTATCACTCCTTATTTTGTTTGCCCTCTTTATATAATTTTCCCATGACATCTTAACTCTATATAAGAGAGCCACAGGGAACCATAGAATAATAAGTTCTTCTTTTCGCCTAACATGGTATAAGAGCAACGATCCTAGACCGGACCACTGAAATCGTAGCCAAGGTTTGAAAAAACTAAAAAATAAACGAGGCGTTTTCCTTGGAATCGAGGCGAGGCGTAGCCTCGAGGCGGTCGAGGCGTAAGCCTCAGTTTACAAGGACAAATATCTATAAACTACAATAAATATATACTAAATGAAATTATATATTCTAACTAACACATGATATATATCACTATAAGATACGATAAAATTATAAAGATAAAAACACCGAAAGATAGATATATAAATGTATGATAATGCATTTATTGGTATTCATCAGAATTCTAACTATCTAACCTAAGTTGAAGAACCACTGTATGCACCCCTACCCCAACAAGACGGGGGTCTCGCTGTACATGACAACCCCGATGAAATTTTTTATTAAAGATTTTATTTCTATTCGAATATATGGATCTGTTTGTATGAGAATAGTACATGACCTCCCCTTGAATTCTATCTTGTTTGTCTTTCTCAGCATATTGCATAGCTTATTGTGTAACAACTCCTTAAAATTAAGTTTACAAGTAAAGCTTTAAATGATATTGGCGGATTTGTACGTTTAAGGGTATAACTTAGGAGTTTTTTGACATAGTTGGACATGTTTAATGGTAAATATGAACATGAAAGCGGCCAAATTTAGGCATTCATCTTGTATATTTATATCCTAAACAATTAGACTTTTATAAACATATGAAATTACTAATAGGATAAATGATTAACATAAAAAATAATTTGAAAATAAAAAAACGCCTCAGGGACCGCCTCGCCTCCGCCTCGACCAACTGAGGCGTTCGCCTCTCATAGGCCCCCTGAGGCAGCCGTTCTGGGACGGTTTTAGGCCGCCTCGCCTCGAGGCGCGTTAATTTGAACCATGATTGTAGCCCTACATCACTCGACGCCCTCTTCTCCCTCTAGCTCTATCTTTGCCTCGTCATCGCCTCTCTCTCCTTTATCTCAATGCTGCTACCGCCCCTCTCTCTGCCATCTCAACTCTGCCGCCCTTCCCTCTTCCTCCAATGTGTCGTCGTCAACAAAGGGGAGTGCTGCTTATGGCGGCCAAGGTTTTAAAAAGCATGAGGCGTATCGAGGTGTTTTCCCAATATTGCCTCAAGGTGTAAGCCTCGAGATGTATCAAGGCATAAACTTCACTTGTGAAAAAATATTTTTTTATAAAATATAATAATTAATCGTAATTACAATTTTCAAGTTCTAGAAATTAAATAGTTATGATTAAACACATAACTCCATGACATTTCAAGGCTAACATCATGGTTTAAACAACCAAATTTTTATATAACTCTTTTTTGGGCTCTAAATCAGTAAGGGGTCAAGTAAATATGGATATGCAAGGTGGAAAAAGATGGGAGGACTCTGGCGTAGAGAGCGTGGAGCGTAGAATGGGGCGTGGAGGTGGCGTGAAGTTTGCAGAGGGGCGGTGCATGGCGATCCGCCCGCGCAACCGGAGGACTCGGGTGGCCGTGAATCTGGGGGTGATGTCGAGGGGGTTGGCGATGGTGTTTGGAAGGTGGTCTCCCATCGGAAGCTAGGGAGAAAATGCTTCCATTGCAGGGAAAAGGGGCATCTCGCACCCGCTTGCCCGCTTCCACCGAGGTGCTTCGCCTGCGGGTCCCCTGATCACCAGAGGCTTAACTGTCCCGCTTTAGTGGCCGGCGAGGCGTCGAGCGAGGTAGGCGGCCTGGTCGGTCCTGCTCGGGGGGCGGTGCGCTCTCTCTCAGGGCAGGGCGCGCAAAGGATTTTTCGGGGGGCGACGAAGGGCATCGTTGCTGAGCTTGTTTGCTCCCGCGAATCAGGGGGCGGTTTCGATGGTGCTCTGATCGGTGCTTTGGCCGGAACTCTGCCATCCGGGTTCTCAGTGGTGGACGAGGTTTCTCGGAGCGTCAGTGAAGATTTCAAAGGGGACGTAGTTTGACTGGAGGCTGGTCGGGTTTGCGCTCGTGGCCTTTCGCTCCCACAGAAGAAGGCGCTTGTAGCTTCCGGGACGAGCGGGGCTATTCTCTAGAGACCCCTCAGGTTCGCAGACGGCCATTTCGACCTGCCGGTGGTTCAGTTGGCGCATACCTGCGGAGTTCCCTTCCTCTCGCGGTCGACCGAAATTTTGGGCCCAGCTCTGAAGCATATCGACTCGGTGATTAGGATTGTGGCTGATGGCAGCCTCCCGGGGTCCGACCCGAACCTTACGGTGGTTCTGTTGGAATGCTCGCTTAGGGAGGGGTCCGAGTCGGAGGCGGTCATCCAGGTGGGGCGGTTCTCCTTCCGTCTTCGCATCAAGATCTCCATTCCACCGCCGCCGCCAGGCGTGGAGGGCCGGGTTGTCGTGCCAGAGCAGGAGGTCGAGGCGGAGCGTGCTTTCGTGGAGGTACTGGACAACGTGGCAGTGCAAGACGACATGGCAGTGCTCACGGTCCTTTTGGAGTGACAGCGTTCGGGGACCTCGTTCGCCATGTCCTGCGTTTATGGTCCTTCTTCCGTGTCTTAGAGGAATCAATTGTGGTTGGACCTACGGAGGGCCCGGGATTTCTTTCCGGACGTCCTCTGGCTGGTGGGGGGCGACTTTAACGTCACGCTACTCTCCTCAGACCGACCGCGATTGCGAGGGGGGCAGGACCCTGGCTCTGCCTGCTTTATGGAGGTGGTCGATTCTCTGGGGTTGGAGATTCCGAACGCTGCGGATGTCAGATATACTTGGAGGAACTCTGGGTCCAGATCTCGTTTGGACCGCTTTCTGGCATCAGCAGGGTTCTTGGAGGCCTTCCTACTCTCCTCTGTTACAGCCAGACCACGCTCCTGGTCTGACCATTCGCCCATCCTTAGGGATTCTGGAGAGGACTCGCTTCCTCGGGGTCTCTTCCGCTACGAGAAGGCCTGGTTGCTCGAGGACTCCTTCTGTGGTCTGGTGGAGTCTCACTGAAACTCGATGGTGGTGGCGGGGTCGGCGGCTGCTCGCTTTGCTCAGAAGCTTGAGTCCCTTCAGGCGCGCCTTTGCATCTTCAAACAGGAGTCGAGAGCGGCTCGGCGGGCATGTAGGGCTGAGGCGGAGGCTACGATCGCCAACCTTGACGGTCTAGAGGATGAGCGACCATTGTCGATGGATGAGCTGCTCCAGCGGTCGGAGGCATAGAGAAAAATCAATGCTGAGGACAGAAGGAGGGTGGCAGAGTGGAAGCAGAAATCAGGCACATATGGCTCACAGAGGGGGACGCGAACACTGCCTTCTTCCACAGGATTGCTAGCGGGAGACGGCGGTCAAATGTAATCAGGACTCTGGTTGTCGATGATGTGCGGGTGGAGGGTAACAGAGAGTTGGGCAATGATATTGCCAACCACTTTAGAGAGTTCTCGGCGAGGGGGGCAGACAAACGTTGGCGATGGTCTGGCGAGGGAGCGGTGCAGCTTTCGGAGGCACATGCGTCCAGTTTAACATTGGTTGTGACTCTTGAGGAGCTGAAGACGGCGGTAAGGAATCTTAACAGTGACAGCACGCCGGGCCCTGATGGTTTCCTTATCTCTTTCTACAGAGACTTTTGGGATCTGGTCGGCAGGGAGGTTCTTGAGGTCATTCAAGAGTGTCGCCGCTGCAATGTGGGGTTTGAGCGGATAAATAAGGCTCTGGTGGTCTTGCTCCCAAAGACTGACGGGGCAGCCAGAGTTGAGGACTTCAGGCCTATCGCTATCTCCAATGCCCTATATTTGATCGTTGCTAAGGTTTTCGCAAGCAGGCTTAGCAGGGTGCTAGAACACATAATTTCCCTATTTCAGTCGGCCTTCGTCCCCGTGAGACAAATGCTGATTCTTTGGTAACGACGGCTAAGATTGTGGCAGACTGGAAGAGATGCGGGACGAAATCCTTTCTTTGGAAGGTCGACTTCTGAAAGCCATTTGACACTTTGGACTGGTGCTTCCTTTGGGCAGCGCTACACAGGAGAGGCTTCCCGACCATCTGGATTACTTGGATGAGGCAATGTGTGATGACGTCTTCTACGGTCGTGCTCGTGAATGACCGCCTGGAGGGCAGGTTTTCCCAGCCGCAGAGGGGGGTGCAGCAGGGGTGCCCCATTGCTCCTTTGCTCTTCATCGTTGCAGCAGACGTTTTAGCTTGCATGGTTGGTGTGCTACGCGAGGGTCTCATGCGAGGCTTCTCGAAGGGGGATTTGCAGATCCCGCTGCTTCAGTACGCCGATGACACCATTTTCTTTATCGAGGGGGGGGACTGAGGAAGCCAGAGGAATGGCAGCGGTATTCGAGCTTTTCAGCGAGATGTCCGGGCTGCGGCAAAATATGGCTAAATCGAAGTTTGCACCTTTCTCTCTCGACGACGATGAGGCGGACCTGTGTTGCAAGGTGTTGGGTATGACGTGTGCAGCTCTCCCGATTCATTACTTGGGGCTCCCTCTTTCCACGGGGAGACCGAAGTTGTCTGATTGGCTGCCCTTGGTGGAGAAGGTTAGGGGAGACTGGCGGGTTGGAAGGTGGTGCTCCTCTCTAAGGGCGGCAGACTGGTTCTCCTGAAGGCTGTGCTATCTGCGATGCCTGTTTACTACTCCTCTACGAGGTTGTTGCCGATCGGCATTAGGAAGAGGCTTGAAGGGCTGATGCGGAGATTCCTTTGGTGCAAGAGCGGCTAGGGGCGGTTTGGCATGCATCTTGTCAATTGGGAGGACATCACTTTACAGAAATGTGACGGAGGGCTCGGGGTGCGCCGTTTGGACACGTTGAACGAGGCGCTCATGCTAAAGTGGGTGGCAAGGATTTGGGGGTGATTGCGATGACCTCTGTACCATGCTCATTCAGCAGATCTACTCGATTAGCAGCACGGCGCCGTCGAACAGTTTTATGAGGGGGGGCGGTCATACCCTCTCTATTCTGGAAGGGAATCCTTAAGGTCACGCGCTGCTTCTAGGACTTATTCATACCAGTGCTGGGGAATGGTGAGAGCTTTGCCTTTTGGCGGGATAATTGGACGGATCGGGGTGACCTTGCTTCTCGCTTCCCTCGTCTCTTCACTCTTGCGGAGGATCCAGATGTACGGGTTATCGCGTGCTAGAACGACGGAAACTGGATGTCGTCGTTCCGCTTGAACTTCTCGAATCAACGGCTGGAGGAATTCATGGGCTTGCTTGAAGCTCTTAGGGACGCAATTGATCCTTCGTCGGGGCATGATCATTGGGTTTGGCACGATAAGGATTT
The DNA here is from genome assembly GCA_037367405.1 of Ottelia alismoides. Lineage (NCBI taxonomy): Eukaryota > Viridiplantae > Streptophyta > Magnoliopsida > Alismatales > Hydrocharitaceae > Ottelia > Ottelia alismoides. Next base: position 1,150,527 of record JAZKJV010006370.1, on the reverse strand, counting down.
CACGGTCCGTAGGGCGTACTTGGCGATCTCCAGTCCACCACCCTCCCTCTCAGTGGATTTGGTCCGAGACTACACCTTTCTTTGGGGGATGCGTCTTCCCGAGAGGATTGGTTTCTTTCTGTGGCTGTTCAGGCGAAAGAGGCTGATGACGTGTGATAGATGTTCCAGGTTGCTTGGGGTGGTCTCTGACATTTGCCTCATTTGCGATGCGGAGATTGAGTCGGCGGAGCACCTTTTCTTCTCATGTGTTGAGGTGGCGCCTCTTTGGGATGACTTGTCCCTGAGGTGGGTCGACATCTCGAACATGGGAGCTTTTTGCGGTGGTTTGGTGGCGGTTGGCCGGCGTGCGAGGCGGGACTTGTTTCGGTCGTTGGCTACGATTTGGGCTATATGGCTGGCCAGGAACACACTACTGTTCTCAGGGCAAAGGTTCTATTTGAAAAATGTAAAAGCACAAGTGTCGAGCTTATTAAGCTCCTGGACCACTTAGCGTTTTTTTTCATGTACTTCCTCCTAGCTTTCCTTCTATCAATAAAATCTTGGGGTGAACACCATTGAGTGTCTCCCCCTTTCTAGGCTTCAAAAAAATATGGATATGCAAGCACGATAATGGGTAACTCTCCGCAAAATTCAAAGTTTTGAATAAAAGTTAACTAAAGGGACTAGATGTAACATACCATTTTCAAAATTAGGTGAGATATGTGTATTATTCAATTGAGAAGGATAAGAGAGTAAGCAGTGATTCAGTGATCACTTTTTATTTTACCATAAGGATGGGGGGATAAAATACTTGAATATTTCATGTTTTTTTTGAAAGTCTGCAAGGTAGGGGGAAGCACTCGGTGGTGCCCGCCCCATCAAGATTTATTCAACAAACTAAAGGAAAAAATGCCAAAAGACAAAAAAGTTACAGCACCCAACACGCACCAAAAGGGGCATTACAACATCCAGTCATCTAACAACCTCTTTGCAAAGATCCCCACGTTCTCTTTATAAAATCTTTGTCCCGAGAATAGCAAGTCATTTCTTCCACGCCAGACCGCCCATAGTATAGCCATGGGGAACAACCGCTCCCTTCTTGGTCCCGCCCTATTCGCGTAGATCGAATTCCAGAAAGCCTGAAACTCCTTGAAGCGGCACCAATCAATATCAGCCTCTTACCAAATTTAAGATACGACGGGGCATGTAAAAAAAGGTGTTCCACATATTCAATTGCATTATCACAAATTAAGCACTTGTCCGCAATGATTCCCAGGAGCCTGACGCACCGATCACGTGTCATCAGCCTCTTTCGCCTTAGAAGCCACGGGAAGATCCTTACTCGTTCAGGAAGACTAAGGGCCCAAATGGAAGCACAATCCCTGTTCAGAACCTCTGAGCTCGCCGGCGGCGGTCTGGAGATGGCCATGTAAGCCCCTTTAACCGAGAACTGCCCTTCCTTCCAGCACCAATGATCTCTTCCCCCTTTAGGGGCCCCCACCTTCCTCACGGCGTCAAGCAGCTCTAAGAAATCATCAAATCTCTGATCCGAGAAATTAGCGGAGAAAGTTGGCCACCAAGACCCCTCCATCCAGCAGTCTGCCACCGAGCAAAGCTTATCATCCGCCAAGGCATATAAGCGGGGGAAACGAGAGCAAAGAGCTCCCGCCCCTGACCAATCATGCACCCAAAAAGCAAAGGTCTCCCCCCTCCCAACAACCGGTCTGAAGAGAGTTATATTCTTCACGACAGTCTTCACCACGCCCCTCCAAAAAGGCGTCATGGCCACAAGGTTAAGTAACTGAGAGTGGGGCGTGCCCTTTACCCCATATATGCTGCGGATCACCAAGCAGATGAGATCATTTCCCGAGCCCCACACCCTACTAGCCCATTTAAGTAAAAGCGCCTCATTCATCTGCTCCGGTGATTTCACTCCCAGTCCCCCCCCAATCCTTTCTGCGCAAGATATCCTCCCACCCCACCAGATGGACCCCTCCACGCTCATTTGCATGACCGCCCCACAAAAACGCGCGCATCTTCTTTTCCAGCCTCGCGCGAATCCCCTTCAATATCTTGCGACTAGCAAGAAAATAAATTGGAATGGACGATAACACCGCCTTGAGCAGGACCAGCCTACCCCCCCTCGACAAAATAGCTGCTTTCCACCCCGCCAATTTCATTTCCACCTTCTCCACCACCCTCAACCAATCATGAAGCCTCGCCCTCCACAGAGTCAGAGGCATGCCGTGGTACTCAACAGTGTTCAGAAAGGCGGCCCAGGCGGCCGCATTTGCGGCCGCATATGCGTATTCGATGACTGGACCGAACCGCATATACAATATTCGGTGTATATGCGGTTTTGGCGAGTATGCGGCCGAGTAAACCGCATATACACCCGCATACTCGGCCGCCTTTTGGATAGACCTCAGGCTCATTTATAATTGCTATTGTCAGGCTGCAGGACAAATTAAATTTTTCCTATAATATAATTGAATTATTAACAGAATGCTTTTATGCAGCTGCTGTAAATTTTTTTATTTAATTACAACCATCTGTCAACCATCTGTCTGTTGACATAAAATATTTTAATTTATTTTCTTCCAATGTTGTTGTATGTCTCTACATTTATTTAATTTGAATTCAATATAATTTAGTTATAGAATCCGATACATATTCTTTCGTGAAAAATATATCTATGAGTAGTTTACTTTCTTCATTTAATACTTATCTCAATTGTTCAGATATTTTGCACTAGAAAATTGTGTTAAATCCCTTAGTTAGATGTCATCCCACTAATGCTTGATAAAAGGGAGTTCGACTATTCAATCATTGAGTTATATTGATTCATAATCTAATTTTATTTAGTTAAAACCGATATAAACATAAAAAATATTGTTAAAGGGAATTGATTCATTATGGTATAATTTTTTGTCTTATATTTTTATATTTCAATAGTAAGTATGCCAACTAATTTCACCTTCAAAATCATGTCGTACTAAAAAGTTTATGCATATATTTCATTTATTATTTTTTCAAAACATAAATCTCCAATATTTGAAATTAATTTGTTATTTTAATTATTTTAAATTAAAATAACGCAAACCGCATAATCCACATATACTTCCGCATATACTCCCGCATATCCGCTTACTCGCTTCAGACCGCCTGACCGCACGAATACCGCATACCGACTTTCTGAACCTTGGTACTCAATTGGCAAAGCAACGCGCGCAGAAGCCAAAGCCACCGCCAACCCATCCACAACCTGCTCCGCAAGCCCGAATGGAACAAACATAGATTTGTTGTCATTTTTGCATAATCCAGACAGTTCGGAATATACCTCTAACGTCATAGTCATGCCGATGGCCTCCTCGATACCCCCTTCAATGAGGAAAAGAGTGTCGTCCGCGTATTGAATGATCGGAACCCGCAACTCCCCCCTTGAATAACCACCAGAGAGACCATGGCTGATCACACCCGCCGCCATATCAACCATCACATCCGCTGCAAGGAAGAATAGCATTGGTGCAAGAGGGCACCCCTGACACACCCCTTTACGAGGTTGAATCCAACCCCCCTTTGGCCTACCGTTGATCAGAACCGAGAAGGACGTCGCGGTGATACAACGCCTCATCCAAGAAATCCACTTATCGGGGAAGCGCAATCTCCACAAAACCGACCACAGGAATCTCCAATCAAGGCTATCGTATGCCTTGGCGAAATCCACCTTCCAAAGGATACCACTCGTGCCCCTCCTCCGCCAATCCGCTATGATCTCGGAAGCAAGCGTTGTGCAATCAGAAATCTGACGGCCTGGAACAAAAGCAGATTGCACCGGTGAAACCAAGCTTCCGAGGACGCCAACCAATCTCGCGGCTAAAACCTTAGCTGTGATTAGATAAAGAGCATTTGAGACAGCAACGGGACGAAAGTCCCCGATGGAATTCGGCGCCGAACACTTGGGGATCAAAACGATGAGCGCCCGGTTGATACGGTCAAAGCCCATATTCCCCTGGCAGAATTCCAACACCACCTCGAGCACCTCCTGCCCAACGAGATCCCAAAAATCTCTGTAAAAAGAGATCGGGAAGCCATTGGGGCCAGGCGATTCATGCATGCGTTGATGTGTATTAATTTAGTCGCAATTGAATAGAAGAAAAGATGAGACATGTTTACAAAAATATACTAATCTAAATTTAGGTCAAAGTAGAGGACTTGCATCCAAACAGTTTAATAAAGAAAGCACACCTCGAGGCTGCCTAAGGGCCTCTAGGTGGTCTGATTCATCAATTTGTGTGGGGTTTTGACACCCTACGCGGTCTGATTTTGCTTTGAACCGGTAAAATCAGACTATTGCAATCACCTCTTGCGCCTACGTAGAAAAAATAGCAAGGGAATGGTTGTGGATTGAGAACTTATTTTTACTTAAGAATAAGTCAGATGCTATTCATGCATGCTTTGATGTGTATTAATTTGGTCCCAATTGAATAGAAGAAAAGATGAGACATGTTTACAAAAATATACTAATCTAAATTTAGGTCAAAGTAGAGGACTTGCATCCAAACAGTTTAATAAAGAAAGCACACCCCGAGGCTGCCTAAGGGCCTCTAGGTGGTCTGATTCATCAATTTGTGTGGGGTTTTGACACCCTACGCAGTCTGATTTTGCTTTGAAACAGTAAAATCAGACTATTGCAATCACCTCTTGCGCCTACATAGAAAAAATAGCAAGGGAATGGTTGTGGATTGAGAACTTATTTTTACTTAAGAATAAGTCGGATGCTAGCACTATGATTCAAAACTTTATTCATGAAATATCTATCCAACATTTTCTCAACTTCAATAAAATATGTTCGGTCATCTAATGCTTTGGAATTTTGTACAACTGTTTTAGCTTAGTTTTTCAATTCACATGGGATTGTGCATCAGACTTCCTACCCTTATACATCACAGCAGAATGTTGTTATTGAACGCAAGCACCATCATCTATTAGATATCACTAGGACTCTTCTTATTTAAAGTCCGGCTCCTCACTCTTTTGGGGGAGATGTTGTCATGATTGCATGTTATCTGGTCAATCGCATGCCTTCTACTATTTTTAGTAGAAAAGGTTCATTTCTCTCTTGTGTTTCCTGAGAATGAGCTATTTTCTCTTACCTCACAAGTTCTTGGGTGTGTATTGGCTTTGTGCATTTTATGTCCCTGGTCGTGACAAGCTTGCACCTCGTACTGTCAAATGTATGTTTGTGGATTATTCTTACACTTAGAAGGGCAACAAATGCTTCAATCCCCTCCAATGAAAATGTTATATTAGTGTTGATGTTACCATTTTTGAGTCCATGTGTTGCACTCCTACAGGGGATAGGTTAAGTCCGTCTGAGTCTGGGGAGGTGCTTCTTCCACCACTTCATGTTACCTCTATGCTCGATGCTCCTCAACCTTTCCCTACATGGCTACATCCAGCACATCCCAGGTAAATTCTGAGAATTTGATTTCTATTGATGGCACTAGTGGGTTGAACAATGAACATGAAATGCCAAAGGATAACAACATACAGGAGGATGATCTGGAATGGTCAATTGCACTGCAGAAAGGGAAAATATCATGCACAAAGTACCCGCTAGCAGGACGTGTTTCTGGATAAATTGTCCATGACTTACCGAAAATTTGTACTGGGACTATCTTTATTGAGATCCCATGAACATACCAAGATGCCCTTAAAGAAAGTCAGTGGCGGCTAGCAATGGAGAAAGAGATGGTAGCTCTTCAATCACGTGGGACATGGACACTTGTTACAGCTCTAGAAGAAGCATCTGCCATTCGCTGCAAATGGGTTTTCGCTGTGAAGCACATGGCAGATGGTACAGTTCATAGATATAAAGCCAGGCTTGTTGCCATAATCTTTACGCACGCCTATGGTGTGGATTATAGCGACACCTTCTCTCCTGTCACGAGACATTCTACCATACAAATCCTGCTCTCTGTAACCGTGGTGCGTGATTGGGCTCTTTTCCAGTTAGATGTCAAGAATGCGTTCTTATATGGTGATCTCCAGGAAGAGGTCTATATGCAACAACCACCTGGGTTTGCAGTTGAGGGGGTGTATGTATGCAGGCTACATAATGCCATTTATAGACATAAGCAAAGTCCCAAGGTATGGTTTCAGAAGCTCTCAGATCTAATAGAATAGAGATGATTCAAACGATCCACTTCATATCATTCCTTATTTGTACAGAAGACATAACAAGGTACGGTGGCTATCCTCATGTATGTTGATGACATTATTGTCACATATGACGATAATCAAGGGGTGGCTGAGGCCAAGAAATTCCTAGGTCAACAATTTGTCACCAAGGACCAGCATACACACCTATAGATCTACTTGACACAAAGAAAATATGTGATGGATCTACTTTTAGAAGCTGGAATGACATGGTGTAGACCAACATACACACCTATGGATCCAGGTATGAAGCTACATGAAGACGTCACTCAGAAAGTGGACAAGCGAAGATACATAGAGCTTGTAGGGAAACAACTTTATGTCACCATTACTAGGCCCGATATTTCTTTTGCAGTTACTAAAGTTAGTCAGTTCATGGAACAACCACAAAAGGTGCACATGAATGCAGTCAATACGATCCTCAAATATCTAAAGTCGTCACCAGGAAAAGGCTTATTATTCAGTAGGACTACCTCGTTATCCATCTTTGGCTATGCAAACGCAGATTATGTTGGGTAACCTAAAGATAGGAAATCTACCTCATGTTTCTGCATTTTTGTTGGAAATTCACTCGTGTCATAGAAAAGTAAGAACCAAACAATTGAGGCTAGATCCAGTGCAAAATCTGAGTGTAGAGCCATGGCTCAGAGCATTGCTGAAATGATGTGGGTAAAGTCGGTTCTTTCTGACCTCCACATTGGTGAGACTCTCCCTATGTAGCTGAAGTGCGACAATCATGCAGCCATGTTCATTGCCAATAATCCAGCATTTCATGAGAGAACAAAGCACGTTAAAGTAGATTGTCATTTTACTCGTGATATAATTCAGAAGGGGTTGAATGATACCTCTCATGTTAGTTCAGGTGACCAAACATCTGATATCTTCACCAAGGCACTCACTTGAGGACCTTTTGAGAAATGCAGTTCCAAGCTGAGCATGATAGATATCTATGCTCCAGCTTGAGGGGGAGTATTGAGAGTTTTATGTTCATGTATTTATTTATCACTCCTTATTTTGTTTGTCGTCTTTATGTAATTTTCTCGTAGCCTCTCAACTCTGTATAAGAGAGCCATATGGAATCATAGAATAATAAGTTCTTTGCGCCTAACAATGCAATAACAAGCACACTATATAGTACATCAATTCATGATAATCATAAATTTAAAGAAGATGATCTAATATATATTACAATCCAACATTTCTCATAAACTAAGATAATCAACACCAAGGGCTTGTCTTGAATCTACATTGATAGATTACTCATGCTTACTAGCATGGTATATTACAATCCAACATTTCTCATGCACGTGTGTCAATACATGGAGCGACTATACAAAATTTTGAAGAAGTCAACATATAAAGCTTGGGAAGTAAAAACTACATTCCAAGCTCCTTACCTCATAACAAGTAGTGAAATCAAGCATCAAGGTTGACATAAATGATATTATATTATTAGCAACATGATATCAACGTTATTAATCAAAATGATGGAATGTATGCACTAAATATATCATATTATGTTGATATCAGTATTATGAGACGATGTATCATTGACATACGCTCAATATCGATAGATATCGATCGCTTGGGTGATATCAATATCGTTAACTTGTTGATATGGATATATCGTGGATATATCAATGATATATCAAGATATTTCAATCCATGCTTCCAACCAAAGCCATACGCTTGGAATTTCCAAAAAACACCAAAAGAAAGCAAGATGTTGTCGATTGACTCTTTCGCCTTTAGATGTTCCTTTTCTTCTCTAGCATTCTCTCTCCCTCTCTCTCTCTCTATTTCTCTCTCTCTCTCTTTTCTTGCGATGGTATGCTTCTCCAAAGAGTACTGATTTCCAATGCCTTCACCAGCAAACAGAAGCAGTCAATGCAAGGTCTGGAAGAGGCATTTCTCCAAGTGTATCTACTATTTGTAGCATACATAAATTTTAAGGCAAGATCCTCCACCACCTCAGCAAAAAGGAACGAATTCGGATCATGCACGCCTCACTCCCTTGGTCTATCCACCAAATAGAGGGCCACATTGAAACCATTGTCGATGCCCCAAGGCATCGTTCAGGATGTCGCCCTCATTCCCCTCAACTCATCCCATAACTCTATTCTAAGAAGAACTACACATACCATACACAAGGGTCACTGCAAATTTAAAACCGCCATCTCTGTTCTCCAAAACAACCGTGATGGATAGCTACACAATGTACTCATCTACCAAAGTGAACATATAGTTGTTCCATGCTACTACAATACCCCTTAAACTACCATCGGCCAAAATAGATCTCATCTTAGTTACGAACGACCCTGAGGTTAGAGCTCTACTTCACCAACTCCCATGAGTCTCACCTGCATCTCCTGCAAACATAAAATGTCCACCTTCCAATCACACAACATGGCCCCAACCGTCAGTCGTTTCTCCAGCTTAACCAAGCCCCTAATATTTCAACTTATAGTTTTCATTGGTTAACCAAGCGGAGGTTCCCCACTTCTTGTAGATATCATGCAAGTACCCCTATGCATTGGAGCCACCACCAATTAGAATGTACCCCCCTCCGATTATGCTCAAGGCCTCATCCACTCTACCAACATCAATTTCTGTTAAATCCATACTGACACCATCAGTCGACCCTGTAGCAAGATCATGTTTCGGGCGACACCAACGCTCTGACCAAATTCTAAGTAGCCTCCCTTCCCTGGAAACCCTCCAATATTAATGTGTCTCCTAAGATGGTGCATCTGTGTGACGTCTCTTCCTTGAGAACGATAGGAGGTCTCTTGAGAAGTCAACATCTCCTGAAACTTGCATGGCACTACGACATGACCTCACAACCCTGGAGCCAACCCCGTAAGTGAATTCTTCAATGAGGAGTTGCTAGTGTCAAAAAGATATAAGTGGTTAGGGTTTGGGGTGAAGATGTAGGCAAAAGGGTCTATCAAAGAAAAATAGCATAAATGGAAGCTCTGTCCCCGTCATACATACCTCTTCTTCCCCTCCATTTTCATATGATGATAAAAATAATACCAAGTTGATCACCTTAAGAGAATATCGCTTTCCAAGTCTCATGCAAGTAAACCCTCAAGGACCTATGAAATTTTAGCATGATCATCTTGGATTTTTTCACAAGGGTCCAAACGTTTCTTGGTTTGGTCTTCGCTTGTCATTTAAACATCTCAAACATCGAGTCTTAAAAAAACTTAGATCCAATACTTAAACCTCTCAACCTTCTTTGCATTGTACGAACTAAGCATCAACCTTAAAATCTCTATAACCTCCTCCTGAATTCTAACTAGTAACTACACACGTTAAAAACTTTGACTTGTAAAGGCCCATAATGCAAAATGGGATGAGGAAACGAAACATGCTCACACTTCTCCAATCGACGACTTACTGAAAACCCCGCAACCCCTAGGACACTACCCGATGCTTCCACCTCTGTTAGAGAGATCCAAAACCCTTCTTAAGAAGATATCACTAGCTACCCTTTTTTTCAAAACAAGTACAGTAACCGACCTCTAACCGGCGAAATCACGCCGCTCAATTCTCGACAAGTCACCAATAAATCTTTATCGACATCTAGCGTCCAACTAAAAACATTAAAAAAAACAAATACTGAAATCCGCATTCAAAATGACAACTAATTTAACCGGATAAGATGAATATACATCCCAAACTCCAATTCCCCCAAGTCCCAAACCCATGCGATCCAACGGATCCGCAACATCCAGTGAAGCAATCTCAACCAGAATTTCAGAAAGGGAAAAGCGTGAAATGGCTGAGATTACCGGAATCCGGAGGCGATCGAGAGCGATGGAAGGCGAAGTGGCGCGCAAGGTTTGACGGAAGGGGGAAGTGGCGAGTGGTTTTAAAGGTGGAGGGGTTTTATTTTCCACGGAAAGAGAAGTGAGGAGAGGGGACCATTTCGTTTGGCGCTCCCACCAGACCAGAGTCCAGAAGAACGCAGTGCTGCGCTGCGGTGGAAAAGGTTTGACCGGATACGGATCTCGAGGCGGATCGTCCTCGCGGGCGCGTGTGCTCCGGTTTGGATTGGACCACGCGCGGGGGGCAGATGGGTTGGTGGAGTTTACTGCCATTCATCACCGCATGTCGGCTTTGCCGTTCGGGAGGAATAGGATGCCACCGCTTTGCTCTCGTTGCTGTCCGTTGGGTAAAATACTCAAATCGGATCCTGTTGACCAACGGGTCTTGCCTGCATATATTAGGTGCACACCAATGCACCGTACGTTCATGTTTTTTTTGGGTAAGTAAAGGTAAACTATATATTTCCAAAAAAACAAGAAACCAATTACATACAAAAAAATTATGGCTCCCAAAGCAAGACGTAATGCACTAAGGCAACATGAATACCATAACTAATGGTACAAACACGGACACCCTACAAAAATTTTAGTAGCTTGAAATTGTTGACGATATCTTCGATTGTGCACTCTGGAGGCTGACAACGCGAAGATGCCCAAACGAGATTGCGCTCCCGCCAGATGTGCCACACCGCCAAAGCGAGAAAGGCAGCAGTAGAAGATCGAACCTTGGGGTTGGACAGCTTGAGAATCCAGGAGATAGCATCGGTTAGATGATTCGTTGGAGGAGCAGTTAGCGCCAGGGACGAGCAGGCCCCAAGCCAAACCACATAGGAGTAGGTGCAGGACAGCAGCAGGTGATCATGTGATTCTAATTTGCTGGAGCAGAGGAGACAAGTTGGGGGGAGGTTCAAACCAAAGGACCTGAGCCTGTCTAACGTGGGCAGGCGGCCAAGGGTTGCCCGATAGAGAGTAAAGGCACATCGGGGAGGGGTGCCCCGGTTCCATACTGTCGAGAACCAGCCAACCGGCGTACCCCGGGGACGAAGCAGCTCATAAGCACTCCTGAAGGAGAACCCTCTGGGGGAAGGAGCCCAAGAAGGGGAGGGGCAATCACCTCTAATAGCAGCACGAACAGTAGCTCTACTATCCAGCATAGCGCGCCAAATTCTGGAGGAAGATTGAGGAGCAGTGATGTCCCAGAACGACGCTTCACGGAGGTACTTAGCACACAAAAAATCATCCCAAATTGATGAGCCCACATTAAGGAACCTCCAAATCCAGGCTGTGATCATGGAGGCCCTCAAGGAGACCAAGGAAGTCAGCCCCATGCCACCCTCAAGTTTAGGAAGGCAAATCCGCTTCCAAGCAATATCGTGGCGATTACGGCCCCAGAGAAATTGAGCACACAACTTATCAAGGCGGCGGACAATAGTGAGAGGGAGGAGAGCCCCAACAGACCAATAGAGGAACAGCCCACGAATAACAATGTTAAGGAGTTGAGCACGGCCAACCAAGGATAGGCATTTGGCGCTCCAACCATTTGTGAACTTCCTAAGCCGATCTTCCAGCGCTCTCGTGTCACTGCAGCAAGAGAAAGAGGAAGCAAGGAGAAGCCCAAGGTACACTGACGGGAGATTTTGCTGCAGCAAGCCTAAGCGCAACGTGACCGCAAATTCAAGAGCAGCAGACTTAGGTCTAAAGATCTTACTCTTCTTAGGATTCAACCTCAAACCGGAGATTTCTTCAAATGAACTCAGAATTTCTTTCACGGCCTCAAGCGAGCTCAACGAGCCCTTACAAAAGATGAGAACATCATCGGCATAGATTAGATGCGTAGGCGTCTTATTGCGACCCCTCCCCATGGATTGGAAATTCCCAACAATAGCAGCAGAGTCCAACAAAGAGGAGAGGGACTCCATCCCAATTGTGAATAAGAGCGGGCTAAGAGGATCACCCTGGCGAAGACCACGGGTTCCCCTAAACATCCCATGAGGGGAACCATTAATAAGGATGGAGTAAGATGTAGAGGAGATATAATTTTTCGATCCATGAAGTCCATTTGTGGCAAAAACATATCTCCGAAAGAGCCCGAAGAAGGAATGCGTGATCTATGGAGTCAAAAGCATTAGAGAGATCAATTTTAAGGCAAGCTTTGTTATGGGAGGCCCTCCTATCAAAACCTTGCATCAGTTCGTGTGCAAGACGAATATTGTCACTGATGGATCTACCTTTAATGAACGCGAATTGGTTTAGGGAAATGAGAGCAAGAAGCATCGCTGCAAGCCGCCTAGCTAAAATTTTGGAGAAAATCTTATATATAACGTTACAGCCAGAAATAGGCCGATAGTCACCAATGGAAGAGGGGGATTGGTTCTTGGGTATGAGGGTAAGGAAGGTATGGTTTATCTCCCTTACCATTCTACCTCCTTCGAATAGAAATTGCATGGCAGCGATCACCTCATTCTTGATTAGAGGCCAATGAAGCTTGAGGAACTAAGCTTTAAATCCATCTAGACCCGGGGCTTTGGAGGAGCTAATAGAGGAGAGGGCGTCTCAAATTTCAGCATTGTCAAACGGCCTAACCAGCCAAGAGCTCGCTTGACTCGTAAGGCGGCATTTAGGAGGCGGGGGAGGGGGCGCAACAGAGCCATTCTGGTCAGGTGAGAGAAGACCTTCAAAATAATCAACAGCCGCAGCAGCGACCTCGGAGTGCTGCTCCAGGACAACACCATTGGAATCCAGGATGTTAGATATGCAATTTCTAGCGCATCTAGCTTTCGCGGAGAGATGGAAAAAACACGAATTGTGATCTCCCAGATTGAGCCAATCGACTCTGCTCTTTTGACGCCAAGCATATTCTAGATCATCTTCCAAAGCAAGTAGGTGTCCTTTCACTTCAGCGTCAAGCTGAGCAAGATATGGATCAAGGGGTGAGGTAGCAATCATCTCAGAGTTAACTTTAAGAAAATCCATCGCACACATTCTGCTCCTTGAGAATGTTAGCCCCGAGCCCATCTCTTTAAAACAAGCTTCACATTTTTTAGCTTGCGAGCGAGAATAAAAAGGGATTTGCCAATAATAGGAACTCCCCATCCCATAGAAATGGCCTCATGGTACCCAGGGTGTTCAACCCAATAGTCAAAGAAGCGGAAAGGAACTCGTTTAGGGGCAGGCGGGAAGAGAGCTACCCTCATTAGCAAGTGATCAGAATGGGGCAGAGGAGAATAGTGGAGCTTGACCGCGGGGAGCTTAGTGATTAGCTCCTCATTAGCAAGGGCCCGGTCCAGTCGAGCCGCAATACGGCTAGGACCAACAGATGCATTGGTCCAAGACCATGAGTTGCCAGTAGCCTTAAGATCGAACATACCACAATCGACCAGAAAAGTTGTTGAAGTCCTCCATAGGTCCACGAGCGGCCATACGACCCCCAATTCTTTCCGAAGAGTAACGGATGACGTTAAAATCACCCATGATGAGCCAAGGCCCCTCAAAGTGTGCACTCATCTGTCGGAGATGGTTCCAGAGATCCTTCCTCATGGTAGGACAATTTTCCCCATACACCACAGTAAAATAGAGCACAAAGCCCCCAATATTGGAGCAGTGCATAGTCATAGATTGGGAGTGAGCCCCAACTAAATCGCACGACCATGAATTTGATCTCCATAAAAAGAAAATTCTACCAAGATTTGTGTATTGTTCATAGCGATCAAACCATCGGGGATTAGTTTCGCAAATTTTTCTCTATTGGCCGGCCTAATTTTTGTTTCGACGAGGCCAATCAGTTCTGCATTCAAAGCAATGAATTCCTTCATGATCGATTTGAATTTCCTGGGCTTGTTCAGCCCACGCATGTTGCAAACTAGCAAAGACATTAAGAGGATGAGTTGGAGGGCCCCGACGACCCCTTAGGTTTGGATTGAGCCCTTGGGAGCTTCTTTTTCTTATGAGTTGTCGTGAGCCAGGCTTGGTTCACTTAGGCAACGAAAGAGGCGCTTGGTTCAACAGAAGCTACCTAGGAAGCAGCCTCGGACGAGGGACAGTTTAGATCGATGAAATTGGGGAGAACAGATACATATGTGGCCCTAGCAGCCTTCCTGGCTGCGGTAGCCATATTGTGCAGGAGGTGCTTAGAGCCAAAAGGAAAGGAGGAGGAGGGCATACCCGCGGAGTGGATCCGTTTATGGACTTTTGTAGGCAGAGCAGTCATCCCAGGGCCACGAGAACCTTCAGAAGCGGGTTGACTAGAAGGGGCTTCGAGAGCACCACCCGTGGAATCAGAATGTAGGGGGGCCGAGGTGAGCTCAGGGGGTTGACCACCAACATCAACAATAATAGGGCCATTGAAAAGTTCCTGTGGGAACTCCTGAGTTTGGTCTGAGGCCCCCAGCACGAGCACATCCTCTTGCAAGACAGGGATAGCCTCTGCCTCAGTATTATTAGCTGTATCCTTAACCATGAAGGGACAGTTATGGGAGGAATGGCCAAAGGCAATGTAGGAATCACATCTTGGGGGCATCCATTCAAGTTCAACTTCGACCTCTTGACGAGCTCCAGAGAAGAAAACCAGGGGTGTAATTTTTGGAATGGCCAAAGATGCGTGAATTGAGACACAACATCGAGCGAACTCCAAGTTTCTACCCGAAGCTGTCGCAGCATCCATAAAAAGATGAGTTCCAAGCAGGCTAGCAAGCTTATTAAGAATGATCTCGGTGCAATGGCCAAGGCTGAGGCCATGGAATCTGACCCATAGCGGGATCTCCGAAAGGAGGTCCCTCTCAAAGCAAGCCGTAGCTTCCCATTTCTGGAGAACCATGAAGCGGCCTTGGAAAAGCCAAGGCCCGGCCACAATAATTCGATCGCAATCAGATGGCGATTGCAGCTTTAGATAAAAGAAGCCATCGGGGCGAGGGACAAGCTTGAAGTAGCCGACAGGCTTCCAGACCTTTTCGATGAAGGCGACAAGGTGTTTGAAGAACGGGCGCTTACCCAACACGTAGAAGATGATGGTGTTCTCCCAGATACCGTCAATGGTGCGGGTTTCCTCCTCCGATACGAAGGCAACCTTTTCGCAATTTAGGAGAACTAGCGGTGTGAAAGCAAGGGAGCGAGCGGTAGAGGCCGGAGTAGGCTCGGAGCCGCAAACATCTTTCCAAGAAGGGATAGGTTGGCAAGGCAACGGGAGTGGGGTACCTGAGGTTGAAGCATGACCTAAGTTACTGGAGAGGAAGAAATCCGAGCGGTGGATAGAGTGTAGAAAATGGGGAGAAGGCGGAGCATGGCAAGGGGGTCGGTTCTTCCCAAAGGATGGACGGGAGAAGGTCGACGAGGGCCCCGAGGCAGGTGGTGGCTTGGGCGGAATCGACTGACGATGGCTCGAGGGGGGGGGGGGGGGAATGGGAGGAGGTCGGGTTAGGGTTCGGCGGGGGAGGGTGCGGGGGACATCGGCTGACGGCTGCGGGGGGGGGGGGTCACAAAATACATCGTACGTTCATGTTTGAGTAAATCTTTCTAATTTTCCAGTCAAAAAAAAGTTAAAAAAACATAAAAATAGGTTATGTATAGGAAGTTACCTACACCCCGGGGGTGCAGGCTCCATGTCCCCACATGTAGGGAAAAAGGAGCCTACACTGATGGAAGGTAATTCCCTATACCTGGCTTATTTCTCATTATTTTTTGTTTTTTTTAACTGAAATATTGAGGGAATTAGATCACTATATATCACTATGAGGTCATTCGAAATTCAACTTAATTCGAGATTCCTATCATCTCCATCAAGACTAACAAATTTTAACGGTCTCAGAATTGTTGAAAATGACCTCTTCTGGATGAACATGTTAGGAATGTTTGTTTTGCATCAAACTTGAAACTAATATTCTACTCAACATATTGAGTAAATCCTCCCAAGTTTTCATTCAAAAAAAAGTAAAAACATAATAGAAAAATAGATCGAATGTAGAGAGTTACCTACACCCCAGCATGCAGTCCATGTCCCCCTATATGTATGCCCTTCCAAATTTTGAATATAATACTTTCTGCACCTATCTGTTTCATTTTTGCATTATCATTCAGTAGATATCTATGTTAATACTTGTGTCCTTATTGTTATGATAAGGATATTACATCGAGCTCATTTATCTCTCCCATTATTTCCAGTACTTCTTATAAATTAAATGAATCTTCTTGTTTCCTTTGATTATTAACTTTTTGTTTCGAAGTTTCACTTGATAATTTAGTCTCAAAACTTATCTAGAAAGTTTAAATTATTAAAGTTATCAAAATGTATAAGTTACAATTGAAAACAATAATCCATTTGAAAATCCAGCCTTACAATTAAATAATATTTCAATTGTAAGTTTACCAAATTGAAAAAAATTATCATTTTAAAAATATTAACTCTTATTTTAAAATATCATTTGAAAATATGATGATTTTCGAATTTTTAAACATATACGATAAACGTATACTTGGTCTTTCACTAAAATTCATGCTTCAGCTCATGTGTGCAGCTCCATCATTAGCAACAGATATATGAATTTCTCATAGGCGGAGCCATTCTTTAGTCAATCTAGTGATGAACATATATAGCTTAAAATGATATCATTGAGTTATATTTTTTAAAAAAATAATGGATAGAGGGGTGTCTTTTTTATGGACAAAGGTCGCAATTATTTGATTCAAAAATAGGAGGGCCAATGTAAATTAACCCATCACTCATTGTTTCTCTTCTCCCTCAAGTGGAGTCTACCATTAAGATTAATGCGTCAACTTCTCGATTTTCTTTGTTTTAATCCTTTCGCCTTCATACATAGTAGTTTGACTCAATGACCTTAACAACATCGACACGACTATTAACAGAGATGATCTATACGTATAATAATGTAGTTATGAAAATAGGTAGAGTCGTAAGTGTTATTAGCGAAACTCAAAAAGGGCATATTTACAAAAGTCCCTTATTGCATCAAGTTGATTAATTATGGAGTCGGATCATCTTCCATAGCTTTGGTAATTTCTCAATTTCTTTAGTCTTGCTAAGTTAATCTATAGGTATCTATTTATCTTTTTCATGCGAAGCTTTACTTAAGATCGAAATGTCAATAAGTATTCAATCGTATTCGGTAATGATTCTTAGATAATTATTCCGTATGGATGTAAGTAATCAAATACATACACGCAGATATATATGTTACCGTATCATTACCCATTTTAGAACATGAATCCTTAAAAGTATATGAAATATATGGTATACACTGATTGACTACGTATAATGGTAAAATATACTTAAGATTGCTGCTCATAAAGTAATTTATTTCACAACTCGATATTTATTTATAAACTCAGCTGCTCGTTTGGATGAAGGATAAGGAACGCATAGGATCAATAATGGTTAAAGGTTTAAACCATCGTTTTTTCCAATTGATTTGAGATGTAATGAAGAGATGAGGTCTTTAAGCAAAAATGTAATTGATGATCTAATTAGGATATGATCACTTTATCACGGGTACATTATACTGAGAAAATTTTCTCATCCCAAGTCCATTTAAGAATGTTGATTATATATAAAAGAGAGTAAAATTCCCATGAGTTATCATGGACGTTTGTCTCATTCATCTCTTTGAACAGAGAAGTAAAATCAACGAAGACCCAATAAAAAAATACTTTATTTGAAATCACTGCATCGATTTTGTGCTGCTTGAGAAGGTTTTCCGAATTTAAGAAGATTCAATTATGATAGGTCATTTGGACGTAAACTATTGTTTTGATTGTTTATTGAGTTTTGATAAATGCAGATATTTTCATTGAAGAATAGATTGGATGATGATCTTGCAAGTAACCACCCTTCTAGTTCTCTTTTAAGAATGTTCTCATATTACACGTGTGAATAATTATGCTTTAAACTTTTAACAATAATCCAACCTTTGTAGTCGCTCCAAATGTTATGGCTCCTTTTTTTAGTCTAATTCGACGAATGATTTTTTTTACCGGTTCTATATTTTAAGGGTTCGTTTCAAGGTTGCAAAAAGCGGTATGCGGTATTCAGTCGATAAGGTCACTGATTACTGGGGAGCTTAAACGGAAATTAAATGGGTTATACGGTTTTGTATTTTTAATTAATAAAAATTATTAAATACATATAATTAATAAAAAATATAAATAAATAAGAAAAATATAATCACTTATTCACAATATATATCAAATATTGTCAAGTTCAAGGAAATGTTTCATCTAAATGTCAAAATAGACAAGATAAACAATTACAATTCATAGCATGAATCCAAAAAGTCATGGACAATGGTGATCCTTTGAAAAAAGTAGATCCATGTTCTTAAAGGGATGTTTCAGACCGCTTAAAAGGTCGCATAAGACCGCTTAAGGCCGTTTAAACGGTCGTTTAAGGCCATTTATGTGTCCTGCCCGTTTATGGGCCGCTTTTGGTTAAACGATGCGGTCAGGCACCGCATACGTTTAAACGGTCGTTTAAACGGTTGTTTAGACCGTTTTTTGTATCCTTGGTTCATTCGGTAACTGGGTTGTGTTGAGTTGGAGTAACCTCTAGTGAATAGTAGCTGCCCGGATGGTTAGGAGGGTTAGAATGAGAAATGTGATTAATGTCGCATTGATTACGTGATGGAATTATAACCTAGGAATGCATGTGGGTAAACCAAGTTATCCCAAGGTAACCTGGTAACCAAACGAGCCCTAAGCATATGGCGTCCACAATCCATCTTCTTTTGACGCGGACATCCTACAAGATTTTACCATTGTGTCAAGATTTGTATTGGTTCATGTGTTCTTATGCCATTCTTTGACATAACTTAAATCCTTCGATTAATACAATCTATGATGTTTCTCAGAAATAAAGTTTATGCTCACAACGTTTCTCCAAGAAAAGTAATCCCACTCTTTGGAGAATTAGATTTTTTTAGAGCATTCTTTCCCTTAATTATCTTCTTAATGTCCCCTTTTACATTTATTTTTTTTGCTTATCTTTCTTAAATATTTAACATAAAATGACTTGTTTATGTTATCCTTGATACTTGTGAGATCGATGCAAGCACTTTCCTCTTTATTTGAATCAAAGTCGTAAATAAAGTTGGAAGAGTTGTCTCATGTTGCTTGAAATGTTTTCTTTTTAAAGTTCTTTTTGAATCTCTTATTGGACTCGAAATCCACTTATTTTTAACCTTCACTGTTAAATTTTCTTAAGAAATGGGAAGTCCTTCTGCATATTCTCCTTCTTTTTTACCTTCATATGAATTCATGAGTTCTTTTTCTTCCTTTTGTTCTTTTTAGGTTCTTTTTGTTGCTTAATAATGTATTATATCTTTGTTTGAGAAACAACATATCTTTCTTGTAAATATCTCAAATGTTATCATATCCTAATCTTTCGTTACCCGAAATTGATCAAGTGGGTGTAACACACTTGGTTGTACCAAGTCAAAGTGCCTCATATGTTAGTTTGAAGCCATCTTGTCCTTTTAGGAAAGAATTTTGAGTCTTGAAGGTCAAAAAATCATAAGTGACTAAGTAACTATTTTTTTGTGAAAATAATCAATTAAACGTATGGCATATAAAACTTGTCCAAATCAATTAGACTAGATAGATGTCCCTTGTTATTCAACCAACATACCTTAAGTAGGCTAGCTAGCTCCATGGAGTGGGCTAAAAGAAGGGAGAAGAATGAGAAACAAATTTAGGGCATATACCCATGTTTATACAACTCAATCTTGAGTGCATAAAACCTCATTCCAATATTTTAACATGATACCAACTTATACAAGTTTTTCCTTTAAGTGATAAGAGCGAACTCTTACGAATATGTGTAGTATATGGAAGTTCTTGCTAAAAAATTGTGCTAGATGTGTCTGTGTGCAATGAACATATGTGGATAAACTTGGGTAAGCCGCAAGGTCGAACTCCAAGAAGTAGACTTCAATATAATTAGCTAAATGGTTGTGCTAGACCAATGACTAAGATTATATATATATATATATATATATATATATATATGAGGAAAATGGGGTTGCCCCCTGGGGGGAGCTAACTTAGCTCCCCCCGCCCTATTTTCTTCAAAATTTTTTATTTTTTTTGAAAATTTTTTCCGTGAATATTCATCACTATATCCCTATCTTATGTCATAAAAATTTCGTATGAAACAGAGACTCCTACGGCCTCCATCCAGACAGTCATTTTTTTAACGGTAACAGGATTTTTTAAATCGACCCCATTTGGATGGAGGTCGTAGGAGTCTATGTTTCGCATGAAATTTGAATGACATAATATATAGATTTAATAATGAATTTACACGGTTTTGGATTTCAAAAAAAATAAAAAATTTTTGTGAAAAAGGGACGGGGGGAGCTAAGTTAGCTCCCCTAGGGGGCATACACATTTTACCCTATATATATATATAGGAGAAACTTCAAATGAGACGGGGTCTCATAGAGATTATAGTGAGCCACAATTTACAACCGTTTGATTTGAATTGATGGTCATGATTAAATCCGGTTTTCCAATAGAAAACCACCATCAAAACCGCCCTCCCTCCTCTTTTTATGGAAAATCTTAACATATTAACTACAATTCCGACTATTATGTTCGATTTGGAAATGCCACAACCGTCTCTCGTTTTTTTGGGCGGAAATGTAGGAGCAGAATGAGAGCTCCCTTTACGGAAGTAATTTATTACTTTCCATGTTTTTATCATTATCATAATCAGTCATCGATACATTATCTTAATTAGTTAATCAATGCTTTCCATATTAAGATGGATTTGAAATTTATATATGTAAAGTCGGAACATGTAATAAGAATTGTATTTTACAATGCAAGAAATTTTTGTAATATATTATAAGGTATTTCAAAATATCGTCATACATTTGTAAAATTCAAACAACTTTATTAAAAATATAATTAAAATTTAATATTTATTAAGTACATAAATTGAAAATTTTGGAGTTTTATTATTAAATTAAAATAGCATAGTATACTTTATGAGGCCATCATCTTTTTAATAAATTCGCTTAATTTTTAAATTTAAGTAGTATATGTTATTTCGTTTCATATCATGATATTTGTATTATTATACGTTACAATTTCAAATTATTGTTCATTTTTTCAAATTGTCAACTAACATTTTCATATTAAATCTGTTAAAAAATTTTAAAATCCAAAACATAAATTTTGTAATTATAATAGATTTATTTCAAAAAAGTCTCATATAATAGCAACTTGTTACAGTAGTATTCAATAAACTATACCAATAAAGTAATATTTTTTGTACTATTAGCCGTCCTGGCGTCTTTTTTAAGAAAGTAGTTTTTCCTAATTTGTAGTTCCGTATTTTTCTCTACTATCCCATTAAAATCGCACGTTCGTATTCTCTATATATAGAAATGTTTTATCATCAAAACCATTCCATATAATGATAGTGGTTTTGATCCCATCCATCCGATTCTAATCCAACCGTATTTATTGTTGGCTTACTATAATCTCTATGAGACCCCACCTCATTTGAAAGGGTCCCTATATATATATATATATATATATATATATATATATATATGCAAAGCTGAATCCCAGAGATAGATGTTTTAAGGGGGAAGTTGAATAGATGCATGTGGACCATGGAGTTGTTGAGTCTAGAATCCCAACTCCAAAGAAGGTTCGATAAATTATTAATCCAAAGGTTCGGTTAAACTCAATTTTTCATCTTACTGTTCAAAGAACTTGTTATGGAAACCCAACTTCATTCGCATCCATTTTGATTCATTCTTCATATATATCAGAGTAAATTACAAAAAAGTCCATGAACTATATACCTAAATTCAACGTCATGCCTGAATTTTAAAAGGTAACATTGTGGTACCCAATCTTTAATATTTGTCTTAATGCAGTCTTTGGTTATCGAAATTTAGTTGATTATTTTGTCTTCCTAAGTTTAAATCCTCTCCACCCGCTCCTTACCTCCCTCCTATTGCGTGCACCCACAATGAGGGCCTCATTGGCAACAACCACTTGTGCTCGTCATGCACATCATGTACATAACTATGCGCTGCCTATTGACATCCACAAACTTGTGTGATCGATCGACGCCATTGCTTCTCCCACCAGTACTCATTACAGTTGCTAACAACCAAAACGATACTCCTGTTTGAGATTGTGCTTGTGGTTAAATGGAGTTTTCTATGCAACTTCTACCAAAATATTGACTCTCGGTCAATTGTTACTGCAAGAATCTGCAGAGAATTTTGCTTTTTGTAGCTCTTATGGTGTCAATTAACTGTAGGAGATTCCTCTGTATTTTTAGTTGTTATCTATTCAAATTGAAAAAAGTTTTTAATGTCATTTCACGCAAATCAAATTTGTAAATAGATGGTTTATTATTGGAATTATTTACCATGAGATGATGCTTAGAAGTAATTTCTTACCAAATCCAATTTCATGATTTAACCTCACCGCAATGACTTGTTTGCCACTTTAATCGGCACCTTATGTATTGTTTCAAGAATAATATACAAAGGAGTTACACATGCCATGTTTCTATAAAGCAAATTGATCTAAATACAATAATTCATTGACAATTCTCATCATAAGTGGCATATGATGTGCTTACATGTGAAATCTCTCAAATGGCATATGATGTGCTTACATGTTTCTATAAAGCAAATTGATCTAAATATCATAATTCATTGACAATCTTCACCATAAGTGGCATATGATGTTCTTACATGTGAAATCTTTCAAATGACATATGATGTGCTTACATGTTTCTATAAAGCAAATTGATCTAAATACCATAATTCATTGGCAATCCTCATCATAAATGGCATATGATGTGCTTATATGTGAAATCTTTCAAATGGCATATGATGTGCTTACATGTTTCTATAAAGCAAATTGATCTAAATATCATAATTCATTGACAATCCTCATCATAAATGACATATGATGTGCTTACATGTGAAATCTTTCAAATGGCATATGATGTGCTTACATGTTTCTATAAAGCAAATTGATCTAAATACCATAATTCATTGACAATCCTCATCATAAATGGCATATGATGTGCTTACATGTGAAATCTTTCAAATGGCATATGATATGCTTGCATGTTTCTATAAAGCAAATTGATCTAAATACCATAATTCATTGACAATTCTCATCATAAATGGCATATGATGTGCTTACATGTGAAATCTTTCAAATGACATATGATGTGCTTACATGTTTCTATAAAGCAAATTGATCTAAATACCGTAATTCATTGACAATCCTCGTCATAAATGACATATGATGTGCTTACATGTGAAATCTTTCAAATGACATATGATGTGCTTACATGTTTCTATAAAGCAAATTGATCTAAATACCGTAATTCATTGACAATCCTCATCATAAATGACATATGATGTGCTTACATGTGAAATCTTTCAAATGCCAAACCATCAATAACAAAGATGTCTGTACTCGAGAGATCAGGCAATCACGAAAAAATCAAGCAGCCACAAAATGATCAATTGTAAACCACTCAATAAAAATCCCACATGCAAATATTACTCTGTAGAGAGATCTAGTACCCAGAAAAAGATCATAGTTTTCTCAAGAGATGATGCACTGCAAGTTTTTTTAGGCAAAAAAAGGGGAGATTAAAGGGCTAACAAAAATACATGTCCAAAATATATGATTCAATCATAGTTGTTTACATGCCATGTTGTATATCTATAAGATTAATGTTATCTAATCTTCAAAAACTACTTCACCTGCTAGCCATTCTTCATACATCATTGAGCACTTGACATCTACAAAATCATAAGTTAGAAAATTAAGTGGGGTTGTATAATAAAGTATTGACATCTTTGTTTAGTATAAGCTTAATCTAGTTTACCTTTACTCGACATGTACTTTGATAATGACATTTCTCCCCACAAAATTGGCAAGTCCTTTGTTTAACCTCGGTTTGCGAAGGACCTTCAGTACTTGATTTTATACGCTCAACCTTTCTTGGACGTCCCTTTCCTTTTACGTGTTGTGGATCACGAATATCAATGGAAACGTGAGGCACACTTGCATTGGTGGTTGATATGGGTTCTTTCGAAGCTTTGAGTGAAGAAAGAGATTGATTTTGACGTAATTCCATAATCTTCTTTCGATTAACTTGGACCATCTCCTTAACTATGTCAACATTTTTGCAACTTAAACTTCCCCACTCAAACATTTCATTTAGTTCTGTGTGGAGTCCCCAAAGCATTGGAAGTGTTGGCCTATCTTCGTTGGTATTGGCTAGTGCATAAATAGTTTTGCAAAATCTTGCATTTAGTGACCATTGATTTAACAAATAAGTAGGCGATAATTCACGTATACCCTTCTTTTTGAAAATATGTAACACATGACAACATAGAATTCCATCCGAAATAAATTTCTTACATGAGCAAGATCCAGTACTTGCTAAAGAAGAAAATTCAACTGTATATTTACGACTTATATTACCATGTTGGTAAACCTCGTAAATGGTAATGACATCCAATCTTGAAATTTTCTTACATTCACAACTCAAAGTCTTCTTGTATTCTTCTTGAAATAATTTGAAATTAGCAGGTGTGTAAAACTTTGATGCTTGTAGTTCAATTGGATGTTGTGATACCAAGATGGCTTTTGATGACAATGCTTTGAAATCTTCACTCTCTTCGGTATTCTGACGAGAAGCCAAGGCTCTTTCGTACTGAAGAACAAATTCGGATAGTGGTGTTTGTGAATGAACATAACCATCAAAGAAAGAATTCATGCTTTCTGATCGTTGACTTGAGGACATCCCTGCAAAAAACACATCTTTCAAGTGTACATGAATCCAATATTGGTGTATATTATACATTTTTTCAAGTCAACTTCCATGTGGCATATCGTAGGTAGCTTGAAAATACATCCATTTAGTTTCAATTTCTTCGATTGATTCAGATTTGAAAATCCAATTATTGTAATCATGTTCAAACATTTTGTTGTAACATAGCTGATGCAGGTGAATCAAGGTATTTTCTTTATATGCCAACTACAAAATCTATGTACAACAGTAGGAAATACCAAAGAAATTGCCTTTCTCATTGTGGGATCTTGATCAGTTATAATTGCAGTTGGCACCTTCCCATGCATACATGTCAACCAAGTGTTAAATAACCATGTAAAAGTTTTTATCATCTCATCTGCTAATAACAGTACATCCAAAAATGTTGACTGCCTTGGTGATTAATGCCAGTGAAGGGTGTGAACAACATCGAGAATTTATTCGTTAGATAAGTTGTATCAAACACCAACACATCTCCAAAATTCATGTACAAACTCCTGGAACGGCCATCAGCCCAAAATATACATCTTACCATGCGGTCCACATCAGTTTCTACTTTAAAAAAGAAATCAGAATCCATGTTCATCTTTTCCTCAAAACATCTCACAATCGACATGCATTCGTTGTCAATGTTGTTCTTGTGATTTCGTTTGATTTGGTCCCTACAAGCTGGACCTGTAACATGTTGCTCGTCGGATGCACCCAAAATGGAAGAAATTTTGAAGACAGTCAATCCACAAGTGTGTAACGTGTCACTAAGACTTCTTGTACAAGAAGATACTTCTTGTGTGATCGAAGCCTTGCCACTTTCGATTGAGTTGCCATCTCATGATTGTGTTCTTCATGAAATTGTTTTACGACCCAACACCCTCCACCACTTTCATAAACAAGCATATGAGCTTCACATCCTTCTCGAATATCTCGTCTTCTTTTGACTTCACGTCCTTCGGATCATTTGTCCTTGAGATCTTTGTATCCCTCTTTCGAGCAAACAATTTTGTGAGCAATAACAATATTAGTTTTTGATGATCTGCGCAATGTGCCCTTACGTATCGAAAAAATTTGCCTTGCATATAGATTGTAAAATTCTAATGCATCATCTTCTGATTTAAATTTCATCTCGATGAATGGTTTCATAACTTCATCATCATCTTCATTAATACATGCATTCTCACAAGAGACAGACTTGTAAGCATCTTTTCCTATATATGTGTTATCATCACCATCAACAAAACTCTATGTTAATTCTCCTTCCATAATGATTGACGCTTGTGGCAACAAAAATTCAATAAAATGAAATTTTCAAAAAAATGCGAGGACATAGAAATTTTAATTCAATATCAATCAGAGATTAGAGATTAAGAATCCAATATAAGCTGCCACGTTCCCATCATTTTAAAGCAATAAATAATAATTGACAGAGAACTATTGGATTCAAGGCTGCAATAAATGATGTCATCATAAATGATATTGTCACTGGATATCCACATCAACTGGACTCAATACATTTCAGAATCAGATAAAATCTATGACATACATATTGTACTGTCTAATTTATCAAATGGATATTTGTTTGCTTTGAGTAAATAGAGAATACTTCATTGAACAAAAGATCTACAACTTAACATAATGTGATCGATTAAAGTCAATTAGTTTTTGAGTTTGGGTGGATTTTGGATTTTGATTCACTGTTTATTTTTTTCCACTGCCAAGAGTTCACCATGTGTATCTATGTTGATGAAAGACTTGCTGGATCTCGATTCACTATCATAGTGCTTCTGAGAGCTCTGATTACTCAAAGCTCTAAATTAAGCAGACATAGTTCGTCATCCGTTAAAGCAATATTATTTTGGAAGTTTAAATTATTGTTGAGCTTTTAAAATTGATAAAAATAAGGAATGAGCACATGGAATGAGCACTGATTGGTTAACAAAACTTGAACCAGAGATGAGATCTCAATTATCTTAACTGACGCAAAGCTACATATACACAAAGCTAAGTTATCATGAAATTGATGGATCATACAGAGATGCCACATATGATTAAGAATATGCTGATGCCTTGCGGACCTCGCTAGAGAGAGGAGGCATGGATGTGCATGATGAGCACAAATGGTTGTTGTCGATGATGCCCTCATTGTGGGTGCACAAAATGGGAGGGACGTGTAGAGCGCGTGGAGAGGACGTGGGATTGTTGCCGGTAAACTCCTCGTCTTGTGTGCACACGACTGGAGGAGATACGTTCGGTGCATGAGATGCAGATGGGAGGAGAGGTGCACATGGGGATGGCATACGGTTTCATTGGAAGATGGGAGGAAGGCGGTGTCGGGGAGGGAGGGAGGGTGGCACCGATGTCCTGTGCCGCTGCTTTGGAAGATGGGGGGAAGACGACGTTAGGGAGGGCAACGCCGATGGGGGGAGGGCATCGTCGATGATGGGGCAACAGTGAAGTTATGGCACTCATGCGGGGGCGGGAGGGGTTTTGGGGTGAGGGCGTGGGGTGAGAAGGGTGCTTTTGTGATGGGGGATCGAACGACTGCACATTTTAATCGGACGATTCGGACTTCTTGCCTGCTGTAGGCAACAAGCTCCCTTTCCTCTAGTTATATATATGTTTGTGATATCATATCCTAACCTATTTTAAAATAGATTAGGATATAGTGTGAGGGCTGACCCGCGAGAGCTAGAAATTATGAGAGTAATGATTCTGGACCAACAGATTCTGTCTTCTCTCTCCTGGTTGATTGGAGAATCTGGTGGTCTAGAATCACTGCTCTCATGCTCTCACAATTTTTAGCTCTCATAGGATCAACCCTTTTATAGTATAACTCAATTATAGATTGCATGCTTACAACGAGATAAATATACCGAGTGACCATGACAATATACATTGAAAAGTAGATATTTAATTTTGTTATATGAATTTATAAAGAAGAAACTTTTACAACACGACCCTGAAAATCTTGTGCAATTACACCAAGATAACCATATGATATTTTTGTAATTATGCCACTCCCTTGTAAATGAGCTATTCAATCTTACCAACTCTTGTATCAGAACACTTGGATAGAGAAAGAAATATTAAATTAAAATTATAAGGACCGTATTGCAATTACAAAGATTATAAGGTTTGTTGTAATTAGATTAGATTTTAGAGACAAGGGTGTAAAAATCTCTATAAATAAGTCTAAATAATAGTGATGAAAAAATTATTCAATTGCTAAGTTTTGCCCTTTTTTCCTCGAACCGATCGCATTTCCGGGTTCTTCCAGGTGCGAATCCCTCTGGCGCTCCCGCGAATTTGGCTTCGCGATGAACAGGCTGTTAGGGTTCGGAAAACGGGCCTTGTTCACTATCCGGGTCATCTCTGGGTACGAAGAATGGAGGATTAGGTCTTCCAGGTTGCGGATCCAACAGATACTCCAACAGGTATCTGATTACCACTATGCGTAGTCTGTAGTAGGTTTATTCATCTTCCCATTTGATTTTGATAGATGAAGGTGATGCGAGAATTGGGTATGTGAGATTGCTTCGTGTGAGGTGTTGATATGCCACTGTTCAAACTGTTCATTAGAATAGGTTTTGTGCTTTGCCAAGCAATTCTCAAGTGAAACAAAGGAGTAGATCTTTGATAGTTGTTGTTTTGCTAATTGAATTAGGGTTAATCTGGATTGGTGACGTGGTTTCTTACTGTCATATTTTAGTTTTGGGAGCATAAATAAATGTGGAACAAAAGTGGGAGGTACATTTGTTGCACGGGATTCTGGTGGAGAAGCATATAGATACGTGGAGATGAGACGATGGCATGAGATGATGATATGTGACCAAAACTCCAACTTTTCTATCTAGAACTTGTTCTCAACCAAAGCAAATTTAGATATAAAAGATCAAATAAAATTCTTAAAATCTTAATCTATGGGATCCTGAGATAAGCAATCATGATTGCTTGCTCCTAAGTAATCCGACTTCTTCCGGAGTTAGAGATCTTGATCCCCTAATTCGAAATAGGAAGGAAATAACAAGTAGAGTCAAAAAAGGATAAAAGTGCTTATAATTTGTCTTCTTTACGATCTCTTTCAAATATGTCTTTAATACAATTCAACCTCTTTTAGCAGTTGGAATCACCCAAATTGTCGCACTCGGATTGCTTTCTATCAAGTTCTTGATGCTCAGATTAAATTAAGCACTCTGTTTCTCCTGTTCTCTTTTATCGGTATCTTTCTGAGACACCTCCCTGGAAGATGGATTGCGTTCATCTGTCCTCTGATTGAGTCTTAGTTTTCGAAAGCAACCTGCACTAGATCATGATGCAGACACACAATTTACCTTTTAATAATTGAAAATCATCTGCTATCTAAGTATTGAGAATTTTCATGGGAATCTAATAATTGAGGATCACCCATAGATAGCACTGGATAACAAATTATGCATGTATGGGTGCACTTTAAGAATACAAAGCTCCTTAGATATGACAACTTCTACTTTAACAAGGGTGTAGCGACATTTGATGTTCTTCCGATGGCTTATCAAAGAATCAGATAGCACTATAATGTCATTTATCGAACAATAGCCATCTAGGTAATTTGAATAGAATAGGTTGTTTTGGATTCACAAGAAGCTTCGCGTAGTCGCAGTGCGGTCTCAGCTTGTTTGTTACTTTTTCTGTAGAACATTTCTGGCTCTAATTTTTATTGTGCTGCTTCCTGCATTGTCAGCATGCAGTCTGTTCATTATTTTCTTGAAGAACAAGTCTGGTGCTATTGTGCATTATGGTTTTTTTAAGTGTTATTAGTTCTTATTAGTTTTTATCCACTATATTTTCTTTAAAAGGAAAAAAAGATATAGTTGATGTCATCATATGTTTTTTCCCTTTCCCTTGGCATTATATTCACAAGAATGGTTAGTGTTTTCCATCTTATTCACTCCAATCAGCTCTTGATGGGGCCTGTGAAGATGCCAACTTTTGAGTTCCTTTATCTAATTAAAAACTGTACTAGTGTCTGAATTGCCAGTAACATCGATGTATGTTTCAATTTTAAAAGCAAGAAGCTTTCTTTTTCTGTTGCCTGAGAACTATATTAGCTATTCTGCAGATGTCCAGTTATCGACATATTGGTCTACTTTCTTCCTTGGATCCCTTTAAAAAGTTATGGATAGCCTATTAATAATGGAAAGAACTTATTGCATTGCAGGGTAATGATTTTAGTTTATTAGTTTATATCTATTAACTTTATGGATGCACTGCTTGATTGCAAGGCACAAGAGAGGAGGAACTTTAGACTGAAACTGATCCCAGAGCAAGTCATCTTGTTAGAGTTTAGACGCCTTGTGAACTCTATGAAAGAACTTGACTTGGCACTTCAACATACGGTAAGAACAATTCAAGACTCATCGTTCTAAAGAACACAATCATTTGAATATTACACACGACAAATAGATCTTTTATTGATTCTTCTATCGAATGTATATTTTAAATTGATTGTTAAATTGTTACACAATCATAAATGTTTTAGAATATTGTTTGTAATTTTTTTTAAAGCGGAAAGAATAATATTGATTACCTGCTCTTTCCCTTTAATTAGATTGTAGTCATATCAAAATCACCACTTATATCCTCTTGACTCTGTGTGTGTTGTGGGTTGGGGGGGATGCTATTGAAATTTGAAGGGGGAAGATGATAATGCACTTGCCAAGTCTTTTCTTGATTGTCTTCTTTGTAGAAAAAATGTTGTTTTGTGCCTAAATGCGTATTTTTTGTTTTGTGCCATAATTGAATTTTTGTTATATGCCATAACATTAATTGTCACTATAATTCCTTTAGGCGTAATCTAGTTAGACAAGTTAACTTTTGGAGTACTGCCTAGAAAGGGAAAATGGGTTTATTCCCATTCCCATAAGCATGCATGGGGATTATCTTAAGGTGTGAGTGTTGAATTAGTTTGTGGGGTGTGTGCATGAAGGGGTGGTGCACGAGACTATATGTACATTCAAAAAATATATTCTAAGTTTTGTTGCATTTGCACACTGAGTGACTACTATGTAAGACTTCGCAGATGTAGAAGGGGAAGCCATCATGTGAGGATCTTCGAGTAAGGGTTATGAGGTTGGGTTGGCAAGAGGTGAAGAAGAGACAACATGAGACATCAGGGAGAAGTCATGGTATGCGCACACTGATATATTGTGGTGGGTTCAAAATGCTATGATTGACGCATCCAATTTTTTTGTTGTGGAGAAAGACATTTCACAAAGGCTTGTAGATGTGTCAACGGTGTCCCTCCTGTGCACAGTGTAGGATGTGGCATCCGACTGGGAAAGGTGAGGACCCAAGTGATGGACATCTTGGGGTGCGAAGAGGTTGATGTATGAGGCTATGAAGTGAGTTGGGAAGGAGTCATGGTGTTTATTAGTTGCTTGTTCCTTTATTGCAGAACAGTTGATAGAGAAGAATTATACAAGCGGGCGTCAACACTAGTGCTAGAGATTCTAGGCTGTCCTTTCTCCACTTACATTGTGGTTTTGTCCTTAAAAAAGAGATATTGTGGATTTGGTTTTTTGATTGCTTATGCAAGGGGATTGTCTGAGGTGTCACATGAGGGGGTGAAGCGAGTATCTCGAGGTACGTAGAGGAAGTTGCATGAGGCAATGAAGTGAGATGGGAAGTAATCATTTGATCACAAATTGTCAATGGAGAAGAATTAATACAAGCAGACATCATTGCTAGTGCTAGAGGTACTGGGGCGCTTTTTCTCCACTTAGGTGGTCTTGAGGGTGTCTTATGTTGTATGATGCCTTCTCCCTCTCTTGAGAAACATGGCTTTCTTTGGGTGTTGTCGGTGTTAATGTACATTGTAGGGTCCCCCCCTAGGTGCATGAACAATCTCTTCCATGGTTTTAAAAACCAGATCGGATGGACTGGTCAGATCGGTCCAAATATGGACCGACCAACTTCCATTCGATCCTGTTGGTTTTAGTTATTGAAATAAAAAAAGGGGGGGTCAGCATTGTACTGGTTGGGATTGGTTCAACCAAATCGGTCCAACCAAAAAGTTCTGACCAAAAAGATCGGATTACCTGACTGGGAAATTTCAAATCTGGAAAATGAAAATTGCCCTCCCCTTGTTGCCTATTGTGATTGCGAATCAAACCTTTAAGGCTCAAAGCAACCGGGCCTCCAACTACCTGTGACCGCCTTGATATCTCCATGTCATCCGATTAGCAAGTTAACGATGTCGTGAGCCAGTCAACGAACAAACCATGCTAATTTAAATGATTAGTTATATTTTTATTGGAAAGGGTTATATCATTATGGGATTATTTTAAGAGTTTTGTTGCCGGAAATAATTGAATGTATCTATACGAGTAGTGATACTTCTTGTAATGCACTCAAATTTCTTGAAGTATTTTTAGCTTCTGCTTCTTATCGTATGTATGCCGTTTAGTTTGGGATGCAATGCGAAGTAAATAAAAATAGCAACATGAGCAATACGTTTGAAATTATGTCTTTGTTTCCTTATAAAATTTGAGAACCAAATTTCAATAATCATGATTTTTTTATTCTAAAAGCGCTAAAATGTGTAACACTCACAACAAGATTTTGTAACAGATATAAATATGCTGAATGCTATTTCATGCAAGTCTAAAGTGCAAACTGCAAAGGCGTATAACCGTATACACTTGAAGGATTTGCAGTGATTTAAATAAATTTATACAATTCCTTGTGTCTTGTTAGTTAATTCACAATAGTCGATCCCAAAAGCTTTCTCATCTTACATACGCTGACCTGATCAGATCAATTGGGAACGAATTTGGTATGCGTGAGATCTCAATTTAGTACTAAAACAGTTCTAAAGTATTTAGTTATGTATAATATATCTTTAATTTGGGACCTATAACATAGAGATCCTTTTGAACTATAACGTATAATCTTTAAAAATATAGAAGATTCACATTAAAAAAACTATTTTTTCGTTTTATATAACCCAATTAATTCACAGTAGAGACTTATATTTCATTAGATCTTCAATTTTGCCCTATAACTTTTGTTCTATTGACACACTAGATTAATGTACTACGACAATGTATGTATAATATATGCATGAACCAAATTCATCCTTCGTAGACCAATTTCATTCTGATCTTATGTTCACAACAATTTTTTTATTTTATTAGCTTGCTAGATTAATGTATAAATATCATATTTTGCGAATACACGTTGTACGAAGAGTTTTTATTTCAAAGATATATAGATGTAATCAAAGCAACCTTTTAATATAGATAGGAAATTAAATTGCATATACAATTATTACATCTATTTTTTCTAATTTTAGATTTGGTGTAACCGGTTTGACCTTTTAAAAAAAGCTGTTTGTTTTTTTTCATTCTGTATCGAATCTGATGTTATGCTGATGTCATCATCGGTTCGATCGGTTCAGATTAATGGTCAGACTTGATCAAACAAAAATTGATCGGAGACCTTTTTGATATTTGGTTCGGTTTTTAAAACCTTGATCTCTTCTGCTCTCGCATCTTTAGGGTCAGTGATGATGTTGGTTGCGAGCAGGCTTCTACCTCATAGGCCATGATGGAGTTTGAAGGAAACCCATGCTTTATGCTCTTGATGAAAGTTTACTAGTGTATAATCTTCCTGATTGCGGTCTGCTGCCTTGATATAGTGGAGTCCACTGAATTCCCCCCTTTTATGTCTGAGTAAATCTTGCATGTCAATGGCGAGATGGTCTAGCTGGAGATAGCACCAATGCAGATGATTGTCGGTGCGAGATCGACAACAATCCCGATCTTTAATGAAGAGATGATTTTGTGTTTCCTTTAAAAGGGCTCGATGGCTATAATTATTCAACTTTTGGATAGATGGTGCGAGACCATGGGATAAGATTCTTTGTTGTGGGCTACATCATAACATCTCCTGCTGTGTTACCCAAACTGTTTAATTGTGATCCCACATTTCAGATCTTTGATTTGCTTGAATGAAGCGTTGCATCACTACTTTTCAATTTGGATCAACACATCTTGAATGAGTTTCGTTGGGCTACAAAATTCGGTTTGACAAGGATATTTGTTGGCTTCCTCTTGTTTGTGTTTATCTTAGATGCATTGTCAGCGAGCTTTGCATGAATTCTAGGATAGATTTTTAAGGGTACTTGGTTCACGAGGTTTCTATCTCGATTTTACGACTTGCACTAGATATTTTTTCATTGTGGAGGGCATGGTTTATGAAGCTAAAAGGCTTTTTTATGGATATTTTTGGCAGAATCTCTTATTTATGGATAAATAAGCAGAAATCAATTTTTATGTCTCCCAACATGCCCATTGAGATGAGCTTCTGCGCCCTTCGACATGTGGATTGGCTTTGAGTAGGGTTGGGCATTGGGTTGGGTGATGATACGGATTTTGCGAGGGTCTAGAAATCTCACAAGGCGAGAGATCCAGTTGATGCATCGTCCTCTCACAAAAACCCGATCAATCATCAATTAACCCACAATATGACAATAATAGCAAAAAATGTGGAGGTAGAATCGATTATAATTCTACAACAAACGTGTATAGGTGTAAGCATGCGTAGAGGTCGAACTCAGGGAGCAAACGATAGTTGGGGGTAATAAAGCGCAAAGTTGTCCTTTTCTCTTGTCCATTTTATTGTTTTTGTAGGGTTTTTAATTTTTTTTTATTTTTGTTTTATATTTTTATATTTTGTTTTTGATTTTATATTTTACAGTTTCGTATTTTCTGATTTTGATATTTCCTTTTCTTTTTATAGTAATTAATAGAATATAAAAGGCTATATATGCCATATAGAGTAATATAATTACGAATATTAGTAAAAATAAATAAAATACAAAAAATAAATTGTTTTCATTTTTATATATTTTTCTAATATTTTTGTGATTTTCTTGGGATATTTGCTAATTTTTATGTATTTTTAAAATAAAAAATATCCCAAATCAGGGATTTAATAATACACTAAAATTAATTTGAATATTAAAAATAGGAAATGAGTCCAAAATTATCTAAATCAATTTTTATATAGAGATAATTATATAGAGAAAATTATAAAACAGAAAAAATTATTTTTGGTGTTTTTGAGAATTTCTTAGATTTTTATAAAGGTTTTTGGGATTTTTCCAATTTTAAGGGGTTTCTTATTCTATTTTTTTAAGGATTTTTGTCTAGAATTAAGAGATGGTAAAATAGACAACATGTAATTTTTTTTTGGAATTTTTCAAAACGTCTTCTATATTTTGGTATTTAAGACTATATGCAGAACAAAATGTGCCCTTTTTGATTTTTATTAAATGACTAAAATGCCCAAAAATGCAATATAAAAATGTGGCGTGAAAATAGCATGTAACCCTATTTTTGCATGATTTTAGGAGCATATGTGCTATTTTTAATAAATGAAATTAATGTACCAAAATTTGTAAACTGACAAGGGCATATTTGCAATAAAAATAAATGTTAGGATTCATGTGCAATTTTTCCACAAATATACAACGTATATAAAATTTTATTGAATTAAATTGAACTACAAAAGAAGCAAGGTCTTCCTTGCAATTTGCCCAGCTCACGTGGGACTGCGCGTGTGCTGAGTTGGGCAGGACTTAGTTGCAATTACAATAAGTGCATGGACCAATAATGCAAAATTCTCATTTTATTCACACTAGATAGTTTAATTACAACATAAATAAATAAATACAAAAAATACGGGGCTAGATTTAGCAATTTATCCCTTTAATGCGTGGGATCGGACGACCCTAGTTATTTAGCTTGACACGTGGCGCAACAGGAACATCAGATACCGCTTCGGCCTCCGATGGTTTGGATTAGATCTCCAGGATGAGATCTACGGTGGAAATGTGGCTCAATCGGACGGCATCTGGTGAATTTGGAAGGCGTTCTTGATCCAACGGCTCCCGAGGCAGGTGGAAGAATCGAGAAAGAACTCGCATGTGGCGAGTTTTGATTCGATCTTGCGGGCTCCCCCGACCTCCTCCTAGAGCTTCGCTGGTCTCTCTGTGCTCTTGCGAACCTCCCAAGTCGTCTGGGCTCCACAAAATTGTCGGAATACTCGTTAGATGCTCGGACGAGGCCTTGGACATGGAGGGTCCTGCTCTATCTTCAACAACCCTGCAAATAGTTTATTCTTCGATGTTTCCTGCAGGGAGAGGGTTAGTGCAAATATAAGGAGCTTAGGGGAGCTCCTGGGAGTGGAATGAAGTGGAAACGAGTCGAATGGAGGTAACTCGGCGAGGCGGTGGATTTGGGTTACCCAGATCCAGATTTGGGTGAGATCTGGAGGGACGGAAAGTGGATGGGCTATGCAGAAGATGGAGGGGAACTGAGGTGGATGCGCAGGTGGGTCGGAAGACAGTCGGAAACAAGCGAGGCTCCGGCGAACTGCGAGTGCGGTGATTATATGCTAAAACGAGGGGTCTAAATGCTAAACTAATACGGAATTAAAAAGCATGAATTAAATGCTATCTAGAAAATAGTAAAGGCGCAACTCATACCTACCGGCAAAGGCAGGGAGCAGAGACAACCGATGAGTCGCCGTGGGTGCACCTCCGCCTCCTATAACCACCGTCAGTCCTCAAGGGACCTTCCCCTGTCACGAGAATGCTCACTTGGCTGAGGTTTAGGGGTTCTAGGAGTTGGGCGATGACCAAAGAAGAGGAGGAAGGTAGGTGGAGTTAAGACAAGTATGCACACCTTTATCAACCTAGGGATTAGGGGAGATTGCTATGTACAAGAGATCTACAGGGTCGGCGTGAATCCTGGAAGATCAAGGATGAAATCTCATGAAGGGATCGAGGGCAAACGGGATTTGGGGGAAGCGGGAAAAATGGCTGAAATCAGGGGATTTGACGGGTCTGATGAAAGTCAAAGGCGTCAGGGGGAGTTGACCGGGGGTCAACAAACTCTGGGCCCTGATTGGTCCACTTTAGTCTGCATAAGGACAAAATAGCCACCTTTATTAGAAAATAATTAACTAAGTATAACAAATGATTTTGTTAATTTTTGATTATAAAATAAATCTGTTTATTATTTTTGTAGTATTTTAATATGATTTTTATTTATTTTTTGGTGTTATTTATTACAAGTTATTTTTTAGGGATATATTTATAGGTATATTCATCTATGTTTTGGCTATTTTATTTTTATTTCGTATTTTTGATTTTATTATTTTATTCTCTTATTTTATCTATTTATAACTTATTTTTAGGTGTTTAAATATAATTTTATTATATTTTTATGATATATATAGACTTAAATAAATAGGGATATATATATTATGTAGGTACGAATACATGGATTTTATCTATGTATTTATCCATATTATTTATTTTGACATATTTTCTTTGATTTTATTTTGTGTTTATATTTTTAATAGAATATAAATACTATTTACAATAGTACAAAAATATAAAGGAATAAATAATGAAAGAATGAATTACACTTTTATTTATTTACATGTATTAACATAGGTGTTTTACCTATATATTTTATATACTTTATTTTTTTTAATATTTTATTGGTGATTTTATTTTTGTTTTAATATGTTCATGAGTTATAGATAATAAGTACCAAATTATAAAAATATAAAATTGTAAAAATAAGAAAGAATAAATAAAATGAATATTTTATTCAGATATACTGTATAATGAAGGTCCAAAACCTAACTTTCACACCTTAACTCTAAAAAGTATGAAACCACCTTCTTAAATAGCTTATTAAAAGTTATATATAATTAGAGGTGATTTTGATATATTTTGAGTTTTTTTGGAAGATATGGGTTTGTGAAGTTGTGATTTTGACCTTTATTTTATGTATAAAATGAATATTGTATAATATTTTTGTACAAACTTAATTTTATATTTTTATTTACATTATTATCTACAATTTTATTTACAAAATTTCTTTATTTGATGAATAAATAATAAAGAATAAAATCAATCTTAAAAATGCTTTATTGAATGAATAAAAGAATTGAGTTTTTATTTATATTCTTGGCCCTTATCTCCCCCTACTTTATTTCTTGTCGACCAATTCAATTCTTGACTTGGTCTCGGGGTTTAGGGTCATAAAATACCTTTGGTATTTTATTCCTTTTCTTTTTTTCTTTATTCTATAATTTTGGCATTAAAAACAGTCTTATTTACACAATGAATGCAATAAATAATGAATGTTATTTTGTACAAAATAATGCTAATTACATGCATTAGTTAGGGTTTTTAAGGTCAAA
The DNA here is from genome assembly GCA_037367405.1 of Ottelia alismoides. Lineage (NCBI taxonomy): Eukaryota > Viridiplantae > Streptophyta > Magnoliopsida > Alismatales > Hydrocharitaceae > Ottelia > Ottelia alismoides. The sequence continues at coordinate 1,112,400 of JAZKJV010006370.1, read as the reverse complement.
ATGATAGAATAAATGTGATGAAATGGAGATTCATCACTGGACTGGCCCGATCCGGTCCAAAACTCGACCCACAATACCCGACCCAAACCTGAACCCGAAATTTAGTGGACTGACCATGGGTTTCAAAATGAGCATGTATTGATTATTGGGCCGGGTTCGGGCCTGAGGAGACTTGAACCCGCAAGCCTAATCGCCCGACCTATACGATATAATTATATCAGTTATATTCATGTTTTCTCCAAATACTATGTTCTAACATTCATATCCTTATTTCGAGTTTAGAACAAATACTTAGACCCATTAATAATCATATCCATTAGTGTGGATTGAAGATATTATCACATTAATATGCAAGATTTTACGTTAATATGCAAGAATGGAATATGTAACCTCAAGTGTTACGGCATGTACAACTGTAAGTAACCAATTTGTATTGGGTCATAGTGACTGCATTTAGAATAGAATATGTAATGGTGAATTGAATGGTGGTTTAAGTCGCCATATTTTTACCACATTTCTATTTCCAACATGCGACTAATGTTAGCGTCACGAATTAGTTGGTATACTTAAAGTATTAAACATGCACACATGCATAAGAAACAATCAGGTAAATGCAAGAAGAACATAACACATGATATTGGTGTACATATGTGTTAAATTGGGCCGGTTTTGACCCGAACCTGACCTATTTTGTTTGGGCGGGGGTTGGGCTTGGGCTTAGAATTTGAAAATAAAATGGGCCTAAGCCCCACCCATTAGCCCATATACTTAAATGGGCTTGGGCTGGGCCAACTCAAACCCGACCCGATCCGATGCCCAACCCTAGCTTTGAGTAATCTTTGGATGCGAGATACCCTATCTTATATGGATTTACCTTTATTTTGGGGGGTAAGCCCAGAAATGCAGATTGGAGACCTTTAATTCAGAATTTGGAATAGAAACTAGCCAAGCCTAAAACTTGGTGCTTGTCACAGTATGGAAGGTTGTAGGATCCATTTTCTACAATCAAAGAGTTTCAACACAGCAAATATGGCTGCACATAACTTTTCGATCTCAAAGAGAGTAACATAAATTAACAACATCAGGATTATAATGTGAAAACCTCCCGGGTATGAAACATGACCTGAGTCTCCCAACTCAATAATTTAACAGATTGAATCACTCAATTTTGAACAAGCCATTTATGCATACAAGGCAACCCAATCATATTAGAAACTACTCTAGTTTCTCTACAATGAACTTCACTTCTTTGCAGGATAAACTGGGATTTTTTACAACTTGACAACTTGTGCAATAGTATGCTACTTCTACGTAAACCTTAAATAAAATAATACAGAATACAATGCGAGGGATTAAAATGATTTCATAGAGCTAGGAGTATACCTGTAAGATGATCATCAATTGGAGTAGTCGATTGATTAGAAACATAAGTTAACTGAAGATGTTCTTCCACAAACATCATGGATCAATGGCCCAATTTTTATGTTGGAGGCAAAGTAGTTGACTGATGAGATTTGGTTAGTTAACTGAACAAGTTTGTTGAGTGGCAAACACATTGAGATGATTGATAAGGAATTAATCGATTGCTTAAGAAAGTAAGTTGACAAACTACTCAGATATAAAGGTTGGTTTTAGGCTTTAGGTTTAATCAACGTGGAACATTGATGAGTCGATTGAAGAGCTTATTAGTTGGCTAGAATCTCAACGAGTCGACCAATTCAATGTTGGAACTTAGTCCTAAAAATGATGATGCATGATTCACGTTTCTTTTGAGGTTTTACATGCTTCTACAATACAGACAAAGTTACAAGGACTTGAATACAAGGGGACTTGGTCTTTTTCATGTCCTTAAAGTTGATTTCCTTCATATGAAGTTCTTGGCTTGGTCCATTTGAGTCTCCTTTGAGAAAGGTTCTTCTTTTTGAGCTTTAATTAGAGCTCCTTCTTTCTCCTTGGACATGGTCCTTAAGCTCGAGCTTTCTCCCCGTAGAGTTGAGCTTCCAATCTTGGTCTTCCTGATGTAGCCACAAGCTAATAAAACTTAATTTTGTTATCATCAAAATATGCATGCCTATGCATGACCTCGCATGTTGGTGCTGCTGAAGTCAGTATTATTGATTATTCTATTTTTTACTTGTCAGGTGCATAGACTGCTACCAGGGATTCAACATAGATTGGAAAGGCTAATACAAGGGTTCTTCTAGACATCCTTTAGCCATGAGAGCCCATGTATGGTGCTTGTGGGTAGGGGTGTTCATGGAGCAGGTATCAGTACCATTTGCATATGACCCGACCCTAACCATCTGACTGGGTTGATGAATCGACCCGCTCCAATTGAATCTAAGTGGACCATGGATTACACGCAGACATTCATAGATATAGATGGTAGCCTTTTGAAATGATATTCACACAGCCATTCAGTTGTTGATTTCTTCAATCAAATATTTAGTAAAAATTGATTAATGCATAACAGTGTTCACTAAAGCGGCCCGTGTGGCCGCATATGCGGCCGCATATGCGTATGCGGTGCCCTCAGCGCACCGCTTTCATGAAGCCCCCCATTATGCGCCCTGTGCGCTTATGCGGGCCGTATATGCGGACTGTGCGGCCGCATACACATTTTTTAAATTATTTATTTATTTATTTAATTTGTGCCACTTTTTTATTGTGTTATTTGTGTCATGTTTTTCCTTGCTTTTGCATGTATGCCAACCAAGCATTTCATGACCATTTAAATCCATCGTCAAAGTAGTTGTACTGCGAGATTGGAGTAAACACGCAAGGAAGAAAAAGAATAATATACTAATAATTTTGCAAACAAATTTACTCAACTAATAGTTATTATGAATGCAATATATTATACGTAAAGCTGGGTACTTTTGATGGAGAATCAGTTATAAATATAACGACAGAGATAAATGACATTATATTCAAGAATAGAGGCATTTTGTGCGCTAACTTTTCTATTTTATTGATTGTTGTCAATTATTTTGTGTGCTAATCGTTCTATTGAAGTATTGATATTTGATTGATAGAGATTGTTTTGAACTCTATATGAAAGTTGTTTTTCCTAGATTTTCTGTTGGACCACAATTATACATAAATTTAGTTCTGTTGTAGTCATTTTTGTATATATTTATTTATTTTTAAATAAAAAATTAGGAAACCGCGTAGAACCGCATATACCCCGCATATGCCCCCGCATACCGCTTAAGCGCTATTCAGTGACCTGTCCGAACGCATACCGCTTTCCTGAACCTTGATGCATAAATATCTTGCCAAAAAAAATGATGTCAATTCTTGACAGCAAACTAAAACAAATTTTCCAACCGTTGGTATTATCTTAATCAAATGACAAAGGAGAAGAAAAGAAACGAGTATTGAACGACAACCATCTCCCCGTTGTTTTTAGTGAGAACAGAAGGGCTCTACTGCAAAAAAGACACAAATGATTTGAAATAAGCATGGGGGCAGAACGGTCAAAACACCAACCCTACCTACTTGTCAACGTTATTGAAGAGGGAGAAGCAGGAGTAGAAGGGGAGCACGATGATTATGAGGAGTAGGACGACACTGATGGGAGAGCCCCTAGTGTAGTGGATGGAGTCCCGTGACCTGATGGAGAGGTTTGTGGAACCCAGCAGGCTCAGAAGCTTCACCACGCCCACCGCCACCACCAACAATGCCCCGTGCGGCGACGCGACCTCCTCTATCATGACCATTCACGTGGACAATTTGTGCGTTTAAATTAGGTGTTGTAGACAATGGATTCAAGTGGGTGAGGGAGAACAGGGTGTGGGTGAACCTGATCGATCCATTTGTTTTCCACCCAATCCAGGTAGGCCACTATTGAAAGTCGGATAACATGCAATGGGTACCCGAATCCGGCTATCTGAATGGTACCCAATAACTCATCTAGATCGGATCGGATTCCATCTAATTTTATTATCATGAACAACCCTAGTGTGGGAGCAAAGTTACATGGCTTTTGGTGGATGGAGGGTTGGGGTAATTGGAGATCAAGGTTTATTAAGGCATTTCTCATGAAATAGGTTGACATAATGGTGATTGGTTATGCAGGCTGTTTTGAGGCATGCATGAGTTCTCTGCTAGCCACAATGCGTTTCCAGTGGGGATTAGATCGTCGTCTAATTTTGGGGGTGTTGTGCTTGGTCATTTCAGATACTACCCTCCAACTTCGTCTTAATGGTAGGGAACGAGAAGTCCTTATGGTTCTGGAGGGACGACTAGATGGAGGATGATTTTGCACGTAGATTTTCAAGGTTATTTTGCCGTGGCAAGTGTTGGAGTATTTGATATGTGCGCTATAGAGTTGTAGCAGGGTAAATGGATCCTGGAGAAGAACCATTTACCCCCATCCAGTGTTTAGTCCCATACCGCCTAGTGGTGGGACTTGGAGGCTCTGGAGAGGCTATATAAGGAGCCCCAGACCTCCTGTACTCAATGAGAAAGTGAATAGAAAAACACGCCCCTTTGAGGGCTTCTTCCGTGGTTTCATCCCGCTCCTCACGGAATAAGGTTCCACGTAAAATCATGGCATTCCTATGTTCTATCTTTCTTGTTTATGCTCTATTTATCAATCGCTTCCGCATTCTTCATATTTTATAACATGGTATCAGAGTGGGTTCGATTCTCGAGGTTTTCATGTTATTTAGTTTTCGAGATTCAATGTTTATGTTGAAGATGTGTTTGTGAAGTTCATGTCCTGTTCAAGAAAGTATGTTTTTAGGTTCTCTGGAACCCAGATCTGTTCTCCTGTGCCGCACGTCCGTTTTCCAGATCCCTGGCGGCGCGCCCATCACTGTGCGCACCTTCTGTTCGCGCAAGTATCCAACGTCCTGCGCTCCAATCTCCAGCGGATCTCAGGCAGCGCCGACCGCAGCCTTCCAGTCGGCACCGACCTCAGCCTCCCGCACCGCCTTCAACCACCCCAGATCGGCCCAGGCGCACCACAGGCGGTGCACTCCCATCAGATCTAGGCGTCCAGCCCCTTCCGATTCCTCCAGAACGCCTCTGTGCGTGACGCGATGCCCCCTGCAGGCAATGCCGCCCCCACTGCCGCCCTTTGCCTTCAGCGGCGGAGGCATCATTCTATCTCACGCCGACAACGGCAACTCCGGGCCGCGGTGCTTCTCGCGGGGATGCGTAGCCGCCCTCTTTGCGCAATCCAGCAGGCGAACCAGTCCAACGCGCTCCAGGCGAACCAGCCATCTCCTGCGCGAGCGACCTTAAAGCGTGGAAGACTCGTGCTACGCCCCCGTGCGATGCAGATCCCCCCGTGCGACGCCAGGCGGAGCCCCTGCTCTCGTGACGCATCTCCTAGGCCTCCCCTCCCCCCCCGATATCGCTCCTGCGAACGGCAACGCACCCACCCCCCTCTCCTTCCTTGTGCGGCATCCAGGCGCGCATCGCGCGCAAACCCTAGACCAAGCGAGCTATCCAGGCGCGCCTCTTCCTCCGGGCTCCTATTGTTGGCGGCGACGTGCATCTGAAGGCCCCGTTCCCAGTTGGGAACCCTAAGGGGCCGATGCCACCTTTAAAAAAAATGTGCTTCTGTTTAAGACCCAGGTGGGCTGAAGCCAAGGGGGCTAAAATAAAAAAAGAGGAAAAATAGAGCCCAAGTGGGCCGTTATTTGAAAAAAAAGGGGGAAGAGAGGGAAGCTTGGGTCCAGACTTTGGACCGAGTCGTTTTGAAAAAAAATGTTTTTTTGTGATGGCCAACTTCGACCTTTGTTGGGACGATATTCAAAAAAAAGGGGAGAAGTATAGATTGCAAAAAAAAGTAGAGAGCGAAAAGGCGCGTACAATAATGAAAAGCCGTACGCAAGTTAAAAAAAATATTTGAAAAGTCGGAAAAAAATTGTTTGATAAAAAAATCGAAAAAAAATTTTGGTTGAACGGCTTGGAAAAAAATGTTCAAAATAAAATGCGGCGGCTTATAAAAAAAATACGAAAAGCCGCAAGTTTCATGTTTTGTTTTCCCCTTTATCTTGTCTTCTCCCAACTTTATCGATGTTCATTTTCCGACAAGTATGGGAGAAAGGGGGAGTATATATGTAGAGTCACAGGTCTAGATCCAGATTCTAGATTCAAATATCAGTATCCAGACCAACCAGATGATCAGACTCCACAGTTCGACGAGGAGATTCAGCAGACTCACATTTTAACCCGTTCGTCCTCCTCACCTGCACGGCATGAGAAGCAACGTCCTCGACTGCAGCAATGTGCACGTTGGGTTGATATTGTTCGTAGTGTCATGTAGCGTTGAGTTGAGTTTCTTTCTGTTTGTCCAAGCTGAGCATTATATGCTCCAGCTTGAGGGGGAATGTTGGAATATTTGATATGTGCGCTATAGAGTTGTAGCAGGGTAAATGGATCTTGAAGAAGATCCATTTACCCCCATCCAGTGTTTAGTCCCATACCGCCTAGTGGTGGGACTTGGAGGCTCTGGAGAGGCTATATAAGGAGCCCCAGACCTCCTGTACTCAATGAGAAAGTGAATAGAAAACACGCCCCTTTGAGGGCTTCTCCCGTGGTTTCATCCCGCTCCTCACGGAGTAAGGTTCCACGTAAAATCATGGCATTCCTATGTTCTATCTTTCTTGTTTATGCTTTGTTTATCAATCGCTTCCGCATTCTTCATATTTTATAACAGCAAGGAATAGGGAGGCTTCAGTGGATGATTGTTGGTTATATTTGGGGAGGGGGAGGGGGAGTGGTACCTGGGCTTTGGCTTTCTCTTTGTCCTTCTGTGAGCAGCGCACGGAGGAGTACTTGCATTTGTTGGAGGTGTTGGATTCAATGCTGTAATTCTCTGTACAACAGAACCACTGGACATGGGTGAGGGCGAGGGTTTGTCAAGAAGGCATCTAGGGCCCTATAAATGCAATACACACAAAGACCCTGTGTTGGCTGGGGACCACGGACTAATATGGAAAACACATCCTCCATTGAGAATATAAATATTTTTATGTGGTTGATGCGACGATCCAGAATCATGATGAGTGCATTCATGGCATGATTCTTTCCCATCATGGTGGAGGTGTACCCCTTATGTAAGGGAGAGTATGGGGAATTTGATCATCTCTTCTCTTGTAACTTCACATGAGAGGTTCTACTAGGTGCCAAGCTGGCATGGGTGGATTCCTATGCGATGGCTGGCTTCTGGAGATGAGAATTGGTCAAGAAGTTTAAGGGCCAAGTTTATTCAATTTTCTCTTCACCCAGGCTCACAAGAATCACAGTATCTCTAATGTTTGTCTCTGATGTTTAATGTAGCTTTCAGTTGACCATTTAACAAGGGTGATCACTCACCACTCCGTCAAAAATAAAATTAAATTGTGCATTATATCAGCCCGAATGCAATGAAAAATTGGCAAGGGCCGCTACATCGCAGCCTGGATGTAGTTCAAAATTTGCAAGGGTTCTCGTATGAGGAACGTATGCGGGTAAATAAGCTAGTTCCGCTGCATCACCGCCCGGATGCAGTCCAAAATTTGCAAGGGTTCTCGCATAATGGACGCATGCGAGTAAAGAAGTTAGTCCAAAAGAGATTGCAAAGGAAGTTACGGATTGGTAGTTGGAATATCGGTACTTTAATTGGAAAATTGATGGAGATAGTGGATACAATGGAAAGAAGGAAGATTCATATATTATGTCTTCAAGAGACTAAATGGGTTGGAGAGAAAGCAAGGGAGATCGAGAAGACATGCTTTAAACTTTGGTGTTCAGGTAAAGATAAGGGCAGAAACGGTGTTGGAGTGGTTGTTCATAAAGTTTTGAAGGATTGTGTGGTTGAGGTGCAAAGATTTGGGGATCGGATTATTTTGCTAAAGTTGGTGCTTGAAGAAGAAATTCTGAATATCATCTCAGTTTATGCACCACAAATTGGTTTAGATGAAAGGACTAAACAAGCTTTTTGGGAGGATCTGGATAAGATTTTACAAGGAATCCCACAAAGAGAGATGGTTTGCATAGGTGGAGATCTTAATGGACACGTGGGAAAAGATGTTTCAGGGTATGCAAGTGTGCATGGAGGACATGGTTTTGGGGATAGAAACGAAGAGGGAAAAGTCATTCTGGATTTTGTAACTGCATATGATCTTTTCATAGCAAACACTCTTTTCAAGAAGAGGGAGGAGCATTTAATTACTTATAAGAGTGGCTCAACTAGAACACAGATTGATTACTTTGCGTTGAGGCGAAGAGATCGGTTGTGTTGCAAAGATTGTAAAGTAATCCCTGGAGAGAGTTTGACAACCCAACATCGCTTGTTAGTCTTGCATTTACAAATAAAAGGGCTGGTAAAGAAAAGGAAGGTTCCTAAGATCACTAGAACTAGGTGGTGGAATCTTTCGCTGAAGCAATCAAGCTTCAGGGAGAAGGTTTTAGAAGACTTATCTTGGGATTGTAGCAGTAGTGCAAACGAGATGTGGGAGGCAGTAGCATCTTGTATTCGAAAGGTAGCCAAAGAGATGCTAGGCAAGTCAAAAGGAGGAGCTCCAGGTCAAAAGGAGGCTTGGTGGTGGAGTGAAGGGGTGCAAGAGAAGGTAAAAATTAAAAGAGCTTGCTTTAAAGCTATGTCTAAGGATAGAACAGAGGAAACTGTCATAGACTATAAAATAGCGAAGAAGGAAGCAAAGAAGGCTGTAAGAGAAGCTAAGTCAAAAGCTAATGAGGTTTTGTATAAAAATCTCAACTCTAAGGAGGGCCAGAAGGATATATTCAGGTTGGCCAAAGCAAGAGGAAGAAAGACCAAAGACCTTTCTCAAGTGAGATGCATTAAGGACGAGGAAGGTCACGTGCTTGTTACTCAGAAGGATATAGAGACTAGATGGGAGCAATACTTCCATAAACTTTTCATTGGAGAAGGAAATAGAGAGATCACTTTGGGTGATCTAGCTAGTAGTGAAAGTTACTTGAATCGTGCTTGCTATAGACGAATACAAAGAAAAGAAGTAGAGGAGGCTTTGAAGGTTATGAGACCTGGGAAAGGTGTTGGACCAGATGACATCCTTGTAGAAGTATGGAAAGTTTTAGGTGAGCGTGGTTTGACTTGGCTTACGAATCTATTCAATGTTACTTGGCGAAGCAAGAAAATGCCTGAAGATTGGAGGAGTATCGTGGTGCCTCTTTATAAGAACAAAGGAGACATTCAAAATTGTTCAAATTACAGAGGTATCAAGCTGATGAGTCACACTATGAAAATTTGGGAACGTGTGATCGAAAGAAGGTTGAGACAAGTTTCCCAAATAAAAGAAAACCAATTCGAATTCATGGCAGGTCGCTCAACTATTGAAGCCATCCATTTGCTGAGGAGAACAATGGAGATTTATAGAGCTAAAAGGAAGAATCTCCATATGATCTTTATTGATTTGGAGAAGGCTTATGATTCCGTCCCACGAGAGATACTGTGGAGAGTTATAGAGAAGAGACAAGTACCTGTCCTATCCATTAATCTCATAAAGGATATGTATTATAGGGCTTTATCTTGTTTAAGGACCCCGACGGGGAAGACTGACTATTTTGATATCAACATTGGTTTACATCAAGGTTCAGCTTTGAGTCCATTTCTTTTTACTTTGATTATGGACGAGTTGACAAGTCACATTCGGGATGAGTTACCTTGGTGTATGTTAATTGTTGATGATATTGTGTTGATTGATGAGACTATAGATGGAGTAAATGAGAAGCTCGAGGTTTGGAGACATGCATTGGAGACTAAAGGTTTTCGTATAAGCAGGGCTAAGACGAAATATATGGAATGCACCTTTGATGGAAGCAATGGTGAAGGAATCGAGGTGAAGATTGGTGACGATAACATTCAGAAGAGAGATTCTTTTAGATATCTGGGATCTATTTTGCAACATGATGGGGAAATTGATGGAGATGTTACTAATAGAATAAATGCAGGCTGGCTAAAGTGGAGAGGAGCCTCCGCTGTTCTCTGTGATAAGAAAATTCCTTTAAAAATTAAAGGAAAGTTTTACAAAGCAGCCGTGAGACCTGTTATGCTTTATGGTTCTGAATGTTGGCCTGTGAACCATAGACATGTGCAGAGAATGGCTGTAGCAGAAATGAAAATGCTAAGATGGATGTGTGGACATACACGTAAAGATCGGATTCGTGATGCAATCAGAAAGAAAGTTGGTGTAGCTCCGATCGAGGATAAGATGCGAGAAAACCGCTTAAGATGGTTTGGTCATTTGCAAAGAAGGTCAACTGATGCACCGGTTAGGAGATGCGAGTGTTGAGATGTTGAACCGGCTAAGAGAGGGCGAGGACGGCCCAAGAAGTGTTGGAAAGAGACTATACGAAGGGATTTTAGTTTTTTGGATATAAGTCCGAGATTGACCCAAGATAGATCTGAATGGAGGCGAAGAATCCATGTAGCCGACCCTACTTAATTGTGGGAAAAGTCTTTGTTGTTGTTGTTGTGTGCACTATATCAGTGGCCTGTATATCAGATACAAAAACACACTGTATTGTTTTTAATTCCTATTCTATCTTTTTATATATTTTCATTTTGGATAATAAAATTGAAACCTTATTTTGTTTACACAAAAATTAACTGTTAGTACCTTGTAGCTTGGAAGGAGGAATGGAATTAGTTCTAAATTTAAACATATTACAATTTTTATTATTCTTAATTGACTGATGTTGATTTCGCATTGTTATAACAAGGCACTGGTGCCTGCAGGAACTTGCCATTGAGAAGTACTTTACACCGTTTGACAGACGTTCAGCAGCTATTTTGACCATGCAAATGCTCCGGGAAGAAAATAATGCTCAGGAGATGATGAGGATTGCACAGAAGCAGACTGTTCCTCACATTGCCATAGGCAGAAAAGATGAGCACACTTGAGTTAATTCAAAGACATTGGTAAAAATAGAAATACGTCTGCTGCCAGCAACTGTTTTTGGTTCCTTGATTTAGGAGAGGATACAAAAGCTGGCTATACTAATGGCATTGGTGCCAACTCACAATCACTGCTGCTTCCTGTTCACTCTATATGCAATTTTTTTTAAAAAGAGGCAGGGAAAATGCATTGATGGAACTTGAATATTAGATAAGTAACCAGTTTTTTTATCTACCAAAATTTCGATTGATCTATGGAATATTTGTTTCTACCTTCTTATCTATTAAGTTAAATTGAACTCTTTGTAGGGTTGCAAAACATATATGTTTTAAGCTGATTAAATTAGGAAATAGGTTTTCAAACTCAAGGGATACCTAAAAACCTACCCATCTATATGGCGAGACACATCAGCAAGCATGCAAGATTTGGAGTTGCTTATATGATGACTAATGCATTGGTAGTTGGTCCATCTCTGTGTGTGATGCAACATACCTCAAACAACCATCATGTAATAGTTTTCCTTGTACTTATGGCATGCAAGCTTATTTTTATGGCATGTCCTTGGAGGCTGCCATGTTAGTTTATGTTTGATAAGTCTTCCCACCTACCATTAGGATCATTCCTTTTGATGACTGGTGAGGTATCCCTCCCACCTGTTATGGAGGTTGTTCATTATGATGACAGACCCCCTAACATCAGCTACCACAGGACCTACCACCTTCTCCTTCGTCCCATCTGCCACCTCACCATTGAATCGCCACCATTGTTGGTGCTACCCTCGCGCCACCACCACCACTAGCGCCACCACTACCACCACCTCCTCTCACATGACCATCGCTACCAGTGTCACTGTCACCACTCGCATCGCCACTACTATCAACATTACTGTGCACGCCACTGCCAACGCCACTATCAGTACTATCAATGCCACTACCACTACCACCGCTACCCTCACCACCACCAGCATTATCACCACTACTATCATTCGCCACCACTTGTCATCACAACTAGCAATGTCGTACTAAGGTACGATCACTTTCCAGGGTCTTTTCCATAGAGAAAGAGTGAAACATCCATAAGATCACAATTTGCAAGTGAGAGGCCGACCCCTCAGTCCTCTCTTAGATCTGAGTATAACTGCGATGTTTGAAAGGCCCAATCCACCAATGCACTTGCTTGAGTTGTAGGGCTCCTCAAGGATTGCCCTGATTCACAAATAAGAAAGACCTTGTAGGCGTCGCACACGTTCATTCCTTTTTTTCTACCTCTCCTATTATATATTTAAGGAAGGGTAAATTATACCTGTTCACCACCTTAGTCTTCAAAACATCACCTTTGGCCTTGATCTTGCTGCTTATGACTCACTGCTTGATCAAAACTCTCATGTTTTTGATCCGAACCAAGATGAAGATCTGGTTCTATCCCTGGAGGGGGCAAAAGAGGAGGAAGATGATGAAACTCTCCCTTCTTCGTCGACTGTGAAAAAGAAAAGGTGAGGCGTTCTTTAATGTATTATTTCTTTAACTGGCTAGTCTTGTCTTCCTCAAAGACGACTGAGAGAGGGATCAGGAAACCAGCGTTGTGGACTACGGATATGCCGACCCCTGCCCTAATAATCTCTCGATTCGTCATCGAAGATATGGTACAACCGATGACCATGCAGTGCGGGATGAGGCAAACACCAAGAGATTGGCTGAATAGAACATATGTGACGAGAAATGGGATATGGAATGGAAAGTGAAGATCCGAGGGGTTGGATTGACCAGCGTGCATGTGCCAACTACATGCCTTCTAATAATGCTCTATTTCTTGCCTTTTCACCTCTAGTGCACTCATGCAGCCCCTCACCACCACCGGACACCACAACTCTCCTCCGCTCCCTCACATGCCACCATCTCGGCTACGCACTGCCTCTATGCTCTTTTTGGTGCTAATCCCATCGGAACAAAATGAGAGGTGAGGTTGTCACCTTCCTCATTTTTATAGAGATTATTTATTTTTTTTTAAATTCTCGAGATCTGTGGGTGGCATACTTCGTTGGATGGTGGGTGCCGTTATAGGTGGGAATGTGTATGCAACGTGGGACCACGTCGGTTTTGGGTGAGTTTTTGGGTACCTTTTTGGGCGATACTATTTCTCAATAAATTATGTTGTAACTTTCTCAAAAATAGATAATGACACTACTAGTAGATTGCTAAATGGCTAAAAACCGTGAAAAAATGACCTGTGCTATATTCTTCTCATGCAAAAATGTCCGCCGTATTGGAACTAATTGCCCTTTGTTGTGTAACAATCAAAGAAAAGAAATGAGATATCTTTTCATGAAGAATGTGGAGTAAAGGAACGATCTGCCACCTCTTGGGAAAAAAAATCTGAGGCCATTTCTACTCATCTGTTACTCTGGGCTGTCGATATACATGCCCAAGTATTTGTTCTCGAAATTCCACCATTTTCCTTTCTCTCCTCCTCGAGTGAACTCAGTCCAAGATGGGCAGGGTTGTCCATCAACATCCTGGGCTGGCAACCATATATCCTGCAATGGACCACGTCTGGAACATCCTTGCCTGTTAACCGATGAACGTCCCGAGCTTCCCATCATAGTACTCAGGCCAGTTGTCCTTTGGCAAGCTCTTCTCGGCAAGCCTTAGTGCATCATGTGCTAGGCTTACTCTTCCCATCTTTAAACAAGCAGCTGTGAGCATCCATATGAGAACTGCAGAAGAACAACAGACAATTAGAAAGCACCAGTCATATGACTTGTTTTTTTCCCTCCAATCAGAACTATATTTCATAACAACCCAGTTTAGATCCAGAGTTTCAACTAGTATTTTCTCCAATTCCTTAACCAGCATAAATTACTTATAAGAGTGGACCAACTAGAAGAGGGAGGAGCATTTAATTACTTATAAGAGTGGGTCAACTAGAACACAAATAGATTACCTTGCGTTAAGGAGAAGAGATCAGTTGTGTTGTAAAGACTGCAAAGTAATCCCAAGAGAGAGTTTAACAACCGAGCATCGTTTGTTAGTCTTGGATGTGCAAATAAAAGGGCTTGTAAAGAAAAGGAGGGTTTTTAAGATCACTAGAACCAGATGGTGGAATCTTCCACTGAAGCAATCGAGCTTTAGAGAGAAGGTTTTAGAAGACTTATCTTGGGATTGTAGCGGAAGTGCAAACGAGATGTGCGATGCGGTAGCATCTTATATCTGAAAGGTAGATAAAGAGATACTAGACGAGTCAAAGGAGGAGTTTCAAGTCAAAAGGAGGCTCAGTGGTGGAGTGAAGGGGTGCAAGATAAGATAAAAATTAAAAGAGCATGTTTTAAAGCTATGTCTAATGATAGGACAACGGAAATTGTCACAAACCATAAAATAGCGAAGAAAGAAGCAAAGAAGGTAGGCGAAGCTAAGTCATAAGCTTATGAAGTTTTTTTTTATAAAAATCTCGACTCTAAGGAGGGTCAGAAGGATATATTCAGGTTGACCAAAGCAAGAGAAAGAAAGACTAAAGATCTTTCTCAAGTAAGATGCATTAAGGATGAGGAAGGTCACATGCTTGTTACTCAGGACAGAGACTAGATGGGAGCAATACTTCCATAGACTTTTCATTGAGGAAGGAAATAGAGAGATCACTTTGAGCATGTTTGGTTACTGGTTGGATAGGGTTGGGTTGGGCTGGGTTGGGATGGATGAATAGTAATCTGTGAGGAGGAAGTACCCTTGTGAATAGTAACCAGGGTTGGGCCAACCCTGCCCAACCCTGCAACCAAACAGGCCCTTTGGGTGGTCTAGCTAGTAGTAAAAGTTACTTGAATCGTGCAAGCTATAGAAAAATACAAAGAAAGGAAGTAGAGGAGGCTTTGAAGGTTATGAGACCTGGAAAGGTGTAGGACCAAATGATATCCCTGTAGAAGTATTGAGAGTTTTAGGTGAGCGCGGTTTAACTTGGCTTACGAATCTATTCAATGTTATTTGGCGAAGCAAGAAAATGCCTGAAGATTGGAGTATCGTGGTGCCTCTTTATAAGAATAAATGAGACATTCAAAATTGTTCAAATTACAAAGATATCAAGCTGATGAGTCACACTATGAAAATTTGAGAACGTGTAATCGAAAGAAGGCTGAGGCAAGTTACAATGGGAAAACACACTTCAGTGCCATGTAAAAGAGTGCCTGAATCTCTGGAGGATAAATGGTTATCCTCCGGAGGTTCAGGCACTCTTTTACATGGCACTGAAGTGCGTTTTCCCACTGGTCAAACAAGGCTTAACTTACCATTCTCCTGTCAATCATAGAGCATCCATCTGCACATAGAAACGTCGGGAACATGTCGAACCCCTCCCTCGGTTAATCATAATGCAATAATGAGTCTTATTTCATTCTTACGTTCAGGTGTTTCAACAATTTGACATGTCTCCGGTATGGTGTATGTAGGCATGAAGGAGAATGATCCAACCGGAGCCCAGAGTCAACAGGAGCTACCCTACCGATAGCACTCCGTCTGAAATCGCCCCTCAAGAGTATCCACTCCGTTGATGGGGTCGTGGCCCACTTTGAAACTGGCCGGCATGACACCTTCGCCGAGATGAAAGACGTCGATCCTCTTTTCCCACCCTTGAAGTTGAAGGGCCTTCAGGAGAAATTCTTAACAATTTCTGGCTGACCAGCCATCAGAAAAGCAAGTTCACTTGGAACAAAGTCACGCACAAGGACCTGCTCATAAAACAGTCACATTTAGGTGCACCATATGAGATGCAAATTATAAGGTATTCCTTGTTTTTATTATAAACTATTCCTGGAAAGTTTCTGTAGTCCAATGGAAAATATGTAAATGAAAGTAAAGGAAATTCATTTCACGCTAACTGATTGTCATGCCATTAAATGGAAAAAAAATGGTAAAAGACATATTTGTCATGTTAAATGAAAGCGATGGACAATAAAGTGGTATTTTCGCTGTAATTGCAACATATACAAACGGAAAATATCTTAATTAGTTTTCACGGAAAATATTTTAATAAAGAAAACTTATGAGAAATAAAAAACAATTTCCAATGGTGGGAAATAAAGACACGAGTTTTCTTGTATCTGATGAAAAGTGGAGAAAAATATAGGAAAAATCAATTACATGTAAAATTTACGGTCAACGAAGTGATTTCCTTTCCTTTCATTTTCAATCGATTTCTAAAAGCATCAATACTTATTAGATGAACCTGAATCTCAACAAATTAGTCTGAAGCAAAAAGTATAATACATGAGAAAACAACAACATTCCGAAGAAAAGACTAGTTTAATTTGGACTGGACTGAACAACAATCTTGCAACAAAAATTCCTAATTCTTTTCCATATTTTGATAATTATTGCCACCTTAAATGGATCGCAAACTAAAATTCCTACTTACAAGGAGGATCACATGCATTCACAATGAGAACAGCGAAGATATGATTTTCTTGAATCCTTAGGCTTCTTACGAAAATCTCGAGCTGAATTTTAATTGGAACGAAAGTTGACCAAAAGAGAGCTAACAAATCTGATGCTAACAAACCGATCATACATTACCTGATCATAGTTAACCACATCCGCACCGGCATCCCCTCGGCGATGAGGGGTTTCAATCTCGACTCCCCATCCCCTCGGTGAGTAGATCATCTCCAACCGTTCCTCGTGCCATCGATTCTTCTCCGCCTTGATGTCGTCCCAGTGCCTTCTCGTCCAGCGAGCGGTGCCTTTCGATCCCCGTCTTCGGAGTCTTGGACCGCAGGGATGTTCGAGGTCCTACGGGCCTCGGCATTGTATGCCAGTCGGGAACTATCTTGCCGGGTCGCGGGAGCCTTCTCGGCGAGGGATTGCTCGGCTCTCCCATCGCTCAATCTGAGCGCAACGATGACTGTTTCAAACTCTGTAGCGGAATTCGAATCAAATAGTCGGAATCAGCACGATCTGACCACGGTGAAGGTCGCTCCCATATGAGGAGAATAGCTCCGCCTCCGCTCTTGGGGCTCCATGGAGTGGAGAGGAGGAAGGGTGATGGCGGGAGAAAGGAGGTCAATTCTCTTATGGGTGTATTTTACAAAATATCATTCTTTTGAATTAAGTATAATGTCGAAACAAGAGATAAACGAGCAATAAGTTACGTGGTAGTCCTTTTTAAATTGCGAAGGGAACAACCCTTGTGAATCTTTTTATTATCAATGTAGGACAAAAGACTTTAGTTTTATGAATATTTAAAACTAAATTCAAGTCTGGCCCACAGTGTTGGATGATACCTAAAACCTTGGCCATCTCATCTGTACTCCCGATAACCGTACCATCATCAAGATACCATGTATGAAGAAGTAGCTTGCAATTATCCCCCATATAATGGAGAAGTGAGTGTGGTACGGCGGAAAAAAAAGGAGCGGCTCTAGAGGATCACCTTGTTGCACTCCAACAGATGTCTGTCTCCAAGGTACAATCTTGTTGTTTGTCCCATAAGAACTCCACTCACAAAGAGATAGATAGACATCTTGCTCTCGTCTAGCGTAAAAGGGTAGATATATCAACCTTATTGAAGACATTAGAAAAGTCCATTGTGAGCATGGAAATAGAATCATCGCTATGACGAGCTTTCAACACTCTATTGACACTATGTAGAATAGCTTCAACTCCACCAGAAATACCCACTCCAAACTGAAAGTCATTCAGATATTTGTCCGTATCTTTACTTACTCTGGCCATAGCAACTTTCGACACTAACTACCTCCAAATAGTACCAATTGCAATAGGACGAATGCTGCTGTCTAGCTTAAGCGATGGTGTAAGCGATGCATATGTTATAAATTCTAACAAGCATAAGGGACATCTCCCTTTAACTATAATTTAACCACAAGGGAGATATCATGTAAAACATCCATGGTCACGACAAACCCCTGTCCACACATAGCATCAAGGAGGTGTTGGACCCTCAAACTGTCTCTACCATAGGAAGTCCTTTTAGGGAAAGACTTGATACACCCAATAATGGTGCCAACTTCCGCAATAAGAGGAACTTCATAAGGAGATAATCCCGTAGGGACAAAGGTGGATTACAAAGGTATTTTGCCTCCAAATCTCTAATGGTATTTCCATTGAAAGGTGCCACACCGAATGAAGACAAAATCATCGCTGTTGTAAAATTGCCATCTACAACCTTGCAAAGGCATTGCATGATGTTGGAATTTGATTTTTTATCTCCCTCCTTAGAGCAGCCACCATTATGATCCACAGCTTCAAGAACATGAGTATTCAACACTTGATCGACTAGCTTAGCAATACCATCGGCTTCTCCCCATGTATAGAGCCAGCTAAGGATAAGACATTATTGCATAAACTTTTTGTTGCCAGACCTACAATCACACCTGTTTTGAGGATGGAATACTTGCAAACTACAACATGGAAGAAGCAACGACATCACCAACACGGATACTGATCCTGGCTCAACGATCACTTTTTAAAGAAATGTCTTTAAAACTTGAGAGAAGGCAAGTCGACAACTAAGAGGGATGCTCTTTACTATCAAGACATGTGCTCTAAAGACACGATTGAGAAGCCCACCATCAATAACCAATCCATCCATAGTAGTAAATATCTCAAGACTCTTCCAGAGAGGCTTAATGATGCCAACAAGGCGACTTTCAATCTATCTAGTCTCCTTAGTGACCCGTCAATATCATCATCATGATGGTATGCATGACTGCTTGCGTTCATCTTCATATACTTCCCGCATAATCAATGATCAAGGATCTTCAAGGTCTCATCCATAGCAAGAAACTTGTCACAATCTTTTTGAAGAGCTCCTTGCAATAAGGTACAATGTTCTTCACTAGAGAGATGCACTTTTTTAAGATGAGAGATCAAACATGTAACGCCTTTGCTACCCTCTCTATCATCCAAGCAACAATAAAAATCCCAGAATGGACACAATAAGATCCCTCTAAATGAATTCTCATGAGGGCACAAAGAAGGTAGTTGGCGGCTGGGTGCATGAAGCACATCTCTAGGAATTTCTCCTTCTTCTTTATTAGATAATGACGATCTCCAAGCAAAAAAGTGAGTGGGCATAACTCTGAACACCTAGTAGGCACTCCAAACCAATGAACACCAACAAAATGGAGTTCAGCCTTCTTGGGTGCGCTCGTTACTGGAGATTCCACAGGAAGAGTAGGGTATGTGAGATGTCAGAGATGAGAAGGGAGCTTGGACTATTGGGGAGGAAGAGGGCACTGGTGGAGGAGGCTTGCGGGGGAGGATGGCATATGCGAAGGAGGATTGTGGGCACTAGCAGAGGAGGGGACTGGTGCTAGCAGGCATGTGAGGGCACTGGCTGAGGAGAGCACTCAAAAGAGACATCATCCATAACATAAACAACTTGGGCAAGGCATATGCGATCTCCTCGGACTAGACAGTGGAGATAGGGTGGCTGATGGCAGGGGGGAAATCGTAATGGTGAGGAGATAGCCTGGGGTTGTTTTTACGGTGCTAAGGCGACCCTGAGAAGCAATAACATGATCTGACAACGCGACAGGAGAGTTGACGAAGTGATGGCGACAATGGGCGAGAACGTAGATGCGAGGCAGTAGTTGTTGTCAACATGAGGGATGGAAGGGGTGTTTAAGCGAGATCCAATTTATAGATCTAACAAGTTAGATCTATAATCGTTGCGGCAATCAACTATCAATTAAGTAACAATTAACCACAAATGATCAATAAATCAAATAAATGCGAAATGTGAGTCAAAATTTATTGTAACTCTACAATGTATGTGTATAGGTGCAAGTATGTATAGAGTGTCGAATACATGGAGTAAACGATAGAGTATCAATAATTATCAATTAATTATTTCTAATTAATAATAATTATATATTTTTGTTATTTTCTACCTTTTCTTTTTCTTAAGTGGGTTTTTAATTATATTTGATTTTTAAGAATTTTTATCTATTTTATATCTTTTCATATTTTTATATTTTTGAAATTTATTTTATTTTTATTTTGAAATTAATTTCTTTTTTATTTTTATAATAAAATATATAATTATATATAAAAGTAATAATGGTATTGTATATATATTAGAAGTAATATATGGGATATATAGTATATGTAGCGTATTATATATTTAAATATACATAAGTATATGTAGCTGTTGTGTCCTATGGCCACCTTCCGATCATCTGAAGTCTCAAAACGATGCCACACCTCCTCCGTAGCTCCTAGATGTCACATCAATATCCAAGCCTCACTGAAAGAGGCCTGGAGGGTCTTGGTTCCTCGGGTCACCTGGAGCTCTTATGGTGACTCAATCATCCCCTGGGGGGGGGGTTCCTTTGAAGCTCGGAGCAAGGGTTAGAATGGGGGGAACATAACGAAACATATAGAGAGGTTTTCACAGTGGTTCCTAATGTATGGTCTTGGAGGACATGCGGTGTCCGACAAGTCAAATCCGATAATCATAATGTTGGTCACCTTTGTATTAGTCATAACATGCTTAGCCAATCAAATCAACAATCAACTTACAATTTATGATAAATCCATTAAAATGTGTGACTCAAAATTTATTTTTATTTTAATTCTACAAAATATGTGTATAGTGAAAAATGTAAAGTGTCGAACCACAAAGAGCAAATACGTGGATATGCATAATGGATCTCCATTTCATCATCTTTATTCCTTCATTTTGGCCTTAAATCCCTAACTAAATGCATGTATATATCACTTATTTGTCAAAGTAAATACGTGATTAATTGTATAAAATACTATATAAGATACTATATTTTATGAATTTCATTCCAATATTAAAGAATAAAGGAAGAAAATAAAAAGAAAGCATATAATACAAGTGTTGAGTGATCCTAGCCCTCAATACCCAGTCAGCATGATGACTTGGTCGACAAGGAATAAAGTGAGGGGAGATAGGATAGATAAATTGTATAGAAAATGTTGGACATGCGAGCCCATGTCGATCCATTATGCAATAAATGTTATTGCAAATATCATTCCTTGATCTGAAATAAAGAATAACTAATTTACATAATAGGTTCTTTAGTACAATTAGGGTTTTGTACCATGGCCATCTTAATGATCATATAGCTGTTGATTCAATTATTGAATCATAGAGGCTGGTGCTTGGATGAATATCTAATGAGTTAGATTGATGACTCATCAAGCATCATCAAATGATTGTTAAGAGATGATCACCAGCCTGAGTATGAGATGGCAATACTTTCTCATTTGGCTGATATCTAACCGACCTTTTGATGTAGGTCCTCTGCATAATAATAGAGATTCAGAGGTGTTAGATAAGTCAGGTCAAAGAGTTGACTTAACGAGATCGAGATAACCAAACTCCTATGTCGTATGCTGTCACGATATAGGCACACATCCTCTGATCGGAGACATATGTGTTACTATATGTCTGAGTATGTATATTTGGCAGACCAATAGGTTGATGACCTAATCAAGGTCTATACATCAACGCGCTGGTATGCGTGCAAGGGTATATGACTAATACGATCTCTCAAAGGGATCATACGTGCTCATTTCTGAACCGGAAGACATGAGCTCACTCATGCGATATTGGGAAGAATCAAATTCCGTGCACGGTAATCTCGCTTTGGAAGCTTGATTGAATTTGTAGGTTTGATATATACTTTTGGAAAGTATATGATCAGGACCTATGTATGATATATGCTTTTGGAAAGTATATGATCGATACTGACTTAATGATCGAATGAGAAACTTAATGATGAAACCCTGAGGAGACATTACAAAAGGAATCTAAAACTTCGGGTTTAATCTGGGTCTTCCAGTATGCAGGATGTACCGGAATTGGGAATACCCGAGGGTGATGTGATCATAAACGATTGTATAACCATGACGCTTCCATTATGAGGGAGTGATGAAACATGTCTGTATTCTAGTGACACCTCTCAGAGAGAAGTGATATAATCTTAATCCAAATGCTGGACATTGATCAGAATGTGATTTGGATACAATGAGAAGATTAGATCTGCGACCTTGATTTAATCAAGCATCTAATGGGAGGTCCTTAAGATCTGGATTTGAGATTTGATCTCAATATCAATGTCACTATATGTGGAACAATACAATCGCCCTGTCTTTATTTCCAAGTATCCGCGGAGAAAGCGCATTATCCTTGAAAGAGTTCTTGGATAATTTCATTGTTGATATATGTATCCGAGCATTGAGAAAATTAATAATTAAATGTGATTTAATTATCATAAATAATATGAATTTGATTCATATTATAAGGAGAGTTATCTGAAATAATTATAATTTGATTTAATTATCAAAGGTCTAACTAATGTGAATGTGATTCATATTGCACATGGGAATGGAGATCCAAGCTGATTAAATGTGATTTAATTATCATGGATATGAATAATGTGGATAACACTATCCACATTAATTAGATATATTATAAATATGTTTTAATATTAGAGAGATCATATTGAGATTTATATTTGTTAATTAACTATTGATGTGAATTGTAATTATACTGATTAATTGAAATATAATTTACATTATGGGATGTGAATGTGATTCACATTTTTCCAATGGGATGATCGCAAATTTCACAAGATAATATGAATTATTTTTGTGAAATAATTTACAATAATTGTTGTTTTAAATCTTGGAGATCTCATGAGATAATGAGATCTCATGAGATGATTGGTAGCCGTCCTCCCTTTTTAGGAGATGGTTTATCTCATTATCTTCAAGGATAATTAATTGATTTGATTTGAATTTAAATATATGATTTATCCATATATATTAATCATTGTTGTGTTTTTACAACAAAATCATAGCCATTGAAAGAAACACAAATCAATCTCACACATTGATTGTGTGATGTCTATGGATTGAGATCCATGGACTCCCAAAACTCTATATAAACAGAGACACCCCTTGCTCTTCGAGGAACACAATTACGAATGCTCTCTCTCCCTCTCTATTTCTCCACAGGCAAAACCTCTCTCTCTCTCTCTCTCACATAATGGCCGTCCACCATGGAGCCATTGTGAGAGTCGTCATTACCGTAGCATCGTCGTTATGCTGCCGGATCATCTACTCATGGATCTCCATCTCCTTACCTCGCCCATGAAGAATATGTTGGATCTCGTGTGACGAGATCAGGAGATCCACCGCTTGGATCATCAACATGGACTGTGAGGAGTACGCGTCTCATCAACGCGCTCGCAAGCATCTCCTCCGTTGGATCGGACTTGAGATAGGAGGTCTCTTGGTTTAAAGACTAGATCGCAACCACGCTTCAAGAGGTAAACCTTATACCTATTTGTGTTTAAGATGAAACGATCTAAGAAGTGTTCCTGGATCATGTGGTTTCGTCGATTTTAAAATTTTTAAATTTCCGTTGCCTCGAGCAACTAGTGTGATTAGTCACTCCCGATCGCTTTTGATGCGATCCTCACACTTCCGTGATGCGCTTGAAGATTTTCCCATATCCTTAAAGTGGTATCAAAGCCTCACATCGGAGGTTTTTGATACGATCCATAAACCTACGAAGACTTGGGTTCATAAGGAATTGTAAAATTTTTATCGTATTTCAATTTTCGTAACCCTATTTTGTGATAAATTTCGGCCCTGTTTAAAATATTTAAACATAAAATTATCACTTGGACAATGTTCCGCATTAAATAAGGAAACCATGGGATTTGAGTTTGCGTAATTTGGATTCCGTTTGCTCAAGTTATGATCATTTTAACGACCATACGTCCACTGTTTCGGGGATGACGAATAATGACGTAATTAGGGAGTTAATTACGGTTTTAAAACGCCTAAAAATGTGTGTTTATCACTTGGATTCATCAAATTAGCAAACTCTATAAATTTATTTTGCTTAATTTCTATATAAATTGATTGATATATGCTAATTTTAGTACGTAGGAGTCACTGCTGAAAATTACATACTCGATCATGAACCTTGTGATTGTCATTTAAGTAACTTGTGAAATTAATGGTTAATTTCTTGAAATAATTATGAATAATATATAGGAAATATTTGATGATAATTTTCCCTTAAATGACATTGCCTCAACCAATAAATGATTAGATATGATCTAAATCACCAATTGGTTACTTGATACACTTTCAACAAACATGTTACTTGAATATGTTTTGGGAATTTGTTTAGCAAATTTCCTTATAATCGAAATGGTTTTGATTATTACTATATGCTATAGTTTCAGTTGAAAAACCGACAAACATCTCAAGTACGCAATGATGGATTTGACTTGTAGGAGATTCCAGATCTTGCTGAGATATAATGGTAAGTATATAATCTTACATTGAAAGTGATTAAGGGAATGAACTTTTAGTGTTGACAAGGCAAGACAACTTTGATATAAAAACTTCTAAATCAAAGTAAAATATGTATATATATATAATATATACACTTATGCAAATTTCTTATTTCAGATAATCCTTCAATAGAGCCAGTCAATGCTATACTCAATAATAACCAGTAAAATATCGTGGATTGGATCCATGTTCAAAATATTGTACTTGCACTTGAACACATAATGTATGTGATTGCAATGTGCAAGTTTCCTCATATGAATGAGGAATGACAATTAAATAGATAATAGGACTACAATCCTAGGGTTTGTATGTCTCTACAGCCTTGATCTCTCATCGAATGTACTTTAGAAGTGACATGTCGATGATGATCGCAATTGCCAAATAATCCTTATAAAAAAATTGAAGAATATATTCTGGCAAACACATGTGCTCTTTACATTTAATCATGAATGACATGGTTCTCTGTATTATGCAGAATGATGGATCTATAGGAGACAATGTACTCAAAATGTTTGAGTACCTACCCGAGCCAATGATTTTAAGAATTAAGATGGATGTAGATATGATGACTATCATCATTTTACTGTCCATACTTTAGTCATTCATGAATCTTCATAATATTCATATTGTATGAATTGAATGAAGCATGTATAAATGTTGAAATACTCTTACATTGAATTCTTTTGAATTCAACATAAGAGATTCTTTGTCTTGAGCAATGGTTGTTTATAGATGAAGAGAGCGCAGTGGAAGCATGGGTTGGACCCAAGTTAGAAGGAGAGTCAAAGAGTTGACTGCACTTCTATGGTTTCCATACATATGACATCCAAAAAGTTGGATGAATGCCAATACTGCAATAAGTCGATGTATTGATAGCGTGACTATCTAGTCTATGTAGGATCCTTAGAGAAGGACTCGGATAGTGCGTCAGAATAATCTACATCTACATATAATAATTGAAATTGACTTTCTTATTTGATAAGATTAAAAGTCTAATAATTGTATCTCAATCTTCTAATAACACTTGCAAATTAGTTACATATGTATTAGAAGACTATAATTTTGATCTTAAGGTTTAATAGTCATCTATATGGATATTGATGCAATTATTGCGACGATCTCTATTGGATAGATAGACTTCATATTTTCAGTGGGAGAGCCCTTAGTCTTAGAGAATGTCTCTATGACCTGGATTTTAGAATATACTCATAGTTTATTCTAAGTGTTGGAAATAAACATGAATTCTGGAATAAACCTATCATGGAGAGTTATGATGGATATATTTCAGATAGTAATCTAATATCTAGTAGACTCTACTAAATTAGAAAATTAATGAATAGTTCATTAAGATTTATAATACTGAAAGTTAAACCTTATTAGATTAATAGGAGGATGAAGATCATTTGACAATGATCTAGCATCAAGCCTTGGACATTTGTCTATTGATTTGATCGATAGACAAGTAAGAGATGAAACTTTAGAATGTCTAAAATTTCAAAACTTACATACTTATGAATATTGTATTCAAAGTAAAATGTCCAATACACCCTTCTCTGGGAATGGTGTTAGATGCCGATGTATTCAAGATCTCATACATATTGATGTATGTGGATCATCTATATCAGAATAAACATTATAGATATGTGATATCTATAATGATTATTTGTGATATGAGATTTCTTCCCTTCACCTTGGAAATCTTTGAAATGTTCAAAGATTTCACAATTTTGGTTTATAACCAAAACTTGAAGGAAAATGAAAATGAATTTGATCTAACCTAGGTAGTAAGTACCTATTAGATGAATTCATGGAATACCTTATGGAAATACGAATATCATTCCCATCTCATTCCTCCTGATACACCTAAACTCAATAGAGTTGTAGGGAGATACACTTAGATCATGTGTGACATGATTTGATCAATGATGAATATTAACATAATTACCTCTTAGTTTCTAGATATATATGTATTAGGGACTACAATGTATATCCTTAATAAGATTCCATGCAAGTAAGCTGGAATCAAGCACTAGAGAGTGCTACTTCATTAGGAAAATAAAGGATGGTTTTGGATACCTACTTTATGACCTTGAGATTCTTAAAAGATCTCATCTCTGAGAATGTGATTCTTAAAGGATGAGACTCTTGAGAATCAAAATGAAAATGAAGTAAAGGAACTCATTTAATCTTGAGAATATTATAAAGCTCCTGAAATTGCAAACTAAAAGGATAATTAAAGATGAAACACCCATACCTCTTCAAATGAGTTTGAGATGTATTTCATGTGTTAGTTAAATCTGACAATGATCTAACTTCATGTGATGAAGCCTCTAAAGATCATGACACGGAAAGATGGATGTTAGCAATAAAAGTCTAGTAGACTTCATATGCAAATGCTGTATATGGACCCTCGAGTATCCATCTATATGTGTAAGACCCGTTAAGATGTATGGATATTCAAGAGAAAGAGGGAACCTGATGGGAAGGTAGAGACCTTCAAAGCACGGCTCGTATCCACAAGATACACACCGAAGAGAAGATACCGCTTGCGATGAGACTTGTTCTACAGTGACCATGCTTAAATCCATCAGAATATTGCTAACTATAACTACACAACTTGACATTGATATCTTCAAGATGGAAGTCAAGATTGCATTCCTCTATGAATACCTCTCCGAGGATATTCATATGAAGTAGCCCTAGGGCTTCATGTTGAGGAAAGTAAGGTGTGCAAGCTGAAGAACTCCATCTATGGAGTCAAATAAGCTTCTTATAGTTGGAACATTGGATTTAATGAAATTATAAATGTTATGATTTCATATAGAATCTTAATGAACCATGTGAAGCTTAGTGGGAGGGCCATTGTGTTCGTCGTGCTAAATGTAGATGATATCCTAATCATTTGGAATGATATAAGGATAGTAATAAGTGTTTCATAGACATGATATTCCATATCTTGAGATATGATCTTAAGGATACCTCTCAAATCTTAGTTCTGAAGATGTTCAGAAGCAAAGATAAGAAGTTATTGGGACCGTCACATTAATGGTATGCCTTGGACATTTCCATTTTCTAGAAAATTCCAATAAAGGCTTCCTTCCCTTAAGATATGGTACTGACCTATCTAAAGGGATAACACCTCAAAGAGTTGAGGAAGTGAATGTAACTGCTTGTGCTTGTGCATAAGTTATAAGAAGCTGAGTGTATGCTAGAAGTGCATAAAAGTCTGATGTCTGCCAAGCAGCGGAGTAGTAAACTGCTACTAATCCTACTATGGAGATGAAACACTTGATTGCAGTAATAACAATATCTTCAAAGAGGACATGACTTTAGAGATGGTGATATCTACGTCTTATATTCAAGTAATTAAGACTTTATAGATAGTGATCTAAAAGGTCTTAATTGTAGATACCTTAGGAGATTAAAATCTTCAGTAATAAGGGTATTCTGATAAGGATTATGGAAATACTGGTTGTAATAATTATTGAACTATAGTGTCAAGGACACTATAACTAACAACATTAAGTATAGGCTGCATAAGATGCAACATTCACATTGGATGCGAGCATTGTTACTGGGGATATGCAAGTGCCGTAAAAGGACTTGGCATAGTCTCTTGGGAACTGAGTGATTATCAACTTACCTAGCGATTTTTCTAAATAGCCTATGATTTTCACATGAGTTTGGGTTTAAACGATTACCCCATTAATGACTCTTTGGGCTAGTGGGATATTTTTGGACATGCGAGCCCATGGAAAGCCATTATACACAAATGCTATTGCAAATATCATTCCCTGATCTGAAATGAAGAATAACTAATTTGCATAATAGGTCCCATAGTACAATTAGTGTTACATACCATGCCCATCTTAATGATCATATAACCGCTGATTCAATTATTGAATCATAGAGGCTGATGCTTGGATGAATATCTAATGAGTTAGATTGAGGACTCATCAAGCACTGTCAAATGATTGTTAAGAGATGATCTCCAGCCTGAGTAGAAGATGGCAATCCTTTCTCATTTGGCTGATATCTAACAACCTCTTGATGCATGTCCTCTGCATAGGAATGGAATAGATATTCGGAGGTGTTAGATAAGTTAGGTAAAAGAGTTGACTTAACGAGATTGAGATAACCAAAGTACTATGTCATATGCTGTCACGATATAGGCACACATCCTCTGACCGGAGACAAATGTGTTACTATATGTCTGAGTATGTACATTTGGCAGACCAATAGGTTTATGACCTAACCAAGGTCTATACATCGGCACGCTGGTGTGCATGTAAGGGCATATGAGTAATACGATCTCTTAAAGGGATCATACAAGTTCATTTCTGAACCGAAAGACATGAGCTCACTCATGTGATATTGGGAAGAATCAAATTTCGTGCATGATCGTCTCACTTTGGAAGCTTGACTGAATTTATAGCTTTGATATATACTTTTGTAAAGTATATGATCAAGACCTAGATATGATATATGCTTTTGGAAAGTATATGATCGATACCGCCTCCCAATGATCGAATGAGAAACTTAATGATAAAACCCTGAAGGAGACAGTCCAAAAGAGATCTAAAACTTCGGGTTTAATTTGGGTCTTCCAGTATGCAGGATGTACATGTATTGGGAATACCTGAGGGTGATGTGATCATAAACGATTGTACAACCATGACGCTTCCATTCCGAGGCAGTGATGAAACATACTTGGATTTTAGTTACTCCTCTCATAGAAAAGTGATCTAATCTTAGTCCAAATGTTCTTCATTGATCTGAATGTAATTCAGATACAATGAGAGGATTAGATCGATGACCTTGATTTAATCAAGCATCTAATGGGAGATCCACAAGATCTGGATTTGAGATTCGATCTCAATATCCAAGTCACTATACATGGAAAAATACTATCGCCTTGTTCTTATCTCCAAGTATCCGCAGAGAAAGCGCATTATCTTTGAAAGAGTTCATGGATAATTTCATTGTTGATATATGTATCCGAGCATTGAGAAAATTGATAATTGAATGTGATCTAATTATCATGAATATTATGAATTCGATTCATATTATAAGGAGAGTTATATGAGATAATTAACTTTGATTTAATTATCAAAGGTCTAACTAATGTGAATGTGATTCATATTATTTGGGCACATGGGAATAGAGATCCAAGATGATTAAATGTAATTTAATTATCATGGATATGAATAATGTGGATAACACTATCCATATTAGTCAAGTATATTATAAATATGATTTATAATATATTAGAGAGAATATTGATATTTATATTTGTTAATTAATTATTGATGTGAATTGGATTCACATTGGATTATTAATTGAAAATATAATTTACATTTTGTTTTGGGATGTGAATATGATACACATTTTTCAATGGCATGATCGCAAATTTCAGAAGATATAATAAATTTTTTTGTGAAATAATTTACAACAATTATTGCAGTAAATCTTGGAGATATCATGAGATAATGAGATCTCATGAGATTATTGGTAGCCATCCCCCCTTTTTAGGGGATATGGTTTATCTCATTATTTCAAGGATAATTAATTGATTTGATTTGAATTTAAATATAATGATTTATCGATATATATATATTATATTAAATTAATTATTATTATGTTTTCACAACAAAATCATGGTCATTGAAAGAAACACAAATCAATCTCGTCCATTGATTGTGTGATGTCCATGGATTGGGATCCATGGACTCCCAAAACCCTATATAAGAAGAGACACCCCTATCTCTTCGAGGAACACAATTACAAATGCTCTCTCTCCCTCTCTATTTCTCCACATGCCAAACCTCTCTCTCTCATAATGGCCGTCCACCATGAAGCCATTGTGAGTGTCGTCATCGCCACAACATCGTCGTTATGCTGCCAGATCATCTACTCGTGGATCTCCATCTCCTTCGGTGCGCCTCGATTGTAAAGAAGATGTTGGATCTCATGTGATGAGATCAGGAGATCCGCTGCTAGGATCATCAACATTGATTGTGAGGAGCACACGTCTCATCAATGTGCTCGCAAGTGTCTCCTCCGTTGGATCGAATTTGAGACAGGAGGTCTCTTTGTTTAGAAACTCGATCGCAATCACGATTCAAGAGGTGAACCTTATACCTATTTGTGGTTAAGATGAAACGATCCAAGAAGTATTCTTGGATCATGTGGTTTCGTTGATTTTAATTTTTTTAAATTTCCGCTGCCTCAAGCGACTAGTGTGACTAGTCGTTCCCGATTGCTTTCAATGCAATCCTCATGCTTCTGTGATGCGCTTGAGGATTTTCCTATATCCTTCAGAAAATACATGAAAACCCTAGTTTTTAATTCATTTATGAATAATTTTTCAGTTATATTTCATACTTTATTATTTATATCTCAAATCACTAAGCTTTGTTCATGGATATTTTTGATAAAAATGTAAAAAAATACCAAATTGAGCTTATAGAAAAATAACGCACAGTGTGCCGGGAACACACAAATAAAAAGTCTAAATAAAAGAATCATAGACCCGTATCTTCTCCATACCATATCTAGTTTCATTTAAATTGAAGCTAAGATGCAAACGTTAGATTTTGGGACCATATTGTACAATATACATGTATATTTTATTCAATATATTTATTCTTTGTAATTTTCGAAGTTTTTATTTTATAAAATTATAAATATTATTAGAATCACATGTACGTAATTAAAATAAAATAAAATCATCAAAATAAAATCGAAATAAACAATTCATTTAAATACATAAATGAAATATACTTGTATATACCTATAATGTATATATACATAATTAATTAAGTGCGCATACAAATTCATAAAAATAGAATAAAAACACCTACTTATGTATAAAAATAAATCAAAATATATAAAATACTTATATAAAATAATATAATATATATTATAAAATATAAAAATTCTAAAATACATGTATTTATACATGTATTATACATATAAATATAAGCTCATAATAAAAATACTCATAAAAATAAATAAAAATATGTATAACATACTGCATTAAATTAGAAATATTTTTTATGTTTTAATAAAAAATCAATTAAACAATTTATTATTATTTATTTATTTTATTAATCTTTTAAGGATCTTTTTGATTGGTCCACATGGACTAACCATAACTCTTTGCCTATTCACCCCGGGTCAACTAACCCTCCTCTCTCTTCCTTGTGCTTCGGCATGTCAGAACCCATGTTTTGATCCAATTTTCCCGCTGATCTCATGATGATCTGGCTTGGCTTGATGCTCGATTCGTAGATATTGAACACCCGTAATTCATGTGTATACAGTAGATCTGGTCGATCTCCATCGAGTTGAGAAGCATCTGCCTCACAAGTCGACCCCTCGTTCTGTCTATAAAAGAACTCCTCCAAGCTCCATTCGAAGTTTGATCCCTCTTCTTTGGTTGTTAGCCCCTCAAATCACCCCCATTGTGTTATTGCTGATGACATGAGCGTAACCCTTGATTTGAAACGAGGAGGAGTTGAAGAAGAGGAGATCCAATCATCGTCGGAGGAGCATCACCATTGGTTCAACTTCACCAGCCCTTGGTCGGTTTGAGGCCATTCCCTTCTGCTTCTTAGGTAGTGTTTAGCTTATAGTCTTCATTTTTGCCTTTAATTTTATGTTTAATCCATCAATTAGCTTAAATTTACAAAATCCCCAAATCCATGGAGCTCGAGCTTCAGGGGAAATCACCGTGATATGACCATTGACTCGACCCGCCATTCATCTCATTCTCCTTTCCTTCGTATTCTCCACCGATTCCACCTCGTGATCAACCTCGATCTTCATTGATTCCAACCAAAGGTCCCTCTGCCGCCTCTCACCAGACCCTCACCCTCTCTGTCCATTATGACACTTCCAGCTTCACCCTTTGGTTGAGGAGAAGACCCTCGAGATAGGGAAACTTTTGGTGCAGTTCCACAATGTTAGGAACCAATATGGGACCCTAACGAACACCTGGAATAACTCTAGGTCATCTGGAGCTGATCGAGCTCCACGACCACTCTCTACCTCTCCAGAAACTACCACTACATGCAGAGAATCTCCAACAAGCTGCTGGAGCTCCTCGAGGGAGCGATCCACCGTCGGAGCACATAGAAACGATGAATAAAAGCTCATTAGCCGCCAGATATTTGGTTGTTCTTCAAGTCACCTTCCCCGCTGTCTAATCAAGGTCATGGCCCAGCTCTAATCTAGGCCACTGAATTAAATCAAAGGGATACGTGAGGGCAACCATCTGATCAACCACATAGAGCATCTTCAACAATTGGATCCATCACACTTTAGTGGTAAAAGTTGCAAAGACCCCCTCCACTCTTTTTGTATTTCGTATTGAGTGGTGTAAATATCTAATTAAGTACAAAGTTCTTGGACTATTTGCATGTACCCCTTTGTTACTTTGTAATATTACAATTAAGTCCAGTGCTGGGTCACCTCATGTGGATCCCCACGTGAGGGAATATATTGCAACTAGGTATCCTTGCGTTTTGTATTTGCTATCTAATATTGAAAAATCAAGTTGTAGTTCATTATTTCTGGTTATTTTGCACACGTGCCCCTGATCTTTATTTTATTTGCAAATATACCTTTGCCAGCTTAAATTAACTATATTTGTGCATTTCTTTTTATTTAAAATATCTCTTGTGCTATAAAAATTCTCAAAATATAGATGTATGCACATGATTGGCTTCTGCTCCATGCTACATTTTTCATTTACTATTTTGCATGCATTTATTATTTATTAAAAATCATTTAGAGCCATTTTAGTCCGTATTTGACTTAAAAATACAAAATATTTATATAATCTTCTCAAAAAATTCCAAAAAACATTATCCACTGTTTATTACTCTATTTCGTAGCACAGACCAATAATCACAAAATAATATAAAAAAGAACTCTAGAAATTAGCAAATCCTCGCTAACCCTAAAAAAGTACAAAATATTTCTGAAAAATCCAAAATATTGGTTTCTGTTCTATAGTTTTATATATTGTATTATATACATATTAAAATTTATTTGGAGACATTTTGAGATCATTTTCTATTTTTAAATCACAAATCAATTCCGACTATTGAAACCGTCCCTGTTTTACACTTTTTTTGAAATTAAAAATATCTATTTTCTAAAAAATGTCCTAAAAATTCATAAAAATAGAAAATATTTGAAAAATATAGAAAGATTTTATTTCGATATTTTGACTATTTTTATCTATATTTATTTATAATATATCATATATAGCCTTTATATAACTTTATCTCATTATATATAATTTATATTATTATAGATTATTATAAATACCTTATAAAACCTTTAAAAAATAAAAAGGACTATTCTTTTTGGTATTTTCTGATTCTGCTTATTTATCATATATTTTATACTATCTATATTATACATATTACATATATATAGTTATATATATCTACATTATATCTTAAATGAAAAAGAAATTAAAAATTAGAAAAATAAAAAATGTAAATTAAATTAATTATAATTAGAAAAAGAGGGAATTATTTTATTTAATTAAAACCCACATACGTATTGAGTGATTTTGTGCACACTTGTACACATTTGTTTTATTTACTCATTTAAATCATACATGCCATGTCCTGTGCTTCGTGTATTCAACCCCTACTTGCTTACTTGCTATACATACTTGGTTGGTAAGGTATAATAAATTTTGATTCACACCTGCTTACATTTCTTGATCCTTATATTGTGGGGGTTGATTTTTGCTTAGCCACTTGGGTTTCTTGGGCTGTCATCACAACGACTTAGTGGTCTCGCCTTGTGTGGACCACAAGACCGTCCTTATGGTTCCGGGTGGTTAAACAAATGGTTCCATTATTGGGGAGCAACGGATAACATAGTTTTGTATATACTGTTGGGCATATTATTTCTCTTTCATTTTTGCTCTCTATTCTTGATAATTATTTGATCTTTCTTGTCAGGGACCACATGGTGAAGGCCGCTTCTTAGGAGGTGGACGCACCCGAGTCACGAGGAGGTGGGCTCTTCTACTTGTGAGCTAGCCATGAGAGAGAAAAAGGAAGGGCATGTGAGAAGGAGAAGAATAACACAACCACTTAGATTTTTATTTTATGAGGGGAGTGATTTATTTATTTTTGTATAAATATTTTTAATAATTTTGGACTTAGACACTACAACACCTAATGAGGTCCATTGCCCGGATATCCATTCACCTAGGGGCCTCGTCATGATTTTTCATGTTTTCTCACTTTTATTTTACTGTGTTTCTCATGTTTTGAGCTTTCCACCTTTAGTTTCAATTCTTTATTTGATTGAAGCCCCTAGATTTATGATTTCTTGACTTGGTAGTTAGGTCCAAACACCTAATAGAAGCATGTACCTATAGTGATATACGTTTGGACTTAGTCATAATTGCAAAACACTTGACCTTGGAGCCATGCGCCATGGGACTCCATACAACGCTAGCAGGACCTGTTGTGACATGCACCGAGGCATCCCCAAGATCAGACATTTAGCATATATTTTTGAGTGGTTTGCATCTTGTTCTTTCTGATAATAAAAAAGTTTGTTTAGGATGCTTTCATTGCTTGCATGATGCTATGTAGTGTATATATTTTATTTCCACCTTGCATCCCACATGGAGAGCTCTAGGAAGAACAATGAGTCTTCTTACTTTGCATGCATCATTTGACATGAGAGTGAGATTTCCACTTTTGTGTTCACTTGCATTGCTTTTTTGTTCTCTTTCTTTGTTTTATATCACATTTAAAATTAAAATAAAATAAAAAAAATCGTTAGGAAAATTTCTTTGAAAAATGCCCAAAAAGCGAAAAATCCAAAACTAGGGATATGCTAAATGAACTTTGACCTTCATTAAAATCGGTAATAGTCATCCTTGTTTTGGGTTCGTAAAGCCCTCCTTTCTTTCTTGTACACTCTAGACTGAGTGAGGAGCGACCCCTAAGGATCAGAGCCCAAAACCTGATCTTTGGCGGCCATGGGGGTGGTGAGTATTGGCACTTTTATCGTACGTGGGTGAGTAGGGCTTTATAGACGATGGTGTTCCCACATTGTGTTGAACATCCTACTTGGTCTGAGGTATTGAGCATAGGCCACACCTTCACGGGGGTGTCTGTCTCATTGTCCTACAGTCGAGTACCTTGCTTGTGAGGGAAGTATTAGTTTCTCCTATTAGATTAATATCTCTATTTCTTTGGCTGAGTATCCCCCCAAGCATGAGAGCAAGGACAACAAAGTGCGTAGATCACATGTTACAAAGGAGGTGGGAAAAATGAGGTACTTTCCTGACAACACACATTCTCCTATAAGGTTTGCGTACTTAAGGACTTGTTAAAAAATATTCCTGTAATACAACTATAAAACTGAAAATATAAAAATAACCTAACTCTTATGGCTTCACTTGGGTTGTGTTGGTGAGTTCAAAACTTGTCTGCTATTTGTTTGATATAGATTAAGGAACAAGATCAAAGTCCTACACACTTTTGCAAATTTTGACCCTCACTTTATCTAATTTTATTCTCATTTGACCACCTCTCAATTTGAGCTATTTTACTATTTTAAACTCATTTTATTTCTTGTTGACCTCTATATCATTCGTCCATTCTCGATCTACCTTTTCAACCTCAAGATGGCAACTCATGGATGACTTAGTCTGAACTCCGCTGACACCCAAAGATTCTATGATGTCGCCTTCTCAAATAATTCAGGGTGATTCCCAAGATAACAGTTCGAACTCGACAAACCGTTCTCCAGACTCCCTGTCTTCTTTAATAAATCGGGAACATTCTTGTACTGAAATCTATCCATTTGGGATGGATATTGATTTCACGCCTTATACCTCTTCATAATTAATGAAATTATGTGTTGACCTTAACATAGAATGATTTGTTAAGTCAGGTGCTCAATTCAAGCTGATCAAAGGCATCATTCCTTGTGTAGATCAAAAAACCGATCGGGTGATAAATTGTGTCAGATTCAGACTCTGATCCAAAGACAGAGATGGCTCCTACTGGAAAAGGAAAGATACCTCAGCTTCCTCATTCACAGTCAGGCCAACAACCCGATCAAAACGCGATGAACGCCCAACTACTCACTTCCATACAAGCAATCCATCAACAACTCACCGACCAGGCGTTGGCCCATGTCACCTTTCAAGATATGCTTAATGACATGAGGATGAGACAAGAGAACAAAGGAGGAGGAGGATAAGAAGACTTAGTAGGTGGACTCCGTGGAGGAGGAGAGGAACCAAGAGGAGGGCAACCCAAGTCGACCCCCAAGGAGACCTACAACCCAGGTGCTGAACAAATGACCGAATGAACTCAGATACTTACCGCTCATGACCGTTTTGAGTTGAAGTCTCAACTCTTGGATTTGCTTTCCACCTTCCATGTGAATGCGAATGAAGAGCCCCACATTCATATCCAACAGTTTGGATGCATCTGCGGTACCACACACTACCCTAACATCCCGTTAGGTGTAGTCAAAATGCCATCATTCTCGTTCAGTCTTTAGGGCAAGGCTCTTCACTGGATCAATCATCTAGGGAGGGTTGTCACCACATGAGAGGAACTCAAATTAGCTTTCTTGCAAATTTCTACCCTCTCGGGTGGTTGAATCAGATATGATCCCGTATTGCAAACTTTACTCAAGCCACCCACGAATCCATTCATGATGCTTGGGATAGGTTCACCAATCTGCAATAGAAGTGTCCACACCACGACATCCCGTGGATAATCTTGGTCCAACATTTCTTTGATGGACCGATGTTTGAGAGTTAGAAGCTTGTCGATGCCACTTATGGCAGCTCTCATTTCAACAAGACGATGATGTAGTATAATAGATTTGTGAAGAAATAGCTGACGGGAAAGATACCTTATCATCATCCCTTGCTTATCAGTGACAACCACAAGTTCATCAAAAACAGTATACATGACATCCTTGCACGAGCAGGACAGGGATGAGACTCAAATCTGAGCATTATTGGGAGCCACTTGTCCAAGGTCGATATAATTGCAAAATGATCACAAGATCTTGAGAAGCTCGCTGTGCTCAAACAGAGGACTCAACCCTTGGACAAACTTGATTAGATTACCAAGCAGTTAGAGCTGCTGGTATGTACAATCAGGTTATGCAATTCCGTGTCTACATCGGCTGCCACTCTCATGATGAAGGAACCAACATCGCCCCAACCTCCTCAAAAGAGTCAATCCTAGCCAATGGTTCAACATTTTTATTACGCATAAACCCAAATCCTTCATCGCAACAACAGTCATAGCAACAATTGGTTATGTATCAACAGGAACTCCAGACCTTCACCGATCCATTCTCCCCTCCACCACCTCTCATTTAGGAGGTGAATGGAGTTTGGTCAAATGATGCACCTCCGACCCATCTAGTTGCGGTCCTCAGCAGGTCTATCTTGTAAATTCTTGTCCATTCCCTCAACAACAAAGAGGGAGGCTTGTCCAAGGGAGCAATCAACCTCAACCATATCAGCATGGTTGAAGACACAATCAATTCCAACAACCACAATATCGACAATACCAACCGAATCAGCAGTACTTGGTTGTGCCATATCAACACCCTCCTCCTCATTACAAACAATATCATTCTCCTTCTCAATATCCTTCACAACAACCTTATCAGTATCTTCAGCATCACTCATAGTCCCACTATGGCCAACACACTGAATAATTATAGGTCTTTCATGTGAAACCCGCCCTAGACTGCTTGGATTAGCTTGTCAAGAGCTTTACAGAGATGATTCAAAAGATTGATGACCTCAACGCTATCAAGACCCCAATTCTGATACAGGTGGATGCCAACCCTAACAATTTCGAAAAGCGTGAGCAGGTAGCTTGTGATGTTCTTGCCAAACCCAAATAGTCAAATGTGCATGATGCTTTATTATCTAATGATGTTACTCTCAGGAGCGTTAGGACATTGTAACCATATGAAACGATGAAGGGTAAAAATAATGCTTCCACAGGCGAGTCATCATCCTCTTCTGCATCAACCGGAATAGCAACATGTCCAGGTGAGGAAGAAGAAGAAGAAGAAGGAGAAGCACCGGAAAAAATGAAAAAAAGCAAAGAACAACAAAAGGAGGACAACAATATTCAAAGCATCCACATCACCTACAACCGAATTGAAGCTAGTTGATGGAGCCCCGCTTGCAATTTTGGGATGCTCACTATTTCAGACGGATGAAGACTTTTGTTTTTATCATCCAACTATTCATATTGATGTGGGCATAGATTGTAGTTCTGTAAATAAGAATAATATATCCGCTAATTTTGTTTCTGTTTGCATTCCTTTTCCAGATGCTTTAGAAAAATCCAAAAAATAAAAATAAAAATTTGAAAATAGCTTTGTCAAGTCCTAATGTTGTGCAAATCATTCAGAATCTTGTTCTTGATATGCCTTTGCTACAGGACATTAAATGCACGCCAAACATAAAGAAGGGACTTAAAGAGGCTTGCACTTAGAAGAGACAGTTGCACCATTCCATATAAAGAAATGTAAAGCATATCCTAACGGTGTAACAATCAATCCAATTAGTAATCTCTCGCGCAAGAAGAAAGACATGGGAGCGCCTCTCATTCGATGTAGAATGTTCGATCAAGAGTTCAACCAAACTCTCTTGATAGTGTATCATCAATAAATCTGATGCCTACCTCACTATTTAAGGAATTTGGGTTGGGACCCTTAAGTTCACAAGAATGATTCCGTAGTTTGCGGATACTTCAATCAAGCGGTCTCGAGGAATTTTGGAGGATGTCATCGTCACAATTCAAGGAATGCAGTTCCCTGTGGACTTCATTGTTCTTGATATGGACACCTCAACTCCTCTTCTGCATACCCCGATTATGCTTGGACAACCGTTCCTCTGAACAACCGAAGCAGTGAAGGACTACAGTAGCGGATAGATTACCTTTCACTCGAACAACTATAAGGAACCCATTTAGATGATCCAAGTATCGAAAGCTTCATAATTTACAACTGATGAGAGTGTGCCTACATAACAGATAGAAGACCGTAATTTTCTTGAAGATATTCGAGATACAAACTTGTTCATGGACAACATTGAGACCCATGAATTCCTCTCTACCGAGGAAGGAATGGAAAGCACAATCAACTTCCCCTCTGTCTTGGAAGATGAGATTCTCGGTTATGTGCCTGAAGAATTTATTGATGGCCATCTGACCTTAGAAGATGCATATTATATTATTGCAGATTTCTTAGAACAAGATTCCATTGTTGTAACTTTTTGTGCATCTATAAGTTCAAAGCTTATAGCGTCGAAGGTGGACAATATACAGTTGACATGTTTGACACCACCGATTCCTTGTGCAGTTCCAGAAGTTACCATAGAGAAAATTCAGATTCTGCCAAAGCTCAAGCAACTTCCAGTGAACATTGTTTAACCCGAAAATCGGTGATCTTAAGTTCCACACAAGGCAGGAACTCAATCGTTGAATCGACCACACGAAATCCGTGTTAAAACAACAATTAACCCACAACAGATAAATCAAGCAATGAAAGTAAATGTGTGGAGTTAAAATTCATTATAACTCTACAACAAAGATGTATATATATGCAAGTATGTGTAGAGTGTCGAAAACAGGAAGCAAGCATGTAGATCGGGGCAGTCAAGCTTGAAAATGAATGTGATGTATTTGTCTATACAAGTGTTATGTTTTTGTGGGTTTTAAATTTTATATTTTTTATTTAATTTTTGATTTTATAATTTTATATTTTGATTTTAATTTTCTGGTTTTTTATATTCTTTTTATATTTTATATTTTATATTTCCTTTTTCTTTTAAAAAGGAAATAAAACTATATAGGATATGTAAATACAAGAGAGATGGGAGAGAGATATAAATAGGTAAAAATAGCCAAAACACATGAAGTAAAATGTTTTTGCGCTTTTTATACTTTTCTAATGTTTTTGTGATTTTTCTTTATTTTTGCCATTTTTTGGTATTTTGAAAGCCAAGAATACTCAAAATAGTGTAAAATTACTGGCTGAAATTAAAATGGAGATAAAAATATCACATAGTGTCCAAAAATTCTCCAAATTAATTTTAAAATAAAGATAATATAATAAAGAAAATTTAAGAATAGAAAACACAATTTTTAGAGTTTTTTATGGATTTTATAAATTTTTATGATGGATTTTTTAGAGTTTTCTATATTTATGAATTTTGTTTTAATTTTTTAGTGATTTTTGGG
Source organism: Ottelia alismoides (assembly GCA_037367405.1). NCBI lineage: Eukaryota > Viridiplantae > Streptophyta > Magnoliopsida > Alismatales > Hydrocharitaceae > Ottelia > Ottelia alismoides. Next base: position 1,071,882 of record JAZKJV010006370.1, on the reverse strand, counting down.
TTTGAAGGTAAAAGATCCAAAAACACACAGAATATAATTTTCTTGGAAATTTTCTAAAACATTTTATAATTTTTATGTATTTTCTAATGTAAACAGTAGAGAAAATGCATGTTTTTGAATTTTTATAAATAATAAAATAATGCAAAAATGTAAAATAAAAATATGGCGTGGAAATGCAATGCAACATGAAGCTAAGGTATTTTTTTGGGAAATTTTAGGAATTTATAGATGCATGAAATAAATGCAAACAATAAAGAGAATATACAACCCTAGCAAGGGTATTTTTTTATTTAAGTAAATGTCCAGGGATCAAAATGTAATTTTTCCAAAAAATTATAACTAATTAAAAATATTTTAGGACTAAAATTAAATAGCCAAAAACTCTGGGGTAGACGTGTAAAATTTCTACTGGCACACGAGACAATCACATCCTCGGTGGGGACCTTTCTTTAATTTTCGAATCCCGAGGGTCCAATTTAACTAAAAAGTTAACACTTAATTTAAAGGTTCTGGGACCCAATTAAAAATAATAAAACAACAAGGGCCCCTACACAAAATGCCCACACCTCACGGGCGCAAATCACGTGAGGTGATGTGGTAGAGGACCCTTGTGCAAATACTCGAACTACAGGGGTGTTTTTGCAAAATGTACAAAATAAAAATAATGAAAAATGAATGATTATACACTAATGATTAAATACAGAAACGAGCAGGGGCTTAAGCACAAAATACCCACGCCTGGGGATCCGACGACAGATACTCTTTCACTTGCCATGTGCCGATGATCCAGCGGTTGATACCGCTTCGCGATCGACGGTTGCGATTAGATCCAGCTGAAAGATCTGACGATGCTGGGCAGACAGGATCCAATGGAGCTGCGCGATCTGGGCTTCGACCTTCCCCAACCTCGATCTCGGTCCCCGGCACTTCTTCAAGATCCAAAATGGCCGTGACGACTCATGCGAAGGTCCTCTCCATGCTAGCATACGCAAAAGACCCCGGCGATGATCGGAGAGCTCGTACGAAGGCGGGGGGACTTTGCAGCTCTAGGATCCTCCGTCAAGCTACTAAAACTACTCCATCTTCGTCTTTGTCGCTCAAACCTGCACAGGAAGCAGCTGGGGACGAGGGAAAACTACCTCGTCCCATTAGAAGTGTGGAATGGATGTAGAGGGAGCAAGGTGGAGGGCTTGCCGGAGCGAGCTCCGACGAGGAGTGAATGAAGGTGGCATATCGGGAAAAAGGCGAGAGGAAATGTAGTTGTTGAATCCTAAGATGAAAAGAAAGCTAAAAATGAAAAAAAAAACGAATGAAACGTAAACCTCAATGGCCGAAAGCCAGAGATGAACCTCACAACCAAGGCATCAGGAGATGGGTGGAATGGCCGCCTCGGCCTTCGCCTTGGCCTCCCTCGCTGGCTCGAGGAGGTTTGTCACACCTCCGATCCGGAGCATGACGCCAAGGAGCTTAGACTAGGGACAAAAGGGGTTCGATTTGCAAAAGAGTTGATTGGTGGTTTTTGAATAAGTGTTGATGAGGCTCCAAAGAACGAGGCGTGGCAGTCGTTTCTATGATCCAATGATCGATGCAAGCTACTGGCGTGTATCCTCGATCTACGGTGAACAAAAGTCAAGAAGAAATCGACACAAGATAGTGAAAGAGATTACCTCAAAAAATCGTGAAGATGGCCAGAAAATGAGGTTTCTGACAAAAGGCAGGAGTGGGTTAGAGAGTTGACCGCGGGTCAACTCTCCAGCCCTCCTGGTTGATCCACGTGGACCAACCAGGAAAAAGCCTGGAAAATAGTTTTGTAAATTCATTTAAAAATAGTAAATGATTTAATTAACTTTAGGTTATTAAATGAAAAATGTTTATTAGTTTATAAATTATTTTAATATGATTTTTATTTATTTTTTAGAGGTTTGAAATTACAAGTTACCTTTTATGGGTTATATATAGGTATATTCATCTATATATTTTAATGTTTTATTTTCATTTTATATATTTAATTTTATTATTTTTGTTTATTATTTTATATATTTATAACTTAATTTTATGAACATAAATATATTTTTATTTTATTTTTCTGATGTATTTTATACTATTAAATAAATAGATGTATTATTCATATAGGTATAAGTATAGGCAATTCATCTATGTATTGTATATAAGTATTTTATTTTTGTATTTTCTTTGTGTTTTTATTCCTGTTTTAATACAAAAGATGTATTCAAGATCTTATACATATTGATGTATGTAGATCATCTATATCATAGTAAACATTATGGATATGTAATATCTATTGATGATTACGTATGATATGAGATTTCTTCTCTTCACCTGAGAAACCTTTGAAATGTTCAAAGATTTCACAATTTTGGTTTAGAACCAAAGTTTGAAGAAAGATGAAATGAATTTGATCTAACCTAGGTAGCTTGTACCTATTAGATAAAATTCAAAGAATACCTTATGGAGTTATGAATATCATTTCTATCTCACCCCTCCTAATACACCTAAACTCAATGGAGTTGTAGGGAGATACAATTGGATCATGTGTGACATGATTTGATCAATGATGAATTTTAGCATAATTATCCTCTTAGTTTCTTGGTATATATGTGTGGTAGAGACTACAATATATATCCTTAATAAGGTTCCATGGATGTAAGCTGGAATCTAGCACTTGAGAGTGCTACTTCATTAGGAAAATAAAGTATGGTATTGGATACCTACTTTATGACCTTGAGATTCTTAAAAGATCTCATCTCTGAGAATGTGATTCTTGGAGGATTGAGAATCTTGAGAATCAAGATGAAAATGAAGTAAAGGAACTCATTTAATCTTGAGAAGATAATGAGGCTCCTGAAATCAGAAACTAAAAGGACAATTAAAGATGAAACATTAATACCTCTTCAAATGAGTTTGAGGATGTATTCCATGTATCGGCCAAGTCTGACAATGATCGGACTTCATGTGATGAAGCTCCTAAGGATCATGACATGGAAAGATGGATATTAGCAATAAAGTCTAAAGTAGACCTCATATACAAGTGTTGTATATGGACTCTAGAGGATCCACCTATAAGGGTTTGACCCATTAAGGTGTAAATGGATCTTCAAGAGAAGAGGGAACCTGATGAGAAGGTAGAGACCTTCAAAGCTCGGTTCCTAGCCATAAGCTACACACCGGAAGAGAAGACATTGCTTGCGATGAGACTTGCTCTCCGGTAACCATGCTTAAACTCATTAGAATATTGCTAACCTTAGCTACACAACTTGACTATTGCATCTTCAGGATGTAATTCAAGATTGCATTCCTCTTAAGAATACCTCTCTGAGGATATTCACATGAAGTAGCCCCGGGGCTTCATGATCGGGGAAAGTAAGATGTGAAAGCTAAATAAATCCATCTATGGACTCAAATAAGCTTCTTGTTGTTGGAACATAAGATTTGATGAAATTATAAATGTTATGATTTCAAATAGAATCTTGATGTACCATGTGAAGCTTAGTGGGAGTGCCATTGTGTTCATCGTGCTAAATGTAGATAATATCCTAATCATTTGGAATGATATAAGGATGATAATAAGTGTTTTATAGACTGGCTATTCCATACCTTGAGATATGATCTCAAGAATACCTCTTAGATCTTAGTTCTGAAGTTGTTCAGAAGCAAAGAAAAGAGGGTATTGGGACTGTCACATTTGTAGTACACCTTGGACATATTCCATTCCTGGAAATTCCAAGAAAGGCTTCCTTCCTTGAGATTTGGTACTGACCTATCTAAAGGAATAGCACCTCAAAGAGTTGAGGAAGTGAATGCTAGAACTGCTTGCACATGTGCATCAGTTATGAGAAGCTAAGTGTATGCTAAATGTGTATAAAAGCCAGATATCTGCCATGCAGTGGGAGTAGTAAACTGTTACTAATCCTACTATGGAGAGAAAATACTTGATTGCAGTAATAATAAAATCTTCAATGATGACAAGGCTTTAGAGATAGTGATCTCTAAGTCTTATCTTCAAGAGCTTAAGACTTTATAGATAGAGATCTAAAAAGTCTTAACTATGGATACCTTGAGAGATAGTGATCTCCCGGAATAAGGGTATTCTGATAAGGATTATGGAAATACTGGTTATAATAATTATTGAGCAATAGTGTCAAGGACACTATAACTACTTTGACTAGATTGAGTGTTGGTTGCATTAGATGCAACATTCGCATTGGATGCGAGCACTGTTACCTAGGGATATGCAAGTGCCGTAAAAGGACTTGGCATAGTCTTTTGGGAACAGAGTGACTGATCAGCTTACCTAGCTATTTCTAAATGGCCTATGATTGTCACATGAGTGTGAGTTTAAATGATTAGCCCATTAATGGCTCTTTGGGCTAGTGGGAGATTGTTGGACATGTGAGCCCACGGCGAGCCATTATGCAATAAATGTTATTGCAAATATCATTCCCTGATCTGAAATGAAGAATAAATAATTTGCATAATAGGTCCCTCTGTACAATTAGGGTTATGTACCATGGCTGTCTTAATGATCGTACAGCTGTTGATTCAATTATTGAATCATAAAGGCTGGTGTTTGGATGAATATCTAAAGGGTTAGATTGAGGACTCATCAAGCACCGTCAAATGATTGTTAAGATGTGATCTCCAGCCTGAGTAGGAGATGGCAATCCTTTCTCACATAGGCTGATATCTGACCGACCTCTTGATGCAGGTCCTCTGCATAGGAATAGAGATTCGGAGGTGTCAGATTAGTTAAGTCAAAGAGTTGACTTAACGAGATCGAGATAACCAAAGTCCTATGTTGAATGCTGTCACAGCATAGGAACGCATCCTCTGACCGGAGACAGATGTATTGCTATATGTCTGAGTGTGTACATTTGACAGACCAATAGGTTGATGACCTAACCAAGGTCTATACACCGACGCGTTGGTGTGCATATAAGGGCATATGAGTAATACGATCTCTCAAAGGGATCATACAGGTTCACTACTGAACCGGAAGACATGAGCTCACTCATGAGATATTGGGAGGAATCAAATTCCGTGCACGGTCGTCTCGCTTTGGAAGCTTGACTGAATTTGTAGGTTTGATATATACTTTTGGAAAGTATATGATCAAGACCTAGGTATGATATATGCTTTTGGAAAGTATATGATCAATACCAAATCCCAATGATCAAATGAGAAACTTGGTGATCAAACCCTGAAGAAGACAGTGAAAAATAGATCTTGATATTCGGGTTGACCATGAGTCTTCCAGTATGCAGGATGTACAGGTATTGGGAATACCTGAGGGTGATGTGATCATAAACGATTGTATATCCATGACGCTTCCATTCCGAGGGAGTGATGAAACAGGTCTGGATTTTAGTGACTCCTTTCAGTAGAGAAGCAATCCGATCTTAGTCCAAGTGTTGGACATTGGTCTGAATGGGATTCAGATTCAATGAGAAGATTGGAATTGTGGTCTTGATTTAATCAAGCATCTGTGGGAGGTTCGTTCGATCTGGATTTGAGATAATATCTCAACATCCAAGTCACTATACATGGAATAATACAATCGCCCTGTCCTTATCTCCAAGTATCTGCGGAGAAGCACATTATTCATGAAAGGGTTCAAGAATAATTCTTTTGATGAAATATCCAAGCAAGGACTTGATGATTAAATGAGATTTAATTATCAAGCTTAAATATGAATATGATTCATATTGTGAAAATGATTATCTAAGATAATTAAATGGGATTTAATTATCAAGGATTAGATAATGTGGATAATACTATCCATGATATATGTGTGTTATAAATATGATTTATAATATACATATATAAGAGAGAGAATCTATGTAAATAGCATTTGTTAATTAATTGTGTGGATTGGATTCACATTAATTAATTAATTGGAAATGTAATTTACAAATTAGTTTGGGTTGTGAATATGATTCACATAATGATCAATGGCATGATTGAAATATTCACAAATTAATTTGGAATTAATTTGGTGGATATTATTGCAATAATAGTTATTGCAATTTATTAAGAAATAATAAGATAAAATAAAAGGAGACAAAATAACCCCATTTTTAGGGAGGTTAGTTGACTCCTTTTTGTTGTCACATTATCTCTTAATTAGTTAAATTAAATTATGTTGATAATGTTGCAACATATTTTAATTTAAATTAATGTTGTTGGTTTTAACCAACAACAATCATAGCCATTGATTTAGCATGGACCAAGCATAGCCCTTGGATCCATGTGTCCCATGGATTGAGATCCATTGGATCCTAAACTAGTATAAAAGGAGGGTTAGGGTAGCCTTTCCAAGGGAACATAATCAAGAGTTGTAAATGGTTGCAACTCTCTCTCTCTCTCATATTCTCGCCCTCTCTCTTTCTCTCCTCCAAAAGATGGCCGTCCATCTTGTGTTGAGAAAGGAGAGACTCTCGATTTCTTCTTCGACGCTTGGATCTTCGTCAAGGATTGCGGGAAGGACGCGACTCATCATCGTGCCCGCAAGTGCGTTCTTCGTGGGTCGGACTTGAGACAGGAGGATCTCTACTTTGGGATCTCACGATCGCAACCACGCTTCAAGAGGTATTCCTTATACTTGTGGTTTGATGAAACGATCCGAGAAGTGTTCTCGTGATCATGTGGTTTCATCTTTAAAGTTAAAAATTTTAATTTCCGCTGCATCTAGCATCTAGTACGACTAGTTGCTCCGATTGCATACGATGCGATCGACACGCTTCCGTGATGCGCTTAAGGATACTCAATATCCTTCAGAACCTCCTTAATGAAATAGTTTATTAAAAGTTATATACAATTAAAGGTGATTTTGATATATTTTGAGTTTTTATATGAGAGATACATGTCTGGGAAGTTGGGATTTTGTAAACTTATTCATATTATAACTTTTTATCAGTACATTATTTTTGTGTGAAATCAATTTTGTATTTTTCTATATTAAATTATATACAACTTTCATGTACAAAGTTTTTTATTTGAAGTATAAAAAGTGGAACTAAAATCAGGTCCCAAAATGAATAAAGAATGAATTAAATAAAAATGAATTTTTATTGTATTTTGGCCCTTATCTCCCCCTACTTTATTCCTTGTTGACCTAGTCATCGAGATGCCTAGGTCTCGGGATTTCATGTCATAAAATATTTGCAATATTTTATTCTTTTTCTTTTCTTTTCTTTATTCTATAATTTTGACTTTAAAAATCGCATTTTGTACACTATTTACACAATAATGCATGAATGATAAAATGCCTAAATTAACACTATTTACAAACATTTATTAGGGTTTTTAAGGCCAAAATGATTAGATCTCATGTGGCGATCGAGCAGTTGAGGCTAAGGCGATTGGACGACTACTCATGTTCTGGAGCAAGGGTTTCGATCAGACGGCTAGAAGATGCTCGCGAAGAACAACGAAGGAACTTCGCTGTTGCGAGCTTCGATCTGGATGAACTCCTCCGATCTTCACCCCCTCAAGCTGGGAGATGGTCCAAAACGATCCTGGGAGGGATCTACATCTCTTTGTTTAATTAAAATGGCTCTAGGACCTTCGGATTAGGTCGGCGACATGCTGAACCTGGAAGATTCCTTTCGTGCTTGACTGGCCTTGCAAAGATGGTTTTTCTATCTATTTCATGTAGGGAACAAATCAACGATAAAAAGGTGGGGCTCCGGGAGCTCCTGAAGGTGAAATGGTGGGAAAATGGGTCGATGTGTGGGTCTCCGGTGATGTGACGACCGAAGAGATGCAGTAACTGATAAACCCAAAAATCTTACGGTCATGTATTCCACACAAGGCGGGAACACAGAAGTCGCTGCGGTAACCGCTAAGAAATCCGGATTTAATCAACAATAAACCCACAACAATATTAATCAAGAAATGACAAACAAATGTGGAATCAAATTTATTTTAACTCTACAAATAGGTGTATAGTGTAAGTATGTGTAGAGTGTCGAACTCAGGGAGCAAACAAGATAGATCGGGCAATAATGCACAAAAATGTGATGTGATTAAATGTTTAGAAAGATGCAAATTTTTGTGGGTTTTTATTTTTAATTTTTTATTTAATTTTAAATTTTATATTTTTTTATTTTGATTTTTAAATTTACTGATTTTGTATTTTCTTTTTATATTTTATATTTTTTTCTTTTTCAATAATAGAATATATATACAATATAAGGAAAAGAGGGGATAAGGTATTTATAAAAATAGAGAAAAATGGCCAAAATTCAGAAAATGATATGTTTTGGTCTTTTTATAATTTTATGACGTTTTTGTGATTTTTGGGGATTTTTCAGAATATTTCTGGTATTTTTAAAGGTGAGAATACAAGAAAACAGTAACTTAAACTACTGGCCGAATTTAAAGTGAGGATAAAAATTAGCAAACAGTATCCAAAATTCTCAAATTAATTTTTAATAAAATATAATAAGATAAGGAGACTACAGAAACTTAGTTTGCATTTTTAGGATTTTTCTAGAATTTTTCATATTTTTATGAAATTTTTAAGGGTTTTCTAATTTTTAGGGTTTTTGTTTTGAAATTTTACATGATTTTTGGATTGGCATTAATAGATGATAAAATAAGCAAAATAGATTTTTTTTGGAATTTTTCAAAACGTTTTTATAATTTTTATGGATTTTCTAATGCAACAGTGCTGAAAATGCATGTTTTTTATTTTTAATAAATATAAAAATGGAATAAAAATGGAATGAAAAAATATGGAGTGAAATAACAAGCAAACAGGAGCCAATGATAATTTTTTGGTGATTTTTAGCAATTTATAGATGCATGACATAAATAGAGATAACGTCAAGAAACTACACTACTAGCAAGGGCATAAGTGTAAATAAGCAAACGTTCAGGGGCCAAAGCGCAATTTAAACGCAAAATATATAACTAACAAGTGAAGTTCTTGGATTAATTACAAATACCCAAAGCTGCAAGGGCTTAACTGCAAAATTACCAAACCCACGTGCAGAAACACGTGACCTGGCAGGGGTAGAAATGCAATATTACAAAACTCCAAGAACAGGCATGCAAATACTCCAAAAATATTACATTTAATATCGAAATTCTTGGACTAAGACGAAATAAGCACACCCGCGAGGGGTCCTATGTAAAATGCCCCGCGCCTCACGTGAACTGGTCACGTGAGGTGATGTGGCTAGGACCTAAACGCAATTAACTAAAGTGCGAGGGTTTGATTGTAAATATTGCAAAAATATTTGAGCAGCAGATGAATGTTTGAGTTCTATTTAATAAATACAAAAATACGGGGGGGGGGGTGGCGGATGCAAAATACCCCTCGCGCGCGATCCAACGGTGGAGGGCTTCCCACTTGCCACGTGGCGAACCCTCACTGCACGATGACGCTTCGGCTCGAACGGTGGTGATTAGATGATCTCTGATTGATCCGACGGCTGGTGGGCATGCACGATCCAACGGCTGTTGCGCGATCTGGAGCTCCGCCTTGATCCAACGGCTCCGAAGATCGGAGCAAGAACAACGGAGGAGCGCCGGCGAGGCGACTTTCTTCGAGATCCTGCTCCTTCTCCGGTGAACTTCTGGGCTTCAAAAGAAGGCTGGAGACTCCTGACGGTCGGAGCTATCTCCTGGGAGCCTCAAAAGACCTCGACGACTGCCGAGACTCACGATGGAGGGCTGCGGAGCTAGAGAGCTCCACGGAGCTCCAGCGAGGCGTAAAAGTGCTCCCGGGCTCGAGTCAACGAGCCTTGACCTGCAAAAGGTGGTGAAGGACCCAGGGCAATATGCCTGGGTCCCGCGGTGGTGGAATGGTGGCACGAAACGGTGTGAAGAGGCTTAGCCGGAGGAGCGCTCCGGCGAGGTGGACGATTGGGCGATTTAATCGATGGAACATGAAATTTCTTTGAGGCTTTTGATCCTAAGTCTAGGGCAAGTAAAATGCAAAAGAAAAGAAGGGACAATGGTGCTGCCTCGATGGTGGAGACTGGAGGGATATGGTACCTCAACCGCCGACGAAGGGGGAGGTCGTGGAGCCACCTCAGGCGATGCTCGACCCACCCGAAGGTCTCTACAGGGAGCTGTCACCTTCCTGGAGCTTCGAGGCACAAGAGAGGGAGCTAACCTATGGAATGAGGGGCTCAAAATGGAATCGGAAGTCGGAGGTTCATTTTGTAGGGTTTGACGATATTGCTCTGATGCTCCAAAGATCGAGTCGCAGCGGCTATTACGTTGATCCATAGATCGAGATATCATCTGGGCGTGGGTGCCCATTGATCGAGGAACAAAAGTCGTAGAGGGCGCGACATGAAAGGGTGCAAGGAGCGCCCTCAAAAATTTGTTGAAATCAAGGTCAAACGATGCTCTGACAGGCGCACATGGGGAGGACACCCAATTGACCGAGGTCAACTTGGACTGTCTCCTGATTGGTCCACGTGGACCAATCAGGAAAAATCCCTGGAAAAAGATTTGTAAAATAAATTTAAAATAGTTAATGATTTTATTATTTTTAGTTTATTAAATAAAAATGTTTATAATTTTATAAACTATTTTTTATGATTTTTAATTACTTTTATGAGGTATAATTTTACAAGTTGTCTTTTTAGACCTATGTAGGTACATATACCTATGTATTTGAACATTTTATTTTTATTTTGTACATTTAATTTTATTATTTTTGTTTATTATTTTATAAATTTCTAGAATACTTTTATACACTTAAACATATTTTTATTTTGTTTTTCTGATGTATCTTGTACACTTAATAAAATAGAAGAAGTAATTCCATAGATTTGTATATAGGTAATATACCTAGGTGCAGTATATACAGGTATTTTATTTTGTATTTCATTTAGGTTTTTCTTCTTGTTTTAATGTACATATGTATTATAAATACTATTTACAAAATTATAAAAATATGAAATCATAAAAATAATGAATAAATAATAAAATGAATATTTTAATATGTACAAGTATACAAGTGGGGTCCAAAACTCAACTTTCAAACCGTAACTCCGAAAAATACGAAATCACTTTCATTAAATAGATTATCTTAAGCTATATACATTTTGGTACATTTCGAGTTTTTATTTGCAAGATACAGGTCTGGGAACTTGGAGTTCTGGAGTCTTATTCAGATCATATCTTTTTATCTATATGTTATTTTTTAGTGAAATCAATTTTGTATTTTTCTATATGAAATTATCTACAACTTTCATGTACAAAGTTTCTTTATTTGAGGTATAAAAGTGGAACCAAAAATAGGTCCCAAAAATGAATAAAGAATGAATTAAAAACAAAGGTATTTTTATTGTATTTTGGCCCTTATCTCCCCCTACTTTATTTCTTGTCGACCTATTCATCAAGATGCCTAGGTCTTGGGGTTTCGGGTCATAAAATATTTATAATATTTTATTCTTTTTCTTTTCTTTTATTTATTCTATAATTTTGGCTTTAAAAACAATATTTTATACACTATTTACATGTACATGCATGAATGCTAAGATGCGGAAATTAAGGGTTTTTACACGCATTTGCTAGGGTTTTTGATGCCAAAATGATAGAATAAAGATGATGAAATGTGCATTCATCATCCCGCTATACTTTACCTTTGCTAGTCCCTAGCAAACACTTATGCAATAAGTGCAGAAAAGAAAAATAAAGAAAAGAAAACGAAGAAAGATGGATGAAGTTTAATGATCAAACTTGTCTTCACAAAATCAAAGTTTGGAGATTTAGTCAGACCTTTGGAATTTTTGTGCGGGCGGAACCTTAATGAGAACCGAGTTTGAAATTCAACAGTCCATGAGAATCCCAAGACTCTGCCCAAGTCTCCTCAATAGTCAGGTCAGAAATATCTCAACTCGTACGCAAACCCTTACGACTATGAATCTGACTCGTACAGTGTAAGTGATGGTGTCTCTCCCCATCTGAAATGACAAAGAGACTGACTTCTCCAATATGACAACCCAACGATTCCCCAATACAATAACTCATCCCTCAAGGAGCAGGGTATTCCCTTCTAAGTTCAAGTGGCAACCAACTCAAGAGGAGGGGGTGAAGAGAAGAATGGATGGTAGCCAGTGTAGCTACCTATCCTTGGATGCAAGATCAGTGTAGTCAAGTCATCCAGCTGCAGGCTCACATGATTTGACTTTGAAGCTCAAGCTTGCTTATTTGACTTTACAGATATGTACACTCCGACAGGCATTTTTATTTTTGTACAGGTCTGTCCACTTTTTTGGAGATTTTGTTTTTGCATTTTTTTGAATACTATATACAACATCATTTACATGGGGAGTTTTTCCTCTTGAGCCAGTAGACTATCCCTCTTTTGAAGCTTTATTGCAACCCACGATCTCCTATGCTTGAAACTCATCATCACTGGACGGGTTGGGGTGCACTTCCCTCCCTAGAGGAGGACAAGTGTTTCCACCTGTGTGCCTCTCATACCAGCAAATCCAACCCCCTCACCACTCCAACTGAGTTGAGCCATGTGAAAGGTGCAGGTGTACAAGTTAGGTCATTATCAATAAGAGTCATGCGTATGCTCCGTAATACTCTACTTAGGCAGTCAAGAATCCATTGAACCAAGTCTCGTGATCCTCAAAGAATTAAGTCAACTAGATCTGAAGTACCTCAATCCCAGTTCCTATAAGGTTCCTGTTAATTAGGTAGATTTAAGGTCCAATCAAACTCCAATCTTCGGATTTTACTTGGACTCGTTCAACTATCAAACTCAATCCGAAAAATGCGAATGCCATGCAAATGTTGTGATGCAATTTTCAAAGATTTTGAACTTTTTATGGGTTTTTGCAAAGATGATGCATATGCATTTTTTTAGATTTTTGAAAATTTTTTCAAATGTTTTTGGATTTTAGTTTTGCAAATGTTTTTGGGATTTTTGAAAACAAAAAGGTTTTGGATAAAGACTAGGTACAAATATTTACACGGGGATGCATCTTATATATACAAGAAGTGGGTTTTAAGTATTTACAAAGGGTAAGTGGTCAATTTTATAAGTATATATGTAGTGAATTTTTGGTGTGATGTATATATTCTTCAAACTTATTTGACATAGATTTTTCAAACAATTTTGAAAACTATAGTCCAAAATAATTTTGAAAAATAGTTTTTACAAACATGTACACACATTTGAAAATTATTTTGCAACGGTTTTCCAAACAATATATATAGATTTTTCACATATTTTTGCAACCATTTTTCAAACCATTTGCAAATCGGTTTTCAAACATCTTATTTCACACAAAGAAGATACTTTTACAATCAAAATGTTTTTACAAAGGTTGAAAACATGTAACAGAATGTTTTCCAAATAGTTTTCAAAAGATTTTTCAAAAAGATTTTCAAACTATTTTTTCAAACATTTTGCAAAAAAATAATTTCACCTGATTTATTAATTAATAAGTACAACAAGAATTTGAGGAATAAAGCATCTTTTTATTAAGGTTTTAATGAATTTTTTAAGTATTATTAGCCATAATTATTAAGAAAATACGAAAGTACGAGTTATGACTAAAGTATATACGCAGTATATATGACCCTCCTATACTTAGCTTGAGCTATGTCCTCATAGATCGGAGAGAAAAGAGAAGACATAACTCGTACTGAGTATAGAAAAGTCTAACGAATAAATGAATAAGAGATGAATAAACGAACCAATGAGAAGTTGACCATCTCCCCTATACTTAGGATCAAATAATCCTAAGTATAGCAGACTGTACACAAAGCAGGGAGGGTGAAGGGTGGGAATGAACAGATCGTACTCAGACTGTCTCCCCCTATGCTTAGGGTAAGATATCCCTAAGTATAGACAAGAAGAGGAGACAATGGAGAGGATCAAAGAATAGAACAACTCGGGGTGTACACCCCCCTATACTTAGGACAAAGTACATCCTAAGTATAGAAAACTGTCTACAAGGGGCGACACTTTTTTGATAGATACAGAAGATAGAACAGGAAAAGAAGAAAAGATATCAACAGATGGATCTATACAGCGGAAGATGGAAGTGATAACCATGTATGAGATGCAAATGATCCGAGTCGAAGAACACATTTCATATCAGAAGGATGGGGGCAACGTCAACGGTCGATGGATCATGATCTAGATATAACTTCAGGCGCTGACCGTTAACACGGAAGGTAGAGGAAGATGACGGCTCGAATATATCAATGCTACATCGTCATGTACCTTCTTGACCACATACGGACCTTTCCACTTGCTCTGTAATTTCCCTGGAAATAACTTCAGCCTGGAATCAAACAACCATACACGCTGATCGGGCTCAAACTGTTTATGGCTGATATGAGAATCATGCGATGTCTTCACTTTTTCCTTGTACTGTAGGCTGCTAGAAAAGGCTGTATCTCTCAACTCCTCCAGGGCTGCCAACTCTGCTCTCCTCTGTTCTCTTATACTCTCGGGATATAACAGTAACTCAGTGACTACCTAAAATGATTTATGCTTGATTTCCACTAGCAGATGGCACTGCTTGCCATAGACGAGGTGAAAGGGAGATGTCCCTAATGGATTTTTGAAGGAAGTCCGATAGGCCCACAAGATCGAGTCCAAAAGCTGTGACCAATCCTTTCGGTCTGGGTGGACAACCTTCTGTAAGATCATCTTGATATCCCTATTCGATACTTCAGCAAGACCATTAGTCTGAGGGTGGTACGGCGTGGCAACACGATGATCAATTCCGAACTCGTCTGCAAGGGCCCTGACTTTATCATTAATGAAATGAGACCTCCCATCTGAAATCAGAACTCTGGGTACCCCGAACCGTGAAATGATATTTTCCCTCAAAAATCGACACACGGTTTTAGCATCTGCGGCTCGAGCGGGGATGGCCTCGACCCAATGGCTAACATAATCTACAGCAAGCAAAATGTGCTCAAACCCCTGACTCTTAGGAAATGGGTCCATGAAATCAATCCCACATGCATTAAAAACCTCACAAAAGTGAATGGGCTGCATGGGCATCATGTCTCTCTGTCCGCAATTACCCATCTTCCGACAGTTAGTACATCTCTTCACGAATTCATCTGAATCCTCAAAGAGAGTAGGCCACCAAAGGCCGGATTGAAGCACCTTCTGTGTTGTCCTTCTCCCAGAATGATGTCCTCCTGCCTCAAGCTTGTGGCAATGGGTGAGGACGCTATGCTGCTCTTCTTGAGGAATGCACCTCCTCTAGATGCTATCCCCTCCTTCATGATAAAGGACAGGATCCTCCCAATGGTAAAACTTGGCCTTAGCTAGGAAGGTCTCAAGTTTCTGCCTGGGCCAATCCCGGGGAACCGTCTTGGCAACAAGATAGTTTACAAAGTCGGCATACCATGGGAGTGAGGCGATAGCCAAGATCGCCTCATCCGGAAATGTCTCTGTGATAGGTGCGCTGGGCTCAGATTCCTCAAGGTTCTCTAAACGGGAGAGATGATCCGCCACCACATTCTTAACTCCAGACTTATCCTTAATATCAATATCAAACTCCTGGAGCAGAAGGATCCATCTGGTAAGGCGTGCTTTGGCATCCTTCTTAGCCATTAAGTACTGTATGGTGGCGTGATCTGTGTAGATGGTCACTCTACATCCGAGAATATAAGATCGATACTTATCCAAAGCAAAGACTACGACCAGCATCTCTTTCTCAGTCACAGTGTAATTCCGCTGAGCGGCATTCAAAGTCCGGCTGGCGTAGTGAATGGCATATGGCAAACCATCCCTCCTCTATCCAAGCACAACCCCTACGGCAAAATCAGAAGAGTTCGTCATGATCTCGAATGGGAGAGACCAATCGGGTGGCTGAAGGACAGAAGCCGTGACAACCATATTCTTGAGAGTCTCAAAGGATGCCAGACACTTATCATCTACAATGAAATCGGTGTCTTTCGTCAGCAAATCAGTTAGCGGTCGGGCGATTTGACTTAAGTCATGAATAAACCGTCGGTAGAAATCGACATGCCCTAGAAAAGATCGCAATTGACGCAAATTAGACAGCGGATTGAGTTTTCTGATGATATCCACCTTGGCCGGATCGACCTCCATGCCCCTGTCGGAGATGATATGACCAATGACCATCCCTTGAGTCACCATGAAGTGACTCTTCTCCCAAGACAAGACAAGATTGACCTCTATACAATGCTGAAGCACACGGTGTAGGCAGTCAAGACAAGCATCAAACCCATCGCCATAGACCGAGAAGTCATCCATGAAAACCTCTAAGCAATCACCCACCATGTCCGAGAAAATGGACAACATGCACCTTTGGAATGTCGTGGGGGCATTACATAGACCAAAGGGAATCCGTCTGAAAGCTTAAGTCCGAAACGGACAGATGAATGTTGTTTTCTCCTCGTCTTCGGGCGCAAAGGCCACTTGATTATAACCGGAGTACCCGTCGAGAAAACAGTAGTGACTCTTTCCAGCTAGCCTCTCGATAATCTGATCAATGAATGGCAGCGGGAAATGATCCTTCTTGGTGGTCTGATTCAATCGTCTGTAGTCTACACAGACCCTCCAAGAAGTTGGTACCCGGGTAGCTATCTCCTCTCCAGACTCATTCACAACTTTAGTGATGCCCGTCTTCTTGGGCACTACATGTAATGGACTATCCCACTTGGAGTCGGAGATGGGGTAGATAAAATCGGCGCTCCATCACCTTGATATTTCTTTCATGACCACATCTCGAAGATTCGGGTTCAGCCGTCGCTGGAACTCACGTGAAGGCCTAGAGTCCTCCTTAGGATAGATGTGGTGGGAGCACAGAGCCGGACTAATCCCCTGGAGATCAGCTATATTCCATCCTATCGCCTTGCGGTTTCTCTCAAGAACCTCCATCAGACGAGATTCTTGTTCTCCAGTCAAACCTGCTGAGATAATGACTGGGTGCATATCTGGCTCTCCCGCAAGGAATCTATACTTCAGCGACTGCGGCAAGGGTTTCAATTCTGGACAACTGGGAGGTGGAAGATCCAGCTTCTGATATGTCTGTATGAAGGCTACCAGGTCTGCATGAGAGAACTCTCGCTGCGCATGAGAATCTGACGAAGGGAACCCTGCTGAATCATCAATAAACTGTACTGGCTCGCACCCTGTCATGGCTGTCGACTCAGAAGGAATCAGACACGACAAATAATAATCAAAATCATCCCAATCAATGTCTGAATTCGAGGGATCTGAACTAGATGAACAAGAATGAAAATCTGCACTACTCGTCCCACAAGTGTCAGCCTCAAATGTATCCTCGTCCAGGGGTGTGCTCTCCAAACTCTCAACTGCCATAAGCTGTAAATATGGTGACTCTGCAGGCAGGGCGAGGGCTTGTGCTACAGGATCTGTCCAAATGGATTCATCATCTGTCATCACAAAATCACACTCCTGGTGGATGTCTAGCTCGGCTTCTGTCATCTGCTCAATGTCACTGGACTACTCTAAGCATGCTGATTCTCTCGCTCTGGTCTCGTCGATCGTTTCTGTTTGTATGTTCTCGCCCTCTACGCGGAAGCACACCTTCCCATTATCATGATCGGTCACCGCCTTGGTTGTGGCCAAGAATGGGCGTCCAAGTATGATAGGGGCATCAGTTACCGACTCAGGGATCTCCATGTCCGGTACAACAAAGTTCACGGGGAATTTCAGGCCTTGAATGGTAACAACCACGTCTCTCAACAACCCCTTCGGCCTCTTAGTCGACCTACCAACAAACTGAAGGATCGTCCTGCTCCGAAGAAGAGGACCAAACTTGAATTGGTCGAGTAAGGCTACCGGAAGGAGGTTGATCGAAGATCCGCTGTCTAATAGGGTATGATCGAACCGCTGCTCCTGAATCTTGCATCTAACATAGGGAGCTCCTGCATCTGGTCTCTTGGCTGGCATTCGGTTCTGAATGGTGCAGCTAAATGTGAACGAATGCTAAATGTCTGTCATGCAGTGGGAGTGGTAAATTGTTACTAACCCAACTATGGGGATAAAACACTTAGAATTTTTATCAATTGTGCCCCTCTAAGATATTTAAATATTAGTTATGCCCCTCTTCTTTTTGAATATTAGTTGTGCCCTCAACCTCTTTCCATTCTATCTCTTATACCCCTCGAGTTAGTTGTTGTCCAACCCAACGCAAATGAATGTTAACTTCGGGGATACAAAGGGAATTAAATAAAAAAATAAGTTGAAAGATCGCCCTAACCCTGCTCCTCCTCCGTCGCCACCCCCCCTCCCACTGCCTAGTCACCTCCGCCATATGCTTCTCCTCCTCCTCCCACTCCCCTACCCCAACCTCCTCCGGCTCCCCAAGCACTCTGCTCCCAGTTCTTCCTCATCCATCTTCTCTAATATAACCTCAAACACAATCTTCACCATCTCCCAATTGAAGTGACTTGCTGATGAATCTCCATTTCGTCACCTTTATTATATCATTTTAGCCTCAAAACCCTAGCTAAATGCATGTAAATAGAATTGTTTTCTACAAATTAACATTCATTATTTATTCTATTTATTGTATATAAAATATAGTTTTTAATGCCAAAATTATAAAATGAAGAAAAGAAAAGTTTAGAAAAAGAATAAAATATTAAAGGTATTTTATGACCCTAAACCCCGGTACCACGGCATCTTGATGACTGGGTCGACAAGGAATAAATTATGGGGTGATAAGGGCCAAAAATCCATTAAAAACCCTATTCTTTTATTCATCAATAAGTCGTTTTTGGACCTATTTTATTATTTATTATTTACATCTCAAATAAATATTTTATGCATGAAAGTTGTAGATAAAAATACAAATAAAAATATAAAATTGAGTCTACACAAAAATAATATATAATGTACTTTTTATACTCTAAATAAAAAGTCAAAACCCAAACATCCCAGACCCATATCTCCTCATTAAAAGCTCAAGATAAATCAAAATCACCTTTAATTGTATATAACTTTTAATAAGCTATTTAATGAAGGTAGTTTCACTTAATTTAGAGTTAATGTATGAAAGTAAGATTTTGGACCCCCCCTGTATAGTATACATGAATAAAATATTCATTTTATTTATTAATTATTATTTTTACAATTTTGTATTTTCAAAATTTATAAATATTATTTATAATCTATGTACAAATTTAAAAAAGATAAAACTATAAAGAATACATAAAAATAAAGTACATTATATAAATAAATATATAAAATGCCTTTGCTTATACCCATATATATTTATTTAAGTGTATATATTATATATTAACAAATATAATAAAAATATATTTATGTGTATACAAGTAAGTTATAAAGGTATAAAATATGAAAATAAAATAATAAAATACAAATACAAAAAAATCTCAAAACATAGGTAAATATACCTATAAATGAACCCTAAAAACTAATTTATAATAAATAAACCAAAAATAAATAAAAATCATAATAAAATATTATATTAAATAATAAATAATTTTTTTATTTTAATAAAAATAATAAAATCATTTACTATTTCATTATGAGTTATCAATGAATTTTGAATCTATTTTTTCCTCATACGGGTGACGTGGCCCAATCAGGGCCCGTCCCCATTTGACCTTGGTGAACTCTCTAACCGAGGCTATACGATACATCAGACTTCGTTGGACCCCACTTCTCTAAATTTTTTCACACCTAAATATTGCATCAATTCGACTTGATCTGTTATCGACTTTTACTCCTCGATCATCGAGCTTTCACGTCTAAATGATTCATCGGTCATGGAATCATTGTCTCAGATTCCATCGCTTGATGAACATGACTTGTATAAGATGTCTCATATGGGATCCCTTTCCTTTTTTATCATTCTTCCACCCTTAAACCCTATGTCCGAGTCTTAATCTGTGTTCCTAGTGACAGCATACGTATGATTAACTCCTTAAGCACTAGATTAGGTGTCAAATCGAAGCGATCCGAGCCTTGCCATCAATCCTACTAGAAGTTCACCTTCATAAGTTTCCTCAGCAATAAGCTCCCATTTCTTTACCCTTTTATGTTCCTTAGGATAGCATAGAGTAATTTTAGTGTTTATTTCGTGTCTTTTCGTATCTTCCAATTTCATCAAACGACGGAGCTCGATCTCCATCGCCTTGTTCCGACCAGTACCGATCCGATTCGCTTCACCTTTTGCCCTCATCTTCTTCCCTTACATTTCTGAACTCTCCGCACACCTTGATCCACCTTGATTCTGCAAGATTGAGTTACTGATGAATCCACATTTCAATATCTTTATTCTATCATTTTGGCATCAAAAACCCTAGCAAATGCGTGTAAAAACCCTTAATTTCCGCATCTTAACATTCATGCATGTATATGTAAATAGTGTATAAAATATTGTTTTTAAAGCCAAAATTATAGAATAAATAAAAGAAAATAAAAAGAATAAAATATTGTAAATATTTTAAGAGCCAAAACCCCGAGACCTAGGCATCTTGATGAATAGGTCGACAAGAAATAAAGTAGGGGCAGATAAGGGCCAAAATACAATAAAAATACCTTTGTTTTTAATTTATTCTTTATTCATTTTTGGGACCTATTTTTGGTTCCACTTTTTATACCTCAAATAAAGAAACTTTGTTCATGAAGTTGTAAATAATTTCATATAAAAAATAAAAAATTGATTTCACTAAAAAATAACATACAGATAAAAAGATATGATCTGAATAAGACTCTAGAACTCCAACTTCCCAGACATGTATCTTGCAAATAAAAACTCGAAATGTACCAAACTCCCCTTTAATTGTATATAGCTTAAAATAATCTATGTAATGAAGGTGGTTTCGTATTTTTCGGAGTTACGGTTTGAGAGTTGAGTTTTGGACCCCACTTGTATACTTGTACAGATTAAAATATCCATTTTATTATTTTTCATTATTTTTATGATATCATATTTTTATAATTTTGTAAATAGTATTTATAATACATATGTACATTAAAACGGGAAGAAAACCCAAATAAAATACAAAATAAAATACCTGTATATACTACACCTAGGTATATTACCTATATACATACCTATAGAATTAATCTTCTATTTTATTAAGTGTACAAGATATATCAGAAAACCAAAATAAAAATATGTTTAAGTGTATAAAAGTATTCTACAAATTTATAAAATAATAAAGAAAAATAATAAAATTAAATGTACAAAATAAAAATAAAATGTTCAAATACATAGGTATATGTACCTACATAGGTCCAAAAAGACAACTTGTAAAATTATACCTCATAAAAATAATTAAAAATCATAATAAAATAGTTTATAAAATTATAAACATTTTTCATTCAATAACCTAAAAATAATAAAATCATTAACTATTTTAAATTGATTTTACAAATCTCTTTCCAGGGATTTTTCCCGATTGGTCCACGTGGACCAATTAGGAGACAGTCCAAGTTGACCTCGGTCAACTGGTTGTCCTCCCCATGTGCGCCTGTCAGAGCATCGTTTGACCTCGATTTCAACAAATTTTTCAGGGCGCTCCTTGTACCCTTTCATGTCGTGCCCTCTACGACTTTTGTTCCTCGATCAATGGGCACCCATGCCCAGATGATATCTCGATCTATGGATCAACGCAATAGCCGCTGCGACTCGATCTTTGTAGCATCAGAGCAATATCGTCAAACCCTACAAAATGGACCTCCAACTTCCGAGCCCATTTTGAACCCCTCATTCCATAGGTTAGCTCCCTCTCTTGTGCCTCGAAGCTCCAGGAAGGTGACAGCTCCCTGTAGAGACCTTTGGGTGGGTCGAGCATCGCCCGAGGTGGCTCCACGACCTCCCCCTTCGCCGACGGTTGAGGTACCATATCCCTCCGGTCTCCACCGTTGAGGGAGCACCCTTGTCCCTTCTTTTCTTTTGCATTTTACTTGCCGTAGTCTTAGGATCAAAAGCCCCAAAGAAATTTCACGTTCCATCGATTAAATCGCCCAATCGTCCACCTCGCCGGAGCGCTCCTCCGGCCGAGCCTCTACACACCGTTCACGCCACCATTCCACCACCGCAGGACCCAGGCATTTTGCCCTGGGTCCTCTCACCACTTTTTGCAGGTCAAGGCTCGTTGACTCGAGCCTGGGGGCACTTTTGCGCCTCGCCGGAGCTCCGTGGAGCTCTCCAGCTCTGCCGCCCTCCATCGCGAGCCTCGGCCGTCACCGAGGTCTTTTGAGGCTCCCAGGAGATAGCCCTGACCGTCAGCAGTCTCCAGCCTTCTTTTGAAGCCCAGAAGTTCACCGGAGAAGGAGCAGGAGCTCAGAGAAAGTCGCCTCATCGGCGCTCCTCCGCTGTTCTTGCTCCGATCTTCGGAGCCATTGGATCATGGCGGAGCTCCGGATCGCGCAGCAGCCGTTGGATCGTGCGCGCCCACCAGCCATCGGATTGATCAAAGATCATCTAATCACCGCTGTTCGAGCTGAAGCGTCATCGTGCAGCGAGGGTTCGCCACGTGGCAAGTGGGAAGCCCTCCACCGTTGGATCATGCGCGGGGGGTATTTTGCATCCGCCACCTCCCCGCATTTTTGTATTTATTAAATAGAACTCAAACTTTCATCTGCTGCTCAAATATTTTTGTAATATTTACAGTCAAACCCCCGCACTTTAGTTAATTGCGTTTAGGTCCTAGCCACGTCACCTCACATGACCAGTTCACGTGAGGCACGGGGCATTTTGCATAGGACCCCTCGCGGGTGTGTTCTTATTTTTTCTTAGTCCAAGAACTTTGATATTAAGTGTAATATTTTTGGAGTATTTGCATGCTTGCCTCTGGAGTTTTGTAATAGCATTTCTACCCCTGCCAGGTTAAGTGTTTCTACACGTGGGTTTGGTAATTTTGCAGTTAAGCCCTTGCGGCTTTGGGTATTTGTAATTAATCCAAGAACTTCACTTATTAGTTATATATTTTGCATGGAAATTGCACTTTGGCCCCTGAATGTTTGCTTATTTGCACTTATGCCCTTGCTAGTAACGTAGTTTCTTGATGTTGTCTCTATTTTATTCATGCATCTATAAATTGCTAAAAATCACCAAAAATTATAATAGGCTGTTGTTTGCTTGTTATTTCAAGCCATATTTTTGCGTTGCATTTTTATTGCATTTTCATATTTATTAAAATCAAAAACATGCATTTTCAGTACTGTTTGCATTAGAAAACCATAAAAATTATAAAAATGATTTGAAAAATTCCAAAAAAAATTATATTTGGCTTATTTTATCATCTATTAGTGTCGCTCCAAAAATCATTAAAAATTTCAAAACAAAACCCTAAATATTAGAAAACCCTTAAAAACTTCATAAAATTCTGAAAAATTCTAGAAAAATTCTAAAAAATGCAAACTAAGTTTCTGTAGTCTCCTTATCTTATTACCTTTTATTTAAAATTAATTTGAGGAATTTTGGATACTGTTTGCTAATTTTTATCCTCACTTTAATTTCGGCCAGTAGTTTTAAGTTATTGTTTTCTTGTATTCTCACCTTTAAAAATTCCAAAAGTATTTTGAAAAATCCCCAAAAATCATAAAAACATCTTAAAATTATAAAAAGACTAAAACATATCATTTTCTGAATTTTGGATATTTTTCTCTATTTTTATAAATACCGTATCCCCTCTTTTCCTTATATTGTATATATATTCTATTATTGAAAACGAAAAAAATTATAAAATATAAAAAGAAAATACAAAATCAGTAAATTTAAAATCAAAATTAAAAAAATATAAAACTAAAAACTAAATAAAAAATAAAAATTAAAAACCCACAAAAATTTGCATCTTTGTAAACATTTAATCACATCACATTATTGTGCATTATTGCCCGATCTATCTTGTTTGCTCCTTGAGTTCGACACTCTACACATACTTACACTATACACCTATTTGTAGAGTTAAAATAAATTTGACTCCACATTTGTTTGTCATTTCTTGATTAATATTGTTGTGGGTTTATTGTTGATTAAATCCGGATTTCTTAGCGGTTACCGCAATGACTTCTGTGTTCCCGCCTTGTGTGGAATACACGATCGTAAGATTTTTGGGTTTATCAAATGGCGTCGTTGCCGGAGAGCAATAGCATTTAGATCATCACTTTGTGACTGTGATTATTTGCTTACATTATTTCTCCATTTATCTCTCTTGTATTTGACTCACATTTTTGAGCTATCTGACCATTCTTCTTTCTTGTCTTCTTGCGAGGGACCGCGGATCGAGGAGGATCGCCTAGGGGATCCGGTGCATCCTTGGGAAGTGGAGTCGGCTATTCTAGCCTAGCCGGAGGAAAGAGCAGGAGGATTTGAGAGAGAGAGGATAGTTAGTTGGTTTCTTATTTTTGTGAGACAGTGATTTGATTAATTTGTAATAATACAGGTACTTGGACATTCGGACACTCGGTCCTAATTTCCCAAGTGATTGTTCACTTGGGGGGCTCACTGTAGTTTTTGTCGTGTTTTCTACAGCTTGTCATTTTCCGGTTTTGTTTTATTTTTCCTTCTTTTGTGGAATGAGCCCTTAGTCTTTAGGCTTGCTTGATCGAGTAAATTAGGTCCAAATACCCTAATAACCATTGCATGTACCTATAGTACGTTTTGGACTTAGTTTAAATTAAACAGTCGCCTCATTATCTACAAACCTACGTGTCGCGAGCCCACCATGTCAAGCGCTACTCCTGAACTCGATGTGTCGAGAAGAGGAGGGGTGAGCCTAGAACGGACTCTTGGATTGAGGATCGGTGACTGACTTGTGGTTCTTCATGCTAGCAATTATCTGCTTAGGACGATTTCCGTGTGCATATCGGCATATAGATTAGGTTTATAAATTCCTGTTTTGCATCCCACATGGAGAGAGATGGGAATCACTGTAAGTCTTCTATCTTTGCATTCATCATTTAGGCACTAAGGTGAGATTTCCATCTTAGTGTCAACTTGCATTGGCTTTTACGACTCTTCTCCCTCTTTTTTTGGATCAAATAGGAATCAAGAAAATACAAAATCGTTAGGCACTTGTGTTGAATTGACTCAAAACAAGTGATAACACCAAAAAAATTAAAAAAGAGATTGCTAAAGAAAACTTTACCAGGAAGGGTTACAAGGACCTCAAAAAGTGCAGGCTACAGGTTACACATGAGGAGGACAAGTACGGGATACTCTTCCAGCAGTACTCTCTCTCCTATAGGCGTAGCGCTCTAAGGACTCGTTCAAAGAGAAATGCTTGAATTCATCTAAAAACTACAAAGATAATAGTCGAACCCTTACAGCTTCACGTGTTGAGTTGGTGAACCCCTTGCTTTGTGTTTGATTGATTAGTTGGATCTAGGTCAAGATCAAAAACACCGCACAATTGTGCGCAATTTTCCCCCCTCTCTTCTTCATTTCTCAGCTTCACTCTTCTCAATAATCACGATGATGGGAAGGAGGTCTCTTAGGCCGTCTCTGTCGGCACCGCTATCCAGCACTCCTCCCTATTCATCTAGGACGGTTTCGGGTAGTCAAGACCCACTCTCCGAACCTGAGTTCACTTCCACCCTGTTCCCCCTCGACCACCCTTCTTCCTTCATTAGTCCAACAGTTTCAGAATTTAGTTCAACACAGAGCTCAGATCATTTGACGGCACCTGAGATGGGTTCTTTTGCCTTTTCAGAGAACCCAGCCATGGCAGACAGAGGAGAGCACCCAGATGAGCAGGAGCACACTCCTTTCCTTTATGACCAAGCTGGCATCAACAATTCACTTCTAGCATCCCTGGAGACAATGCAGAGACAGATCAGAAATCAGGGAGCCTTCATGGGTGACGTCATGTGAGAGCTGACGCAGATGAGAGTCGATAGAGATCCTGAGACTGAGAGACCACCACAGACAATCATGAGGGAATTGCACAATCCCGCAGCATCCCTCATTCATCGATGGATCCGACTTCCTCCCGTTCATGGAGATTTTGAGCTTCGCCCCCACACTATTCAACTACTACCCAAATTCCATGGGCTGGCACTGATGACTACGAAACCGAGCGAGCGAGGTAAATCAGGTGTATCTCAAGCGGTCGTTGCGACCTCAATCACTCGGGTGATCAATCGCGAAAAATAGACCACCAAATCGGATAAAAATCAATTCAAACTCAAATAGCGGTCTTGCTATTATTTTAACCTGGTATAGCGACCAGGGTCGAACACAAGGAGCACGTAATGGCCTTGCGGCCTACGAAGTAGTCTAAAAAAGAATAAAAGAAAATGAAAATGTTTTTGGTGAATTTTTAATTTTTATATATTTTTTGGATTTTTGGTTAATTAAGAAAATGAAGAAAACAAGGAAATAAGCCAATTCAAGCAATTATTTAATGTATCAAAAATCACTCAAAAATTCAAATAAAAATGTTTTTATGTATTTTATGTTTTTACTGTTTTTGGGTAATTTTTGGTATTTTTCTGATTTTTATTTAATTTTCTAAAAATCAAACAAGGCAGAGAAATGAAGGTAATGTTCAGTCAGGATTAAAAGGGCAATTTAAATTGCAAAAAGGCCCTCCTAACTCCTGGAAGTAATTTTCCTGTAAACTAGAAAGTTTAAGGAAAATTTGGGCACTGGAATTATTGTTTTTGGATTTTTGGATTATTTATTATAATTTTTATAGGTTTTTAGGTGTTTTTCAATTTTTATGAGTTTTATATAAGAAAAATGACCAAAATTGGTCAGAAAATCAAACAAGACAAAATACACAGTAGCTAATTTTTTGCAATTTTTATATGAGTTTTAATATTTTTTTGTGATTTTCCAAGTCAGACAGTAAAGAAAAAGACAGTTTTTTAATTTTTAAAAATAATAAATGCAATAAAAAATGTCTCCAAAAATTCTAGAAAATTTTACAACATGGAAGGAGCCATGTGTCCAATTTTCATTGAATTTGGAGGGAGTTTGATATTTTATTCAAAATCAAAACCTAGGTACAGTGTACAGGGAGCTATACGCAAATACGAGAAGTTCCAGGGGGTCCGATGCAAAATTTCCAAGAAGTCACGCGCGAAGCGCATGTCTTGGGCACACAGGGACCTACTTGCAAAGAAAATAAGGTGTCAAGGCTAAATAATAACAAGTATTAAAAGCCTAGGGACCTTAGTGTAATTTACCCACTAATAAACGCACATGCTCTAAAAAATCACTGATGAATCTGTTATCCATCACTCCAAAAGTCAAAAATAGATCCTTGTTCCCGAGAAAATAGAGGCATATTTCCTTTTAAATTGCATAAATAGCATTCATGCACACATTCATAATTCATGCATTTTAGCAGCTCATTTGCATTTAAATAAGAAGCCAAAAATCCCTTGTAAAATACCTCTTCACCAAAATAACCTCTTCTCTATAATATATATATATATATATATTCCTTAATAATATAGGGAAGAATGCCAAAAATCACCCTTGTAAAATAGCCAAAATAGCCTGAGAACCCTTGTACATTAAAACACACATAAAGCCCTCATACAAACCCCGAATTAGGTCTACTCACTCTTAGAATACTACATATTAAAAGACCTTCAAAATGAGACTAATTTCATTGAAATTGGAGCTTGTATGAGAAACTTGGGTTTTTGGGCCATTTTGTATACTACGTATGTATATTTATGTATCCTTGTATTTATGTATCATATTTTGACCTCATCTCCGTCTTTGGTCAACATGAAACTTGTAGATCTCATCAAGATCTACAACTTTCATGTTTTGAGTTTTTCCAAATTCGGCTTCCTCTTCTCTCTACACGTGTCTCTTACTCCAGCCACTCACAGCAGGCCACGTGGCGCCCTCTGGTTGCGCCACGCGGCCCGCTTCCCATCGCCACATCCGCCCGCGCCTTCAGCCGTTGGATCTCGTTTCAGATCCAACGGCCTAGGCCTTTCCACGTACCTGCCATCTCTCAGCCATCAGATCTACCCCGCACTTCATCTTCACCATCCCTTAGCGCCGCGCCCACAGCTTGACACGTGGTGCGCTGTACGCCGCTTGATCGCATCCCCGATCCTCTCATCGCAGCCACCCTTCTTCCAAACGAATCATGCCCCTCTGATCAACCCTATCTTCTCATCCTGGCCGTTCGCGTGCGCTTCGCCCTCATCTCGACACGTGGTGCGATCACCGCTCTCCGATCACAACGCCTCAGATCTAATCCTACCCGACCAGATCCCCCTTGATCCCCACCGTTGGATCTCAAGATCCAACGGTGGAGACCTCGTCTCCTACCTCCAGGCGCCCCTCTCCCCCACGTCCCTTGCCTTGCGGGAGGGGCACCCCCTTCCTATTTTTGGATGCACGTCGGCCATCTCCTCCGGACGCTGACACCTCCACGACATTACCCACTCAACCCTCTCCCTCGCCAACTCCCTCAAGCTCCACCACCTCCACCATACTCGCCCCACGACGACCACCAACTTCGCTACTCCACCAGCCAACCCACCATCTTCACCTTATAAATACTCCACCACTGGCGCCGTTCACCCCTATTCGCCACTCCAGAGAGGTTCCTCGAGCTCCAAGCTATCCATTGGTGACAGCAACTGGGAGTATTGTCGAGCGAAGACAAGGATACAACTCCGGCGAGATCCACGGCCGCCACCGCCGTGCTGCAGCCTCCCACGAGCAGCTGCACGAGCTCGGGACCTTACCAATCCCTCGAGCGAAGACCTGGAGCTCAAATCTGAGCCCCATTCCCCAGGTAACCACCTCCATTTGTCCTCCGATCTTCTTCTTTATTTTCTTGCTTTTTCTCCGATTTTATTCATCGCCATCGGCCACCTTCTCCCCTCCAATCCACCTCGACGAGCTTCGCGTCGAAGCTCCCGTCCTCGCGGTCCCATTTTCACACTCCGACGACGCGTTTCACACTCTTCCGACCAACAGCTCCGCCATTTGGCCGGAGCTCGCTTGCCGGACAACCACACTCCACCTTAGGCCTCGCCGATCACGCTACACTTCTCCACGAACACTTGCACGCCTCGGCTATCTATTCTAACTCCTGCAGGTTCTCATTCCTTCACTGGCCGGAGCCTCACCAGAGCTCCCTTCGAGCTTCGTCTCCAGCGAGCTTCAGCCCACCTCCACAGCCACTGAGGCCACCGGAGGCTTCGCCGCACGACCTTGCATCTTCCGAGCTACTCGGGAGCATACGAAGAGCTCCATTGACGCCTAGCGACCTCGGCGGAGCAGCTCCATCGACGCCGGAGATCCGCCTTCTCCTCCGCAGGTGGCGGAGGACCGTTCGAGACGACGTACAGCCACCGTTCGATCAACCGATCGAACGGCCTTCACTTCGCCACGTGTTCATCACCGCGCCCGTCCTCAACCGTCGCGCGCCTCAGATCTGACGAGCCCTCCAGTCGCCACGCGTCTTCATCGCCAACCCTTGGATCCATCTTGATCCGAGGGCCTTCAGGCCGCCACGTCGACCAGTCCGAGCCTCGGCCTCCAAGCCTAGGCTCGGGCGACCCGAGGCTACACTGAGCCGCAGTCCGAACCTCAGGAGAACCCAAGCCTCGCTCCGAGCCACCGACGCCCTCCGAACCTAGGCCGCCCACGTGAGGAGCACGTGTGGCCTGGGTTAATTGCACAGAAGCCCCTGAAGCTTTCCGAAATTACAAAGAGGTCCCTGTGAAGCAGACCCCATGTGAGGAGCACGTGCCCTGTGGAGAATTTGCATAAGAGTCCACCATATTATCGGTAATTGCATTTTAGTCCCTGTCTGCATATTTATTTATTGAAATTTTAATTTCCCGTATTGCATTTACACCCCTGTGTTTACACGTGTTTCTAGAGTGCATTTTTCATCATTTTGAGATTCTAAAAATTGCATGTTGTTGGAAATTTTGTCCTCTGTCTATTAGTACACGTGTCTGATTTTTGTAGGCTTATTTGAATTATTAATGAATTAATTGGTGCATTGTTGACATATTTTGCCCAGTGATGCCTTTTGATTTTTAATTAATTATCAGTGCCTTCAAAAATTATCAAAAATTCACAGTAGCTTAAGGACATCATTTTTAACATACCATAAAAATTTCATAGCATTTGCACGCATATCGAGGCCTAAATAAATTGTTTAATGATTTTCTTAAATTAATTTTAATAAATTCATTTCACAGTGAAATTAAGTTCTGTCAATTTTCCTAGGTCCCTGATTATTAGAGCTACCTAGGATAATTTTAGTGCTTGGAAAAATTGTGATTTGATATTTATTAAAAATTAAATTCTTAAAATTACTCTGTCTGTTTATTTAATTCACAGTAAATTCATTTTGAGTCGAAAAATTCCAAAAAAAATTAGTGTAGGTCATTTTCATCATAAATAACCATCTGGCCAATTTTCATTATTTTTGGACTTCATTTGATACATTAATTAAATTGCACATTAAATTGGCCTGCATTGTCTGCATACGTCTGCATAAAAATTAAAAAGACCAAAAAAGATACTCCTCGAAAATCAACACTCGAATAATTGCTTTAATTTACCTAAGGAGACAGATGCCTCCCTGAGATCGACCTTGGACTTACCCCAAGTAAAAAAAATATTGCCGCTTAAAATTAACTTCAAATTAATCGATAAGTGGTTTTTGATCAACATCTCGTATCCGACTGCAACGAATTCTCAACATTAATTTGACCGAATTAACATAGGGTGCGGGAGCGTTACCAAAATGGCGCCGTTGCCGGGGAGGCACGGCTTAGGTTAATTTTTAGCAAAATTTTGATTGTTTGATTTTCCTTCCCCGGGTAGTCTGACCCCCGGTTTTCTTGTAATTATTTTCTCCCATTTATTTTTACATTATTGTATAACTCTCTGACCTCCAATTATTTTTTGTGTGCGAGGACCGCGAGGAGTCGGCGACGCTTCGAGGACCTAGCATTTAAATTTTTGAGTGAAAGAGAGGCTTGTAATTACATTTTATTTTATCTTTCTTTCACATCATTTCTAGCGGTTCCCGTTTGGGATCTCACGTGTGTAAAGATAGTGAAACTGTGTCCCGTGTGCTGTGTGGGTGAATTGTAACTTAGCTTGCACTAGCGGCTCCTCGAGCCACTCTAGGACTTGTTTGTGCTCGTAATCAATAGGACCACACAACACACTTAAAAGACGCACCTAGACCGTAGTACTTAGTCAAAATTAAAACTGTTCTTCACGCTAATAGAACTGCCTATCTAGGAGCGGCCTTTCATCGCTTGCATTTGCATGTAGAGTAAAGTTTTCAATTCTGTATTGCATCCTGCATAAAAAAACGAAGGGATCACTGTAAGTATTCTCTACTCAGCATAGCATCATCGATTTTTCGTGCATCGGCTTTTCTCGATTTCCCCCTCTGGTTTTCTCACTTAAATTAAACAGGAAATTGGGACTGTCCGATAGGCGCGCTTTGTGGTGGACTAATTAAAGTGATAGCTTAACTTTAAAAATCGGGACTGCTAACAGTATTGACCAAAAAAAAGAGAATAAAATCTGAAAATTGTTTGCGGGAGATTAATCCCCGACCTTGTTTTCAGGCTGAGTGAGGGTACTTGAGTGTGTGTGAACACCTTAAGGCAGAGCCCAAATCCCCGCCTTCCATATCACGAGCCAATTGATCTTAGCAAATATCACGAGTGGGATACTTTTAAACTCATTGACAAGTACCAAGTAGCCTCCGCCTTCGCGGGTAGATAGGGGCGAACCAGCGGTACTCCGTGACAAGGCCTAGCTTTGTCAGCCTCCGCCTGCTTGCAGGTAGATAGGGGCACGTCATTGAGTCCACACTCCGGATAGGAGCGCAGAAAGGGAGGATCGGCAGTATCTTAGGCGACAGGATAAACAGGGAAGGCGCATCCGGCTCTAAGCCGACTTCCCTCTAGGCCTCGTAATCCTTGCTATCTTGTTTGAAAAATCACACTTAAAAATTACAAGATAAACTGGACTCAATTTTGAGTCCTTCACTGTGTTGAGTGTGAACCCAGGGTCTTGGATTGTTCCTGTTGCTTGCTTCAGGTAGGAGTAAAATCCTATCTTCTTCCCTCTTCATCAAGATGAGTGATTGGGGAGATCTCGACGCACTATTCACTGATCTCTCTATGAGTCCCCCAAGTAACTCATCTTTCTCGGTCCGAGCGCACCTTGGACCACCCAGGACTCATGACCCTCTTGAGTCCTGGTCCCCTCATGCTCAGGGTGGTTACTCTCAAACCAACCCTTTTATCTCCTCCGAGATTACCGAGGAAGACCATTGCCTCGGTAATCCCTTCCTTGATTTGCCCTCTAACACTGATCTTATTTTCCAATCCCCAGAACTAGAGGACGAGATGCCGCCAAAAGTTCCACCAGATGAGGAACAAATTAAACAGATTCTTGCCCGCCTCGCTGAAGCCGAACAGAGGAATGCAGATCTCACGGCGCGGATGGGACGGATCATAGCAGCAGAAGGAATCGACCGGCCAATGGTTGATACCTACAACCCGGCGGAGAACGAGATTCAGAACTGGTTGGCACCTGCAGTTCCCGCTCAAGCATTTGAGCTGAAGCCCCACTTCCTTAGTCTGCTTCCGAAGTTCAACGGAAACCTTAATGAAGAACCATACACTTTCCTCCGTGACTTCGAGTTGGTGTGCAACAATCTTAGCCATCCCAATGTTGGCCAAGATTATATTCGGCTGAAGGCCACCCCTTTTGCCTTAGGTGATAAGGCTGCTCATTGGCTGAAAAACTTAGGGGTGGTATATTCTACCTGGATGCAGTTCAAGGACCTTTTCTTGAAAAAGTTCTACCCTCTCAGTAGAACTAATCAGATGAGAACAAAGATCGCCAGCTTCGCTCAAGGACCCAGCGAACCGTTCCATGAGGCTTGGGACAGGTTCAATGACTTAGTACAGAAATGCCCCTGCCACGGCATTTCAAAAGCGATCTTAGTCTAGACTTTGATCTGTGGTTTAACCCCAGAGATGCAGGGGTTAGTCAGTGCCTCCTGTGGAGGAAGCTATCTGAACAAAAACGAGCATGCTGTATGGAAGATTCTAGAGCAGATGGCGGAAACCGGCAGGTCACAGGCCACAAGGGCCTATCAGTTGTCTCCCTCAATCTTATCCAATGAGACAACTAGAAGGACTGTTGCAGATCTGACTGAGGACCTCATCCCCAGCATGGGGATGATAGCCGACAAGCTTACCATGGTCGAGCAGATCCACAAGAGAGTCGCGGAGATGGAGTCTCTTTCGAGCCTTCCCAAGAAAGTGGAGGAACTCTCTGAAAAGGTAGCTAAGATCAAGCTACCCGCCCCTTCTACACCACCTGTACCTGTACATCGAGTCCATCTTGTACAGGAACATGCACCGGGGTCTCAGAGCAGCTGGGATCAGACTTATACCCAGCCGAACCATCATGCACCCCCACCAGTGGAAACAGAATACGAGGAGCCTCCGCCTGTATACGAGATTAACGTGCTTTGGTATAGCCGTGACCCACTAGTCCGGCAAATCGAGATGGGGAAGGATCAGGCACACCGCCCAACCCTAGTCTACCAAGAGACCAGGCCCGTCACAGTCCCGCGATACCAGTCCAGGCCAGAACAAGGGTACCAGCCGCAACAGCGCACCTACCAGCAGGGGCCAGCACCGTCCCATCAGCAGCAGTATCGGCATGGCCAGCAGGGCCAATACAGGACGGCATCAACACAGCAGCAAGCCCAGCCCACCGAATTGGAGTCACTCACCTTGGCGATCCAGACCCTGTCTGATAGGGTCCAACAGATGCAGAATGACTACCTGGACATGAGAACCGACATCAATCGGGTCTCTCGTAACCAGGACCAACAAATGGCGCCAAGGACCCCAATTCCCGCACAGGTTCAGGCCAACCCAAACAGCATACACCAGAGCCAGAACCGACCTAGAGATCAGGTATATTACTCAGATAATTACTTATCTGAACATGATATCCTTTCGTACGATAATGTCAATCATATGTCCCTCAGGAGCGGAAGGACCGTGACCATACCTGATCGGGCAAGGGCGCAGAAGGAAGGAGCCTCCGAGAATCTACCTGAGGAGAATTCGGAGGAAGAAGAGGAGGAGCATCACCACCACCACCGCCAGCGGAAGAAGAGGACATCTGAGTCCTCGAAGCAGCATTCTCGCATCCACCTAGAGTCAGCCGACACCAATGAGCCCGCACCTCCATCTGAGGAGGATCATCCAGAAGAAGCGGAAGAAGCGCCACCGGTCTCGCATCAGCATTTTCTTTTTGGTCAGAGTCCAAGTCAGAGTCTGTATCAGAGTCAGAGTCAGAGTCGTGTCCAGAACTCAGTTCCAGCAGTTAATGAGAATATTTCAGTTCCAGAACCTGAGTTGGAGTCAATAATCCCTTTCCCCCGAGCTCTCAAGGGTGGAAAGAAGAAAATCAAAAAAATCCAAAAAGATGACCCTGAGATGGCTGAATTTTGCAATAAACACATCAAGGTCACAATCCCTTTTGACAAGTTCGTGGAAATGACCCCTGCATTTCAAAAATACCTTAAGGTGAGATGCACACCTACTAGGGTTAGCAGGAAGGCCAAAAGCCGTGTTGAGAAACACGTTTTATCAGTAGCCACGACTTGTGCAATAAAGAACTCGTTTCCTCGGAAACGAAGAGACATGGGTGCACACTATGTAGTGAGTCATGTTGATGACATCGCGTTTGCACGCACTCTCCTGGACAATGATTCCTCGATCAACTTAATGCCCACAACCCTCTATGAGCGGCTTAATCTCTGACCTCTTAGGAAATCTAGAGCTATTCTACAGTTTGCTGACAAATCCACTAAGAGGTCCCAAGGAGAGTTAAGGAACATTGTGATCAAAGTCGAGGGACAAGAATACATGGTGGACTTCATTGTCCTGGATATGGAAACCCCTCACAATTGGAGAGATTCCCAGATCATTTTAGGTAGGCCCTTCCTCAGAACAGCGGGGGCCTTATTCGTTTATAAGAATGGGAAAATTCAGTTCCAAACTCCCGGCGGAGATGAGGAACTTGAGATGAAGCAGACGAGATGGCAGAGACCGGACTCCGAAACCAGCACCGAGTACTCTTCTACCGGAACAGACTGTGAGCATGTAGACGTAGTTGGGCCATGGAGACAGAACCCAGCCAGCATCGAGGTGTCCATCTCCTTTGAAGATGATCCAGTGCATGAGTCAGTCTGCGAGATCCTCAGGAACGAGTACATCTCTGAACCTGCATCGCCCTACATCTTCGATGACGTAGAGGCCCAGTTGGGCCTGTCAGTCCTTACATCCTTAGGACAATCGGAAGATGAGGATGACGAGTCGGACGTGGCATTTGCCGATTGTATGGAAACTTTTGACGATCCGACTCCAGAGCCGCGCTTGGTGGCAGCTATTACAGAACATGATCCAGCCACTTCCAACACCGAACCAGATCAGATTGAGCTAGACTTCTTAGACGATCACACTATTCCTGAGCTCAAACCTCTGCCCACAACCCTGAAATATGCCTTCCTTGCGGGCCAAGACAAGAAATTTCCGGTCATTATCAGTTCGCAATTGACCGAGGAGCAGGAATCTCGCTTGCTAGAGATCCTGGAGAAGAACCGCAAGGCAATAGGCTGGAGCATTTCCGATCTCCACGGGATAAATCCCGCTCTGTGTTCGCACCATATTTACTTGGAGAACGAAGCCAAACCCTCTCGTGAATTCCAACGCCGGTTGAATCCAAATTTGCGAGAGGTTGTGAAAAAAGAGATAGAAAAATGGTGCGACACGGGTTTCATTTACCCAATCTCCGACTCTAAGTGGGTGGCCCCAATCCATGTTGTCCCGAAAAAATCGGGAATTCAGACGACCACCAACGAGGACGGAGAGGAGATCGTGACGAGAATACCCACGTCGTGGCGCGTCTGTGTGGATTACAGACGCTTGAATGCCGCAACGAAGAAGGATCATTTCCCCCTACCGTTCATTGATCAGATCCTAGAAAGATTAGCGGGAAAAGAATTCTTCTACTTCCTTGATGGGTTCTCGGGCTACAATCAAGTAGCCATCGCTCCGGAGGACCAGGAAAAGACCACGTTTACATGCCCCTTTGGTACCTATGCTTTCAGGCGCATGCCTTTTGGGCTATGCAATGCTCCAGGTACTTTTCAAAGGTGCATGATTGCTGTATTCGCCGAAATGGTCGGCGAATTCCTGGAAGTCTTCATGGATGACTTCTTGGTCCACAGAGATTCTTTTGATTCCTGTCTTAGGAATCTGGACCGAGTCCTCAAAAGATGTTGTGAAGTCAATCTGGTGCTCTCCTGGGAGAAAAGTCACTTCATGGTGACGGAGGGCATAGTGTTGGGGCATGTCATCTCCAAGAGAGGAATGGAGGTTGACCCTGCCAAGGTGGACGTGATCAGACGACTCCAGCCACCAACCAACGTAAGACAGTTGCGGTCGTTCCTCGGGCATGTCGGATTCTATCGAAGATTTATCAAGGATTTTTTCAAGATTGCCCGACCGCTAACTGAGCTTTTAGGCAAAGACACGGAGTTTATTGTAGATCACAAGTGTCTGGAGGCCTTTAAGCTTTTACAAGGAATGATCATGGACGCACCCATTCTACAAGCCCCAGATTGGTCTCTACCTTTTGAGATCATGACGGACGCCTCAGATTATGCTGTTGGGGCTGTATTGGGACAAAGAAGAGATGGCGTCCCGTTTGCAATTCACTACGCAAGCAAAGTGCTTGATTCTGCTCAGCGTAACTATACAGTTACAGAAAAGGAAATGCTTGCGGTAGTGTTTGCCATGGACAAATTCAGATCTCACTTAATCGGATCCAAGGTAACTGTGTTCACAGACCACACGGCACTACGATATTTGATGGAGAAGAAGGACGCGAAGGCGCGTCTTCTTCGTTGGATTTTACTTATCCAGGAGTTTGATTTGGACATCCGTGATAAACCTAGAAAGAAGAACGTAGTGGCCGATCATCTTTCTCATCTCGAAGATCTTAATACTTCCGAGGTTTCCCCGATTCGAGACTCCTTCCCTGACGAGTCGATTTTTGTTATCGACTCACTCCCATGGTACGCCAATATCGTGAACTATCTTGTCTCCAAGAAAGTTCCCGAGGATTGGCCCAAGAGCCAAATCGACCGACTAAAGTCGGATGCTAGACACTACCATTGGGAGGATCCGATCCTTTTCTTTGAAGGACCGGATTGTGTTTGCAGACGTTGTATTCCTCAGGAGGAATACCAGAGTATCCTTTCTTTATGCCATAGCTTAGAGGCAGGAGGACACCACTCCGGGAAGAGGACCGCATGGAAGGTACTTCAGTATGGCTTCTACTGGCCAACTCTGTTTCGCGATGCCTCCGCCTTCGCGAAGTCGTGCCCAGTTTGCCAGAGAATGCGAGGAACCGTTGGTTCCAAGGA
The DNA here is from genome assembly GCA_037367405.1 of Ottelia alismoides. Lineage (NCBI taxonomy): Eukaryota > Viridiplantae > Streptophyta > Magnoliopsida > Alismatales > Hydrocharitaceae > Ottelia > Ottelia alismoides. Next base: position 1,034,442 of record JAZKJV010006370.1, on the reverse strand, counting down.
TGAGATGCCAATGCAACCGGTCATCATTTGTGATGTCTTTGACGCCTGGGGCATCGATTTCATGGGCCCGTTCCCTGTCAGCCACGGATTCGAATATATCCTCCTTGCGGTAGATTATCTGTCCAGATGGGTGGAGGCTATCCCGACCCGAGCCGCAGACAGCAGGACTGTCTGTAAATTCATCAGAGAGAACATAATCTCTAGGTTCGGGATCCCCAAAATGATGATATCAGATGGGGGTAGCCATTTTGTGAATCGGGAGGTGAAGAAACTCCTGAAAGATTACGGCATCGAACACCGTGTCGTGAGTCCTTACCACCCACAAACCAATGGTATGGCTGAGGTGTCAAATAGGGAGGTGAAAACCATATTGCAAAAGCTTGTCCGCCCGGACAGGAAGGACTGGTCTCAGATCTTAGATCAAGTCCTCTGGGCGTATAGGACGGCTTACAAGACACCGTTAGGCACCTCCCCATTCCGAATGGTATTCGGAAAGCCGTGCCATTTGCCCGCAGAGTTAGTGCACAAATCAGAATGGGCAATAAAGAATGTCAACTGGAACACACATCTGGGTAAGAAACAGAGAGACATGGATCTGAATGAGCTTGTGGAAGTCAGAAACCGAGCATACGACAACAGTTTGGTGTACAAGGACAAGGTGAAGCGTTGGCATGATAGATATATCAGACGAAAGACCTTTGTTCCTGGACAGAAGGTATGGTTGTTCAATGCTAGGCTGAAGATTTTCCAAGGCAAGTTAAAGTCTAAGTGGACAGGACCGTTTGTCGTCCGGACGGTGCATGATAGTGGATGTGTCGAGATCTCGGATCTCGCAGATGACGCACCGACATTCTTAGTAAATGGGCAGCTGTTGAAGCACTTCGTTGAATCCAATGAACAGTTAGTCCATGTGGAGGAGATTGTATTCATGCGCGAGACAGATACAGCAGATACACCTCAAGCCGCGTATGAAACTTTGCAGCAATAAACCCCATCCATCAACAGCATCTTCGAAAGATTCAGACCGACTCATATGTATATATCATTCTTCCTGTATATCCTATCCTTTACCCCCACGATTCTAGTAACCCATCCCATCCCCACATCATCGAGCCATTATCTTGGACTATACTTAGGATGACCAGATCCTAAGTATAGGGGGGAGGGGTCACCCGAGTCGATTCACTGTACATCCTCCAGATCACATTGGTCCTCATACTCATTTCTTACCGATACTTAGGCTGACCTGAGCCTAAGTATAGGGGGGACCGATGCCCGCATTGATACTTATCCACTCCCCATTTTTCCCTCACCCGCCCCATTTCTGATCTTCTTTTACACTTAGGCTGCCATAGCCTAAGTATAGGGGGGCGAGACGACTTCTATACTTTTTGGCTCTCCCACGCTTAGCACGAGCTATGTCTTTTTCCTCGCTCTTCGTGCTCTGAGGACATAGCACACGCTAAGTATAGGGGGGGCGTGTATATATTACATATATACTTTACCCATAGCTCGTACTTTCGCGTATTTTTGTATATATTTTACAATAATTACGGGTGGGTAAAAATAAAAAAATGAAAAAAATAGGCTTCTTATTTACTCTTGCATATCATCTCTGCATAGAAAAATAAAAAGAGTCTTGCATTTTCATAGCATGACATCTCATTTGCATACTTTGCTTATGCAAAGTGAAAAGCTAGTGGGTTCTGGACCAAGTTGTGAGCAGATATTGAGGATGGAAATGATTTGACCTTAATCCACCTAAATTCAGAGGAACCTTATAGGAACTGGAGTTAAGATTTTTCAGGTCAGGTGACTTAATTCTTTAAGTCTGCAAGTCTATGTTCATATGTCATCTTGACATACCTGAGTAGAGCACTTAACAACACACACATGGCTCTTAGAGACAATGGCTTGACGTGCACCAGCACTTTACACATGGCTCTCTGCGGATGAGGTGATGAGGAGGCAATTTCCTTTAGCTTGGGGTAGCATATGAGGGTAGTACTTCTAGGCGGAACCTCTCTTCTTCTTCTAGTGAAGGAAGTGCGTCTCAACTTGGACTAGTGGTGATGAAGGCTAAAGACAGAAGCAGTCGGTTGCAATAAAGCTTCAAAAGAGGGATAGTCTACTGGCTCAAGAGGAAATTTCTTGTATCTATGCTGCATCATGTATGTATGTACAAAGGCATGTTTGTTGGAAAAAAATGCCAAAAAGAACTCCAAAAAAGTGGTGGGTCGGATTGAAAATTTAATAACCCCACCAGAGTATACGTAGTCAAGAAAAGCAAAAGCTTGTGGTCACCTTGTTACATCTCATGAAGCTTGCAGCGGGAGACTTAGCTACACTGGCTGAGCTTCCAAAAGTCTATACTTCTTCCCCCTCTTCTTGAGCCGGTTGAACTTGAACTTAGAAGGGAATACCCCGCTTCTCGAGGAAAGAGTTGCTAGACCGAGGCATTAGAGTTACCAGGTTGGGGGAGGTTGTTTCTTTGTTACTTCTGAGGTGGGGAGTCATATATCACTAACACTGCATGAAAAGATTCATGGTCATTAGAGTTTGTGTATGTAGACTTGTTATGATTAGGTGAGTTGAGGAGTCTTGAATAGAAGACTTGTGGAACTTGAAGTCTGTTAAGTCTTAAACTCAGATCCCAATAAGGTTCCGACACATGATTAATCCAAAGGTCAAGTCAAGCTCTATTTTTAAACATTGGCATGGAACCCAATCTCATTTCACTCTTGCATTTCATTTAGTTGCTCGGGGACGAGCAAGGTTTAAGTATAGGGGGTTGATGAATCTGTTATCCATCACTCCAAAAGTCAAAAATAGATCCTTGTTCCCGAGAAAATAGAGGCATATTTCCTTTTAAATTGCATAAATAGCATTCATGCACACATTCATAATTCATGCATTTTAGCAGCTCATTTGCATTTAAATAAGAAGCCAAAAATCCCTTGTAAAATACCTCTTCACCAAAATAACCTCTTCTCTATAATATATATATATATATATTCCTTAATAATATAGGGAAGAATGCCAAAAATCACCCTTGTAAAATAGCCAAAATAGCCTGAGAACCCTTGTACATTAAAACACACATAAAGCCCTCATACAAACCCCGAATTAGGTCTACTCACTCTTAGAGTACTACATATTAAAAGACCTTCAAAATGAGACTAATTTCATTGAAATTGGAGCTTGTATGAGAAACTTGGGTTTTTGGGCCATTTTGTATACTACGTATGTATATTTATGTATCCTTGTATTTATGTATCATATTTTGACCTCATCTCCATCTTTGGTCAACATGAAACTTGTAGATCTCATCAGGATCTACAACTTTCATGTTTTGAGTTTTTCCAAATTCGGCTTCCTCTTCTCTCTACACGTGTCTCTTACTCCAGCCACTCACAGCAGGCCACGTGGCGCCCTCTGGTTGCGCCACGCGGCCCGCTTCCCATCGCCACATCCGCCCGCGCCTTCAGCCGTTGGATCTCGTTTCAGATCCAACGGCCCAGGCCTTTCCACGTACCTGCCATCTCTCAGCCATCAGATCTACCCCGCACTTCATCTTCACCATCCCTTAGCGCCGCGCCCACAGCTTGACACGTGGTGCGCTGTACGCCGCTTGATCGCATCCCCGATCCTCTCATCGCAGCCGCCCTTCTTCCAAACGAATCATGCCCCTCTGATCAACCCTATCTTCTCATCCTGGCCGTTCGCGTGCGCTTCGCCCTCATCTCGACACGTGGTGCGACCACCGCTCTCCGATCACAACGCCTCAGATCTAATCCTACCCGACCAGATCCCCCTTGATCCCCACCGTTGGATCTCAAGATCCAACGGTGGAGACCTCGTCTCCTACCTCCAGGCGCCCCTCTCCCCCACGTCCCTTGCCTTGCGGGAGGGGCGCCCCCTTCCTATTTTTGGACGCACGTCGGCCATCTCCTCCGGCCGCTGACACCTCCACGACATTACCCACTCAACCCTCTCCCTCGCCAGCTCCCTCAAGCTCCACCACCTCCACCATACTCGCCCCACGACGACCACCAACTTCGCTACTCCACCAGCCAACCCACCATCTTCACCTTATAAATACTCCACCACCGGCGCCGTTCACCCCCATCCGCCACTCCAGAGAGGTTCCTCGAGCTCCAAGCTATCCATTGGTGACAGCAACTGGGAGTATTGTCGAGTGAAGACAAGGATACAACTCCGGCGAGATCCACGGCCGCCACCGCCGTGCTGCAGCCTCCCACGAGCAGCTGCACGAGCTCGGGACCTTACCAATCCCTCGAGCGAAGACCTGGAGCTCAAATCTGAGACCCATTCCCCAGGTAACCACCTCCATTTGTCCTCCGATCTTCTTCTTTATTTTCTTGCTTTTTCTCCGATTTTATTCATCGCCATCGGCCACCTTCTCCCCTCCAATCCACCTCGACGAGCTTCGCGTCGAAGCTCCCGTCCTTGCGGTCCCATTTTCACACTCCGACGACGCGTTTCACACTCTTCCGACCAACAGCTCCACCATTTGGCCGGAGCTCACTTGCCGGACAACCACACTCCACCTTAGGCCTCGCCGATCACGCTACACGTCTCCACGAACACTTGCACGCCTCGGCTATCTATTCTAACTCCTGCAGGTTCTCATTCCTTCACTGGCCGGAGCCTCACCGGAGCTCCCTTCGAGCTTCGTCTCCAGCGAGCTTCAGCCCACCTCCACAGCCACTGAGGCCACCGGAGGCTTCGCCGCACGACCTTGCATCTTCCGAGCTACTCGAGAGCATACGAAGAGCTCCATTGACGCCTAGCGACCTCGGCGGAGCAGATCCATCGACGCCGGAGATCCGCCTTCTCCTCCGCAGGTGGCGGAGGACCGTTCGAGATGACGTACAGCCACCGTTCGATCAACCGATCGAACGGCCTTCACTTCGCCACGTGTTCATCACCGCGCCCGTCCTCAACCGTCGATCGCGCCTCAGATCTGACGGGCCCTCCAGTCGCCACGCGTCTTCATCGCCAACCCTTGGATCCATCTTGATCCGAGGTCCTTCAGGCCGCCACGTCGACCAGTCCGAGCCTCGGCCTCCAAGCCTAGGCTCGGGCGACCCGAGGCTACACCGAGCCGCAGTCCGAACCTCAGGAGAACCCAAGCCTCGCTCCGAGCCACCGACGCCCTCCGAACCTAGGCCGCCCACGTGAGGAGCACGTGCGGCCTGGGTTAATTGCACAGAAGCCCCTGAAGCTTTCCGAAATTACAAAGAGGTCCCTGTGAAGCAGACCCCACGTGAGGAGCACGTGCCCTATGGAGAATTTGCATAAGAGTCCACCATATTATCGGTAATTGCATTTTAGTCCCTGTCTGCATATTTATTTATTGAAATTTTAATTTCCCGTATTGCATTTACACCCCTGTGTTTACACGTGTCCCTAGAGTGCATTTTTCATCATTTTGAGATTCTAAAAATTGCATGTTGTTGGAAATTTTGTCCTCTGTCTATTAGTACACGTGTCTGATTTTTGTAGGCTTATTTGAATTATTAATGAATTAATTGGTGCATTGTTGACATATTTTGCCCAGTGATGCCTTTTGATTTTTAATTAATTATCTGTGCCTTCAAAAATTATCAAAAATTCACAGTAGCTTAAGGACATCATTTTTAACATACCATAAAAATTTCATAGAATTTGCACGCATATCGAGGCCTAAATAAATTGTTTAGTGATTTTCTTAAATTAATTTTAATAAATTCATTTCACAGTGAAATTAAGTTCTGTCAATTTTCCCAGGTCCCTGATTATTAGAGCTACCTAGGATAATTTTAGTGCTTGGAAAAATTGTGATTTGATATTTATTAAAAATTAAATTCTTAAAATTACTCTGTCTGTTTATTTAATTCACAGTAAATTCATTTTGAGTCGAAAAATTCCAAAAAAAATTAGTGTAGGTCATTTTCATCATAAATAACCATCTGGCCAATTTTCATTATTTTTGGACTTCATTTGATACATTAATTAAATTGCACATTAAATTGGCCTGCATTGTCTGCATACGTCTGCATAAAAATTAAAAAGACCAAAAAAGATACTCCTCGAAAATCAACACTCGAATAATTACTTTAATTTACCTAAGGAGACAGATGCCTCCCTGAGATCGACCTTGGACTTACCCAAAGTAAAAAAAATATTGCCGCTTAAAATTAACTTCAAATTAATCGATAAGTGGTTTTTGATCAACATCTCCTATCCGACTGCAACGAATTCTCAACATTAATTTGGACATTAATTTGACCGAATTAACATAGGGTGCGGGAGCGTTACCAATCACGCACAGGGGCATATGTGCAATTAATCAAAAGATTTCATTCATTTATTAACAACCCAGAACTATAAGGCTAATCATGCAAATAACCCAACAAAACACGTGTTGATGCACGTGATGCACTACAGGCAGGGGCATACATGCAAATAGCAGAAAAGACAAGGTCCAAAGTGTAATTACCTAACGCAAATGAAAAGCTAAAAATATTTACAGGACTAAGACTAAACAGAGCTAAAGCTAAGGGCCTAAGGGATAATTTACCCTTTATTAAGTAGGCCGTCAGATGGGTGCCACGTGTGCTGATCTACGGCTGGGAAGGGGTGGCGCCCTAAAGCTGGAGTCCTCGTGCTGATCGAACGGCGGTGGCCTCGCCACGTGTGGGATCGGTCGGCTCTGGTGCGTTGGGGCTGACGCTCGTCGATCGATGGTCTGGATCGAGTCTCCCAAAGATCGGACGGTCGGAGCTGCTCCTTACACGGATGGCTAGGATCTGAACTGGAGCTTGGGGTCGATCCAACGGCTGCGGAAGATGGAGGACGAACTGATGGCCGGCGAACTTCGCCGGCTCGCCACTGGTACTGGCGTCCTCCTCGAAGGCCACAGAAGATCGGCGAAGAGTCGTGGAGGCCTTCTGCGTCCAATGGTGGTCTCCTGCTGCTGCTGCTGCTGCGGCTGCGGCGGCAGCTGCCGCATCGTCGGGTCCTCCTCCACGGTTCTCACAGTCGGCTCTCAACTGCTCAAGCTCTCGCCACATCTCTATCATGAATGCCCCCTGATCCCTCAACTGCTGCTGCACTAACTCGAGGGAGGCGATCAGGGTGGAGTTGATCGCACCCTCGTCCAACACAAAGTGCTCAGGCTGTGGACCTCTGGAGCGATCCTCTGAACTGCAGGCCATGGCATCTGCAAAACCAAACGATCCAAACTCAGGTGCCGATAAATCTGCTAATCTCTCCTCTGGCACTGATCTCTCGGAACCGAAAGAAAGGGGGTCGAGGGGAACAGGGTGGAATCATACTAGGGCTCGGAGAGCTGGTCTCGGCTCTCGCGGGCCAACCTAGATGAACGGGTAGACGTGCCCGAAAGCGGTGCAGCCAAAGGCTGCCTAAGAGATCGTCTACCCATCATTGTGATGTAGTGAGAAGGCGGATGGGATCTGGAGAAACTATGATCAGAAAAGAAACCCCTCAGTTCACCAACGCAACGCGAGCTGAAGACCGTAAAGGCTCGGTCAAATTATCTTGTCAATTTTATTTTGGTGAACAAACAAAATATCAGAGCGATTACGTGACCTGCTGGGATATCCGATACTCTCCCAACCGACTGTCTCGCACGAAAGAGTCGGTAATCAGTCGGGAATAGCACCGGGGGGCTCTACCTAGTGTTCGGGTCACTCTCTCGCTCAAGCAAACCAACCAATGAGGGGGTTGTTCTCCCCAAGGCAAATTTTTAAGTCAAGTGTCTTTTAGGATCAATGGTTTTAGCAGTCCCAATTTTATTGTTTTTTTTCTTTTTAGATCTTTTTCAATGAAAACAAAAGGCCTAACGAATTTTTCGGTTCTCCTGATTATTAAGTCCAAAACAGGGGGGAGAAGACGAAAAAGCCGATGCGCGATAAAATCAATGATGCATGCAAAGTCAGAAATGTGTACCTGGCTCCAGCACTCTACATGCAATATGATCCGCGCATAATGTAAAGACAGAAAAGTAAACTACCTATATGGTGCAGCGGGAAAAACCGAGTCCTGAGCAAGCAACTTCTACTCGAAAGAACCGTCTAGCTGATCACCAGCCTTCGATCCAGAGAGTCCGGTCTAGAGCGACCCCTCCTCTTCTCGACAGGTCGAGTTCAGGAGTAGCGCTTAACGGGGCAGGCTCGCGACGCGTAGGCTCGAAGGAAAATAATCAGCTATTTTTATTAATCTTTTATTTGTAGGTCCAATTAATGAACTATAGGTGCAGGCAAATAATTAAGTGTGTGGATCCTACTTAGTACGGCACAGTCAAGCAGAAAGTCCTAAGGCTAGGGGCTCGAGAAAAACTGCGTAAAACCGTAAAAGGCAGCGAAAAATCAAGAAACCGCGAAAAAGCTGCAGAAAATCTAAGCTAGCGAAAGGGCCCCCAAGCACACCGGTGCTCGGCGAAACATACCTGAATAAGGAGGTCCAAGTCCTGCTGTCCCTGTATTATTACAATTCAAATAAAATGTGCTGAAATAAATCTAAACTACTCCTCTCTCACTCAGCTACTCTCTCGCTCTCTCCTACGGCTCCGTGCAGAAGGGAGCCGCCTCCGAATCCCGCGGTTGCGTCGACTCCTCGAGAGTCGCCTCCTCGGTCCTCGGGCCCTCGCAAGAAAGTAAACAAGAGTGATCAGACCAAATTATTATATAAACAATGCCAGAAAATATATATATGCAGAAATCTATACAGAAAGCCGTGAAAAGAAAAATCGCAGAAAAAGATGACTACTAAGTCGTGCTCCCCGGCAACGGCGCCATTCTGATGACCACGAAACCGAGCGAGCGAGGTAAATCAGGTGTATCTAAAGCGGTCGTTGCGACCTCAATCACTCGGGTGATCAATCGAGAAAAATAGACCACCAAATCGGATAAAAATCAACTCAAACTCAAATAGCGGTCTTGCTATTATTTTAACCTGGTATAGCGACCAGGGTCGAACACAAGGAGCACGTAATGGCCTTAAGGCCTACGAAGTAGTGAATAAAGGAAAATCAAAATGCTTTTGGTGGATTTTTAATTTTTATATATATTTTTTGGATTTTTGGTTAATTAAGCAAATGAAGAAAACAAGGAAATAAGCCAATTCAAGCAATTATTTACTGCATCAAAAATCACTCAAAAATTCAAATAAAAATGTTTTTATATATTTTATGTTTTTACTGTTTTTGGGTAATTTTTGGTATTTTTCTGATTTTTATTTAATTTTCTAAAAATCAAACAAGACAGAGAAATGAAGGTACTGTCCAGTCAGGATTAAAAGGGCAATTTAAAATGCAAAAGGCCCTCCTAACTCCTGGAGATAATTTTCCGGTAAACTAGAAAGTTTAAGGAAAATTTGGATGCTGCAATTATTATTTTTGGATTTTTAGATTATTTATTAGAATTTTTATATTTTTTTAGGTGTTTTTCAATTTTTATGAGTTTTATATAATGAAAAATGACCACAATTAGTCAGAAAATCAAACAAGACAAAATACACAGTAGCTAATTTTTTTGTAAGTTTTATATGAGTTTTAATATTTTTTTGTGATTTTCCAAGTCAGACAGTAAAGAAAAAGGCTGTTTTTGAATTTTTAAAAATAATAAATGCAATAAAAAATGTCTCCAAAAATTCTAGAAAATTTTAAAACATAGCAGGAGACATGCGTCCAATTTTCATTGAATTTGGAGTGAGTTTGATATTTTATTCAAAATCAAAACCTAGGTATTGTGCATAGGGACCTATACGCAAATACGAGATGTTCCAGGGGGTCCGGTGCAAAATTTCCAAGAAGTCACGCGCGAAGCGCGTGTCTTGGGCACACAGGGACCTACTTGCAAAGAAAATAAGGTGTCTAGGCTAAATAATAACAAGTTTAAAAGCCCAGGGACCTTAGTGTAATTTACCCACTAATAAACGCACATGCTCTAAAAAATCACGCACAGGGGAATATGTGCAATTAATCAAAAGATTTCATTCATTCATTAACAACCCAGAACTATAAGGCTAATCATGCAAATAACCCAACAAAACACGTGTCGATGCACGTGATGCACTGCAGGCAGGGGCATACATGCAAATAGCAGAAAAGACAAGGTCCGAAGTGCAATTTACCTAACGCAAATAAAAAGCTAAAAATATTTACAGGACTAAGACTAAACAGAGCTAAAGCTAAGGGCCTAAGGAATAATTTACCCTTTATTAAGTAGGCCGTCAGATGGGCGCCACGTGTGCTGATCTACGGCTGGGAAGGGGTGGCGCCCTAAAGCTGGAGTCCTCGTGCTGATCGAACGGCGGTGGCCTCGCCACGTGTGGGATCGGTCGGCTCTGGTGCGCTGGGGCTGACGCTCGTCGATCGACGGTCTGGATCGAGTCTCCCAAAGATCGGACGGTCGGAGCTGCTCCTCACACGGATGGCTAGGATCTAAACTGGAGCCTGGGGTCGATCCAACGGCTGCGGAAGATGGAGGACGAACTGATGGCCGACGAACTTCGCCGGCTCGCCACTGGTACTGGTGTCCTCCTCAAAGGCCACAGAAGATCGGCGAAGAGTCGTGGAGGCCTTCCGCGTCCAATGGTGGTCTCCGATGGCCCGACGGAGCTCCGAGGAGCTCAGGCGGAGTCGGCGGAGGTTAAGCGCCTGCTCCTGGATGGTCGGACCCTCAGATGGGCTCGACTGGACCTGCAAATCACAGCAGAACGCTCGCGGGTCGAGGGCAAAGTGCCTCGACCCTGTGAGAGGGGGTGACGGTGATCGGTGAATCGGGGCGGTCGAGCTCCGGCGAGGGGTAGATGGTGGAGCTCGAAACCCCAGCTCCTGTGCGAGCTGGGTTGAATGGGGGGGGGGGGGGGCGTAGAACGTGCGCGGGAGGAAGGCGAACGCGATGGTGAGGTCCGATGATCGGGGTGATGGCTGAAGTGACAGGAATCGACGATGGACGGCGACGACGATATTTGGGGCAAATGCAAAATCAAAGAACAGGGGAGAGAACTAAAGCTACCTGGGTGGAAGAATCGACTGGGCGCGATCTGCTGAAGCTCTGGGTCGTTGCCTCGCAGGTCGTCGTGGCCCGAGGCTCGAGCTCCTGCTTCAGGCGGAGCACGGCGGTGCTAGCTCGCCGGATCAGAGGTCCGGTCACTCTCTCCTCTCTACGACACGGCCAACCGGGAGCTGTCACCTCGAGGGTGGCTGTGGAGATCCTGGGATGAATGAAGAGGGAGCCAAAGACGGGGAAATGGGTGGCGGAGCTCGGCTCTTATATGGTGGAAGGTCCGGGAAGAATGGCTCGAGTCCGGCTCGATGGAGCACGGATCCCTAGGCTTAATGTCGGGCGAGGTTCCCGGATGATGGGAGAGTGATTAGGACCTTGGGTTTGGCGGAATAATGATCGGATCTGGAGGGGATAAATGGGAGAAGATGGGTCCGCGAAACGGATCCATGGGAAGTGGTCCACAGGGGGGAGTTGACCGGGCGATCAACATCCCCGTGGACCAATGAGAAGCAGCCATCTGGAAATGATTTGAAAAAACAATTAAAAATAGTAAATGGTCGATTTAATAAAAACTTAAAACATGAAATATTTTTGTTTTAATTTTTTCTATTTTTTTGGTGATTTTTAATTAATTTTTCAAAATGAAAATAAGGTATTTACATAATAGGGCTATATATAGGTATATATACAGTATAGGATTTTTATTTTTGATTTTTAATTTGTTATTTTTATATATTTTTATTCCCATTTTATATTTTATTTATTTATAGTATAAAATTAGAAATAAAAGGATATTTTTGTTTTATTTTTATTATTTATAAACAAGGGTGAAATAAATAGGTATATACATCTATGTACAAGGTATATTTACAATATTATTTTTGGTTTTTAATTTTGTTCTTTTTTTTATTTTGTTTTTATTTTTGTTGTTTTTATTTTATTTATTTACATCATAAAAGATAGAATATTTACAAAAATTTTTGGAATTTTAATTTATATATTTATAAGGTGGAATAAATATAGGAGTGGTTGTATGTATATAGTGGATATGCACAAGTGGAGTGTTTTTGTTTTCTTTTTTAATTTTTCTCTTTTTGTTTTGATTTCTATATTTATAAATATATACAATATACACAAACCACTTTTATTCTAATTTTAGAGGAAAATATATTTATTTCATTTATAGGTTTATTTACACACATGAGCCCCTATCTCCCTCTACTTTGGCTTTTATGCGGTCAGGCCCATGCTGAGCCCTCCCTTGGGTTAGGTTGCTCAATATTTATTCTAAATATTTCCTCTTTTTCTTTTTAATCTTTATTCTTTTATTTTTGCACAAAAACATGCTAATTATTGCTTTTTACACCATGCCTGCTTTTGGTAATTATTTGTATTTACAAATATATACATGCATTTGCAAAGGTTTTTGTAGATAAAATATAAGAATAAAGAGTGATGAATGAGTATTCATCACCACCGAAGAGCCACACCTCCATCTGCAGGAATTTGAGATGATCTGCAGCACAATCCATGATAGGCTGGTGACTGAGGACACCATCAAGATGATAGCTTTCCCATTCTCTTTGGTTGATAGAGCCGCTTACTGGCTGAAACATCTTGGGAAGTTCGTCGACACTTGGGCACAACTCCGGACCACGTATCTGAACAAGTATTATCCTCTCAGCCGGACCAACGCAACACGAGCCATGATCAACAATTTCATAATGATCCCTAATGAACAATTCCATGAAGCTTGGGATTGATTCAGAGAGCTCATTGACCGGTGTCCACACCATGATATATCCAAGCCCAATCTGGTTCAGAGTTTCTTTTGTGGGCTGACACCGGAGCTGCAGGGGCTTGTAAATGCCTCTTGTGGTGGATCATACTTTTCCAAGGGTGAAGACGACGTCTGGGCCATCTATGAAGGGATGGCAGAGAACTCGACAGTCATGGCCCAAGCCAGAGTCTACACACTGCAAAAAGCCACCCCAAGGAGCAGGATCGTTTCAGAGGATCGCCCGCATCGATGTTGGTCCTCATACTCCGTCGGCAGCCGCAACCCAAGCCGAATCCACCGCAGCCTATATGGGCATAATTAGCGAAAAGTTGGACCACCTCGAGATCCTCGAGAAAAAGCAGATGCAAGGACTGGCCCAAATGTACCAGATGACCAAGACCATGAGTGACCTGAAGACGCAGATTCTATGCATTCAGGAGGCACAGATGTCTACTCAGCAGCCTCCCAGGTCGTGGGTTGATCCCAGCAGTAGGAGCTCAACCCAGCATTCTGCCCCCTACCGCCAGGTCAACCACATCCAGGCAGAGCCGGTGCCACAGCTACAGTACCACTCGTCGCAGCCGCCATCTCAGGACACTCAGATGGTGGTCTATCAGTCGGATTAGCCATTGGCAGTTCTTCCTCCACCATCCTTCGAGCAGGAGCCATTGCTAGAAGTCAATGGATATGGTACGACCGGTACCCATAGCCCGGGATTCGTCGCGATCACCCTGGATTCCGTTGGACCACTGGTGGCACCTCATCCCAGCAGCAGCCTCCGGCTAAGGGACAACAGAACAACCAACAGCAGAACCAGCCCCAGTATGCCCAGCAACAATACCAGCATGGTCCTCGTCCAGCCTATCAGGGACAACAGTGGCGGCAGCGTCAGCAACCCCACCAGTCATACCCCCAGCCTCGTGAGCACTTCTCCTCCCAGCAACAACCTCATTTCCAGCAGGGGAATACTTCCGGTTCTCAGGCACCTGCCTTCAAGAACCCAGCATTAGATGACCTCGCCCGATTGATCTCTGAACATCGAGCATCCATCCGTTAGGAATTGGATGAGTTCCGGCAGGAGATGAGGGATATCATCAAAGGCAAGGCCGCCATACCAGCTCAGATTGAGCCTAATCCGAACAGTCTGAAAAAAAGTTTGAGCAGGTATAGTCTACAGAGGATACTTCTCCTAGTGATTATTTGAGTGACATGTCTTCTTTGTATGATGCTGATTTTGTGACTACTAGGAGCGATAGGATACCTGCCGGCGGTGCCTCATCTGAGCGACAACAACACAAAGAATCCGGAGCGCCAGATGAGCAGAGTAGCGGTGCTGATGCTGCTGATGATGTTGATGACGGTGTGACGAATCGCTAAATCGACCCTCTAAAAGTGTGTAATTAACACTTGGAATCATCATCATAGTCGGGTCGAAATGGGCTCATCAAAGACCATCTGATTTAAATTTATCAATCAAAATGAGATGGTCGTATTTTTTTTTACTTGGTAAGATACCAAGATCGAACTCAGGGACACGAGCCTTTCTTTAATTATCCAGATTTTCATCTATTGAACTAAGTGTTGAGTTGACGAACATATGGGTCAAATTATGAGTGCATGAAAAGACACAACAAGACAAAGCATTAAAGGAGAATAAACATGCATTTTTTTCTATTTATATCATGCAAGTGAATGTGATGAGATGCAATGAAAATATGCCCTAGGTAAAAATGATGAGCAAAATTACTCAAGAGTTAATTTCAAGTTTAATTAAAGAGGTAGAGTTGATGGACAGTTTTAAACAAGGCATCAGTTCAAGCTCGAATAAACACAAGGTTACTAAATAATTGCATACAAATCATTATGTCCAAAATAACAATTAAGCATGCCATTAGAAAATTCATCAAATAAGCTTCAAAATGAAACTGAAATAAACTGAAACGGAAACACGATGCTCAAGATATGCATGAAAGAAAGCAAGGGCATAACTGAAAGAAAACATGAAATGATAAATACAAATAGATCCCTGGGAAGGACTAAAGTGAAAATAAAATAAGTATCGAGGCCTTCCCGGTAAAAGTTCCACACGCGCAGGGGCCTATCCGCAAATATCCCAACCCGCGAGGGCCAAAGTGCAAAATGCCCACAACGTGCATGGACTGCACGTGATCTGGACCTACTTGTAAAAATGGAGAAGTTAGAGGGCGTCTCTGCAAATTACCCAGATGGCATGTGCTATGCACGCGCCATCCAGGCTCGGAAGGAGGTTCGGGCTCGGCAAAGGCTAGGCGGTGCTTCGGGTCGGCTCGGGCGCTGGTTCGGGCTCGGTGCAGGTTCGGATAAGGCTCGGGGATTCCGAAGCTCAGAGAGGCTCTGAAGATGCCACGTGGTCGACTGAGGTCCATCCGATCATAACGATCGAATGGCTGTTGTGTGTATCTGCTGGAGTGACGTGGCTGCTTCTAAGCCATCAGATCTTCGACGATCCGATGGCTCCTGTACAGTCGGCCAAGAGCTACGTGGCTGCACGAACGCCGTTGGATCGAGAGGATCCAACAGTTGCTGGAGAACAAGCTCCTGAGCGACGTGGCTGTATCCGAGCCGTCAGATGATGACCATCCGACGGCAACTGCTCCTTCGTCTTCATCCGCGACTGGCGACGAGAACAGAGCTTCGGTGAAGGAGTTCCTCCTCAGCCTCTCGTTCTTGGACGACATGGACCTCCCCAGATCTCCCTGAGAGCTCGTCGAGGTAGATAGGAGCTCGGGGAATGTCCAGGAGCTTCTAGGGTGGTTCGTCGGAGCTCTGGTATCTACTGCATGGTCTATGATGTTACCTCCGACGAGGTTCCGGCCATTGCGCTCTTTGAGTACCCGCATCGTTAGGAATATCGCCGAAGCCGAAGAGGTGCGTGCGTGAGTGGAGTGAGAGCTCATGTAGGGTGAAGAAGGCGGGAGCTCGAAGCTCCTCTGCCATGGAAGGCGGAGGAGATGGGTAAACGGTGCTCTAGGGTCTGGAGGAAGGAGAAAATGGTCGGAGCGATGCGCGTGGAAGGGGGATGTGCGGCGGAGATCGGGAGTGAGCGATGGAGGTCGAAGATGGTGGTAGAGACCTGGGAAATTAAATAAAATTAAAGAAGCTACAAAGGAAGAAGAAGGGGCTTACCTGTCGTCGGGCGGTCGGAGGCTTGGGCTGGGCATCGCGGGTGATGCCCGGGTCTTCGTTGAACACCTTCAGCCGGTTGGTGCAGCTCGAGCGAGCTTGGAGCTCCGCAACTCCACCGTGATTGGCGGAGGGTCATCACCAGGGGAGCGGGTCATCTTCACTCGATCCATTCGCCTCTCTCTGTCACAGAGAGGCGGAGGAGGGCTGGGCCCCTCCCCGCGTAAAGGTGGACAAGGGTTATCGGAGGGGGAGGCACGGTATTTGAAGGAAGTTCGTCGATGGTTGGTTGGTGAAGACATGGGTTTTGAGGAGAAAATGGGAGGACCGAGAGGATGTCGTGGATCGTGGAGGCATGCACGAGGAAGAGGGAAGATGGGGGAACATCGTGGGGCAGTTGGCAATGGAGAGGTTGACTGGAGACGGTGGGAAAATGAAAAGGGCGAGGGTGGTGTGTGAGATGGTGAACATGGGAAGAGAGGGGGGGCGGAGGTTGACGACGACCGATGGCTGTTGGATCTGGAGATCCAATGGCTGAGGATTAGGCGCTGAAGGACGGGTGCGATTAAATCCAAGGCCGTGATCGGACTGCTGCAAAGCTGCCACGTGGCAGGCTATGCGCGAGGCGCTAACAGACGGCTTAGATGAGAAGCTAAGGTTGATCGAGCGGATGAAGACGAAGCGGGAATGAACCGCTGTGATGGCGAGATGGAGACTCGATCGTATGGTGCAAGAGGCGACACATGGTGCAAGGAGGATAAGGTGGAAGTGAGTGGCTGTGATGAAGCCTAGGGGAAGATCTGACGGTGAAGAAAAAGGGGGTACGTGGATATCGCAGAGCCGTAGGATCTCAGGAGGAGATCTGACGGCTGAGGGCGCGGGCGGATAAGACAAAGAGGAGCGGGCCATGTGGCTCACCCAGAACAGGTCACGTGGCCTAATCAGATTATTCCGAAAGAAAAATTGAGTTTTGAGGGTGATAATGGTCGAATTTGAGAAAATTTAAAACATGAAAGTTGTAGATATTGATGAGATATACAAGTTTCATGTTGACCAAAACCAGAGATGAGATCAAACAAAGACCCGAAATATTTTGGAGGGTATTTTTAAGGCTAAAATACCACAGATTTTGTGTTTTGCCATTTTTTTTGTGATTTTTAATTTACTTGAGACTATGTTAATTACAAGACATTAACTGGGTTTTATTGACACGAAGCTTAAGCAAGGGGGTTAATAATGAAGAATTGTGATGATGAAAACGGGTTTCATCACGGTGGTGCTGATTCCACCAAGGATGGAGATCCCGACGACGGTGCTGAGGCCGTCGTGAGACTAGATGCAGACGGTGGTGCTGATGCCACCATTTTTGACGATATGCCAGAACGCGGTGTTGATGCCGCAAAGTCAGATGCCGTTGGTGGTACTGAAGCCACGACTTCCACTTTTGTTGAGCTCCCACATGTAGTGTTGCCACCTTTTGTATCTCAGGACTGTGGCAGTAAAAAGAACAAAAAAATGAATAAAGGAAAGGTTTCTGTTTACACTTCAAATCCATATGTGTTGAATGATGATCATGGTATGGATTCTATTCCTTCACAGGCACAGGGACCTATCCCTAGTCCTCCATCTACGGAGGCCCCTTCCATCCCCTTTCCCGAAGCACTCCGCTTGGCAAAGGGGAATAAAAAAGAAAATCCAAAAAAGACTCAACAGGTAGAGTTCAGCAACCAGATGATTGATAGATTCCAGATCCAGCTGACTCTACGGGAGGCATTCGAGCACATTCCCTTCTTCCAAAAGAACTTGAAAGAGAAGACTACAGTCTGCAGGAGGAGGAGGAACCACAGAAATCAAATCCATGTTCTCACTCATGAAAGTCTCATCTCAAGCGATGTCTTTTCTTCGTGTACAAACTGTGCTTTGAAGGTCTCTACCTTCACATCAAGTTCCCTCTTTTTCTTGAAGATCCATTCACACCCAATAGGTTTGATCCCTATAGGTGGATCCTCGAGGGTCCATATACAACACTTGTTCATGAAATCTACTTTAGACTATGGCTAACATCCATCTCTCCATGTCATGATTCTCAGAAGCTTTATCATATGAAGTCAGGCCATTGTTAGACTTCTTTGACACATAGAATCCATACTCTCTAGGTGATCTTACCACCCTAAAACTGGTTTGAATAGGTATGAGTAGTTTCATCTTTAATTATTCTTCCAGTTTTCGATTGTAGGGACCTCATTATCCTCCTAGGATTTGATGAGTCCTTTTACTTCATTCTTATCATGACTCTTAAGGAAGTCATCCTCTAATAATTATATTCTTAGATATGAAATCTGTTAAGAATCTCAAGGTCATAAAGTAGGTATCCAACACCATCATTTATATATACCTAATGAAGTAGCACTCTTTAGTGTTATATTTCAGCTTCCTTGTATCCATGTTTACATCATGGACAAAGCAACCATTAATCCTCAAGTGTCTCACACTCGTCTTGGTTCCAAATCTTAGCTCTCGAGGAGTTTTGAGATTATATTTGCTCAGAATCTTATTCAGGATATATGCTGCAGTCTTTAGTGCATATGCACAGAAACTAAAAGGTATTTATGCTAAGATTCATCACTGATCAAATCATGTCATACATGATCCATTTGCATCTCCCTACAACTTCATTGGGCTGAGGAGTATTAGGAGGAGTGAGATAGGAACAATATTCTCTTTCTATATAAGATATTATTCTGAATTTATCTTATAGGTATTGGCTACCTCAGTTAGAACAAATCCGTTCCATCTTCCTTCTAACAATGGTTCTCAACCAAATTATGAAATCTTTGAACATTTCAAAGGTTTCTAATAGGTAAGGAAGAAATCTCATACCATGAATATTCATTAATATATATCACATATCATTAATGTTCATTATAGTATAGAGAGTCCACATATATCAATATGTATGTGGTCTTGAATACCTTTGTATCTTACACCATTCTCATAGAAGGGTGCACTGGATATTTTTACTTTGAATATAGTATTCACAAGTATGTAAGTTTTGAACTTTCAAATAAGATAAAGTTATATCTTACAATTATATTGATCTTATCAAAGACATATGTCCAAGTTAAGATGTCAAATCAATGTCAAATGATCATCCTCCTCCTTTTGATCTTTCAAGGTTTACTTTCTGGTATTATAAATGTCAATGAACCATTCATTAATATTATAATTTAGCAAAGTCCTCTATATGTTAGATTACTATTTGAAATGTATCCCTCATAACTCTTTATGACAGATTTATCTTAGAATGTATGTTCATTTGTAACAAGTTTAGAGACAAACAATGAATCTATTATAATGTCTAGGTCATAGAGACATTATCTAAGATTATGGGCTCTCCCACTAGAAAGAATCAATCTATCTATCCAATGGAGATCGTCGCAACAATTGCGTCAAATTCCATGTGAATGACTATTAAACTTTAAGATCAAGTTTTCTGATCTTCTGAAACATGTGCAACCAATTGCAAGTGTTATTATAAGAAGGAGATATAATTATCTTACTTTAATCTTATGTACTAAGTAAGTTATTTCCAATGATGATATGTAGATGTAGGATATGCCAATGCATTATCCGAGTTCTTACCTAAGGATTCTAGATTGTCTGGATAGTCATACTATCTGAATATCGATTTGTTGCAGTATTGACATTCATCCAACTCTTTGGATGTCATATGTCTGGAAGTCATATAAGTACAATCAACTCTTTGTCTCTCCTTTTTACACGTGTCAGACCCATGCCTACACTGCTCTTCCTTGATCTATAAGCAACCATTAATTTAGATAAAGAATCTCTTAAATTGAACAAGTCCTCAAGGGACTTCAATATAAGAGTATTTCAAAATTTATCCTTGCTTTATCGTATTCATACCATATGAATACTATGAAGCTTCATGAAATACTTAATTTGAGTTAGTAGAATGATGACATTCATCATATTTACATTCATTTTAACTCATTAAGACTTTGGTTCAGGAAGTCACTCAAACATTTTGATACATCATCTCCTATGGAGCAACCATCTTGTACAATACAATGAACCATGTCATTCATGATCAAATGTTGAGAGTTCATATGTTTGCTAAAACATATCCTCGGTTTTTATAAAGATCTTGACCATTACAATCATCATTTGTATGTTACTTCTAAAGTACATTCGATGTGAGATCAAGACTGGAGAGACATACATACCCCAGATTTTTGCTTCTATCTATTAAATTGTCATTCCTCATTATCATGAGGAAACATGCACATTGCAACCACATACATTATGTGTCCAATTACAAGTACTACATTTTGATCTTGGATCCAATCCATGATACCGATTATTATTGAGTATATATAGTGGGTTCAATGAAGGTTAACTTAAATGAGTAATTTGCATAAATATATTTTACTTTCGTTAAGGTTATTAATATTTTAAATCAAAGTTAGTTCATTCCCTTTCGAACTTTCAAAGCATAAGGTATGGTAACCAAACCTCAAGTAAGATATGGGATCTCCCTTCCACCTTTGTCACACCCCAATATTATGAGAAAATGCAACTCAGGTGAAGGAAGCATGAACTCTTTCTGCCTTGCAAGTTCCACTTGCATTTCACAATTCAATATTTGACACCCAAGACCACCACCCATAAGGTGATGTTGACCCCTTATTAATTGAATCAACCGTCAATAGGAATAAAACTCGCTATGCACAATTTAATGTCACCTCAATTACATAGGGAGCAATATTGGGGTCACTATACATATTACCTTACTCTTTCGAGAAACAAAGAGCCTGATCCTTGTGCACTTGTATGTCAGAGCTATGACTTCGCATATGTGTCTCCGCCATTCAATCCATGGTGATGGAACCCTTCACCTTGACAGGAGACCATGAATGTCATCTTTCCTTTGCATCTCATTCAAATTTTGATTAATCATTTAGAATCATATTCTTATGATTAACCCTTCTAAGGAAAATCCAACCTTATTAAATATAGACTGTGTATTTTACTTTTATTATATTAGTTTAATAATATTAAATTAATCATCAATCCAATGCATCTAACAAATCATTTAATTTATTTGACATAACTATTCAGTATATACCCTTACATAGTACAAATTAGTTATTCCAATTATTTATTAGAGTATGCCATAACCACACATCACGCTAAACTTCCTTAAAATAGGTCAAATTTAAGCATCTTAAAACATTTTTAGTGAACTTAAATTTCTAATGATATCAAGCAATCAATTTGTTTTTCATGGAAAGTTGTTGAATTACCACAATTGTAGTAACCAATTTAGGGTTTGTCATGAAACGATCATTCAATCAAATTGTTGTTTGGCAATTATTTCTATAAATAAGTAATACAATAATTAATCAAGATTTATTCATAATTTCCATGATTTATTTTCAATGATAAACACATTAAAAAACGTCATCAAGATGTTCCAATAACTTTCCCTCCATTCCCACTAAATACCACATATTTAGGGCAAACAGAGTCAGGATCACATGATAAATTCAAGCAGTTTGCTGGTATAATTATTAACATATTTAATGTCTTTATAAGTATTTCGTGACAGGAAACAATACTTAAAAATCGTTTAATTTTATACCCGAATTTAAATTAAAAAGCAACAACACTACGAGAACTTATTGATTTTAAAATTATGCCCAATTGATGGCAAGAATTGGAGAATATTTTTTAGAAATATTTTGACTTATAAATACTTTTAAGTATCTAAAAATTTCGTTCAAACATGGCACAAACGGTAGATTTTTCATATGAGCAAAAAAACTATACGAAAAAGAATCTATGCAAAAACAACACATTATCCAAAAATTTTATTCCCTTAGGGTTTCGATCACATCCAAGACCTTTGATCAAGGTTCTGATACCATTTGAAGAGAATCGATTTAAATAAAAATCGTATCGTATGCGATATATGTCGACTAGTCATGCTAGTCGATGGGGCAACAGAAATTTAATTTTTTTTTGATGGAACCACATGGCCTGGAAACCTTTATCCACTAAATTAGGATAACAAAAGTATTAGGCTTACTACTTGAAGTGTGTTTACTATCTTGTAGCCTCTAAGCGAAGAGACCTCCTATCTAAAATCCGATCTGGCGTAGACAACATTTGTGGATGAGACATGTGCTCCCCGCAATCCTTAGTATTGATCTATGATGAGAACCTCCTGATTTCATAATATGAAATCCATTATCTTCCTCACAAGCATGAATCATCGGAGAAGACGGAGATCCATGAGCAGTCAATTCGGTAACACAATGATAATGCAACGCCGACGACACTCTCCATAAATCCTAGAGTGGACGGACACTTAATAATAAATAATTAATCTAAAGAAGTAAATAATATTGAAGATATTATTCATGAAATTTAATTCGCATTAAATCAATTACATGTGGAATAATAGGAAGAATGAGAGCCTCCTTCCCAAATAGAGTGGACAACCACCATAGATACTTTCTCCATGTGATCGTTCACTCCTATTAGGAGTGGAACCTTTTCCTCTTTCCCAATGGATTAGATTCTCAATCTCATCATATTTTCCACATGTTGCAACAATATTTGTTGCTTAAATTTTCACCAAAATAATTTCAAATTATTTTGTGAAAGTCACGCCATTGATAATTATGAATCATATTCATCCATCCTTTACTAAATGAAAAATCACATTTATAATTAATTGTACAATGTGAATCCAATTCACAACTAATTGTATTATGTGAATCAAATTCACATTAACCTATAAATTGTAAATCATATTTACATTAAATCTCTCTTATGATATTATGAACCATATTCATAATATTTATAAATATTGTGGATAGTGTTATCCATATTAATCATATCCATGATAATTAAATCCATTTTAACTGCCTTGATTGTCTCTCTATATATGTCCAAATAATGTGAATCACATCCACATTATTAATGATAGTTAAATCATATTTAATCATCAATTTTTCAATGCTTAGATATCGTCAACATTAGAATTATTCTTGAACTCTTTCAAGAAAAACGTGCCTTCTCCGCGGATACTTGGAGATAAGGATATGACGATTGTATATTCCTTGTATTGTGACTTGGATAGTGAGATATAATACCATATCCAGATCTACAAGACCTCTCAGAGAATATCTAATCTTCTCATTACATCTGAATCATATTCAGATCAATATCCAATATTTGAACCAAGATTGGATAATTAGTCTACTGAGTGGAGTCACTGAAATCCAAACTTGTTTCATCACTCCCTAGAAATGGAAGCGTAATTAAGATCACATCACTTCCAATATTCAATTACCAATACATACTATATACTGGAAGAACTAGAATAAACCTGAAGTTCTGATCACTTTTGAATTATCTTCTTCATGATTTTTATTGTTTAGTTTCTCATTTGATCATTTGAGAATGGGTATCGATCATATGCTTTTAAAAAACATATACCATACTTACAAATCTTGTCTTATTTCCAAAACTAGATAACCAACGTTAGAATTTGATTTATCCTAATATCTCATGAGTGAGCTCATATCTTCTAGTTCAATAGTGAACTTGTATGATCCTATTGAGAGATTGTATTACTCATATACCCTCGTATGCATACAAGTTCAACACTATATAGATTTTGATTAGGTCATCAACCTAATAGTATGTCTAATGTACATGCTTAGACATATAGTAATACATCTATCTCCGGTCAGAGGATACATGCTTATACTTGACAACATACGACATATGCCTTAGTTTTCTCGATCTCTTTAAGTCAATTCTTTGACCTAAATCACCCAACACCTCCGAATCTCTATTCCTATAGAGAGGATATGTATCCAGAGGTCGGTCAGGTGTCAGCATTTGGAGTAAGAATTACCATCTCCTTCTTTGGATGGAGATCCCTTCACTACAACAAATAACTTTTTAGTTGACATTTTCGCGCCAAGAACATTGGGTTAAACTGGATTATGGGCAACGTTTGTTTTGACGTGCGCATTTCCTATCTTTATCATCCTTCCACTTTTTACATCCATAATTGGTTAACATATATCGACATTATTCAACTTAAATGTCCATTCTATTTTTAGACAGAATTTGGCAGCCCGCCATTGCCATTTTAGATTCCCTCCCAATGACCCCATTAGAAACCCTTTCCTCCTTTTCATTTCCCTCCAACGATGAAAGCTTCACCAACATCTCCCACTCCGTGGTTGCCCGTTTCCTAAACAAAAAAACCTTCTCCCATCGTGTCAGTCTTTTTCGTAGCGGAGGCTCATAATTTTGACGTCATGTTTCTCGGACGGAGGTAAGAAACATGGTTGTTTCTTTATCAATGATATGTTTGCAATCCTTTTTTAAATTTTTAGGTCTTATTTTTCCCGAATAGATATTTTATACTAATCATGTTCTTCAATAGAAGTTACTGTAGATTTGGTTTCAGGAAGACTTATGTTTGCTTCAAAGAAGATTTGGTTTTAGGAAAATTTGGTTTCAGGAAGATTTTGATTTCTTAATCAATGACTAACTTTAAGTCATGTTTGCCTGACGAATGTGTATGTATGCTTGATAATTTTAAAATAAATGCCATATAACTAAATCCACCGAATAAGAGCTCCAAATATTAAGCCAAGTATAGAAATCCATATCACAAAAGCCATATATCGATATAAACCTGTGCACACTTATCAAAATTCAATAACATAAACCAACGTTTATCTCCAATTTATCATTCTTATTTTTCCTACTAGTTACTCAAGAATAGTTCATCTCCAGTTTAGGGATCCATTAGAAAAAAACAAAGAATGATATAAACGTGATCTGTTGTCTTAATATCAAAGAATGAAAAAGGAATAAGATAACTTATGATAATCAATGTGAAATGCATTCCATGAACAACGTACAAGTGGTATGATCAAAATAAAGATACATTCGGAGCAAAGTCTTGTAACAACTCATGTATGATAGTCTAACTCATAATTGTTCTATAAGAACTCATGTATCGTAATCTAACTCATAATTTGGGCAGTCATTTTATTAAGGTAATTGGCCTTATTATTTTTATGATTGGACCATTCTCATTTGGAAAGAATAAGAGAAAAGTTAATGGTGAAAGTAGTCAGCCACATTCAGTAGTTTATGAGCAACAGAGACATCTTGACAAATTGAAAAGTCAACCTCATGCACAACTAACACCTACACAAATATCCGAGTGCCATCCTCCAACGCATGGGAATCAAAGTAATCGATTACAATCGATTGCATTGCTAGGTAGACAATCTCATTCGATACCGGAACTGGCACAAAACACTTCATTGGACTCACAACAATAAGCATCTACTTCCAGAAAATCAGGTGTTTCCATTATTCTTGTTAATATAATATTTTAGTTTATTCTATAATTACTTGTGCTAAATTAAATACAGTTCGTCGTAGGAGGAAATCAAGAGGTATAACGTTGGCCAAGCATGGAACAAGGACATGACATAGATCTACTATCCTAATAAATCTGGAAGAAGGAAGACCTTTAGATACCAAGCAAGCAAGTGCTCTACAACTTATTTGTGGTATAGTAGCACGGGAGGATATTCCACTAGTTCCGGACTTGAGATGCTTAACTGATGCAGATCTTCGACCTGCATATAAAGGTGTATTTCATTCTTTTAAAAATTTCTTCTAGAAACATGTCTATTACTTACTTTTTTTGATAGAACTTTGTTGATATTGTCAACTTTGATACCGATGTGAGAGTCAAGGAAGCCGTCAACCGTCGATTAGCAAAACATCTTAAGGAGCATAGTCACAACTTAAAGAAGGAGTGGGACGAAGTTGGAGATGTATCGAGGCCACCGAATGTCTCAATTGAGCGTTGAAATGCCATGGTTCAAATATGGCAACAACCCAACCATTAAGTAAGTATGTAATTAATAATTAACTACTTGTTATAGTGTTACTTTATTAATTATGATTAATTAGAAGAAGTACCAGAAAATAAGGATACACGCACTATACATGTTGAAAATCTCTCAACTACTTGTGCCAAGTTATATGCAGTTACGAAGAATGAGATTGTGAGTGTCGAACTACCTATGTTATTATTTACTTTAATAATTTTTCATGAACTTATGAAAAATTGTTTTAATTGTATTAGTCTCGTGATGAACTTGAGGGTCAACCATGAGGGGAGATATTATTGTTCAAGAAGAAAAGTTCAGTGTTATCAAGGAGGGCAAGGAACCATTAGACCATATTACAGGACAACATGGACATTGATCTACACATGAAGCAAGACAGACATATTGTAACGTCTCGGGCTTAGATCCTCAGTCCGTTATCGAGGAAAACTGACCCTGACAACTTATTGGATTCGGGCCCAAATGAACCCGTTGACAACAACCTAAAATGCTTAAGCCTTGTCAAGTAGTAATCCCCACCACTTATAAACCACACCCACACTTCGTGAGTTTTAGGTATGGCACTATGGTTTGGAGGTATGGGTGTTACAACCTCCCCCACTTATATTCGCAACGTCCTCGTTGTGACATGGCACATCACTCATTCCCAGTGACAGTGGTGGTTGCACGCTCCGGGTAGTCTTTTCCTCCAACCTCGTTGTATGGGAGGCTCCACCTCTCGGGTAGCCCTTTCCACTATCAGAGGGAACATGGCTATGATACTATTTGTAGTGTCTCGGGCTTAGGTCCCCGGTCCGTTATCGAGGAAAACTGACCCTGACAACTTATTGAGTTCGGGCCCAAATGAACCCGTTGACAACAACCCAAAATGCTTAAGCTCAAGTTGTCAAGTAGTAATCCCCACTGCTTATAAACCACACCCACACTTCGTGAGTTTTAGGTATGGCACTATGGTTTGGGGGTATATATGGGTGTTACAACCTCCCCCACTTATAACACCCCAACCCCAAACATATTGCCATACCTAAAACTCATGAAGTGTGGGTGTGGTTTATAAGTGGTGGGGATTACTACTTGGCAACTTGGGCTTAAGCATTTTGGGTGGTTATCAATAGGTCCATTTGGGCCCGTACCCAACAAGTTGTCAGGATCAGTTTTCCTCGATAACGGACCGGTGGCCTAAGCCTTGGACCTTACAAATGGTATCAGAGCCGATTTCCCTCTGATAGTGGAAATGACTACCCGAGAGGTGGAGCCGTACCTACAAAGAGGTTGGAGGAAAAGTCTACCCAGAGTGTGCAACCGTCACTTTCACTGGGAATAAGTGATGTGCCATGTCGCAACGAGGATGTTGCGAATATAAGTGGGGGAGGTTGTAACACCCCAACCCCAAACATAGTGCCATACCTAAAACTCACGAAGTGTGGGTGTGGTTTATAAGTGGTGGGGATTAGTATTCGATAACTTGGGCTTAAGCATTTTGGGTGGTTGTCAACGGGTCCATTTGGGCCCGTATCCAACAAGTTGTCAGGGCTAGTTTTCCTTGATAACGGACTGAGGACCTAAGCCCAGTACGCTATACATATGTAAGTTGCTCCATGATTAATATTTTACTTTCGCATGATACATAATTTTTTATTTTTTAGTAAACCATTTATTATTTTATAGCTTACACTAGTAGGTATGCGTGCTGAGGCTGATGCAGAAGGGAGGTGCATTACCGATGCTTAAATAGTTAATATCATTTTGCGAAATGAAGGACGATCTGATAGTTACAATGGTAGAGGGCATGGATTTGTACCTAAAGGGAGAGGTCATTGTAGATATGCAACATTTCTAGAGAATGATTTTGAAAAAAAGTTGGCAGAGATTCAACAGAAAATGGTGGCTGAAAATGATAAGAAGGCGAGAGAGCTTCATCAAGAAATCGAAACAACTTGTGAGAAGAAGATGATCGAATATCGACAAGAAGTGGAATCTGAGATTGAGTCAAAAATGAAGGCGGATAATGATAGGAAGGTTATAGAACTTCATCAAGATTTAGAGAGCGAATATGAGAAGAAGATGATCGCATTTTGTCAGGAAATGAAGTATGATATAGAATTGAAAATGAGGACAGATGAAGAGAAAGAAAGAACTTCATGCTGGAATAATGACATTTAAAAATTATCCCTTATCTGAGGGAACACCATCTTTTCATTCTCAACCTACATTTTATGGTATTCAACTAAACAAATATGACTGATTTTATTTTATATTATTTTATATATCAGACATGTATTTATTTTTTTATTGCCTTGTTGTCTTCACCAGATACTTATACTTCTCAGGCGAGGTCAAAATATGTACGTTCTGGTGGATGTGTTGATCCTAATGCAGAAACAAGGTCAAAATATGTACGTCGTAGTGGAGGTGTTGATCCTAATGCACAAACAGAAGAAGATGATTAGTTTAGTTAAATACTTATTTTTGAATTTTGAATGTGTCATTGTTTTTGCATTTCTAAAAACTTCATGTATTTCAACTTTTTGTAATGCATTTAAACTTTTCTAGAGTTGTAATATAAATATTTAGAACTACTCTTTTAGAAGAAAATGCTTATGTGGTGTTTGTCTGTTAATATGTTAATATATTGCTTCGTGATTGAGGAAGTTTAGAGAGATCAACAAAAAAAGATCGTTAATGTTACAATTAGAAATATATAATATATTGGTGGCATCAAAATTTCTATCTACCAATGCCAACATTCATATGTCGGTTGAGGTAGATTTAAATAGACGTTAAAGAACGTCAGAGTAGACATAGACAAATGTCGACATAATCTAACCCAACGTTATCTAATATCGGGCAAAATAATTATCTCTCATGACGTTAATACATGTCGGCCAAGGACTCCTTGGTTCAACGTTTATTAACATCGATAAAGGGCATTCAAGACTAAGTTCTGGAGAAATGTCGACTTATACCTATGCCGACAAGGCTAGGCCGAAATATATTTCAGATGTTTTTAAACGTCAATTCAGAGTTTGGTTGACGTTTTCTTAGACCTAAGTCGACATTTCCAAACGTCGAAAAAACCTGAATTTGTAGTAGTGCTTGATAATCACTTGACGGTGCGGTTGAGTCATCAGTCTAACTTTTTAGATATTCAACCCCACACCTACCTTTATGATCCAACCTTTGGATCAACCTGAAATTTCTTTTTAGTGGAAACTCAGATTGAAGGATTAAAGCGAAAGCGTCTTGGGGCAAGATTTGCCGTCCAAAGTCGAATGATGGATGGGGCATTATTGACCTAAAAAACTACCTAACGCCCTGCTAACAAAATCATCCATCAAAATTGTTGACTTCAAAAAGCCAAGCCTTGGCTCTCCTTGATCATAAGCTCCTGTTACTATAGAGCTGGTGCTATTGTGCTACAGGAAGGGAAAAAGAAACCTTGCTCTCCGATTTGGAAGGACCAACGTAAGGGCTCAACAGGACTTAGAGAGGTCATTCACAAGAATTTGGGAAATGGGGAATCCACATAGCTCTGGAGGGATGCTATTTCCAATCGAAGACCACTGAGAGAGGATTTCTCAAAAATTTGGATGATGGCAAGAAATAAATACGTCTCGGTTAGAGCAGGTGTAACACCCCCAAAAATGAAAAAGTCGCACACCGTGGAACAAGAAGTTTCCGGGTGGGGATAAATAGTGAGGAGCTTATTACTGGACAACCCGGCTTAAGCATTTTGGGGGTGGTTAATCGGGTCCGTATAGGCCCGATCTCAAGAGATTGTCAGGACCAGTAATGCTCCGCTAACGGACCGAGGACCTAAGCCCG
The DNA here is from genome assembly GCA_037367405.1 of Ottelia alismoides. Classification (NCBI taxonomy): domain Eukaryota; kingdom Viridiplantae; phylum Streptophyta; class Magnoliopsida; order Alismatales; family Hydrocharitaceae; genus Ottelia; species Ottelia alismoides. Next base: position 1,004,647 of record JAZKJV010006370.1, on the reverse strand, counting down.
GGTCGTTACAGCAGGTCTGCCTCATTTAGAGTTCCCCTCTGTGTACATATCCACACATCTATTTATTACATATGTAGAATTAGGCACGTCTTCCGTTATAATGTATAATGTATATGTTTCTGTAAAAAAGACTGTCACAGAAATTAACATATGTTTCACGAGCAGCTAGCAAATGATGATTGACATAAGTACAACCAAAGCCAATGAATAGGAAACATTTTGTTATTTTTAATGTGACAGTACAAAATAAATTCAATAAGGAATACTGTCTTTCATGATATCATTGATTTTTCTCCTGCTAGATTGAAAATTGTACACTACGATGGAGGGAGAATGAGAAATAGACTAATTTTAATTGAAAAATATATAAAGTACTGAAGGTATAACATCAGGTTTATAATTCTACAGCAATTACAACTTAGATGCGCAAAGATGAGTTCAAATGGTGAAATACATGCATGAAGTTCCACAAATCCATAATCTAGTAATCTGACAGTCGTGTAAAGCATAAGCTAAAAATATCATAAAAATAGGAGCATGACGCTCGCTTCTTTCGCATACATAGTTATGTATTCTTTGAGGTTCCTCCTGTGGGTGCTGTATCACTTGTAGGATCTCACCATCATCTCCAGTTTCACCTCAATCTCCTTCATCGTGGGCCTCTCTTCACCACGCAAATTTAAACAATTTACGGCTAGAATTGCCATTTCTTCTACATCTTCAGCTCTCCCTTCTTCCACTACTATATCCTTAACAATCTCAGATATTCGATTCTCTCCCACTAAAGTCCGGAAGAGAGCCACCATATTCTTCTCTTCATTTGATTGATTGCGTGTGTATGGCATTTCTCCTGTCAATAATTCAACCAGAATGACACCAAGACTGTAGACATCACTCTTCTCGTTTAACTTCCCCGTGTTAAGATATTCAGGATCCAGATATCCCCATGTTCCTTGGACTGCTGTAGTGATGTGAGTTTGATTGGACTGCAGAGTCTTCGAAGCTCCGAAATCTGATAATTTCGATGTCAAGTAATCATCCAGAAGTACATTTGCCGACTTTATATCTCTGTGGATGATAGGCATGGATACAGCTGAGTGGAGATATGTCAGGGCTCTCACAATTTCTGTGGCGATTCTTATTCGATCAATCCATGATAATGTAGTACTGAACTTTTTTCCATGCAGATGGTCGTAGAGTGTCCCGTTAGATATAAATTCATAAACTAATATTGGAACTTCACTCTCCAAGCAACACCCGTATAACTTTACCACGTTTTTGTGATTGATTGGAGAAATCAATGTGACCTCGTTGATGAATTGGATGACTTCAGCTTGCTCGATTACATTGGACAGTTTGATTGCTGCCACCCTCTGATCTGACAATAGGCCCTTGTAAACTACGCCATGGCCACCACGACCAACAATCCGAACTTCATCGAAGTTATTTGTCGCTTTCTTTAACTCCTTAAGCGAAAAGATTTTAATCCCTTCAGCACGAACCTCATTTGTAGCACGGCATTGTTGCATTAGCAAACGATAATTTTGAGTGAAGTGTTCTTTTCTAAGTTGCTTTGTCTTTCTTTTCTTCAAGGTCTTGTAGCAAAATATAGTGCAACCTAATAAAGATACCAAGCCAGTTCCAACTCCAACTCCAATTCCTGTGCATGTCAGGGAAATACATAAATATGTTAACAATGATACTATATCGGAACTATGTCCTTTAATGGGAGAAGTATGTGAAGAGAAACGATTATATTTAAGCGTAAATTACAAGAAGGTTAGTTGATTCTCAATTAATTAAGGGCTTTATTTTTTCGAATGTAACAAAGAGGTCCCTAATCTTTCAACTTTAAGTTTTAACGTCGACAAGTAAGGGCCGTGAAAGCTTAGGAAAGTTTATATTTGAGATGAAAAAAATAAGATCAGGCACATCTTCGTTACATTTAAAAAGTAAGGCCTCTAGTTGCAACAAATAGTTGGGGCCTTTGTATAATTTATCCAAACCTTTATTACAGATGATAGTAATATTTCATATTGCATGATGTACATATTATATGTCGGTTATTGAGTTTTTTGATGTAATTCTTATTTTCATATTTCTTATTTCAGTCTTTTAACCTCTCCCCTTCCGAGTATCTATGTAATTTTCCTTTTTTTATTCCTCTAAGGTATCATGCTATATAAGAAACCTTAGACCCATGGAAGAAGACAAGTCATTTCATTCTCTCATATTTTTTCAACATGGTATCAGAGTAGCGGTCTTAGACCGGTGTTCTGATCGAAATCATGTAGCCACTATTACGTGATCTTTTCTCTTGTAGGTCCTTGCATACATGGAGTTTATTCTTGTTTTTGTAGGTGTGATTAATAACGTATTAATTTTATTATTTTAATATCTAAAAATCCATTTTATTCACTAGCACAACCTAAATATAGAATGTAACAGTACACACCAACCCCAGATTATCTCCATTAATGTATTTCCATTCGAAATCTAAATCCCATCTATGGCATCAACCAATAACAAGCAGCCACGTAATGGGCGACACACGGGATGTGCGTTGTGGCGGTGACGTCAATGGCAACACATGGGTTCGATGGTGATGTATCCCAACAACAATCGCATGTGTTCGGAAGTGGATGACGAGCAGTTGTACGATGAGCAACGCGTCTGCACTGGTCCGTTTCTTGATTAACGTGTTGTTAAAAAAAGATGGATGGTGATGTTTTATGGGAGCCATTTTGTTCTTGATCTTAACATAATCGTCAAATTTAATCCATTTTTACATTTTTTTGTTTAATTGATTAGATATTTAAATTTCAATTACACATCATATCTTTCTTTTATTTCAAAGTTGAAGTTGTCGTGACTTGGAGTTTGGGGCAGAGTTTGGCGGATGGAAGACAAAGACAGAGGTAAAGGCTGATGCATAGGAGGCGGAGGATGGAACATGGGAGATAGAGTGGTATAGGTTCTATTTTATATTATGGATATACTATTTTTATATAATTAGAATTATACTTTACAAAATTATTCATTGATTTTAAAATTCAAAATTTTATTTTATAGATTACCCATTTTATAAAATAATTGATAAATTACTAACCAACTTTTTATTTTGCCGATCACCATACAAAATTTGCAAAATGAGTACGAACTTTATAAAGGTAGTGTGAATCTTTACAATTATAACTTGTTAAATACAAAGACTTACAAAAGGAGCACATATTTTACAAAGGAACACAGAAAAATAAAAAAAATTCACTCATGTCACTTTAAAAAGAATGTTGGCAAATGATATGTGGAAATAAATTAGAATCATGCAATTCATTTTACAAAGAATGTTAGCAATTTTACAAATAAAATAATTATTTTACTAAAAAACTATTAATTGAGAATGTAAAAAAATATTGTGAAATTTACAAATCTAATACAAATTTTACATAAAACTCATTAGGGTTTACAATTAAATGTCTAATCCAATTCATTGAGCACATATTTGGAAATTTACCAATAAAGGTGTTAACAAAAAAATTCAAATTTGGATGTGCCTGAAATAGTAATGTATGTTATTAAATAAATTTCAAATTCAAAATAAAAAGGATGATTAAAATTTTTGGGTAAAATACTGTTAGATCGAGATTCCATGGCCCTTATAGATTACCCACCATAGATATGGTGAGTCCCTACCTCATTTGAAGGGGTCCCCATACATACATGCATATATACATATTCTTCATCTTAGGGCGAATCCACTCTCATCGAGTACTACTAGCATCTAATCGACCTTTGTGAGGAGCTTGCAGTATTTCAGCCTGCTTATTATAATGTGAATGTACAAAAGCAATCTGATTAGCAAGTGTATCATTTTTTTGTTGTACTGCATCATAGATACCATGTAGTAAAGGAGCAATTTTCAATATAAGACACCCTCCATCAATCAAGACTATCTTTTGTCATCTTCATGAATTGGGGACTTCTGTTGGATGATTTTCCACATTGTCTCCTACATGTAATTCTATCCACTTTGCTTCATCTGAAAGAGGGAGATGGTAGAGATTTTGAGGAGGTTGAGGTTGTGAATCTACTTGTGGTCATGGAAGTGACTTAAGTTGCGGTCATAAATGTGGTCGTGCCCAAGGACGTGCCGCTAGCACTCCTCAGTACCCAAAACACATCCACTGTCAATGCAGGAACCATATGTTGGAGCACTGTTGGGTAAAGTTTGGCTATCCATCCTTTGCCAATAGTGCCTATGAGAATGCATATGATATTACAAATATATCTCCTAATCAAGACTCTAGTGGATAGACTATACAACGTATTGTTAGTACAAATTACTCACATCTGATTCAGCTCCTACATAACTCCAATTGTTCTACCAATGAAGAACTACTACTACTCGTAGGGGTACCACTTTAAGTACAATAGCCAGTACTGTTGTTGCTTCTACTCCTACTTGGGTTATTGATTTTGGAGCTTCTACACATTTGATAAGAGAAGGTAGTTGATCAATCCTCAATTAATAATCTTTATTATTTCATTTTAGCTTTAAATTCCTTGTAAAACACATGTAAATAAAAACTAATTATCATTAATTGAGAATCTAACATTGTTTGTTAATATTTTATATTTAACACTTATTTACACTAAAATAAAAGAATGAAGAATAAAAATAAAAGAAGAAGGTTGTATATTATGCATGTACTATAGATATAGTCTGACCCAAAACCCCGAGACTAGAACAAGCCTTGACTTGGTCGACAAGGAATTCTACATTAATCATGGTTGGATTGAAAAGTTACGCATCAATACATGATTTCAGGTCCTTTCAGAAATCTCCTTCCATATACTTTATCCATTCTTAGTTTCTAATCATACAATAGTTGAACTCGTGTGAAGTGTTTGACACATTTCTTTCTTATCCTCTTGTTGCACTTTACTTTGTCCTCTATAGTAGTCTAATAACCTTCTCCACCCCATCTTCATCAGCGAACCTAGTTTGGGTCACCAATGGGACTCATTCCCATGTTACTACTATCGGGAGTATGGACTTCTCCTCCAAGTTCTGACTTATTGGAGTTCATTGTTCCCATCATTCCCCTTTGACCCTGTTGTTTGTTGATAAGATGTGTACTAAGCTTAAATTTCATGTGCTTTTTTTGATGAATTCCGCTTTTATTTTAAGGACATCCTTACAAGGCAAAATTTTGGTGAGGGACATGATAATAGCGACTCTATAGCATTGACTTGACCTCTAATTACAAATTTATTGGTGATGCGTCCAACAATCAGTTCCTTCACCGTCTCCGTCTTGGGCATCCTTCTGCTAGGACCCTCTCTATGATGTTCCATGAAGTCTATATTCCTAAGACATTTGAGTGTGAGGCATGTGAGTTCGGGAAAACCATCGACCTTCCTTTCCTTCTCGTCTTGAGTAGTGTCGTAGTTCTCCATTTGCTTTAGTCCATTGTGATATTTGGGGTAACTGTCTAGTTTGTACTTTAAGTGATCGCATATATTTTATAGTTTTTATGGATTATTACAGTAGATCTTCTTAGATATACCTGATAAAAAATGTTCAGAGATGAATAAAATTATCAAAAATATCTTTCAGTGAATCAATATTTTTTCTACTTCTGTTCAGATTATACAATCTGACAATGCTCTTGAGTGCACCTAACATGACTTGATATCATTCTTTTCTTCTCAGAGCATTATACATCAGATTTTCTGTCCATATACTTCCCAGCTAGGCATCTTCTTGATATTGCATGATATTAACCCACTCATCTGAAGATTCTTAAGTTCTACTAGGGGAATGCCATTTTTATAGGTGTTCTTCTCATAAACATGGTTCCATCTTCTGCCCTAAAGGGGGACACTCCTTTCTCTTTTTTGTACCCCAATGAGCCACATTTCCCATTACCATTGAGGATCTTTAGGCACATTGTGTTTGTCCATATCTTAGTTCTGATAAGTTATCACCGAGAGAGATCACATGTTTTCTTAGAGTACTCTTGCACTCAAAAGGGCTATAAGTATTATGACCTTGTTGGGCATTGGTACTGTATTTTTGTTGATCTCACTTTCTTTAAAGAAAGCCAACTACTTTACACAGTTTGTTAGTGTCATCCCTTTGGATCTACCTCCACCATCGACTGTTTATAAATGAAAACACAGTACTTTACATGCTTTTGCACCTTTACGTGTTCTTTATTTGTTGGATAATATGTCTTCAAGTGCTCCCACCATTATTGTATCGAATACGACTCAGAAGTTCCATACAACTCTCCGGAAATCATATAAGAAATGTAATTTTCTTCATATGTCATATTTTACTTCTATTAATGGTTTATCTAGTTGTGACTAGAGAATTGTAGATGATCTAATGGCTTTTTCTATTCCACAAGATCATCATAGTGCATTGCAAGACCATTGTTGGCGGGAAGCCATGGATGAGGAGATGGATGCACTTACATCTAAGAACATGTGGGATCTTGTGCCATGCCCATGGGGTAGTCAAAACTGTTGGCATGCAGATGAATCTTCACGATCGAATAGTCACTTGATGGGTCCATTGAAATGTTGAAATCTAGTTTGGTTTCTAAATGCTTCACACAGACCTATCTGTGGATTACTTTGAACTTTTTCTTTAGTCGCGAGAATGGGATCCATTGATGAACCTCGGTTTCATCATGATAATTTCCACATATTAACGCCATAGCTTAAATTATTGTCGATAAAATTAGATTAATTTTTGTATATATCTTGATCTTAAAATAAATTAAAAATACAAAAAAATGACAAAATAAAAAATCATAGTATTTTTATACCTTTACAAATGCTCACAAAAATATTTCTTCCTTTATTTGACTTCTTTTACTTTTGGTCAACATGAAACTTGTAGATCACGTTGAGATCTACAACTTTTATGTTTTGAATTTTTTCAAATTCGACCCCTTCTCCTTCTTTTTTGATGTTTTCTTCTAAATAATCTCATTGGGCAATGTGGCTCGTTCTGGTTGAGCCACACAGCCCGCTCTCCTCGCGCCACGTGCCTCCCATCTTAGCCATTTGATCAACTCTGTTGTGTCCATCTCTATTGCATGTCCGCGCTCTTTTCTCCGCCCTTTGATCTCCCTCCAGATCGCATCTCGCACGTCCAAGCCCGCTCGATTCTTGATCGTTGGATCTCTATATCCAATGGTCAAATGCGCCTAACCCACAACTTTTGGATGTGGCCTGATCGATTAGATCAAGGTCACTCCCTTACGTCCATCTCTCAGTCGTTGGATCGCAAGATCCAATGGTTGAGACCTCGTCTCCTTCCTCCAGCTACTCCTTCTCTCCCACGATCTCCACCACATAAACCGCATGCCCCCTTCACATTTTCTCCACCTTCCCAACGTTCCCCTTGCCTCTCTAACCATGTCCGGTCAAATCCTACTCCTCCTTCATCCTCGCGGACCACATAGATCCTCACGCTCCCCTCTCTCGTGCTCCATATCTCCATTTCTACCAACGTTGTCCACCACCTTTGACTCCAACCTTCCACCTTCAAATATGTCATCACCGCCCAATTTCAACAACGTATACCTTTACGGGCCACGACCTAGCATCTCTCTATATCCCCATGACAGGGGGAGACTGATCGATGATGCGAAGACCGTTGTGGCTCCCGTGATGACCCTTGGCCATGGTAGGCCCAGCCTTCGGCCTTCAAAATGTTGGCAAGCTGATCCCCATGGCTGGGGGAATGCAACAATGAATAGAGTGCACACCGGCGCTCAACCCAAGCCCTCTCCTCTGCTTTGATCTCCAGGTGAGTCTTCTTAGCTTTTTCTTTATGTTTCTTCTGATTAATTAGGCGTCCCATCTTATTTCCTCCAGCATTTAAACACCACATTTGCTTCACCACTTCTCGCTCATCTTCGCGCAATCATCCGACTGTCTCCTCCTAGGGATGTCAGCGGGTCGGGTTTGGAGCAGGTATTACTATTCCCAAACCCATACCCATTTATAATATCACTATCCATACCCGTCCATTTATTAAACGGGTAATTTCTAGCGGGTACCTATATACCTGTCGGATACCCGTGTACCCATTGGGTACCCATATCTTTGGCATGGTAAATCTTAAGCTGTTTATAAATGTATACACAATTTTCACAAATAGACGAAATAGAGTGAGATCGTGTAATATGGCAATTCATAAAAATGTGCAATATATAGAGAATATTAAATATTTATATATGTTAAGTGTTTAACTCTTTTATATTGATAGTTTTTATTTATTAAAGATACAAAATGTTAGTTGAATATGAATAAATGGATGGACAACAGAAAATTGAGTTGGATATTTATACATGTAGAGCGATACATATTAGATATGAAATGGATTTGGGTCTAGTTTTACTAAAATGCAATATACATATCTATCTTTTTATATATATATATATATATATATATATATTATTCGAGTTCGGGGCAGGTCCGAGTTCAGGTACCCACAAGGCAATCCCAAACTCATACCCATAACCGCACGGGTAGTCAATTCAAAACCAAACCCGTCCAAAAGTAAATGGGGGAAGGTTTCGGGTTCTTAAATGGGGCGGGTTTGGGTCAGGTACCCAATGGGTAGACCCAGATTAGCATCCCTACCTCCTCCCTTCTCCATCACCTGAATGCATCCGCTACACCTCCTCTCCAGTTTGTCGGAGATGGAGCTCCGGTTCCCCTTCTTACCGCTCGCACGGAACCCCATCTCAGTCACAGTCATCTATGCACGCACGCTTCGGCTATCTGCTAGCGTTTGCGGGTACTGCTTCATTGGTCGGAGCCATCATTGGGCTGTTTTCCAAAGCTTCACCTCCGACGATCTCACATCGCCACTTCGATCTAGACCGCCCCAACGGTTCTCCTGCGTTTGAGCTTCATCGTCGACTCCTCCTAGACCTTCCGCAATCATTTGACGGCCATTGGATGCTTGGAGGAGGAAAGATCCCTTCATCGGAGCCCCGCCAAGTCCGCCGCAATAGGCGGCGGTGAGGATGAATGCAATGTACAGTTGTCGTCCGATCCTCACGATCAGATGGCCGATAGGAGGCCACATGTTTGCCCCCGAGCCATTATTCCTAGCCTCCATGTTCAGGGCACCTGAGCCAAACCAAAGCACCATCAAAGTCCACATGGCCCGAGCCTTGCTGCGCCTCAATCTGACCCCAGCCCCACATGCCTTGGTCACGTAAGGGATGGGCAAATTACGGGGGGGGGGGGGGGGGGGGGGGGCGACTTCTCCAATTTGTATTCTGATCCTTCGAGCATGTGAAGAATATTCATGCCGATGGTTAATTGCACCCGATCTGCTCCGGATTTTAATAATTGCAATTTCGACCCCGTGTGTGGGAAAATTACAAGGAAGGCCTCATGACTTTTATTAATTATATTTAGGATCTTCCAAGGGCCTGTTTGTAGTAGTTTATCTATTTATTTTGAAGTTTTCTTTATATTTATTGTCCTGGACTCTTTTTGAATATCTTGAGCATGCGATCTCCATTTTAGTTGATTTCAGTTTCGTTTCAAAGCTTATTTCCTTGTCTATCTATTGGCATTAATTGTTCTTCAATTTGATATATAAAATCCAGATGATTAATTATATTTATGTGTCGTCACCTGCCTAATGATTTTAATACCATTGGTTAATTTATCGAGTAAGTTTGCTTTGTAAATTGATTCTGAAATTGATCACTTGTTAATTGCTCATTGATTCTATCTAATTTGGGCATATTTGCATAATTTTACACTTGCATTATGTTGCATCATAAAAACCAAATAAAAAGTGTCCTCATTTGTTGGCCTGCTAGTTATTAGTTCATCACTTAATCAGAGTATTACGAGTCTAAATAAGTTCTAAAGAGGCCCGCATCCTTGAGTTCGACTTTGGGCTTTCTCAAGTAAATAAATTTGACCGCTTGTATTTCATTAACAAATTAATCTGAGTGGTTTTTGATCGATCCAATTTTGCCCAACTGCAATGAGATTCGAGTGTTAATTCTACACTATTAATAGGACAATTTTCAGGATTTTCAAATGGCTTCATTGTCGAGGACACGACTCATCTTTCATTTTATCTAGATTTTTATTATTTTATTAAGTGGTACTTTTTAATACTTAGGTCGAGTCATTTTTTTGTTACATTATGTTGATAATTCTTGAATATCTATCTAATATTTGCTTTTTGTGGCAGGGTTCCTTAGCGACCAAGGAGGCAAGGAGCAGGAGCTCCTTATACAAGGAGCCGCGGAAGCTCCATTGGAGAATATGATGAGAAATATAGTTTCGCATTTTTCATGCATTCATTGCAATAATTGTATTTACAACAGTCTTCGTTTGAAGACTCGTGATTGTAAATGAACGGAGGCAATTGTGGTTGTGTGAGGCTTGTCCCACTTGAGTGTCGGCTTAGGATCAGGCACGTGTCTCTTTGAGCTATTTATTTTTTATCTTATGTGTTTGATCGTAGGTAGGATACTCTAAATTGAGACACACTTAGACATCGCTTCACGTAGCCAAAATAAAATATGTTCTTTCCCCGCTAATAGAAGAATGTTAGGTGCAATTTTTATCAACTTGCATACATTCAATTTTTTATTTTAATTCAGTATTCTTTTTCATGATGATAGCTAAAGGATCTGCGAGTTTTCTTCTTTAGTATAGATCACGATTTTATCGTATGCATCAGCTTTTTCTCAACATCCCTTCCTGGATTGATCACCTAGGATTTAATGGAAATTGGGAATGAGCGTTAGACTATGTTTGATTGATTTGTGTTCTCATTAAATTGGTGATAACCTTAAAGCTAAAAATTGTGACTGTTAATGCAAGTTGACCAATAAATGGAGTAAAATCAATTTTTGGGAGAGCAACACCCCTTTTTACGTAGGATATTTTAATTTGACATATCATTAAGCCTTACGTAAATTACAATGAATTTGCTTTTATCACCAATAAAAATGAAAATATAAATGACCAACATTTGTTGGTTTCATGTATGAGTTGGTGAATCAAGGGTGTTGCTTGATTGATTGAGTCTTTTTTGTCGATTTTCGAAATCCTCTTATAGACTCTACGTACTCCATTCATCTCCATAGTTTCATTCCTTCACGTGTAAATCTATCCTAACCTCTTTGTTCCCCTCAGGTCTCCCCAACTTCACTTACCCATGTATGTACTTAGGCTATTCTCAGTATAAGTATAAGGGGACCTAAGTCCCCGTAAATTCCAAACGCATTTTTCCCTTCTCACGATACTTAGGTTATTTCAACCTAAGTATAGGGGGCATCCTCTTCAGTTCCAATATCCTTTCCTATATCTTAACTAAAGCTATGGATTTGTATCACTTAGTGTTATGAGGACATAACATAAGTTAAGTATAGGGGGGTATATGGTATCTATTATACACACACACACACACACACACACTTTAGCCATAGCTCTTATTTTGAATATTTTGAAAAAAACTTAATTTTTTTCTAGGCTAGAGTATACTTTTCTCATGAACTAAATGGGATAAAATTTTTTCTCTACTATTTTACATTATTTTTGAAGAAATTATTTTGAAAATGGCTTGAAAAATGGGTTTTCTTATTTTGAAAAATCATTTAAAAAATGTTTGAAAACTCTTTATAAATGTGACGCTATTTTGAAAATCTTTTCAAAATTTGTGTTCAAAAAGGAGGGTCTAAATGAGACTAACCTGTGTTTGTAAATATTGTTTTTTGAAAAAAAAGGAAAAATAAAATGAAAAATAAAAAAATGGATGAAAGAGTTGGTTTAATACCTGACACTTACACATTCACGCAGGATTAGAGATGTTCAAGAACACTTGGTTTAAGAGGTCTTAAGATATTAAGTTAACCAACCTTAGTTATAATGGTCTTTGACTTAATTATCCACATTTCCCTAATTTGGAAGATTTGCATGCTATATTGTGTGCTTAGTCTCTAGCCTTAAGAATACGATCAACACTTCACATGCACGACTGTAGTTACGATGAGATGAGTTGAAATTTCACTTAAGGTACTAGGATGAGGAATTCCATTTCAGTCTCGATTTAATAATACTCGAGGATGGGATAAAATCATTCAAGGATTCATGAAACCTGAGTGTCAGCATATTTAGACAGTATGAGAGCATGGTTCTGTTCTATCTCTTAGCATTTACCTATTTGCCAGGGTGTGATAAATTAAAAACAATGTTGATCTGTGTGCGCCAACTCTTGGTAAAAGCAGTAGATCTAGAAAAAAGCAAAAAAAAAAGATAAATATTGAAAGAAAAGCTCTCGCTTACAAAGTCAATTATCAAAGAGCTTCCACCAAAGGCGAGCGCTCCCAACCATTTCAAACTATTAGGACCAGGAGTCAGGTTAAAGGGCTCTACATCGTCAATGCTACAAGTATGTATGTAGAAGGTAAATTAGATACCCAAAAAGGTACACCCTGGTGTACTCCCAGGAAAACAACCTCAAACAACTCCAACTTCTCTTGAGACAATGATCGACAACAAAATTATGTGTTGAGTTAATAAGGTACTTGAGAAGATCATTGTTCCAATGAGAGGAACAGAAGAAATGACACAATCCTATGCCCTTCATCAACTGGCCTGCCACTACATTTCTGAGTCTAACAACTAAAGAGACGGTGGATTGGATGCAATATTTGGTTTATTCCCTAATGTTGAGGATTGGGTTCATAGGAGAGTCTCTTGGACTAGAACCTTGGGTGACGTTGTGACTCTACTCTTGTTATTGCAGTCAACACTTAATATCATATCCTTATTATATATGTAAACAGAGAGAGTCTGAGGATTAGGGAAATTGGATACCTCTTGATTAGAGCTTGGTTAAGCTTTGAAATTTTGGATCTCTAAAAATTGGAAGTTCTTGAAAAGATCAGGTCTTGTACTCACATTGCACAATCAGGGGTTAATACAACTCACTCATTCTTGCTCGAGGACGAGCATAATTTAAGTATAGGGGGATGATGAACCTCGGTTTAATCATGATAATTTCCATATATTAACTCCCTAGCTTAAATTAATGTCAATAAAAACCAGATTAATTGTTGTATATATCTTGGTTTTAAAATAATTAAAAATACAAAAAATGACAAAATAAAAAATTGTAGTGTTTTTATACCTTTAAAAATATATCTCCCTTTGTTTGACTTCTTTTGCATTTTTGGTCACCATGAAACTTGTAAATCTGATTGAGATCTACAACTTTCATATTTTGAGTTTTTCATTCTCCTTCTACTTCTTTTTTAATGTTTTCTTCAAAATAATCTCATTGGGTCACGTGGCTCATCCAGATTGAGCCACGCAGCCCGCTCCCTCGCGCCACATGCCTCCTGTCTCAACCATTAGATCATCTTTGACGTGTCCATCTCCACCACACGTCTACGATTATTTATCTGCCCTTTGATTTCCCTCCAGATCGCATCTCGCACGTCCAGGCCTACTCGATTCTTGACCATTAGATCTCTATATCCAACGTGAAGGATATAGAAGGATCCTTAAGTGCATCATGGAAGCATGGTGATCGTATCATATATGATCAAGAGCGACTAGTCATGCTAGTTGCTCGGTGTAGTGGAATTTAAAAAAAAAGTAAACGATGAAACCACATGATCCATAATACATTTGTGAATCTTTTTGTGTAACCACATAGTAGATATAGGAATACCTGTTGTAGCATGGTTGCGATCAATCTTCTAAGAGAAGAAGCCTCATGTCTCAAGTTCAACCTTCAGAGGAGACGCTTGAGAGCGCAGGGATGAGTCGCGGGGATCTCGCAATCCAAGTAGTTGTCCAAGCAAGGGAACTCCTGATCGCTTTACATGAGATCGTATGTCTTCTTCACGAGCGAGATGCACCAAATAAGATGGAGTACCGAGAGTCATCGAAACGACAACAAATCAGCAAGACGACGACGACGAGGAGGGCCTTCTTCCTTCTAGGGTTAGGATGGACGGCCACCCAAAGAGAGAGAGGAGGAAGAGGGCACGTGAGAATGAGAGAGAGAGAGAGGAGAGACTTGTTGAACAACTTGTTGTAACTTTGAAGAGCATGGGGTGCCTCTTCTTATGTAGTATTTTAGGGATCCATGGACTACACAAAATCAATGGATGAGATTGATTTGTGTTTCTTTCAATGTCTAAGATTTTGTTGTATAAACACAACAACAATTAATTTAGTTTATATTAAATCTATATTGATAAAGAAATATAATTTATTTCCATAAATTAAATAAACTAATCATAGAGATAATGGAAAGAAAGCTTCCTCTCTAATAAATAGAGTGGACGACCACCCTTTCCTTGTTGGAATTGGTGGTCGTCACCCCTATAATCAAGGGGAGTGGAGATTGCACATAATCTCCATTATCCGTTAATTATCTCCATGTTTTGCAAAAACAATTGTTGTAAATTATTCATCAAAAATAATTCATAATATTTTGTGAATATTGCAATCTTGCTATTGGAAATTGGTGAATCAAATTCACAACCCAAAATAAAAAATGATTTATATTTTCAATTAATTATCCAATGTGAATCCAAATCACATCAATAATTAACCAACAAATATAAATCATAGCAAACTCTCTCTAATATATTATAAATCATATTTATAACATATTATAAATAATATGGATACTCTTATCCATATTATACTTATCTACAATAATTAAGTCATATTTAATTATATTGGATAATCATTCTCATTTTCCAATATAATGTGAATCAAATTCACATTATTCATGATAATTAAATCACATTTAATTATCCATTTCTCTATGCTTTCAACAATGGAATTATTCATGAACTCTTTCAAGAATAATGTGTATTCTCCTTAGGTACTTGGATGCAAAGGACATGACGATTGTATTGTTCCACGTATAGTGACTTGGATAATGAGATCATATCTCAAATCCAGATCTCACGGATCTCCCATAGATGCTTGATTAAATCAAGTCCATAAACCTAATTTTCTCATTGCATCTGAATCTCATTCAGATCAGTATCCAACAATTGGACTAAGATCAAGTTACTTCTCTACTGAGAGGAGTCACTAAAATACAAACCTGTTTCATCACTCTCTCGGAATGGAAGCGTCATGGTTATACAATTGTTTATGATCACATCACCCTTAAGTATTCCTAATACCTATACAACATGTATATTGGAAGACCTTCGAATAAACCCAAAGTTATAGATCTCTTTTAGACTATCACCTTCAGGGTTTTATCATTAAGGTTCTCATTTGATCATTGGGATTTGGTATTGATCCTATGCTTTCCAAAAGCATATATCATACCTATAAATTCTGTCAAGCTTCATAAGCGAGACGACCAAGCGTGGAATTTATCGATCCCAATATCTCATGAGTGAGCTCATGTTTTCCGGTTTAGAAGTGAACCTGTATGATCCCTTTGAGATTGTATTACTCATATGCCCTTATATGCACACCAGCTCGCCGATATATAGACCTTGGTTAGGTGATCAATCTATTGGTCTACCAAATGTACATACTCAGACATATAGTAACACATATGTCTCAAGTCAGAGGATGTGTGCCTATATCGCAACAGCATACGATGTAGGACTTTGTCTATCTCGATCTCGTTAAGTCAACTCTTTGACCTAACTTATCTAACACCTCCGAATCTCTATTCCTATGCAGAGGACCTGCATCAAGAGATCAGTTAGATATCAGCCTTCAGAGAAAGGATTGTCATCTCTTTCTCAGACTGGAGATCATCTCTTAATAATCATTTGACGGTGCTCGATGAGTCCTCAATCTAACTCTTTAGATATTCATCAAAGCACCAGCCTCTATGATTGAATCAACAATTGTATGATCATTGAGATGGACATAACCTTAATTGTATAAGGGACCTATTATGCAAATTAGTTAGTCTTCATTTCAGATCAGGGAATGATATTTGCAATAATATTTATTACATACTGGCTCGTTGTGGGCTCGTATGTCCAACAATCTCTCACTAGCCCAAAGAGCCTTTAATGTGCTAATCATTTAAACATGCACTCATGTTACAATCATAGGCTATTAAGAAAAATAGCTAGATAAGCTGATCAGTCACTCTCTTCCTAAAAGACTATGCCAAGTCTTTTTACAGCACTTGCATATCTCTTAGTAACAGTGCTCGCATCCAATGCGAATGTTGCATCTTATGCAACCAATACTCAATCTTGTTAAAGTAGTTATAGTGTCCTTGACACTATTGCTCATATAATTATTATACCCAGTATTAATAATCCTTATCACAATACCTTTATTCCTGGAGATCTCTATCTCCTAAGGTATCTGCAATTAAGACCCTTAGAGATCACTATCTATAAAGTATTAAACTTTTGAAGATAAGACTCTGAGATCACTATCTCTAAGTTTTGTCATCTTTGAAGATATTGTCATTACGACAACCAAGTGTTTTATCTCCATAGTTAGATTAATAGCATTTTACTACTCCCACTGCATGGTAGACATCTGGTATTCGTACACATCTAGCATACACTCGTCTTTTCGCCACTGATGCACATGGGCAAGCAATTCTAGCATTCACTTCCTCAACTCTTTGAGGTGCTATCTCTTTAGATATGTCAGTACCATATCTTAAGGTAAGAAAGCCTTTCTTGGAATTTTCAAGAAAATGTAACATGTCCAAGGTGTACTACAAATGTGACAATCCCAATACCCTCTTCTCTTTGCTTCTGAACACTTTCAGATTTAAGATCTTAAGAGGTATCGTTGAGATCATATCTTAAGTTATGGAATAGACAGATTATAAAACACTTATTATTTTCCTTATATCATTTTAATTGATTAGGATATTATCTACATTTAGCATGATGAAGACAAGGACACTCCCACTAAGCTTCACACGGTTCATAAAGATTCTATCTGAAATCATAACAATTATAAGTTCATAAAATCTTATGTTCCAGCTACAAGAAGTTTAGTTGAGTCCATAGATGGGTTCTTTAGCTTGCACACCTTGCTTTCCTCAACCATGAAGCCCTAGGGCTACTTCATGTGAATATCCTTATAGAGGTATTCATAGAGGAATACGATCTTGACTTACATCTTAAAGATGCCATAGTCAAGTTATGTAGCTATAGTTAGTAATATTCTGATGAGTTCAAGCATGGTCACTGAAGATCAAGTCTCATTGCAAGCAATGTCTTCTCTTCAAATGTATAGCTCATGGCTACGATCCGTGCTTTGAAGGTCTCTACCTTTTCATTAGGTTCCCTCTTTCTCTTGAAGATCCATTTACACCTTAACAAGTCTTACCCATATAGGTGGATCCTCGAGGGTCCATATACAACACTTGTATATGAAGTCTACTTTAGCCTTTATTTCTAAAATCCATCTTTACATGTCATGACCCTCAACATCGTTACATGAAGTTCGATCATTGTCAGACTTAACTAACACATGGGATACATCCTCAAACTCATTTGAAGAGGTATTAGTGTTTCATCTTTAATTGTCCTTTCAGTTTTTGATTTCTGGAGCCTTACTATCATCTCAAGATTAAATGAGTTTCTTTACTTCATTTTCATCTTGATTCTCAAGAGAGTCATCTTCTAAAAAACACATTCTCAAAGATGAGATCTTTTAAGAATCTCAAGGTCATAAAGTAGGTATCCAATACCATCCTTTATTTTCCTAATGAAGTAGCACTCTCTGTGCTAGATTCCATATTACATGCATGGAACCTTATTAAGGATATATATTGTAGTCTCTCCTACATATATACTTGGAAACTAAGAGGTAATTATGCAAAAAAATCATCATTGATCGAATCATGTCACACATGATCAATTGTATCTCCATATAACTCTCTTGAGTTTAGGTGTATCAGGAGGAATGAGATAGGAATGATATTCCTTTCTCCATAAGGAATTCCTTGAATTCATCTAACAGGTACAAGCTACCTAAGTTAGGTAAAATTCATTTCATCTTCCTTCAAACTTTGGTTCTAAACCAAAAAATGAAATCTTTGAACATTTCAAAGGTTTCTTAAGTGATGAGAAGAAATCTCATATCATACATAATCATTAATATATATCACATATCAATAATGTTCATTATGATATAACATCAATATGTATGAGATCCTGAATACCTTGACATCTTACACCATTACCAAAGAAGGGTGTATTGGATATTTTACTTTGAATGCAATATTCACAAGTATGTAAGATTTGAAATTTTTTAGACATTCTAAAGTTTCATCTCTTACTTATCTATTGGTCTCATCAACAGACATATGTCCAAAGTTCGATGCCAGATCATTGTCAAATGATCTTCATCCTCCAATTAATCTTTAAAGGTTTAATTTTCATTTTTAAAAATCTTAATGAACCATTCATTAATTTTCTAATTTTATGGAGTCCATTAAATGTTAGATTGCTAACTGAAATATATATCCATCATAACTATTTATGATAGTTCTATCTCAGAATTCATGTTTATTACCAATATTTAGAAACAAATAATGAGTGTATTCTAATATCTAGGTCATTGAGACATTATCTAAGACTAAGGCTCTCCCACTAAAATTGAGAAGTCTATCAATCCAACAGAGATTGTTGCAACAATTGCATCAATATCCATGTGGATGACTATAAACCTTAAGATCAAATTTTCTAGTCTTAAAACATATGCAACCCATTGCAAGTGTTGTTAGAAGATTGAGATACAATTATTAGACTTTATCTTATTCAGATAAGAAGGTCAATTTTAGTAATCAAATATAGATATAGATTATTATGATGTACTATTTGAGTTCTTCTCTAAGGATTCTAGATAGACTTGATAGTCATACTATCAACACATTAGCTTATTGTAGTATAGCCATTCATCCAACTCTTTGGATGTCATATGGAAGTCATAGAAGTAAAGTCAACTCTTTTGACTTTCCTTCCACATGGGTCAGACCCATGCTTCTACTGTCTCCCTTCATTTATAGACAACCGTTTCTCATGATAAAGGATCTCTTATGTTTAATTTAAAAGATTTCAATATAAGAGTATTTCAACATTTATTCATGCTTTGTTCAATTCATACAATATGAATATTTTTTAAGCTTCATGAATGACTAGAGTATATATAGTATTCTGATGACACTCATCATATCTACATCCCATTAGACTCTAAATGACTTTGGTTCATATAGGTACTCAAACATTTTGAATACATCGTCTCTTTCAGAGCTACCATTCTACATGATGCAGAGAACCATGTCACTCATGATTAAATTTCAAGAGCACACATGTATGCCAAAAACATCTTCTTAGATTTTATAAGGATTAATTGACAATTACGATCATCATCGACATGTCACTTCCAAAGTACATTCAATGAGACATCAAGACAATAGAGACATACAAACCCTATGGTTATAGACCTATTGTCTATTTAATTGTCATTCCTCATTATTACGAGGAAACTTGCACATTGCAACCACATACATTATGTGTCCAACTGCAAGTACAATATCTTGATCATGAATCCAATTCATGATATTATACTGGTTATTATTTAGTACAGTATTGAGTGGGTTTAATGAAGGATTAGCTGAAATAATAAATTTCCATAAATGTATATATATTATATATACATATTTTAGTTTGATTTAGGAGTTTTTATATCAAAGTTGTCTTGCCTTGTCAACATTGAAAGTTCATTCCCTTAATCACTTTCAGTGTAAGAGATATACTTACCATTATATCTCAAGCAAGATCTGGGATCTCCTTCCTTATCTTTGTCACATCCCAATAATAAGAGAACTTGTAACTCTGATAAAAAGAAGCGGGAACACATTCTGCCTTGTAAGCCCAACTTTCATCTCCCAATTCGATCTTTAACACCTGGTCCCACCACCCTAAGGTGATGTTGACCCGTTATTAATTGAACCAACCGTCAACAGGAATATCACTCGCTATGCACAATACAATATCGCTCTAATAATATGAGGACTTGACATTGGGGTCACTACCCATACGACCTTACTCTTTCGAGAAGCAAAGAGCCCGATCCAGATGCGCTTGCATACAGGAGTTGTCACTTCGGACAGACATCTCCTACATACAATCCCTGACGATGGAACCTTTTGCCTTGATGGGAGACCATGGATGTCACTTATGTGATCTTCCATATCACGTTCAAATTCTAATTAATTATTACGAATCATATTCACATAATTAATTATTCCAAGGGAAATAACATCTCTATTAAAATAGAGTGTTTAATTTTAATTGGATTCTAATTAATCTAATTATATTAAATTAATGATCCAATTAATATCAAACAAACATTCTTTATTGTTACTTGAAATATGGTATCATCTAAAATACATATTATTTAGAATTTTAATAATAAAAAATACATCATGATTTCTTAATCATTATACCAACCCTACCCACTGTTACGGCCAGTACCAACGGGAGTGGGACAGACCGCACACGGTGCAACTTGCTACTCCAATTCTCCCCGACTAGACACCATATCCGCCTCGGGAAAGGATAATGCAAAGTCGATCACTTTGTACTTGAGATGAAAATCATTATGATTGGCAGTATAATGAGATTTTCTAAATAAATCCCAAATCCTATTCAAGTAACATGTCTTGGAAAGTAGATCATGTAACCAATTTGTAATCTAGGTCACATCTAATCAATCATCGGTTGAGGCAATATCATTTAAGGGAACAATTATTGTTCTAATATTTCCCAAATATTATCCATAATTATTCCAGGAAATTAGCCATTAATTTCACAGGATTCTTAAATGACAATCACAAGGTTCATGGTTGAGTATATAATTTTTAGCAGTGACCATCACCAATTAAAATTAGCATATCTCTTTCATTTTAAATCCAAATTAAGCAAAATCAATTTACAGAGATTTATAATTTGATTTAAAACAGAAACCATATGATTAACACACATTTCCAGATGGTTTAAAATAGTAATTAACATCTTAATTACGTATCTAACCGCCGTCCTGAAATAGTGGACATATGGTCATTAAAACGATCATATCTTGAGCAAACGGAATCCAAATTATGCAAACTCAAATTCCACATTTTCCTTGTTTAATGAAGAACATAATCCAAGTGATAGTTTCGTTTTTAGACATTTTTAAACAGAGAATAAAAAAAACACAAAATAGGGTTGCGTGAAGAAATGCGATAAAAACTTTCGCAAACCCTAATGAGCCCAAGTCATCCTAGGTTCATGGATCATATCCAAGACCTCTGACCTAGGGCTTTGATACCACTTGAAGGATACGAAAGGATCCTTAAGCACATCACGGAATCATGGTGATCGTATCATATACGATCAAGAGAGACTAGTCATACTAGTTGCTCGGTGCAGCGGAATTTAAAAAATTTTTAAACGACGAAACCACATAATACATAAATCATTTATGAATTGTTTCATCTAACCACATAGTAGATATATGAATATATGTTGTAGCATGGTTGCGATCGAGCTTCTAAGAGAAGAATCCTCTTGTCTCAAGTCCGACCTTCGGAGGAGACGCTTGCGAGCGTGGGGAAGAGTCGCGGGGATCTCGCAATTCTAGTAGTTGTACAAGCACGGGAACTCCTGATTTCATCACACGAGATCACACGACTTCTTTACAAGTGAGATACACCAAAGAATATGGAGTACCTTTTAGGGTTAGGGTGACGACGAGGGCCCCGCGTCGTCGAAGCGACATCACAATAGCAAGGCGACGACGAGGGCCTTCTTCCTTTTAGGGTTAGGGTGGACGGCCACGAAAGAGAGAGGAGGAAGAGGGCAAGTGAGAATGAGAGAGAGAGAGACAGAGGAGAGAGTTGTTGCACAACTTGTTGTAACTTTGAATTGAAGAACATGGGGTGCCTCTTCTTATATAGTATTTTGGGGATCCATGGACTACACAAAATCAATGGATGAGATTGATTTGTTTTCTTTCAATGGTCAAAATTTTGTTATAAAAACACAACAAAAATTAATTTAATTTAGAAAAATCTATATTGATAAATCAATATAATTTAATTCTATAAATTAAATCAATTAATCATGGAGATAATGGAAATGAGACTTCCTCTGTAAGAAATACAGTGGACGTACACCCTTTCCTTATTGGAATTGGTGGTCGTCACCCCTATAATCAAGGGGAGTGGAGATTAAACGTAATCTCTAGTATCCCTTAATTATCTCCATGTTTTGCAACAATAATTGTTGCAAATTATTCACAAAAAATAATTCATAATTATTTTCTGAATATTGCAATCTTGCCATTGGAAATTTGTGAAACAAATTCACAATCCAAAATAAAAGTGACTTATATTTTCAATTAATTATCCAATGTGAATCCAATTCACATCAATAATTAGCCAACAAATATAAATCATAGCAAATTCTCTCTAATATATTATAAATCATATTTATAGTATATTATAAATAATATGGATACTCTTAGCCATATTATACTTATCCACAATAATTAAATCGCATTTAATTATATTGGATAATCATTCTTATTCTCCAATATAATGTGAATCAAATTCACATTATTCATGATAATTAAATTACATTTAATTATTCGTTTCTCTATGCTTTCAACAATGGAATTATTCATGAACTCTTGCAAAAATAATGTGTATCCTCCGTAGGTACTTGGAGATAAGGACAGGGTCATTGTATTGTTCCACGTATAGTGACTTGGATATTGAGATCTTATCTCAAATCCAGATCTCATGGACCTCCCATAGATGCTTGATTAAATCAAGTCCATAAACCTAATCTTCTCATTACATCTGAATCTCATTTAGATCAGTGTCCAACACTTGGACTAGGATCAAGTTACTTTCTACTGAGAGGAGTCACTAAAATCCAAACCTGTTTCATCACTCCCTCAGAATGGAAACGTCATGGTTATACAATCGTTTATGATCACATCACCCTTAGGTGTTCCCAATACCTATACATCCTGCATACTGGAAGACCTTCGAATAAACCCAAAGTTATAGATCTCTTTTAGACTCTCATCTTCAGGGTTTTATCATTAAGGTTCTCATTTGATCAATGGAATTTTGTATTGATCATATGCTTTCCAAAGGCATATATCATACCTATAAATTTTGTCAAGCTTCATAAGCGAGACGACCATGCATGGAATTTATCGATCCCAATATATCATGAGTGAACTCATGTCTTCCGCTTCACAAGTGAACCTGTATGATCCCTTTGAGAGATTGTATTACTCATATGCCCTTATATGCGTACCAGCTCGTCGGTATATAGACCTTGGTTAGGTCATCAATCTATAGGTCTACCAAATGTACATACTCCGACATATAGTAACACATCTGTCTCTGGTCAGATGATGTGTGTCTATATCGCGACAACATACGATGTAGGATTTTGGTTATCTCGATCTCGTTAAGTCAACTCTTTAACCTAACTTATCTAACACCTCCGAATCTCTATTACTATGCAGACGACCTGCATCAAGAGGTCAGTTAGATATCTGCCTTCAAAGAAAGGATTGACATCTCCTTCTCAGGATGGAGATCATCTCTTAATAATCATTTAATGGTGCTTGATGAGTCCTCAATCTAACTCTTTAGATATTTATTTAAGCACCAGCCTTTATGATTCAATTATTGAATCAACAACTGTATGATAATTAAGATGGCCATGGTACATATCCTTAATTGTACAAGGGACCTATTATGCAAATTAATGATTCTTCATTTTAAATCAGTAAATAATATTTGCAATAACATTTATTGCATAATGGCTCGCTGTTGGCTCGCATGTCCAACACAAGGGTCAAACGTGCCTCCCACAACCTTTGGATGCGGCCTGATCGATTATGTCAAGGTTGCCCCATCGCGCCCTCCTCTCAGCCATTGGATCGCAAGATCCAACGATTGAAACCTCGTCTCCTTCCTCCAGCCACTCCTTCTTTCCCACGATCTCCACTTCATAAACCTCATGCCCCCTTCTCATTTTCTCCACCTTCCCAATGTTCCCCTCACCACTCTAACCATGCACGGTCAAAGCCCGCTCCTTCTTCATCCTCGCGGACCATGTTGCTCTTCATGCTACCCTCTCTCGTGCTCCATATCTCCACTGCTACCTATGTTGTCCACCACCTTCGACTCCACCCTTCCACCTTCAAATATGCCGTCACAACCCAATTTCAACGACGTCCACCTTTACGTGGGCCACAGCCTAGCGTCTCTCTGTCTCCCCATGACAGGGCAAGATCGGATAAACGATGCGAAGACTGTCGTGGCCCCGGTGACGACCCTTGGCCATTGTAGGCCAAGCCTCCGGCTTTCAAATGCTGGAAAGCTGCTCCCCATGGCTGGGGGAGTCTAGCGATGACCGGAGTGCACACCCGTCGCTCAGCCCAAGCCCACTCCTCCACCTTGATCTCTAAGTGAGTCTTCTTAGCTTTTTCTTTGTGTTTCTTCTAATTAATTAGGTGCCCATCTTATTTCCTCCAGCATATGAACACCCCATTAGCTTCACCACTTCTCGCTTATAATTGCGCAATCATCCGATCGCCTCCTTCCCTTCTCCATCACCTGAACGCATCTTCTACACCTCCTCTCCAGTTCTCCGAAGACGAAGCTCCAATTCCCCTTCCCATCGCTGGTATGGAACACCATCTCACTCACACTCATCTATGCATGCACGCTTCGGATATTTACTAGCATTCGTAGGTACTGCTTCATTGGTCGGAGCCATCGTCGAGGCTATTTTCCAGAGCTTCACGTCTGACAATCTCACGTCACCACATTGATCCAGATTGCACCAGCCGTTCTCCTGCATCTGAGCTTTATCGTTGACTTCCCTTAGACCTTCTACGATCATTTTATAGTCAACGGATGCTTAGAAGAGGAAAGAGCCCTTCACCGGAGCTCCGGCAAGTCTACCGCAGTAGGAGCCGATGAGGAGGAACGCAATGTACAGTTACCGTCCGATCCTCATGACCGGATGGTCCAAAGGAGGCCACATGTCCACCCTGGATCCTTCATCCTAGCCTCTAGTTTGGGACACCCGAACCAAACCAGAGCGTCATCAAAGTCCACGTGTCATGAGCCATTGCCGAGCCTCCCGAGCCTCGCCCCGACCCTGCACCTCCATCCGAGACTAGCAACATGTGCCTTGGTCACATGAGGGTTGGGAAATTTGCAAGGGGCCCTCCAACTTCTCCAAATGGAATTCAGGTCATCTGAGCACGTGAAGAACATGCACACCTGAGGTTAATTGCACCCGATCCCCTTCGGGTTTTCATAATTACAATTTAGTCCCCATGCATGTAGGAAAAATATAGGGAAGGCCTCACCCCTTTTCTTAATTAAAATTAAGTCCTTATAGGGACCTGTTTGTAGTATTTTATCTGTTTATTTTGAACTTTTCTTTATATCTATGCCCATGGACTCTTTGTGAATATTTTGAGAATGCAATCTCCGTTTTAGTTAATTTCAGTTTCGTTTTGAAGCTTATTTCCTTGTATATCTATTAGCATGTATTTTTCTTCGATTTAACACTTAAAATCCGGATGATTAATTATATTTATGTGTCATCACATGCCTAATGATTTTAATGCCATAAGTTAATTTATCAAGTTTTATTCGTAAATTGACTCTAAATCAATCACTTATTAATTGCTCATTTATTCTATCTAATTAGAGCATATTTGCGTAATTTTACACTTGCATTATGTTGCACCATAAAAACCAAATAAAAAGTGTCCTCATTTTTTGCATCGTGTGTCTACCTTTGTTTCTTTAGGTGTTGGCCTACTAGTTATTAATTCATAACTTAATCTGAGTATTAAGAGCCTAAATAAGTTCTTAAGAGGCTCGTATCCCTGAGTTAGACCTTGAGCTTGCCCAAGTAAATAAAATTTTCCGCTTGGATTTTATTGATAAACTAATCTGAGTGGTTTTTTATCAGTCCGATATCGCCCGACTACAATGAGATTCGAGTGTTAATTTCACACTATTAACATGGCGATTTTCAGGTTTTTCGAATGGTGACATTGTCGGGGAGGCACGACTTAGGTTAATTTCTAGAAAATCTAGATTTTAGATTTTCCATCCCTGGGTAGTCTGATCCCCAATTTTTCTTGTGAATAACTCTCTATTTATTTTCAATATTTATATATTCTTTGTCTATCTCTCTAACCATCATCTTATTTTTGTACGAGGAATACGTAGCATCGAAGGTGACTCATCAGGCGAGCCGAAGAACCCACATTGAATTCAACTTAGTGGCTTTGAGACAAGTTGTAAAATCAAAAAAGTTGACATTTAAAGCGATTCTTGTTTGGGTTATCATGTGTGTAATCAAACTTAAAAGACTCCCCGTGTTGTGTGGTTTCTTGACATAGAATAGATCCTACACTCGCGGCTCTTAGAGCTTCGTAGGTCTGTTTGTACTCGTAATATCTAGGATCATTCTTCACCAATAAAAGACACACTTAGACTGCATGACTTTAGACAAATTTAAATTTGTTCTTCACTCGCTAATAGAACTGCCTATCTAGAAGCGGCTTTGCATCACTTGCATTCATTTAGTGTAAAAAATTCAATTTTGTTTTTCATCTTGCATGTAGAGTGTGAGGATCACTATAAGTCTCCTGAACTTGGCATACATCATCGTTTTATCATGCATCGACTTTTCTCGACTCCCTTCACCTTATTTCTACAACTTAGGATTTTAGGAAATTAGGATTGAACGATAAGCATGCCTTCTATGTTGGACTAATCAAGTGGTCATCTAACTTAAAATCATAACTACTAAATGAATTGACCAAAAAATTTCAACTTAAAACTAGAAATTATGTTTGCACAGAGTAACCCCGACCTTGATTTCAGGCTGAGTGAGGGTACAAAGAGTGCACACACAAACACACACACACACATGCACGCACACACACACACACGCACACACACACACACACACACACACTAAGATAGAGCCCAAATCCCTGCCTTCCATGTCAACGTACCTCGCTCTTAGTGAATATCACATGCTAAAGTATTCGAAGTTCAACTGACCAGCACCAAGTAGCCTCTACTTGCTTCAACAAGTAGATAGGGGTGAAGTAACGGTGCAACAAGTTTCTTAGTAACCCCCTCCCCCCGGAGGGGAGGGGGGAGAAGTGACAACTTTGGTAGGTAGATAGGGGCATGTCCCTGATCTTCATCAGTTTTAACCGAGTAAGCTGGTGATAGGAGCTAAGAGAGGAAGGGTGTTGGTATCTTAAGCGATAGGTTAAACATGAGAGATGCATCTGGCATTGAGCTAACTTGCCTATAGGCCATCATGTAATCCTTGCTAATTTTGTTTGAAAATCACACTTAAAATCAATCAGATTAATCGGACCCAACTTCAGGTCCTTCACCGTGTTGAGTGTGAACTCAGGGTTTGTTATTGAATTGATTACTTTAGGTAGGAGTCAAATCTTATCTTTGCACACTTGTGCTCCCGACATTACTTCTTTTTTCCATCGAAGATGATTGACTAGGGGATATATTTATTCGGGCTTCATGAATCTCTCATTTACGTCTTTAAAGGTCCAAGTGCAACTTGGGCCAACCTGAGCACCTGACCCCCTTGCGTTCGGGATCTCTCACTCTTGGGATGGTCACCCTCAAGCCATTCCCTTTCTCTCCTCCCACCTCACTGAGGAAGTCCTTTGCCTCGATGAGATTCATGAATCCTCTTCTAATCAAGAGCACATTGTTGATCTAGGACTCTAGACGATTCAAGAAAAATGCCTCCTAAAAAGAAAGAAGAGGAAGAAGAACACCCCGAGGACCCTATAAGGATGATACTAGCTAGACTCGCTGCATCTGAGCAGCAACATGCTTAACTCCAAGCTTAGCTAGGACAACTGAATGTTGGTGTGTAACCATCGATGAATGCGGCATACAACCCCGAACAGTATAGAATTTGGAATTATCTAAGTCCGGTTGAGCTAGAATTCGATTTTTAGTTGAAATCACAGTTCTGAAACCTGCTTCCACACTTTGATGGGAATGCTTCTAAGGAACCCTATGAATTCCTAAGGGACTTCGAGCTCGTCTACGCTAACCTTAAACATTCTAATGTTAGCCAAGATTATATCATGCTCACAGGCCTCTATTTGCCTTGGGTGGTAAAGCTGAGTACTGGGTAAAGAACTTGAGAATTATAACCTATGCCCAGTTTAAGGACTTGTTTTTGTAGAAGTTCTATCCCCTAAGTAAGACTAACATGATGAGGACATGCATCACTAGCTTTTCCCGGCTACCCCATGAAGCCTTTTGTGATGTCTGGGAGAGTTATAAGGACATCCTGTAGAAATGTCCTTGTCATGGTCTAGATGAAAACATCTTGGTCCGGTCATTCTTCATCAGTCTCAACCCTGAGATGTAGGGTTTAGTGGGAGTTGTATGTGGAGACAGTTACACTTCACGTCGAGCGGATACCGTCTGGAAGGTATTCGAGCAGATGGTTGAGACTAACCGCTCACATACTGCCAGCTGGGCATACACACAGTCCCCTATTTCACTCTCATCTAAAGGGGGGAATTCAGTTGTAGTTGATTTCTCTTAGGACGTGATCCCTATCATGAGACTCCCTGCAGACGAGCTTACTGTAGTCGAGAAAGTCGACAAGAGGATTGATGAATTGGACCGAAGCGTATCCAAATTTCCCAAACAGACGGAAGAATAAACTGAGAAGGTACCAAAGATAAAGATACATGTCATGACTGCACCCTCTGCTCATGGGCAACCCCAACCATGGGAGCAGGACCAGTCCTACACCCACTCATCCTAGCAGCAACCCCCTTCTATAGAGACAGTTCAGGAGGAGCCTCCACTAGTTTGGGAAGTGAATGGAGTATGATATACTCTCGACCCTGCCAGGTAGGAAAGTATGGTGGACCGACAGACTTACCAATGTCCCCCAACCTTTCACAACACTGCATTCACCTCTGCATCCCCTCCTTCACAGCAGAGTCTTGGATTTCAGCCCCCCAGCATCAAAGGCAATAGTACCACTAGTATGGACAACAGGGCCAGTACTAGGCAGGCTGATAGGGCCAGCAGTTCTAGCAACTCCAGCATCAACAGAGGCAGTATCCCGGCCAGCAGGGCCAGTCTTCACGTTCTTCTCAACCTTTCCCACTTCCTTCTTCCTCTGGTCCCACAGACTCATAAATTCAACAGATACTTGATACCCTTCATTCTTATCAGAACGAAATGCAGAATGAAATTCATGATTTGCGGGTGGATGTCAACGACCTATCTAGATGGAGAGGAGCAATATGCACCCTCTACCTCCATCCCAATCCAAGTTCAGGCTAACCCTAATAGCCTGAACCATTCTAATTCTCAGCAGTATCTTGGTCAGGTATACTTTCAGCATATATTAGATCTAAACATGAGATTCTTTCATGTGACGAGGCTAACCATATCTCCCTTAGGAGCGGAAGGATCGTGACCGTACCTAACCGGGCGAGGGACGGGAGGTGGGGCCTCTTTAAAGCTCTGTCTGAGGAAGGAAAGGCAACACAGACAGAGGCCCCGTCAGCAACAACTAAGGATCCTTTCTCAAGGAGCCGAGAAGAGAAGGAAAGAACAAATACAACATTAGCAACATGGAGATGTCTCAGATGCTATGGAGGACCTTGCACCTCCGGTTGTGGTAGATACCACTGCAGCTTCTTTCCCACAACCTTTAGTAGATAATTTTGATTTAGATCCATGTTGCATAAAAAAGATTCATGTATGAAGAAATCTGTTTCAATTAATTCCAAGAATAATCATTCCGTTTCTGATTCAGATTGTTCATCTTCTATGTCCATTCCTCCCATCCCTTTCCCCTGTGCTCTTACCAGAGGAAAGCATAGTAGAAAGATTCAGAAGGATGACCCTGACATGGCACGATTTTGCAAAGAGAATATCACAATCAAAGTACCATTCGATGAGTATGTGGCTAACCATCCTGCATTACAAAAATACCTTAAGGTGTGATGCAAACCTACTAAGGTTAGCAGAAAGAAATCGGACCAATATGTAAAGACTCATGTCTTGTCAGTTGCCACAATCTATTGTATCAAGAATTAGCAATTACCAAGGAAGAAAAGAGACATGGGTGCTCACTACGTGGAGAGTCATATCGATGACATTGCGTTTGCACACACTCTTTTAGATAACGGGTCTTCAATCAATTTACTTCCCTTAGGATTATATCAAAATTTGGAGTTAAGGCCACTTCGCAAATCTAGAGACCTACTCCAATTCATTGATCGTTCAATGAAAAGACCTAAGGGAGAGGTGAAGAATGTTGTTATCTCGATTAAGGGCAGGACTATAAGGTTGACTTCACAGTCTCAGACATGGAGACCCCCAATCGCTAGAGAGAATCTCATATCATTCTCAAGCGGCCTTTCCTTAGTATCGTAGGCACAACATTTGACTATTGTACCGAAATGATGAAGTTCCATTCTTTGAATAGAGATATAAACCTTGAGATGAAGCAGACGGAATGGCAGCGACCCAGTTCAGAGAGTAGTATCGAGTACTCATATTCTGAGGCAGATTGTAGAATGATCAGCATTGTTGGGATTTGGAAATAGGTTCCTTCTCCATACAATACACAACCAGAATCAGACTCAGTTCAACCCGATATGCTTGATGATACTACACTGTCGGAGCTGAAGTCCCTTCCTCCTATAATGAAATATGACTTTCTTGTGGGATCCAAAGAGAGATATCCTATTATCATTAGTTCAGACTTGACTTGAGAACATGAGTCTAGATTTTTAGAAGTATTAGAGAGGAACCATACAACAGTAGGCTGGATTATGTCAGATCTCGTGGGGATCAACCCCGCTCTCTGCTCGTACCATATTTATACTGAGGACAATGTGAGACATTCTCGTGAATTCCAGAGGAAACCTAACCCCAATCTACGGGAAGTAGTGAAGAATGAGATAGAAAAGTGGTGCAAGGCATGGTTTATATATCTATTTCTGACTCCGAGTAGGTGGCTCTGCTTCATATTGTTTTGAAGAAGTCGGGGATCTAAATGGTCACCAATGAGGAGGAGGTAGAGATCGCGACATGAGTACCCACATCATGGTACATCTATGTCGACTACAGGCACATGAATGTCGCGACCAAGAAAGACCACTTTCCTTTTCCCTTCATCGATCAGATCTTGGAGAGACTTGCAGGGAAAGCGTTTTTCTATTTTCTTGGTGGGTACTCAGGCTACAACCAAGTGACCATAGCCCCTGAGAACTATGAAAAAAGCACATTCACATGTCTATTCGACACTTAGGCATTCAGGTGCATGCCATTCGGACTCTGCAAAGCCCTAGGCACTTTTCAGCCGTGCATGATCGCCGTATTTGCCGAAATGGTAGGGGATTTCCTGGAAGTATTCATGTATGACTTATCGGTTCATTGTAACTCATTTGATACATGTTTAGAGCACTTGGACAGTGTCCTTAAGCGGTGTATGGAGGTGAATCTGGTGCTCTCTTGGGAAAAGAGTCACTTTATGGTGACGAGGGTATTGTGTTGGGGCATGTCATCTCCAAAAGGGGAATGGAGGTTGACCATGCCAAGGTGGAAGTGATCAAGAAACTCGATCCACCGACCAACATGAAGTCAATGAGATCATTCCTAGGTCATGTTGGATTTTATAAGAGATTTATTTCGGATTTTTCAAAGATTTCCTGCCCACTGACTGGGATCTTAGGGAAGGACACGGAGTTCGTTGTATATCACAAGTATGTGGAGGCCTTTGAGATCCTGAAGATGAAGATTTGTGACTCGCCTATCCTACAAGCTCCTGATTGGTCTCTCCCCTTTGATATCATGACTGACGCTTCAGATTTTATTATAGGAGCAAAGTTAGGCAACGGTGAGATGGGATCATGTTCGTGATCCACTACGCGAGCAAAGTATTATCCCCTACACATAAGAATTATATTGTGACTGAAAAGGAAATGCTCGTTGTAGTTTGGTCCCTTGAGAAGTTCAAGTCGCATGTTCTGGACTCTAAGGTGACAATCTACACTGATCACACAGCCATTCGATATTTAATGGAAAAGAAGGACGTGAAGGCATCTCTTCTTAGCTGGATTCTGCTCCTTCAGGAGTTTGATTTGGAGATAAAAGATAAACCTTGAGTGAAGAATGTTGTGGATGATCATCTTTGTCGGATTGAACATAAGGATTCTCCTGATTTCTAGCATATTAGATAGACCTTTCCAGATGAGTCAATTTGTGTTATTAACTCATCCCGTGGTATGCCAACATGATGAACTTTCTTGTCTCCAGGCAAGTTCCCCAAGGTTGGAGTAGGTGCATCACCGACAGACTAAAGTTGGATTCGAGGAGATACCACTGGGACGATTCGTTCCTTTTCTTTGAAGGGGTGGATTGTGTTTGAAGAAGGTGTATTCTTTAGGATAAATACCAGAGTGTCCTCACATATTGTCATTTGCTTGAGGTTGGAGGAGAAAATTCGGGGGGAAGAGAATCACCCACAAGGTACTCCAATGCAGATTATATTGGCCGACCCTATTCAAAGGTGCTATTTATTTTGCTCGATCATGTCCGATTCGTCATAGGATGGGAGGGATAGTTACTCAAAGAGATGAGATTCCTATGCAACCCTTGATCATTTGTGATGTCTTTGATCAATGGGGCATAGATATTACGGGTCCCTTTCCCATTAGCTAAGGACACGAGTACATCTCATTGGCGGTTGATTATCTATCCAGGTAGGTGGAGGCTATCTTAACCCGAACCACAGACAACAAGACTGATTGTAAGTTTGTGAAAGATCATATTATTGCTAGGGTCGGGGTGCCAAAATTTTTGATATCGGATGGGGGTAGCCACTTCGTGAATCGAGATGTGAGATCTTTAGCTAAGGACTATGGGTTCGAGAACAGAGACACTAGCCTTACCACCCACAGACCAATGTCATAGCAGAGGTTTCGAATAGAGATGTGAAGAGTATATTGTAGAAGTTGGTTCGACCTGATAGGAAGAACTGGTTCCAGCTCTTGGACCGAGTTCTGTGGGCCTGTAAGACAACCTACAAGACACCCTTGGGCACTTCAACATTCAGAATGATCTATGGCAAGCCATGTCATTTTTCCGCAGAGCTGATTCACAATCCGAATGGGAAATCAAGAAAATTAATTGGAGTTGTTACCTAGGGAAGCTTTGTCGAGACTTGAACTTGAACAAGCTCGTATAAATCTGAAACAGGGCCTACGATAACAGTCTGATTTATAAGGACAAAGTCAAGAGATGACACGATCAGTACATTAGGTGAAAAGACTTTATCTCCAAAAAAATGTATGGTTGTTTAATGCCCGGTTAAAGATGTTCCACAGGAAGCTCAAATTTAAGTGGACAGGTCCCTTTATTGTCAAGAAATTGTATGGGAATGGAAGTGTAGAGATAGCCAATCTCACAGATGGTGCACAATCTCATGTGGTAAATGGACAATTGTTAAAGCATTTTGTAGATTCCAAGGAGCATTTAGTCCAATTCGGGGTGATAAACTTTATGCATAGTGAGCGCAGAGAAGATACATAAGATTACTCTCCATGAAGATGCAGCATCAAGATTCAGCCACTCATGGACATCCCTCACTCTCTGTATATTCTCTAGATCTCACCGGTTCTCACACTCACTTCTGTCCTACACTTAAGCTGACTAGAGCCTAAGTATAGAGGGGATCGATGTCCATCATGTACATATACTCATCCATTTCCCCTTCTAACCTCGCCCGCCCCATTTTTTATCTTTTTCTACACTTAGGATACCAAAGGCTAAGTATGGGGGGTTGACTTTTATACTTTTTGTTATTTTATTTCTCCTACGCTTAGCACAAGATATGTCTTCTTTCTCGCTTTTCGTGCTTTGAGGACATAACACATGCTAAGTATTGGGGGCTTGTATATATTACATATACACTTTACCCATATCTCGTACTTTCATGTATTTTTGTATATAGTATGCAATAATTACGGGGGGGGGGATAAAAATTGAAACATAAATCAATACATGTATACTTATATTGTATGCATATTGTATAATCTGTATAATATTGTATAAGTTGTAAAATGCGTATAATATGTTGTAGAATCTGTATAATATTTGTAAAATTTTCAAAAATAATACTTTTGTAAAATTTATTGAAAAATAGGAGGTATACCAGATTTTCGAAAAAAATACTTTTGTGGTCTAAAAAAATGAAAGAAAGGCTTCTTTTGCATATCATCCTTGCATTTCAAAAAATGTCTTGCACTTCATTCAACCATATAACATGTCATCTGTATCTTATCTCTATATCTAGCATATGTAAAATGAAAAGTTGGTGGGTTGGGAACCAAGTTATGAATAGATGTCGAGGACGGATTTGACCTTAATCTACCCAATTTTAGAGGAACCTTATAGGAACTGGAGTTAAGATTTTTCAAGTCGAATAACTTAATTCTTTGAGTCCAAAAGTCTTTACTCACATGTCATCTTGATTGGTCCAAATAGAATATTCCGTACACACGCATGATTCTTTTAGATAGTGACCTAACTTGGCAAACACCATGCACATGGTTCTTCATTGATGAGGTGGTGAGGAGGTATAATCCATTGGCTTGGAGTATCACACGGGTGAAAACATCCTTCCTCTTCTAGGAGGGTAGTGCATCTCAACCTAGTCTAGTGGTGTTGACCTCTAAGGATGAGATGTTGTAGGCTGCAATAAAGCTTCAAAAGAGGGATAGTCTACTGGCTAAAGGAGAAAAAATCCTTATGTACATGTTGCACCTTGTATATATGTCAAAAAAAGAAAACAAAGAAAAAAAGGAGAAAAGAAAAAAATACAGAAACTCCAAAAGTGGACAGGCCTGATTGAAAAGTAAAATGCCTGTCGGAGTGTGTGTGTGTGTGTATATATATATAAGTATAGAAAAATAAGAAGAGCTTCAAAGCTTGCAGCTGGATGACTTAGCTATACTGGTCAAGCATCCTAGGATAGGTAGCTACACTGGCTACCGTCCATTCTTCTCTCTACCCCCTCTTCTTGAGCCGGTTGTACTTGAACTTAGAAGGGAATACCCCGCTCCTCAAGGAAAGAGTTACTAGATCGGGGAACTAAAGTTACCTTATTAGAGGTGGTTGTTTCTTTGCCATCTGTTATGTGGAGAGCTATATTTGACCTACATAGTACAAATAAGATTCATAGTCATCAGAATTTGCGTATAAGGATACGTTTTGACCTAACTATTGAGGTGACTTGAATAAGAGACTTGTGGAACTTAATGGTTGTTAGGTCTTCAATTGAGTTCCCAATAAGGTTCCACCACATTATAAATCCAAAGGTTGAGTCAAGCTCCATTTTCAACTTTTGTTCATGTCCTTGGTATGGAACCTAAAATCATTTCACTTTTGCATTTCATTTTAGTTGTTCGGGGACGAGCAAGGTTTAAGTATAGGGTGTTGATGAATCTGTGATCCATCACTCTAAAAGTTGAAAATAGAGCTTAGTTCCTGAGAAATTAGCTGTATATTTTCATTTATTATACATAACTAGCATTCATGCATATGTAAATAATAGGTGCATTTAAGCATTTATATTAGCATAAGTAAGAAGCCTAAAATTCCTTGTATATATTCACCTGTGAAATATCTAAATTGACCTATTTGTATCTTTTTTATACTAATTCTAAATCCAATAAAATCAACTCTATAGTATACGTATTACTAACACTAATAAAGAAAAATATCAAAAAAATACTAACTTGTTAAATTGTGCAACAAAACCTAAGCCATAGTTTGAAACTAAGAACTAATCCACCCAAAAAATATTTTTTATACATATGACTTCTTTTGCCTTTTGATCCTTCACAAAAGTTGTAGATCTGTAGAGACGAGCAACTTTTGTGTTGACCGCTCTTTGATTTGACCTCTTTTGTTATTTCTTTTTTATTTTTTTACATTTACTTCTTGAATTTTCTGGAAGTAACAAGTGACAACTTTTGGAGCCGCCATATGTCATCCCTTTTTTACTTATTTATTTGCATAATTTATTTATTTATTAATTTAATTATTAATTACTTTATTTATTTTAAATATTATAATAATTATTATAAATTTGTTATTTACTTATTTACCCTCACCATGTGGCTGCCTCCACATGCGCCACGTGGCGCCTCCAAACCCCGCCTGGATACGTGCCTAGCATGTGACCATTCCCCCCTCTCCTTTGTATTTCTCTTCTCTCTCTTCCCCTGTAGCCCAGCCAACCGCAGCTCTGCCCTTTACGACAGTGCCCCTCCCCATCCTCCACACGAGCCCAGACAACCTTTACCCTAAGGACATGCACCCATCTCCAACCTCCTCCTCCTCGTGCAGAGCGCAGAGCGCAACCTCCGCCCGAGTCATCGCCATCCATAACCGCTTGACCTAGCCATCTCTTCAACCCCCTCACCCTCTTCTCTCTCCAAACCTCTGTCACTTCCTCCACGATCGCCAAACTCTCGAAAATCCGCCATTACAAGACCTTGAGAGAGCTCTTGAGCGAGCTTCATCTGTGATAGAGAGAGACACCCATTTGAGAAAAGACCTTCTAGTGTCTTGGCGAGATCCAAGGCCTCCCCAGGCCTTGTCGCAGCTGCTCACGAAGGTGTTGAGCTCGTCGCACCGTCGACGACTTGAGCGATAACCAAGGGGTGAGTTAATCACTCCCACTCCTTCGACGAAAGAAATCCTTGGTACAATTCTCTTTATTTCTCTTCCCCTGACTTCCTTCTTTTCCTTTTTTCTTAGATTCCCCGTCAATCACAATGCAACTCCACACCCATGACCCTCACCATGGACCACACTTCACCATCACCATGTGCTCGGAGCCGCATCGACCACTACCCTTCGCTCCAGATGACCTAGATCCTTTTGCACCCAATCATCTTCCGCCGCATGTGCTCCTCTCCATCACCTCCATCGACGAGTCACACCTCCACCGATCACCACTTCCGAATTCCACCGACCTCCATCGACGCACACCGTTACCTGACGACCTCTCTTGCAAGCATCTATCGACTCCACCGTATGCGACCTCCAGTGACGACCGCCACCGCCTGGCACAGCTGGCCCTCGTAGCCAGGCCCTTCTGGAGTAATGAAAATGATAGGGAAAGGATTTCCCTCACGTGAGCAACACCCCCATTTTGGGTTATTTCCAAGAACATCCTTGGATTTCCAGCATATCAAAGTCGCACCCCTACCGGCATTCCACGTACCAATCACATGTCGTACGAGAACATTTGCAACCCGTACCTCTCGAGTTCCTACCATTTGCAAAGATACCCCCCTCCCAGCCTCACTCACGTGGAATGCACTTGGTCCTCGGGGAGAATTGCACTGGATCCCCTGAATTTCTTGCCAATCACGCCGTCGCCCCTGCCCATTGGAGGTCACGTGTAGTGTACGTGACGAGATGGAGAAATTCCATAAATACACTCGCAGGAATATGTAATTGAATATCAATCATGTTTATTTTCTTTTGTTTCTATAAAGTGCATTTATACACACATGTTTGAACTCTCATTAACATCATTTCTTGTAGAACAATAAATTCTTTATCTAATGGATATTTATTTACGATTTTGAGAATTGTGGTTTATTTAATAGAATTAATTTGGTGAAATGTTGCATATTTTACACAATCTTTATTCTGAAATTAATATTGAATTAATATGCTCTCCAAAAAATTACGGAAAAAATCACAGTAGCGAGAATTTAGTACTTTCTACATTGTGCCAAAATTTCAAATTTGCATGCACATCAAGGTCAGAAGAAATTGTTTGGTGATTCGCTTAAATTATTATTA
The DNA here is from genome assembly GCA_037367405.1 of Ottelia alismoides. Taxonomy (NCBI): domain Eukaryota; kingdom Viridiplantae; phylum Streptophyta; class Magnoliopsida; order Alismatales; family Hydrocharitaceae; genus Ottelia; species Ottelia alismoides. The sequence continues at coordinate 966,624 of JAZKJV010006370.1, read as the reverse complement.
ATAGGTCACAGATCAATTATTTTTACGATCTTATAATTTTCCTGAATTCTCCTTACATAGACTAATCTAGGATAATTTTATTTCTACAAAATAAATTGGTTTATTATTTATTAAAACTAACTTTGCGAAAATCACCTAGTCTGCATATTTAATTCAAAGGAAATTTAATTTACCTCCAAAAATTCTAAAAAACTACAGTAGCTTAATTTCATCCTTATTCAACTTCTGACCAAGTTTAAGGATTTTTGGACTTGAATTTATCGAAATTTATATTTTAGTCCCTCAACTTAGTCAAATTTGCATTGCATTCATCACTTGGAGTCAAAAAATACCAAAAAATGCTCTCCCAAAATCCTAATTTTCTTGATTGACTTCAAATAAACCTAAGGAGACAAAGGCCTTCCTGAGTTCGACCTTGGGCTTGTTCAAGTAAAAAAAATTCGACCGCTTGCGTTTAATTGACAAATAATTAATTAAGTGGGTTTTTATTAAATCTCATTTTGCCCAACTACAACGATGCCATTTGAAAAATCCGTGAATCTTCCTCTTAGTTCAATAAAATTAGCGATTAAATTTGTGTTCGTTCGTTGTAGTTGGGCAAAACTGGATTTAATAAAAAACCACTTAATTAATTATTTGTCAATTAAACATAAGTGGTCGAAATTTTTTTTACTTGGGCAAGCCCAAGGTCAAACTCAAGGAGGAAACTGTCTCCTTAGTTTTATTCGAAGTCAATCGAGAAATTAGGTTTTCAGGAGAGCATTTTTTCAGTATTTTTTTGAATGAAAGTGATGAACGCAATGCAAATTTGACTAAGTTGAGAGACCAAAATGCAGATTTCGATAAATTCAAGTCCAAAAAACCACAAATTTGGCCAGAAGTTGACCAAGGATGAAATTAAGTATTGCAATTTTTTAGAATTTTTGGAGGTAAAATGAATTTCCCATGAATTAAATATGCAGATTAGGTGATTTTCGCAAAGATAATTTTAAAATAACAAACCAATTTATTTTGAAAAAATAAATTTATCCAAAATTATTCTTTGTCAGACGAATCTAGAAAAATTATGAGATCCTAAAAATAATTGACATGTGACCTATAAAAATAAATTAAGCAAATCACAAAATAATTTATTCTGACGTCGACTGGCGTGAACTGTTTTGAAATTTGGGAACAATATAGAAAACATTAAACTCTAGCTACTATGATTTCTTTTGCAATTTTGAGAGCATAAATTCATTAAATATCAATTACAGAATAAATATTGGGTAAAATATGCAATTTTTCACCAAATTAATTCTATTAAATAAACAGGAGTTCATAAAATTGCAAGTAAATATCCATTAGATAAAGAATTTATTGTTCTACAATATGCAATTTATAGATAAAAGAAATGATGCTAATGAGAGTTCAGATTAAAATGCAAACACAGGGGTGTAAATGCAATTTACATAAACAAAAGAAAATAAAAAAATGCTGACAGGATTGATATGCAATTACCTATTCCTGCGAGTGTATTATTCAATTTCTCCAGCTCGTTACGTGCACCACACGTGACTTCCAGTGGGTGGGGGCGGCAGCGTGATTGGCAAGACATTCAGGTGCTCTAGCATAATTTCTCCCCGAGGCCCACGTTCTTTCCACTGAGTGAGGCTGGGAGATATCTTCTCAAATGGCAGGAACTCAAGGGGTGCCGATTGCAATGTTCCCGTACGGCACGTGATTGGCACGTGGAGTGCTGGCAGGGGTGATCTGCTGGAAATCCGAGGATGTTCTTGCAAATAACCCCAGACAGGGGTGTTGCTCACGTGAGGACAATCCTTGCCCTGTCATCCTCGTTACTCTAGAAGGGTCTGGTTCCGAGGGTCGACTGTTCCAGGCGGTGACGGTCGTCGCTGGAGGTCGCGTGCGGTGGAGTCCATGGCTGCCTGCAGGAGAAGTCGTCAGACGGCGGAGTGCATCGATCGATGGAGGTCGGTGGCATCCGGAAGCGGTGATCGGTGGAGGAGTGACTCCTCGACGGAGGTGATGGAGAGGAGCACTGGAAGCGGAAGATGATCGGGTGCAGAAGGATCGAAGTCAGCTGGAGCGAATAGCAGTGGTCGATGCGGCTCCGAGCGCGTGGCAATGGCAAAGCGTGGTCAATGTTGAGGGTCACGTATGTGGAGTTACGCTGTGATTGATGGGGAATAGAACAGAGGAAAAGAAGGAAAACATGGGAAGAGCAATAAAGAGAACTGTACCTGGGATTTCTTTCGTCGGAGGAGTGGGAGTGCTTAGCTCACCCCTTGGTTGTCGCTCAAGTCGTCGGCGTTGCGACGAGCTTATCATCTACGCGAGCAGCTGCAGCAAGGCCTGGGGAGGCCTGGGATCTTGCCAAGACAATAGGAGGTTTTTGCTCAAACGGGTGGCTCTCTCTTTCACAAATGAGATAGACCCCCTGTGTATAGCCATTGAATACGCGGAGGAAATTCGGAATACGTAGTAGGGCTATATACGGGTGCAATACACGGATACGGATACTGCTGTAAGGTAGAGAAGAAATAGTATGGATAAATTTACCTAGGATTACTTTAGTGGGAAGACGCATCTTTGGCAGTCGCAGACACCTGTTCTTCTTGGGATCGTTGCCGTATTCTCCTACCGGGCATGTGCAATTGTAATCTCCTGGGATGTTTGTAAAAATACCATAACAGGGATACAATTCACGACCCCATCGGCACTCGTCGATATCTGCACCCACATGTTTTTTTACAGAGTGATTAACTAATCGTGAGTCGTTGTAAATGCGTCCACTGATCTCAAAATTGAAAATTGAAAAAGATGTCAGGAATCATCATCGAAGCGTTAAATAAAGGTTACTACGTACCTCGGCAGCCGTCTTGGATGTAGGGATTACCCTCATAACCCTGAGAGCACTTGCAGACGTAGCCCAGGCCGCTAGCAGCTCCAACACACTCGCTGTTGATGCTAATGCATGCATAACTAGAATTATCCGCCTTAGCCTCCTCGCAAGTCTTGTTGGCGATCATAAAGTCAACTACAACGGGAAAAGTTGTCTCCTGGACCATATGCTCGAGGTCGGATTTGTTGAAGGTGTAGTTGTCCTTCTGCACAATGAAGGAGTAGCTACAGGGGTTGAATCTGAACGTCACACTGGTGTCGCTCCGTGGGATGAAGGCCGTTCGATACATGCTGACGCCGCGCGGGATGGACCCCTGGCAGCAGCCAATGCCGGTACAGCTTCCATTGGCTGCGTCGGAGAGGCTGTTGCAGCCAGAGATGCAACCGCCGGAGTTGTTGTCGCCGATGCTGAACTTGGCCAAAGTGTCGCAACCGACAGCCGTGAAGACGTTCTCTTCGGAAGAGAAAGTGTAGGGAGCGGCCAAACTGCCGTTCCACGCGAGCCTGCTTTGCATACGGTCGTCGTAGCAGTCGTAGGATATGGGGAGGAGGATGGTCACCCGAGCAGAGGATAGGTCTATGGAGATCAACTCCGTTCTATAATAGAAGAGCTTGGGCGGATTGAAGGAGCCGTTGCACGTGAAGGCAAAGGCCTCTCCGAGGTAGCAGTTCTCGTCGTTGTCGTTTAACATTCCGAAGGGATAGGGAACGTCGAGGTCTCCGCATCTAGGACTGCATCCCGCCGGTGGAACAGTTGCGCCCAGTACTACTCGCCATGCAACCATCACTTGCAGCAGCTTCATGGCAGCACCCATAAGGAACCAGCGAGGAACGCAACCACGCACGGCCATCTCTCTCTCTCTCTCTCACGTACCTATTCTGCATCGTTTTGTCCTTCGAACTGTAAAGACAGGTAAGCGAAAAGGAAAGGCGAAGACTTCAGTCGTCGGTTTGGATTCTACGCAGTCAAATTTCTACAAAGAATAATATAATTTCAACAGGATTTGGTCCATTTGGATGTAAATGAAATGAACACCGTTGATACGACGTAAATGGGTTGGGAATCTGTAATTGTTGTTTGTCCAAAAATTCCATGAATTGCTTCCACAAAACTTAACGGATGCTAACTCATCTAGAAGATTGAGTAAAAAAATCCTTCATAAAAGCTCATTTAATTTCTTTTCAAAAAGATTACCAAAAAATAAGAAATACCTGATTTTCAAAAAGAATAACAAAATCATGGAGATCTTGGGCAACCTTACAAGGTTAAGGGGAATGGAATAAGGGGAATAAACTCCCATTTTCCTCCCAACACGGTTCCCCGTGATACGTCTATTCCCCATTATTTCATCTTGTTTCACTCTTATTCATATTTTTATCCCACCTTACCTACTTTTATTTCACCTTATTCTCCTTATTCTATCCTCCAGCCGAACTGAGAATAGACCCTTATTCATCTTATTCTCCATCCTTATTCCTGCTCATTCTCCTACCGAACGGGCCCTAACGAACGAGACAGGAACGCAACTAATTAAGCATGGTCATCTCTCTCCCTCCAATTATGTCTCTATTATACTTCGGAGCTGGAAAGAAGTGAGTTGAAAAGGGAATGCAAGACATTTGCATTCATCTTTGGATTCTCCGACAGTTTGCTCAGAAAGGACAATTTAGTTAGATATATACATCATAATTAATGCCACTTACACTGACAAAGTCAAGGAAATCAGGATGGCCCCCATTGACACCATTTAAATTATCCTTCGTTACCTCCAACTCCAATTCCCTAAGGTACCGTTCGGCTTGGGGAGTTTACCCCCCTTAATCCACCCTCCCTCTCTCTCTCATGTAGGCCCCACTTTATTCTTTTTTTTAAAATTAAATAAACCAATTTTACATCATCAATCCTATCAAAAAATAATATATTATACCATCATATTATATAAAAATTATAAAATACTCCACTTCTACTCACTTTTCCAAACTTCAATACAATCAAATGACAATAATTACTCACTTTTTCAAACTTATATACAATCATATCACAACAAACCCCACTTCTAACCCACCTCCAGTTTAACTCTCTATCCAAGCTCCGTAACCCAAAAACGGATTACCTCCTATCAATTTAACCCTCCTTAACCCACTAACCAAACACACCCTAAAAGATAGACTACTAAAAGAAATTGTTGATAGACCGATGATAGTGGAGAAAGTTCCAAAACTTCTCTACACTTACCATTTCCAGGGAGTTACATTCTGTAAGAATACTTATTTCTCTTCTATCAAACTTAGATATAAGACCAATTAAGTTATGCCATGGTTAATGAATTCACTACAAGAAGATAGGATTTTGGCCACCACAGATTTGTCGCAATGTAGTGCAAGAATAGAGGACAAAGTAGTTGGATTTGTGACTACATGTGAATATCACATTAACAGAGTTTTAACATCTTACACCTTTGTGATGCACATGTGGTTGTAAAGTAGTTGAACATTATGGCTGTACTAGTCCCAAGATAATCATGCAACGACATGACACTCCATCATATATATATGTGTTATCACGTTACAACTATTTACGACTACATCGAATATTATAAAGACGTGTTCATCTAGTTGTGAATGCTAATCTTTAGTTAAAAAAAGAGCAGTTTAGGCAATATCTTGCATGTTGAACCTACTATATAACATTTACATTTAGGTGTTCAAATCCATATTCACATTTATTCTTAAGTCTATATATTTATTCATATAATTAAAAGTGAATATTCAAATACTATAAATGTTCCAAGTTCATGTAGTAAAAGAATACGAGTTAATTATAAAGTTAATAACATACAAGTTTTTTCAAAAAAAAAACCTTTTCCATCTGTCAAGTCATTCTAATAGTTGACGAACAAGCTATCTTGTCCCCTAGTATTTCTCTTTACGATAATTGTCCGCATCATCATTATTGTCCTCTTTTTTATTTTCGTCTTCATTCTCGTCTCTATTATTACATCTTCGCACTATTATTACATCTTCGCAGTCATCATCATCCATGTTCATTTTTGAAAGGGAAAGTCAAGTATTATTTTATTAAAATTATTAAAATATAGAAGAGAAATATTTTATATCTCAATACTGCTCATATACAGGTTGCATATTTATCCCCATTAAACCCGAGATATTCATTCATCCCCCATCCCCTTTTAGTCGAGCGGGCATTTGGTTGCAGGGTTGGGCAGAGTTGGGTTGGGCAAGGGTACCCCTGTGAATAGTAAACTGTGAGGACGATTGGGCTGTTCGGTTGGAGGGTTGGGAAGGGTTGGGTTGGCCCAACCCTTCCCAACCCTGCAACCAAACAGGACCTAAAAATTGTGAAGGAGGCAATGTTCCTCCTTACCGTAGCTACTATATAACCCTCACCTCTTCTTGATTCTTTGTCTCACAGCCACTAAATGAAGAATCCAAGTGCCGATATGGGTCGTACACACCGCCACCTCAAGAAATGATGGCATCATTACCGCTCCTCAAGGAAATGTGACAATTGTATTAACTATTTCAAGGAAATGTTACAATTGTATTAACTATTTCATTTCACTTCTGGTGGCATTTCTATCTCTATTTATCTTTTTGGACCGTAACTGGTGGAACTGTTGTGATTTTCACCACTTTCGATTGAATGAAAATTTGATGGGATTTTACCGTATGAAATGTTGCAGTATCAGTTATATCATTCTCTTCTTTGGAATATCCGTTGAACCTCCGACTTCTTCTTCAACGATCACATGTGCCTTTCCGTTAGTCTAACCGTTAATGAGTTGAACTAAACTATGCACTACAAAAAACGTGAATTGCATGCATATAGTGTCTTGCACTAGGCAAGCATGCGTAGGGCACATGTGCTTGCCCAATCTGCTTGCCCATTTAAATTTAGAGGCGCGGGCCAAACGACCGCATGTCAAAGACCAGGCAAGCACATGCAGGCCCCTGGGCGAGCACTATACCCGATTCCATGACTCATTTCTCTCATTCCTTCTTCCCCAAATAACGTCACTTGTGATTTTTGAAGCCCCTCCACAGTCGTTGACGACCATTTCACACATCCATCTTGCTGACTATCACATTCCTAGAGGTATAACGTCTATCCCCCTTTCAATTTTTTTAGTTTATGTTGCCTATATGGGGAGAAATCTAAGTTTTAGGTTTTTTGGATATCGATTAGCTTTTAACCAATGTATGGTTGGTTTGTTGTTTTATGTTATATTTAGATTATGTAGTTATTAATGTAATGTGTATATATATTAATGATTTGATTCCGGATTAGCAAAGTTTAAACAAGTCTGTATTGTAGATAAGGTGTGGTGAAATGCTTAAATCAAGTTAGTACTTCTTGTCAACATATGTGATATTATTTTTCAAGAAATATCAGATGTATAAAATAATGTTATGATAATTCTATGGTGAATCAAAATTAAAATTTTTGATGTGATGTATTAATGGTCCATATAGATGTTAGATTTCATTATACAATGTTATTGCTTAGGTAAGTAATGTTGTTTATTAGATTCTGTTGAATGGATAGATTTGTTTAGATGTTAATAATCAACATGAATGAACTTTGTTTGGTAACAATGAAGGTATGAAAAAATTATGATGAAATGCTATTATCTTAATGTGAAGATGCTTTTATGATTGGATGCATATATTTAAATGTGAGGAAGGTTTGTGAACGTATAATTAGATAATGTTGATGTGAAATTGTCGGAGATGAAGGTGATAGATGTCAATGTGATGGTAGCATGTGTAGGTATATACAAGTTAGATGTGAATGTGTAGTTGTTTAGCTTTGAATATGAGGGTAGAATTTATAGATGTGATCACCAAAAGATGTAGTTGCCAGGGAGCATCGGTTTGTAAATTATAGTGTAGTCCATTTAATTTGTTTTCACACTATTCACGTTATTGTCTAGTTTTCTCTTCATTCTATTTCTATATAAGATTGTTCTGACCATCTTCTTGTTTGAATTGCTATAAGGGCCCAGTTATCGAGGGAGGATATCTTCCGAGATTTTACGCACCCAAGAGTCGTGGGGATCGATAGTTCTTTACCCACCGATAGGAGAGAGTAGCAAAGAAGGCAAGAAGCCAGTTAGATCTGCCTTCATATAGAATTAGTTTAGTTTTGTGACAGGGAGAATCTCATTTCTTTTCAATTAATTTGTAATAATATAGGACCAAACACTCATGACACTTAACTTTCATCGGGTCTATTTCATCTTGTGATTGTTCACATGGGAGGTTCGATTCGGTTTTCCCACGTTTTCATCATCTTCTACCTTGTTTCTCATGTTTTGTATTTTCTGCCTTATTTTTTATTTTACGTCTTGTGGAATGAACCCTTAGATTGTATAAGTGTATGTTCGATTAACTAGGTCCATAGACTCAATATCATTCATTTACCTATAGTCTCACACTTGGACTTAGTCAAATTGAACAAGTTCTTCACGCTAATAGAAGCACATATCTTAAAATGCTTTCCTTGTTGCATTCATATAGTATAGGCTTAAAATTTCTATCTAGCCTCCCACGTGGAGAGATATTGGAAGCAAGGCGATCCTTTTAACTGAGCATCGCATCATCATTTTTCGACATGCATTGGTTTTCCATCCTCTTCCTCTGATTTTGCTCAAATGGGCTCGGAAAAAAATTGATGAACCGTTAGGTCTTTGCATGAAAATTACTTAAAATAAGTGAAAATCCAAAAAAACTAAAATCAAGTGACTATTAAGAAAATTTGACCAAAGTAAAATTTTATTAATTGAACTTCATTTTATTGGGTGAGCAATATCTGTTGGACATGCGAGCCCACGGCGAGCCATTATGCAATAAATGTTATTGCGAATATCATTCTACGATCTGAAATGAAGAATGAATCATTTGCATAATAGGCCCCTTAATACAATTAGAGTTATGTACCATGGCCATCTTGATGATCATACAGCTGTTGATTCATAGAGGCTGGTGCTTGGATGAATATCTAAAGAGTTAGATTAAGGATTCATCAAGCACCGTTAAATGATTGTTAAGAGATGATCTCTAGCCTGAGTAGGAGATGGCAATCCTTATCTCTAAAGGCTGATATCTGACCGACCTCTTGATGCAGGTCCTCTGCATAGGAATAGAGATTCGGAGGTGTCAGATTACTTAGGTCAAAGAGTTGACTTAATGAGATTGAGATAACCAAAGTTCTATATCGTATGCTGTCACGATACAGACATGCATCCTCTGACCGGAGACAGATGTGTTACTATATGTTTGAGTATGTACATTTGGCAGACCAGTAGGTTGATGACCTAACCAAGGTCTATACACCGACGCGCTCGTGTGCATATAAGGGCATATGAGTAATACGATCTCTCAAAGAGATCATACAGGTTCAGTTACTGAACCGAAAGACATGAGCTCACTCATAAGATATTGGGAAGAATAAAATTCTGTGCGCATGGTCATCTCGCTTTGGAAGCTTGACTGAATTTGTAGGTTTGATATATACTTTTGGAAAGTATATGATCAAGACCTAGGTATGATATATGCTTTTGGAAAGTATATGATCGATACCGACTCCCAATGATCAAATGAGAAACTTACTGATAAAACCATGAAGTAGACAGTATAAAGTTGATCCAATACTTCGGGTTTATTTTGAGTCTTCCAATATGCAGGATGTATAGGTATTGGGAATACCTGAGGGTGATGTGATCATAAACGATTGTATAACCATGACGCTTCCATTCCTAGGGAGTGATGAAACGGGGCTGGATTTTAGTGACTCCTCTCAGTAGAGAAGCAATCTGATCTTGGTCCAAGTATTGGACATTGGTCTGAATGAGATTCAGATGCAATGAGAAGATTAGATTTGTGGTCTTGATTTAATCAAGCATATGTGGGAGGTACATAAGATATGGATTTGAGATGAGATCTCAACATCCAAGTCACTATACGTGGAACAATACAATCGCACTGTCCTTATCTCCAAGTATCTGCGGAGAAAGCACATTATTCTTGAAGGAGTTCAAGAATAATTAATTTGATTAATTATGTATCCAAGCAACAAGATGTTGATAATTAAATGAGATTTTATTATCAAGAATACTATAAATGGGATTCATATTATGAGAATGATTATCCAAGATAATTAATTGGGATTTAATTATCAAAGAAATGCAGATTGTGGATAGTTTTATACATAATATCTGTGTATATAGTATAAATATGATTTATAATATATTAGAGAGAGAGCACCTTTGTAAATAGTATTTTTTCTTTATTAATGTGAATTGGATTCACATTAAGTAATTAATTGGAAATGTAATTTATAATTTAGTTTGAGTTGTGAATATGATTCACATACTCTCAATGGCATGATTGAAATATTCACTAATTAATTGGGAATTAATTTAGTGGATAATTTTGCAATAAACATACACTAATTGATTTGGAATTAATTTATTGGATAATGTTGCAAGATAAATAAGAGATAATGATATAAATTAAAAGGAGGATAATCCACCAAATAACATGAGGTGGTGTCACCCATGACTTGGTCATGGGTGACGCCCTATGTGATTTAGGTGGATAATTATCTTTTTAATTATCATATCATTATCTTGTAATTATTGATTTATTTATTGAATTAAATTATGTTGATGATAATGCAACATATATTTAATTTAATATAAATTAATATGTTGTTGTTTTTTAACAACAATGATCATGGCCATTGATTTAATACACATATCAATCTAACCATTGATTTTGCGTATGCCATGGATTGTGATCCATGGATTTCCAAAATAATATAAAAGGAGGGCAACCCTAGCCTCTTCAAAGAGATAGACATCAAGAAGCATTAAGAGTACACGCCTACTCTCTCTTTCTCTCTCTCATTCTCGACAACTCTCTCTCTCTAAGGTGGTCATCCACCTTGTGCTTTGAGGGAACAAGCAATCGTTTCCATGCCATTGTGTTGTCGCTTCGATTGCTCGTGGATCTCCATCGACGGATTTCTTTGGACGAAATCAGGAGATTCAAGGCTTGGATCTTCATCGAGAATTGCGGGAGGAATGCATCTCATTATCGCGCCCGCAAGTGCCATCTTCGTAGATCGAACTTGAGTCAGGAGGATCTCTTGCTTTAGAGATCTTGTGATCGCAACCACGCTTCAAGAGGTATTTCTAATACTTTGTGGTTTGATGAAACGATCCAAGAAATGTTCTTGTGATCATATGGTTTCATCGCTTGATTTAAAAAATTTAATTTCTGTTGCATCTAGTGACTAGTGCGACTAGTCGCCCCGATCGCATGAGATGCGACCAACACGCTTCCGTGATGCTCTTGAGGATTCCTCGTATCCTTCAAGGAGATGATCTCCCAACCGTTGGATCTTGAGATCCAACGATCTGGGTTAAGGTGGGAAGAATTAAAAGGGTTAACTATGTGGCTCACTGAGAGTGGGCCACATGTCCCAATAAGAAATAGAAAAAAAATAAATACTTATAAAATTAAAAAGAATTAGTTAAAGTTGAGTTAGGAAAAGTGATAAACATGAAAGTTGTAGATCTCGATGAGATCTACAACTTTCATGTAGAACTCAAAAAGAAAAGAGATCATCTATATCTAGAAAACATTTTTGTAAGTAATTTAAAGGTATTAAAATTTCTTATTTTTATTTCTTTGTTATTTTTTTTATTTTAAATTTTATAAAGGATTAAATATATACAAAATTATATAGATTCTTATTTTTTTAATAATTAGTATACACATAAAATACAAGCACAAAAAATAGAGTTATTAATGTACATCATGGTCATTTATTTACGACACAACATAAATTAATTATTGTTAATTGTTAATAAATTTTATTGGTTGTCTTAAGCTAGAGAGATAATAATGGTAAATAAAGTAGATAAATATGAGATTTATCAAGTATGAAAGGAAGTTCTTAAGTCGATCCTCTCTGTTCTTTTTCTCGATAATAAGAGTGGGACCAACATTGTTTTGCTAATTTTTGATGGGGGTTTAGGCAGTTTGATTCATTTACTATGAGTAAAAAAAAGGTCATTAAAAAGGGAGTATAAGTTCCATGAGTTGATTATTGTCTTCCAAAAGATGATCAACTTATCCAAAAGTATAAACTCAAACCTTGAAGGAGGAGAAAGGCATTTTAATTGTCCTTACGATTCCATTCCCAATTCCTTTTGGTAAATGTTGTCATTACTTGAGAGGGGCCTACTTATATTAGCTATATAAAGTATAAATGATGGTAATAAAATAATTTATATGTATTAAATAACATTAAAAAATCAAGGGAAAAATAAAATTGACCCATGGACCGGCTCATGGTGAGCTTTGAACAGAGGTTTTGTAACCTCAGTCCAGTTAGCCCGCATTTTGACCAAGTATACCGAGGATATAGAAAGTGGCTTTGAAGAAGCTGATGGTATGGAATCAATATTCTTGTGTATAAGGGAAAAGCTTGGGATATACCAAAAGTTCGACTATGTGTGCATTTTTGCTATCTCGATTAACAAAAGATACACCATAGGAAAGACATTTATCAAAGTTCTTGACAATATATTCTTCAAATTATAAGGATATAAGTGGTGAAAAGGATTAGATTGAGTTCTATTTAGATGTTTCATGTTAAAGGGTAAAAAAACAAATTGTTCAAGGTGTTTCGACATTTGAGCATTAACATAGGTGTTCTTCGATCAGTCTTGACATTTAGATGTCTCCAAATACCTTAATATATATTTTTCTTTTTATCGTTGATACAAAACTCATATTCCACGAGGAAAACTCAACATCTACTATCGAGATCAATTTTATACATCAAGATATGTCTATTCCTTTGTTAATGATTATTCATTACACACATATAGCTCTTTCCTCGTAAATTTATTGTTGACAGGCATGACTTTGACAGAATGAATTTCACCACCAACACACGATCCACGTCTTGGGGCAAGGCGTCGGCGGTGGAGGAGGTACATGTACACGTGAGAAGACCGCGCTTCTCGCTTCACCTCGAATCGGCATTGCAATGCAAGCGCTGATGAATGCTAACAGCATCATCGAGAACACACTCTGCTTTGCCATAGTCACACCTTCTGAAGTACATGCTTAACATCGATCCCATGTCCTGTATACATATAAGGCTATAAACGTTATTAGGATTGGTTATTTATGTGCATGACGTTTCCTTTAATGCAGTAAATAGAATAGATGTTACATATATGGCTTTCTATCAATTAATTAACTGGCCTTTCTTCACCAAACTTTTATTAATTGAGCGTTATCTGATAAATATAACATGCAATCTTTTGTGATATAAATTTATATGTTGCTCACCAGCACATAATCATTTTTCTCATAACTATAATCATATCTGGTTACAATATACCTTAACTATTTGTAAATTCAATATATTTTCCTTAATTTACAAAAATAAATATTTGATTTTTATTACTAAGTTTCTAGGGTAGATTTGCAACTACTCCGGCGACGATTTGAGACTATTTTAACATAATTTTGATATCATTGTAATTTGTTTTGATTTTTTGAAAATTGTGTACTTTTTGTAGTTTAGTGAAGTGTTTTCTTCTCTGGTCTCTTCTTGCTTACGTCTAGATACCCCACTTAACATCTTTTCACACACACCCACTCTCTTCTTATATAGTATCACTAAAACATATCTTTTAAAAATATTTCCTTCTTTGTTTTTAAAATAAAATAAAAAAATAAAAATGAAGTAAAACAAATTTAAAAAAAAAAAACAGAAACATATTAGATTACATAATACTCCACCTACTATATTGTACCACCTTCTCCACTTCATAAAAATCCATAAAAAAATATTTAACCCAAAACCCGAATAAAAAACTCATAACAAACAAATAAAGATCACAAAATAAAAAAGTTCGGAAAGGGACTTAAATGCACACTTCACTAAATTGAATCAAAGTTGAGTAAATATGATAGGTTTTCTTCTCACAATCTAGAGTCTTGCTGAGTTTGACACTTTTCACTTGACCACTTTACACCATTTTACTTTACAAGTATAGACAAATCAATTTTTCTTTTGAAATTAAGCTCACAAGTTGCAATTAGTCACGACAAAAGACCCTTTCTTAAAGCATGTAAAAGTGAGTATCATGTGTGTAAAATATCGGTAGATGAAAAGCTAACTGGAAGGCAACTTCGCAGCATATTGTAGCATTAAGTAGAATACATGCAACAACCAAAGGAATCAAAGAGACAATGCGGCATAGATGTTTATTTGATGAGTTTATTGAAGAACATTCAATAATGGAAAAACTAGCAAGCACGGGCATTAAGAAGAAAGGATGCTTTTAGAGACGAAAGGCCACGAGGAGATTGATCTGCGATCCATGGATCTGAGATCGGGAAACCGTATCCAATCTACTTGTCCCATCTACGTTCTTTAGACTTTTCAAACTTAGTGAACCGAACCATCTAAGTAGCTAAAGGAAGGGAAATCAACCAAGAACCGATTAATAGAAGAGAGCGAGAGCGGATTGGGCCCTAGAAGCAACTATGATAACGGTTGGCAAATGAAGATTATTTCTTCAGTAGACAACCTTGTAATGTGTGCACGCACACTCAAGCATAACTTAAATTCAAGTCCAAGAAAGTCTTTCTAGCAAACAGAAAACTAGCATGTTAGGCTTTTGATGGAAATCAAATAATAAACCAGTTGTCGACTACAATGCAGTTACAATGAAAGAGGCTTCAAGGTAGAGTTGCAGGTAGGCCAGCTACGGCAAAAGAGGACGGTCGTGTTCGAAGCAATAAATCTGAAGAGGAAGAAATGTGCGTATGCTCATACGGTAGGCATGCACACAAAAGTTTTGTGAAATGGGTGCGTATCTACATGGGTGCAAGGGCATAGTTTTTTACCCTCTCCCTCAAATGGGCTTTTCCACATAAATTTATGGAACTCATGCTGATTACTTCATGGACAGTTATTTGTGAATCAATCTCTGACATGAACAAAAATGGATACAAAAACATGGGCATTCTCCTTGAATGTGCTCAGAGCTACAACAGCTGCAGAACACATACTTTCCTGAATATATCACTTCAATCTGAAGCTTGAGCTAAAATTATAGATTTAAATT
This sequence comes from Ottelia alismoides, assembly GCA_037367405.1. NCBI lineage: Eukaryota > Viridiplantae > Streptophyta > Magnoliopsida > Alismatales > Hydrocharitaceae > Ottelia > Ottelia alismoides. The sequence goes on along the minus strand of JAZKJV010006370.1, from coordinate 951,535 downwards.
TCATGAAATTTCGTCGAAATTTTGATTTCAAGAGGTCCAGAGTATCGAAACTCATATATATATATATATATATATATATATATATATATATATATATATAGAGAGAGAGAGAGAGAGAGAGAGGAAAAAATGGGGCTGCCCCCGCCCCATTTTTCGACATTTTTTTATTTTTTTTGCAAAATAAAATCATGTATATTCACCCCTATATCCCTCATATATGTCATTCGAATTTCGTCAGAAACAGAGACTCCTACGGCCTCCATCGAGATGATGTCGATTTAAAAAATTCTGTTACCGTTAAAAAATGTCTGTCTGGATGGAGGCCGTAGGCGTCTCTGTTTCTGACGAAATTCGAATGGTATATAGGAGGGATATAGGGATGAATATATATGGTGTTATTTTTCAAAAAAATAAAAAATTTACCAAAATAAGGTGGAGGCAGCCACATATAACCCATATATATATATATATATATATATATATATATATATATATATATATATATGGGTAAAATGGGGCTGCCCCAGGGAGTAGCCAACTTGGCTACTCCCACCCCTATTTTTCCCTCATTTTTTTATTTTTTTGGAAAATAAAAATTTTTATATTCATCGTTATATCCCTCTCACATTCTATTAAAATTTCGTCAGAAACAGAGACTCCTAAACCCTCCATCCATACGTCATTTTTTTAACGGTTGCAGGATTTTTTAAATCGACCATGTTTGGATGGAGGTCGTAGAAGTCTCTGTTTCTGACGAAATTTTAATAGAATGTGAAAGGGATATAATGATGAATATACAAAATTTTATTTTCCAAAAAAATAAAAAAATGAGGGAAATCTCTCTCTCTCTCTCTCTATATATATATATATAGGGTAAAATGTGTATGCCCCCTAGGGGGAGCTAACTTAGCTCCCCCCGCCCTTTTTTCACAAATTTTTTTTTTTTTGAAATCTAAAACCGTGTAAATTCATTATTAAATCCCTATATTATGTCATTCAAATTTCATGCGAAACAGAGACTCCTACGACCTCCATCCAAACGGGGTCGATTTAAAAAATCCTGTTACCGTTAAAAAAATGACTGTCTGGATGGAGACCATAGGAATCTCTGTTTCACACGAAATTTTTATGACATAATATAGGGATATAGTGATGAATATTCACGGAAAAAAATTCAAAAAAAATAAAAAATGAAGAAAATAGGGCGGGGGGAGCTAAGTTAGCTCCCCCTAGGGGGCAGCCCCATTTTCCTCATATATATATATAGATATCTTTCATATGAGACATGGTCCTTCCATCTCTAAGGAAGGCCAGCGATCCTGTGCGTCGATAATTAATCAGACGGTTATTATAAAAGGTATGTTAATACTATTATTTAATTAATCAAAAACCCATTTTGGTCATTATGCATTTTCTAAATATAGTATGTAGCATTCGAAATATCTCCTCATTTATCTCCCTCATACTCTTTCCAAAAATCTCGTATGTATACCTAAAATATCTTGCTAATATCTCTCCTAATCCCACAATCACGTCGGCGACGAGAAGACGGCGGTGGGGTTCCGGAGGCGCGACGACGTGCTGGAGGACCTCCGCCAGGCCTTTGACATCTTCGATCTCGACCATAATGGCTCCATCTCCCCCGACGAACTTGCCAAGGTCATGCGTGATCTCGGCGAGGCCACCACGACAGCGCAGTGCAGGCAGATGATCAACGGCGTTGATCAAAACGGCGTCGGCATCGTTAGCTTCGAGGAGTTCACAGAGATGATGAAGAAGAAGGGGAAGGAGTGAGTGATAATCCGATCGATTTGTCTAAGAAAAAATATTTTTCGTTGTTTGCGGAATCGATTGTGGTTTGAATTCGTGGGAAAAGGATATGTACATAGGCATCTATGCACCGCCAATACACCTATCTTTAATTTTTTTATCAAAACTTTTAGATGTTTAAACGTAAGAATTTTTTATTTTATATTTTCAACAATGGCCTTTTAATCTTTTTCATATCAGAAGGAGATCATGCCCCCACAGCATTGCAGATCGTGCGACGACGTAGAGATCGACGCAAATCGGTTCGTACGCGTCGGCTTTGATGGATTGTCAGATCGTGATGCGGAGTTGGCGACGTGATGTGCGGCCTCATTGGTGACTATCGGAGACGTTCTTCATGCAAGTGACAACGATAAAAAAGTGATGCACCCAGTTTTAGATGAAGAACAATTCGCAGTTTGATACAATATTGATTTGTACTCTACAATATTAGTCTGTATTATACAATTTGGATATGTATTATACAAATTTGTTATGTATTTTTACGAATCAGATGGTTGCGAATGAAAATTATATTTTTTATAGATCTTGTATAAAATCATTACAAAGAACCATACAATCGTTACAAAGAACCACACATTTATTACTATACAAAGAACCACACATTAATTACTAATATGAAGTGTATTTTACAAAGAACAATGTAAAATTTACAAATAACAGATGACTTTTTGAATGAACAACGGATTATACAAAAAACATGCAATCATTACAAAAGGCACCTTAAAATCTACAAAAAAAGACGTGAGGATACAAAAATATGCCCTATATAATATCGTCCGGCAAAAAATTAGGTATTTTCTAAATATGGTATTGCGAAAATGCCAAAAATAAAAGTAACTAAAATTAGTATTTCGGAATATTAATTAACGTGCATAATTAATGCAAAAATTGATGACGAAAATGCCCTTTTGGGCATCAAAATTGAAGATACCGTTGGATTTGAATCCGATGGCCCAGATCGTTGGCCTTCCTTAAGGATGGAAGGACCACGTCTCATATGAAAGGCCCCCTATATATATATATAGAGATAGATAGACACACACACACTATATATATATATATATATCGATTTCTCGGATTTCGACCGAAATTTCGGTGATATTTCGATATTTTGACCCATTTCGACCTATTTCGGTTGAAATTCATGGATTCCAGTACAGAATTTCCTGGATTTCGACCGAAATTTCGATGATACTTTGACATATCGACACATTTCAATTGAAATTCATGGATACATGGTATGTTGCGACAAGAGGGTACATACATCGATTATTCAACTTGGGGAGCTTCCTTCCCTTTGGGTTTAAGCAATGGAGATTAAAAAACTCTATAGCTTCATATATTTGATAACTAGTTCCTTTCATTTGTTTGTCATTTATCTTCGTAAATAGATGCATCTTTATTGTAAGTATGTAATTAATTCTGTAATTCATTCGAACTTTGTCTATGACGATTATTTCTATGAACAAAATATTATTTAATTAATCATTATCTACATTTTAGAATAAAAAATCTTGTCTATTTTTATGAACAAAAGATGTCGTCTAAGTGTTGTTAACTTAGTTATTTTGATTTCCATTTCTAGTATCTATCAGTCAGCTCAACAATATGTCTGATATGACTGATATCGTGTGATATAAGGCGCACGTATGAGATATGTGTGTGATATAAGTGTGCATTTGTAAGTTGTTGTTTTAAGAGCTTGGATTGGATGATATTAATTTTCAGTATATATCAATCAAGAATTAACATTAACATCGATTTAACTGATATGACCGATAAAACAAATATGACCAATATGTGTGATATAAGGCATAAATAAGCAATATGTGATATAAATGTGTATTTATAAGCTATTTATTGTTGTAATAACTCGGAAGATCTTAATTTCCAAAAAAAAACATTGAAAAATGATTTTTTGAGTCATTTTTGATATTTCTACCGAAACGGTCAAAATTTCCCGAAATTTCACTGAAATTTCGATTTTGGAGGAGACCGAAACGAAATCGAAATTTTGAACCTTGGCTAAAACCCTGGAGCTTCACACTTCCAACATCATCCTTGCTAGTGAAACATTGCATATAGATTGTCACCAGCACATCTCCCTGTAACAGACCCTCCGTGAGGGTATACTCCTACATCAGATAGCTGCTATAAACATATGCAAAGTGAGAATATGACAGCCTGCTCGTTAGACATGCAGGAAAAAAAAGAATTTGGAACCACGCTTAGCTAAGATAAAACTCAGTATATGTTACCAAGATGTAAACCAACTACAGTGATCCACATGTCACATGGCGCAACTGCCAACATAGGGCAAGTGATGCTCTTTTTTATATTTGATAATTCCTTCTAACCATCAAATCTTCTGATAAATTTCAATAGAATGCCATCTGATACAACACTCACGGCAACGAGAAAGAAAGCCTTTTGCTGAAGAACTGGCATGATCAGCCAACAGGAGATGTTCAGCCAGGATAGAAAATCAATATGGAACATTCTTGGGGAGATTCCTGATGATGTTACTTTTCATCCCCAACTTTGTCCGCATTGCCTCAGTGCTGGAGTTCATTTTGCGCAATACTTTCATCCTCACAATTTGCTCCTTGGACTGCACTGTTGCCAGGCCCATGCTTCTATACCTGCAGATCACAAATCTCAATCCGTAAAAAAATCATAATATCCATTTTATAGGAAGAAAAATGCACCGGAATGTTGATGCAGACTGGATTCTGGGTTGCATAAAATGTTCAAAACTACGGCAAAGTTTGCCAATCATGAACATTACAACCACTTGATATCTTATGATAGATGTATATATAATGATATATCCAAGCATTTTTCTACACAAAGCATTCTGTGCAACAAATCTATACTTAATTGTATCTAGCATACAAATCTAACTTTGGTTATATGAATGATGTAACCCTAAGCATTTGGCCAAAGAAATAAATTCAAGCTATTCGTATCCATCTATCCTAGATATTACGCACAAAGTTTAGATCCATATAAGTTTGTTTTGTGGAACTCCCCATGTAGTAAAGTTTCTGCATTTCCACTTGTGATGATGTTTGCCGTTTATTTGTAGTTGGATATATTACTGTAGTTGTGACTTTAACAAGGAATTTCTGGAAAATGAGAAACACAATACCTTGACGCTAATGTAATGGCCAGAGCAACATCTCTTGCTGGGGAGGGACGTGGCTTCTGGCGATAATAACGTAAAAATTCCCGAGAGCCAAGTGTTATAGTAGAAGATCCCTTGTCAGTTTTTTTTATTATTACAAGTTCAGACCCACCAGCACCAAGCTCGAAATCACTGGCAATGTCATCAGATAACACTAATTGTTTCCCATCGGCATCGATATAACTGCAAAGCACAACATAATTCACATGAAATAGTTAGATCATGCTAATATTAAACCAAACCAAAATTCAGTATATTAATATAATAAATAATTATAATTTTCAAGATGCTCTAGGAGGAGCCCACCAGACAAGTCTACATTATATCAAAATACAACAGAATATCATTTGAGATCAGCAATTTCGGAATGAATAATTAATGCCTCAGGCTTTGGCATCAAGATATTGCAATTTCTGTTAAAATCAGAAGGATAAATAGTTAAAAAAATATGCAACTACGATAAAGCAGCATCAGGAGACGTGGTAAAAAAACAAAAAGAAAAATACCTGCTGCTGTAGTCATAAAAATCTTCCAGATCCGCTTCCTCATCGTCTCCTCCATCACCATACCTCACTTTGCAATGAGCCTTTGCTATCATATGCTTCCGGACTGCTTCCAAGCTTTGGAAAGGCTGGCATCTGTCATTGCAATATAAGCAAGTGAAGTCTCTTTTCACCTACAAACACAGCAGTTTACTTTAATCCATTTCATTTCTCAGAAATCATCGCCAGTGGGATATGTAGAGGGATGTGCAATAAGTAATTCTGACAAGTACCTACCTTGAGTCCAACATATGTTAGAAAACCCTTCGGATCCTTCAAGTATTCAATATCAGGAATGAAGAATCCATGATGCCTGTGCATGTGAACTATACAAGTTTCTACACTATCATGTTCTGCATCACATACGAAACAGGTAGTTGGGTCCAGAATCTCATCATCTTCATCCATTTCATCTTCATCTTGATCAATAGGGTTGTCCATCTGCATATCAGCTACTTCTTCAGACGTCTCGTTGGCAGCATTGTCAACCTCCTCCCATTCGTCATGATCATCTTCAAATTCTTCATCCTCTTCACTTAAAATAGGGGGTTTGATTATAACAGGAGGCCTATTTGCATGACGACTATTAGCAGGCTTTACTACTGTAACATTAGCTGGACTTGATTCCTGTGAAGCTCTGATCAAGTGGCTTCTTGACTTTAGATGTTGATCATGAGCCTTGGAGCTTCGGTACTCTTTTCCACAGAGGATACAGCCATATGTCATAGAAGCAGCATTTAACTTGTTCTTCTCCTCAGCAAGTGCTGATATTTTTGCCTGGAAGAGTGCCTCAGTCACCCCAGGAACTCCAGCAACCTTGTAAAAGAAAAGATTAAAAAAACTTCATTTCTGTTGGGAGGTCAAGCTAGATCCACGTTAACATAGTTTCAGAAAGGCGATGCAACAAGGTAGACAGCTTCTACTAAAAGAACGGCCCAACTACAAGGTCGATTTCATTTTGTTTTAAGCCAGGGGAAACTACTAAGCGACTGGCAGTCACCAAATATCAAAAAAATTTAACAAAGATACATTACATAAAAGTGGATTGAAATGTCTCGATAAATCCATATCGACAAGTCAGGGATATCGACATTATCCTAGATATTATTTTCCTTGATATCAACCAATATTATGCAATATATCTATGATATGCCATCTTGTATCATCTATATTGATGAAATTTTAAGCATTTAAAGCAAACTATCCACCATTTTGACTAATATCATCGGTATCATGTACATATCGATGCTCCATCATCGATATCAACTGTGTTATTTGTTTATACTGCTCGTTTGAAAGGAAAGAAGCTCGGAAGATATTTTTTTTACTTTTTAAGCTTAAAAAGTGATATGCTTTTTTTTTGAAAACCTAAAAAAAGTGATATGCTGTTGATTTTGTAAAGTGATATGCTGTTGATTTTGTAAAGACACTCTCTTCAGTACCACATTTGGAAATAAATCCAACATGAATAAATAAATTTACAGTTCGTAGGTATTAGTAATCCATGGTTGTAGGCCATGTAGAAATTATAGTTTCTACTTTATATTAGATTTTCTTACAATTTGTGGGTTCCATGAATGTTATACTCTATAGTCGGATAAGTTACCATACTCATTTGTTTGTTTGGTTTTGTATATTGCTCAGGCTTGTGTTTACACACAATATGCGATGTAACATGCTGTTAATGTGCTAAATACATCTCATTTACATTTATAAGAGTGTAATAGTATGATATTTATTGTCATAAGAACTAAAATGATTTTAATTCCTGAGAATTTTGCTTTTTTATGCCATTTTAGAAATTTCCACAATATATGCAATAAATCCCGATATATCCATTTCAAGGCTGTATCGATACGACATCAATATCGGTATTTCAAACCTTGTACAGGATAAGCTTGCTTGTCGGAAGGGAATATTCTGTCAGGTGGAGGACAACATGTTCTCTCCAGCATACCTATACATATGCTTTACGTTTATTATATTTTAGAAGATATTATTAGAAGAATTGAAAACATCTTAGCAAAATTCATTTGGTGAGGGTCTGAATAAAAAAACTAAGCATTGGATTAGTTGGAGTCAAGTTTGCAAACCTCGGAATGAAGGAGGATTACATGTTAGAAGCCTGAAAGATATGATGAAAGCTCTCCGTATTAAAATGACCTGGCATTACAAATATGAAAAATACTATATGGTTTATGAGGAATGCGAACTTAAACTTTTGGAATGACAGATGGCTAACACAGGGTCCTCTTTGTAAGCAGAAGGAACTGTTGTGGAATATCCCAATATGAAACTGACGGACAACTTTCAAGAGGGACAGCTTAACGATCAGATGTTACATTATTTTACCATTTCCTAGGACAACAGAATTAACATTATCGCCAAAAATATTATGCTTAAAGATGATGTTCCTAAAAGGAAATGGAATTTGGAGATCAAAGGCAAGCCTATAACTAAAAGTGCATGGGACTACATAAGAATTAATAGTAACAAAGTTTCTTGGGCAAGCACAATTTGGGTTCCAGGAACTCTGCTATTAAGTTCATCCATGCTCCTGAAAACTGAAGAAGAAAGGATACTGGAGATTCTTTACTTGTAAATATTGATGGTGCCATAGCAGAATCTTACAAAACTCTGCTATTAAGTTCATTCATTCTCCTGAAAACTACAGAAGATATGAGCAAACCTTTCTGGATATGATCAGATCTTCATTCAAGCTCCTGAAAACTAAAGAGGATAAGTCTCTCTGGATATGAGCAGATCTTCTACGAAGCGCATAAGAGAGCCAGAGCTGGATAGAAATAGAACTATAGTTCTTGGCAAGCGATAAAAGAAGTGTTAAGATGTGTGCACAAGAGCTGTCTTCTACCTCTTGTCTGACTCTCATTTTCTCATTCTGAAGAATTATATCTCCACTTTTTAAATTGACGTAATTACAGGCAGATGCTTTCATGAAAGCTTGAAATAAAATATGTTACCACTAAACTGCTGGAGGAGAAAATGGAGCTTTTCATCTGGTGTGACTTGAAAATTTGGAACAAGTTTGTGGTCTTCAACGGAAGAAGAAAGTGCGCACGTTTTTTATATGTGCACAAAAGGTAAGTCCTGTAGATTGTAGTTGATCTTGTTCTTTTTAAAAATATATGGGATATTTACACCCATAACACTGAGTAATTCTATAATTACCCCATAAACCCTCTATAATCACGGATTACCTCAGGACCATGAATAGTGCTGAACTCTTATACTCATAACCCTGTGTTAACTCCCATCGTATTTTCCGTTAGCTATGACACTATCGGTTAAGTATTATACATTTTACACCCTTAAAATTTCTCTTTATTTACGACTGGTCCATCTGTTTCCTCCTCCAACCTCCGATCAAGCAATCCCCTCCCCTCACCGACGTCCTCCCACCGGAAGTCCGACCTCCACCAGGCAACCCCCCCTCCAGCCAGGAAATCCCCCGTTGCCGTCCTCCCAACCCCCACCATGCATCCCCCCCCCACTCTCGATGCATAGCCCCAAAGTCCCCCCCCCCCCCCCCCGCGACTGCCGCCTGCATTCCCCCACCCCTACCGTCCCAAATCGCCGCCTGTAGACCTCCCACTCATGTCGCCACCTCAAAGCACCCCCCTCCATACAGACCAACACCCATGTCGCCTCAAAGCCCCCCCACCCCCACCAACACCTGCAGCCTCGAAGCCCCCACCCCACCCCCTCCCTCCAACCACCTCTTATCCAGGTACCTATCACCTTATTTTAGACTGATCCATCTGAGAAAAGTGGGAAAATTGATCGCTGCGAGGCTAAAGGAGGGTTCCTATGTTTGATGGGCATCGATATCCGGTGTGGAGGATGATGGGTTCGCCCTTACCTGCTGCAGCAAAGTTGGGGTGCGCTTCTGGCAGGATTGTGTTCGGATCGAGATACCCAATTTGCTGTTAATTTTCTGACCTTTCTTCTCTTTCCAAGCTTTTGGGCTCCCACTTGCCGCCTCTCGCGTCAAAGTTCCCCCTTCCCCCATACGGCGATGGATTCGATCATGTGACGGAGAGCACGAGGTTGAAGGCTGCTTGCAGAGGAAGAAGGGGAGGGGGAGATGGTCGACGGGGTGCAGACGTACTGGAGGAGGAGGGGAGGTGGTTGGCGACGGAGGGGGGGTGTTGCTGGAGGAGGAAGGGGGAGCTGCTTGAGGAGAAAGGGGGATGGGGTTTTCTTTTTCTTTTTTACTTTTGATATAATTTTAGCCATTGGATTGATGTTTGGTTAGATTAACTTGATGATGTGGTCGGGGTTAACGGTTGAAATTAACAGAAGGTTATGGGTGGAGACGGAGTAACTATTCGGGGTTTCTCATGTAATTCATGATTATATAGGGTTTCTGGGGTAATTATAGAATTACTCAGGGTTATGGGTGTAAATATCCCAAAATATATTTGTCATGCTTTGTTGTAAACCATGTTTTACTTGACGGCCTTCTGGAGTCGACACACTGGATAAGGAGTAAATGTTGACGAGAAGAGAGAGATTGGGGAAATGCAAACATCCATGGATGTGTGCACAAAGCTAAGTCACATTCTCTTGTTATCTTCGATTTTTCTCTGATGTTTGTTGGATCCAATGTTTTTAAAAACGTGCCTCGAGGCATTGAGGCGTGCGCCTTGAGGCATTTTTCTAGGGAAAATGCCTCGAGGCGCCTCAGTGAGGCGTACGTCTCAAATATAAAGAGGCACGCCTCGAGGCTCTGAGGCGTGAGGCGTTGCCTCTTGAATCAAATTGTCATGTGCCATGCACGTGACATTTAATTCGTCTTTTTTAGACCGTTCACCTGCTCCTTAGGTTTTGATTTTGCGCCCCCGAGTGCTGCTGTGTAGCCGGCAACCGCTGCTAATCCTGCTCCATCGCCTGGCCTGGTGCATCATCGCCGCTTCTTGGACCTTTATGTGGTGCTCCATCGCTTGCTCGGCTGCTCCATCGCCTGCTGGCCCTGCTCCATCGCTCGGTGCTCCATAGCCTTTTCAACGCCCAATTGCTGCCTTGAGCAGAGATTTTGTAAGCCCTGAATCAAGAGGGGAGATTCTGCTCAACCGCCTTTTATTCCTACAATTTTTCATGCACTACCCTAAAATAGAACATGAAAATTATTCCTACAATTCTGCCCCATCGTACATAGAGTGGTTTCTGTAAGCACTTCTGATCAGCCAAAAAGAATAGATATTTCTGTGATCTAGATAATAGCAAGAAATTTTTCTCTTGAGAAAATGATAGTAAGAAAATAACCAAGAAATTAGGACATTATCAGATGTGTGTGTGATAGCTGAGATTTACCACAGGTATCTGAAAAACATTAAACAAAATCAATCAAACTCCGTGATGCATTGAAAAACAAACTAAAAAGGGCGCCTATTTAGCTTACCTAGTAAAAAGTACTTGAAAACAAACGAAAATAGGAATAGATTTCATTTTGAAAATCATGGTCAGCCTTTTTCTTTCTCATTAAATGAACTGTAAAACATTACACAAAATCAATCAAATGGTTACTAGGATTTGGGGCTATTTTCCATCCCTGGTCATGTACAAGTAGCAATGGTTGAGATGAACTTCAGCAATGGGAAAAAAAGTATCTATCTACCTGAAATGACCAATACACAGAACACCAAGCATATTCACTCCAATCCCTTATGTTTATTGAGCCCTGTGATCCAATAGAAAGTGATCCTATAATTTTTCATGCACTACCCTAAAATAGAACATGAAAATAACTCGTAAATATATTTAGATACATACTTACATTTTTATTGAGAAATTTATTGAAAACATTTGCTGAAATGAAAGCTGCTACTGATTAGTAGCAAGTGAACATTGTACAACGAGTTAATGTTGTTCATTCAAGTCATTTCTTTTGAAACCAACCGTTTATGATTATAATGTATGATTAACATTTCCGAAATGACACCGAAAGCTAGGAGAGACGGAGGGAGCTTCGGGGAGGAAAGATCCGATCCCGCATGGAAATATGGCATAGAGGTTGAGCTAGAAGGTGACAAAAAATTGAGAGGATACAAGTATCTGAAGTACATATTTTGTGGACAGACCATCACATGCGGCATTGCTAGATTCAAAGAGCATTTGGTCAAGAGCCGCAAGAATGTTAAAGTTACCCAAGTATGCCGATTGAAGTCGAGAATTAGATGAAGGATTTCTTATCCAAGAAGGCACTAGCAAGAAGGAGAATATACAAAGAGATGGAAGACGTTCGTCGAGTGGGAGCATATATAAATCATCATCTGGATTTAATGAGCATGTGCCCACGGGATCTAGCGGTGCGCATCAAGTTAAAGGTCTTATGGATCTTTTTGTGAGTGGAGGTGCATGTGAAGGTGGAAGTGGCAAGCCAGAGATTAGGTCTAGGAGTGCCCAAGGTCCTTCCAAACAAGTAACTTTGAATGCTTCGTGCGAAAAAGAAGAAAAGAGGGTTTGCAAAAGCATTGGGAGATTCCTTATGGAAAATACATTACCTTTCAATGTGGTCAATAGCTCTTCATATTGGACAATGTTTCAAGAAGTTGGAAGCTTCTGGAGCAGATTTAAACCCCCAAGCATGCATGAGTTGCGCACTTGGATATTGAGGGAAGAAGTGGAGAATGTAAAGGCAATGATGGATGATGTCAAGGCATCCTAGTAAAAGATATGATGCAGTATTATGTCTGATGGTTGGACGGATGCCAAAGGTCGTACATTGATCAATTTTTTTGTGAACCTGAGGGAAAGTTGGTTCCTAAAATCTATTGGTGCATCTGAACAAGTGAAAAATGCGGAATTTCTTTTCAAGTTGTTGGATGAGGTTGTTGAGGAAGTTGGTGAAAAAAATGTAATACAAGTAATCACTAACAATGCAACAGCATATAAAGCACCTGTATTGGACTCCATGTGCAGCTAAAGGCGATGACGGATGATGTCAAGGCATCCTGGTAAAAGATATGATGCAGTATTATGTCTGATGGTTGGACGGATGCCAAAGGTCATATATTAATCATTTTTTTTGTGAACCTGAGGGAAAGTTGGTTCCTAAAATCTATTGATGCATCTGAACAAGTGAAAAATGCGGAATTTCTTTTCAAGTTGTTGGATGAGGTTGTTGAGGAAGTTGGTGAAAAAATGTAATACAAGTAATCACTAACAATGCAACAACATATAACGAACCTGTATTGGACTCCATGTGCAGCTCACTGTATTGATCTTATTTTGGACGACATCTTGAAATTGTCTGTGCATGACTCTGTATTTGAAAAGGCAAAGCAAATCATCAACTTCATCTACAACCATGCATGGGTGTTGTCTATGGTGAGGAATCGTGTAAGCGGAGATTTAACGCGACACGTTGCCACTCATGGTAAAAGATATGATGCAGTATTATGTCTGATGGTTGGATGGATGCCAAAGGTCGTACATTGATCAATTTTTTTGTGAACCTGAAGGAAAGTTGGTTCCTAAAATCTATTGATGCATCTGAACAAGTGAAAAATGCGGAATTTCTTTTCAAGTTGTTGGATGAGGTTGTTGAGGAAGTTGGTGAAAAAAATGTAATACAAGTAATCACTAACAATGCAACAACATATAACGAACCTGTATTGGACTCCATGTGCAGCTCATTGTATTGATCTTATTTTGGACGACATCTTGAAATTGTCTGTGCATGATTCTGTATTGAAAAGGCAAAGCAAATCATCAACTTCATCTACAACCATGCATGGGTGTTGTCTATGGTGAGGAATCGTGTAAGCGGAGATTTAACGCGACACATTGCCACTCATTTTTCTACGACTTACCTCACCTTGCGGAGATTACTCATGGTAAAGGATCATTCTGAGTCATTTTTCATCTCAAAAAGATGGAAATGTAATTTTTACTCATCCAAGGATAATTGCAAGAGTGTCCAAAATATTATTTTTAAAGAGCAAGTCTTTTTGGTCCGATGTCGCTTATGTGATCCGAAGGACGAAGCTATTGGTGATGGTGTTGAGAATGGTCGATTATGAAAAATATCCTCCAATGGCATTCATTTATGAAGCCATGAATAGAGCAAAGGAGGAAATCACTCGAATATTACGAAATAATGGCGAAAAATACAAGCAACTCCGAGACATTGTTGATAAGAGATAGGATAAACAACTTCATACACATTTCCATGTTGTTCATTACTTCCTTTTTTACTACTTCCTTAATCCACAATGTCAGTATGAGTCAATATACAACAATGATTATGAGGTCAAAGTTAGATGGTACTCTTGCCTACAAAGGATGATACTGGAAAGGGAAGAGAGAGAAAATTGACTTGTAGTTTAATGCATTTGTTAACGCAAAAGGCTTGTTTGGTTGGGCAAATGCTATTGACACCAGGAAGGAGAGAAGCCCCGGTATGAAATCAATTTTAATTTAGGATTTCAATTAGCTTTAATTATGTTTCTTTTTTCTAGATATATTATGCTATCATTTATTAACAAATTATAGAGGATTGGTGACGGCATTTGGACCTGAGATACCTGAGTTGATGAGGTTTGCCATACGGACATCGGGATGTAAACGAAATTGGAGTTCATTAAATCAGGTGAGAATGTATTTTTAACCTGGTAGAGATCGACAAACAACCATAGTTCTAGCGCATTATATTTATAATGTAATGAACTTTTAATGTGTTAGTGCATACTAAAAGAAAAAACAAATTGAAGCAAGCTAAGCTCAATGACTTGATTTTTTGTATGTTTAATTTGAGGTTGAAGCAAAGGAAAATAAGAAAGAAGACATTAGAGGATCCCTCTGTTTGGAAGATATGGACTCAAATGATGAATGGATATCTGAGTTAGGCACGAGTAAAGTTAAGGATTTTTATGAGCTTGATGCAATTCTTGCTCTTGAGGATGAAATAGTGGATATTGAGGAACAAGGTGGAGAACGACCGACGAAGAAGAAGCAGTGTAAGGGTAAAGGTAGGACTAAGATATATATTATCATTAGGATTATATCAAAATATATAATACTTGAAACCTATGAAATATTGGTTTTTTGTAGGAAAAAGTATTGATATTGAAGAAGATGACATCCAAGCTAATGAGGAACTCACTGACGATGATGATGACAAGGCACACATCAACTATATGGATGATTCATTGGTCAGATTAGTAGCAGTGAAAGTGACAAAGATTACAATGTTTAGAGATGCAATGATTGTTTATGTTTAGAACTTGCTTTGTTAGCCTTTTTACGTATTTTGCTAGTCAGTATGTATGTTTTGAACTTTTATTGTTATTATTGTTGGGGATTTTGAACTTTCTTGTGTTTAGAACTTTTATCGTGTGGATTTGGTGTTTGAAACATGGAATTAGCCTTACAATGTCATCGAGTTATTCTTTATCACAACTATTTAATATTTTAGGACTTGTAAAATATAATTATGATTAATTAGCATGTTTTATGAAATTTTTCTTTATGGAGTGATGCTTACGTCCCGATACGCCTCGAGGATTATGCTTCGAGGCGATTCTGGGAAAACACCTCAATACGCATCGCGTTTTTTAAAACCTTGGTGGGATCTTCTCTATTTTAATAAGAAGAATTTATTTTCAAGGTTGCAGAGCTTTGCTCCTTGGACTTGCTCAGATGCTAAGGAATCCTACACGGAAAAAGATGGATGTGAGAACATGTCCATATTTTTAAAGATTGCAGAAGCTGATGGCTTCAAGGGATTTTGGTCTGATTCGCATGGATTTTGGGAAGTGCATCCCTCACCATGATGTATGAACAACGGAACCAACTAAGTTCCTTTCTGAATCTTTCTTTTATATTTTGGAATTTTCTGAAAGTTGGTTCTTATTTTGTTCTTATCTGCATTGGCAAGCACCATCTGAGGAAGCTGCACTGCTGCTGTCCGCATTTGAATATGATGTACCTGAACTGTTGCTGATGGCTGGTGAACCTATTGTACAAGTGTGATATTTCTTTCCTTGAGAATTTGAAGATTTGTAGGTCTTGAGTTAGGGAGATACGGGAATGTCTTCTCTTGAAAGTTTCAGTGTTAAACGCTGAGACTCACTACCTCGTCTAAGTTACTTGCTGGTTTATAAAATGCACTGTTCTACTCTGCTGCATTGGAAGTAGATATCATTTCTAAAGGTCGAGAGCACTTTATTCCTTTTTCCTCAATCATAATGATTCTGAACGCTGCGAGATCTTCAGAGAAGTTATAGTTTGTTTGGTGAATTTGGATTTGGGAGATGCTGAAATTATCTTGCTGACAGTTTCAGTATCGACATAGTTCCAGCTCCCCTCTAGGCAACTTCTGAATTGACAAGACTGAAGACAATCAAATTGAAGATCTTTATTTTTATACATTTTTTCTTACTTCATACTTACATGTATATCCCTTTGAAGGGCTCCTCCTGTAAGTTCCATTTTTAATGAAATAAAGAAGCTACCCAAGCTCCCAAAATCAGTCTTAGCTATTTAAAAGAATAAGATCAAAACGGAAAGTACCTTTCGCTTGAGGTTGTAGCGGTGCCATTCGGACCTGTAATGGAGCTTCTGGTCCGCCTCGTCTGCAAACTCCCTGTTGCACGCGTTGCACGTCAGGCACGGCATCCTCGATCACTTGCTGCGGTATGAGGCTACAATATAAACCAATCGTAAATATTTGTTGTGAAAGGTGGCGAAGAAGTTGGAGGATGGACGCATGATACAAGCTCGTGCGTATGTGACCAAAAAAATTAAGTAAAATGAAGTCAGCATTAAATGTAACTCTCTTGTTGAATTTTAAAATGATGAAATGATGCTAAATGAATGAGTAAATGATGATGGAGAGTTCTGTTGACAGGAGAATTCAACGGAATTCGATTGGTTCTGCAAATCAAAGAATGCCAGAGAGAAACTAAAAGAAAACCGTGAAGAGAATGCACCGCTTATCAGCAAGATGATTTCAGACCAAAATAGTTAACGGATCTCCTAGGGTATCTATTTTAATGACTCCATGGAGCAGAAAAATAAACTCTACCAAGCCGATTGTTACACATCATCCCATAGTCAAAGAAATTCGATGAAGAGTTTAGGTTTTCGAACACTCATACGACAACCGGCCGGAAAAAGGGGTGCATCACCTTTGATGGTTGGGCAACGTCGGCAGGGGGCAGAGGCGGCGAGTTGATGGCGTGTTGCTGGGTTGGCTGCGCGTGGCTATTGAGAGGCAGTGGATGGGGCGTTGCGGGATGATGGCGGCGGGGTAGGTAAGGGCGATGGGTCGGCGTCTGTGGCGGTGTTGGCTGGGGAGGGGCGAAGTGAGGAAAAAAACGTGGGAGAAAAAGATGAGGAAACGAAGAGAGGATTAGGGCTTGTGTGCTTAGTCTACCTCCGCGAGGAATATTAACAACTCTTGTCACAGCAGATACATGATATCATAATAGTTATTTAAAGTTACTTTTTTATTACTGTATAATTGAGTGTGCATTCATATCGACCAATGAATCGTCATGTAATACTACGATAATATGATAAGTAATCGATAGTCATATCTGGTCCTCCTAATGGAATGGGAGTTATTGGCACGACGTAGTCCCTACGGATTTTTTATAGTCTAACATAAACTGTATGAAACTCCGTCCAATCGACGTTGCTCTTCCCTCGGAGATCGATTGAATGCAAATGAGTTGATGTACCGTAAGGTATCTGAATCCCCCGAATCCCACCAAACTACGAAAGACTCTATCTAGTGTGTGTAGCTCGACAAAACAAAATGAATCAATGGGACACGAGCCACGTGCAAGTTTTCATTGCCAAGACAATTTAAAGATAACAGGGACAACACCTCTTGTGTGTATGGGGTCCATACCACATGCATAACATTAGATATGTAAACAAAATAAGCGATAGAATCAAGTGCTAAGTCAAAGTAAGCGATACCACCATGTTAAGTCAACACCTGCTCCACAAGTTGGAGGTCAAGTGCATCCCTATATGGTCGAATGACATGTGTAGACTATGTTGTAATATCAAACTCTGCATGCCACCTTACCCCCACGAGCTTCCCTTACCAAAGAGGTCGGTGGTGAACAACTGGGGCGATATGGGGGAAGCGCTCCCAAGCCCACAAATGTAACAGGTCCAAGGGTCCACCAATCTCAATTGCGTCAGCCCTCGATGCAACACATAATTGCATGTACGAGTATGCCAAACAAGCTGATCCCCAACTGTATGTTCCACAAGTCTCCAAATCCTCCAGAAATGGTAGATAGATCAGTGAAACCTCATTTCCTGACTTGTCAGGAAAAATCACACCACCTAAGAGCTGTAGGATGTAAGCCCGTATGAAATGCAGAATGGTATCTTCCTCGGCATCATCTGGCAGAATTGGAAAATGCTCAAGTAGCCAAAACATGCATATTTGAGCTCCATCAATGTTGGGTCGCTTGGGCCAGACTCCAAGCAAATGCTCACACAATCCTACTCAATTGGGTGAATTGGTAGGATCAATCACTTCTTGACCATCTATCTTCAACCCAAAAATGTAAGCGACATCTTGCAATGTGACCGCCATCTATCCATGGCGCATGTGAAATGTATCTGTCTAAGGACGCCATCTCTGCACAAGATCTGTAACCAAATGCCAGTTCAGGAAAATGAAATCCATCTATATTACTCCCAAAAAAACCCGCTACGCAAATGTGGGGAACAATACGCTCGTTCAAGGGAAGATGCCTCAATGTGCTTTCCCGTCATCTGCAACGTAGACATCTTGTCACTTGAACATCAAACATATAGAATATGAATACATATTTTGGTAATAGGATGTGAATATTTTAAAAAAATTTAATTACATCGCCTGCCCAAACAACTGACAAATGGTGCTCTCGCTGCTGACGTAAAAGAGATCGATCAACTGACCCCGGCTCCATCTATTCAAAAAAATTCATTAGAAATTGTTAAACATTGTCTCACATGCTAAAAAGATTAAAATGTTGAAAATTATAACATGCACATACTACTTCTGTTAGGAAGTTCTATCCTTTTATGACCCAATCCACTACAGTTATCGCACGTATTTTGAGTCCTCCCATGTGTACTATTCCTCCTATCATGACCTTCCACACCATAAGTTCCACATTGGGATTGAACTGTATTCTCCCTCACGTCCGTCTCATTATGAATCCTCTTACTCTTTGGTTGCCCATTTTTTCTTATCCTGCTATCATTTGGAATCACTAGTGGATGGTTGAACCTGGGCCACTTGTCTCTATCACCAATTAGGTAGAATAATCCCTTGTAAATGTGACACTGTGCTTGCCATGTATACCAAGGACCTATGTATTCTTCCACATCAACGTTCAAGTGAGATAGCACGACACATGCATGAGAATAAGGGATTATGTGAGTTTGTCATTTTCTGACATGTACACGATGCATCGCTAACAAAGACAGCTTGTTTCTTTCCACCTTTTAGTCTGAATCGTGTCATGTGTTGTCCTGTGACGACCTCATACATGTGCAAAGATGTTCCTTGTATGTGAAAACAATGATGCACATTACTTATGTCGATCCAATGCTTCAACATGTCATGCACGTATTTGGTATATTTCTCACCTCATATAATGCAATTACGCGCCTCCTCCTTAACAGTCACATAAGTAGCTAATGCAATTGTAATATATCTTCAACACCAATGCTGCAACTGGTAGGCTTCTTGATTCCTTAATAACAACGTTGTAGCTCTCAGAAAAGTTCATGGTTGTGTAACCAAACCTGTACCCCCTATCAAATAAATCGTCCAATGTTCTTTTGGACAATCATATGTGTCAAATCAGTTTGCAGCATTCTCATCACACTCCTTAAGTTTGTTCATGTGAGTTTACCACTTTGATTGCAAATAGACTTTTCCTACCCTCATGACCATTCGCTTTAGTGTTTGATTTTTATGGGCATCATTGAAATTGCTGCACGCGTGTCGTAGACAGAAGCGTCAATGGACATATGGTAGAAGAAATTGAACCTTCGGGTATCTAAGCGCAGCACGTATCTCAGGAGCACGGTCAGATAACATACAAATTGGTCCAGCACGGTCACAGAAAACTTGCAAACAAAGCCTCTCCAAAAACCAAGCCCGACTAGGGACATCCTCCTCGTTGACAAACACAAATGCCAACAGTAAGATGTGTCAGCTACATCGCTTGAGCAAGCAATAAGAATCTTCTGCTTATACCTTCCGTACATGTGTGTACCATCCACACTAATAATGGGTCTGAGTATCTGAATGCCTCAATACAAGGTCCAAATGCACAGAAGGCCCTCTCAAATAGCTCTCCTTTGTTCATTGTTGTTGTGTCAATATTTGTAACCAAACATGGAATAGCCTCTTCAAAAGCCTTAAAATGATACAGAAGTTCGTTATAAGATTTTTTCCAATCGCCTTATACCATCTCTGTTCCCTTCCTTCTTGCGTCCCAAACCCTCCTTCTGCTCACATGGAAGCAGAAGTCATCCTGAATTGATGTTTGCAGAAATGAGACCTTGACTGAGGGAGATATTTTTATTTGATTTAGGAATCTGAGTGCCATGAAGTTGCAATCCAACTAAGGATGGTCTTGATTAACAGCACAATTCAAGCAATTATGTGGCTTGTCAACCATTGAAACAACAAATTGTCTATCTATTGGTCGACGATGACCACGCAATCTCCACAAACAACCTCTGCCCCGTTTCACTGCAGTGTATATCCCAGAGCTTCTTGTCTGATTCCAGTACCGTGAAGTTTTAATGACATTTGATGTGGAAAACCTTCACAGAGTACACCGAATCGGCTTTGCATTTGAAAAGAATCTCATTCTTCTACTCGTTGCTCAGACTAATCCCGTCATCACAGTTCATGCAGTTTTCACTATTCAAAATATATCCATCACCTCCTCTCATGTTCAAAAAAGGTATGTCAGACACGATACGAGTTCCAAGATGATCATGCTCCTCACTATCATCATTTTTCATCTCATCATCCGTATTATGTGGTGAGGGTTCCATTAGCCTATCAAGTTCTGGATCATTAACATGAGGATCCATATTCATCACGGGAGAAACATAGCTTTCCACCTTGAGGTACAGATCCATGAGGTACTGATCCGGGCATAGAGATAGTGACAGTAAATATCACAAGGCGATATGCAGTGATAACTAAGGTTTTTCACAGGTCTAAAGATGTCTCACACAAGGCGGAGACAAAGTCGCTGTGGCGACCCGCAAGAAACCTTAATTAATTAACAATCAACCCACAATGTAATGTCAAGCAATGGAAAATAAGTGTGGAGTCAAAATTTATTATTAACTCTACAAAGATGTGTATAGTGCAAGTATGTGTAGAGTGTCGAACTCAGGGAGCAGGTAGGATAGATCAGATAAAATGTGCAAAATGTGATATGTGATCAAGTGTCTATGAATATGAAAATTTTTGTGGGTTTTAATTTTATATTTTAATTTTAATTTTTAATTTTATATTTTTTATATTTTGGTTTTTAATTTCTGATTTTGTATTTTCTTTTTTTATATTTTATATTTTTTATATTTTCTTTTTATTTAAATAGACTATATAGACAAAGTAAGAAAGAGATGAATAAAGTATTTATAAAAATAGGTAAAAATAGGGAAAATTCCGGAGATGAAATATTTTTTATCTTTTATATTTTTATAATGTTTTTATGATTTTAGAGATTTTTCTGAATGTTTTTGGAATTTTTAAAAATCAAAATACTAGAAAACAGTTAACTAAGCTATTGGCCAAAACTAAAATGAGGATGAAAAATAACAACCAGTATCAAAAATTCCACAAATTATTTTAAATAAAAGAGAATAAATCAGATAAAAACAGAAACTGAGTTTGCATTTTTAGGATTTTTCTTGATTTTTTCAGATTTTTATGAAGTTTTTAGAGATTTTCTAATTTTTGAGAGTTTTACTTTGAATTTTTTAGTGACTTTTGGACCGACACTAAAATATGATAAGTTACGAAAAATATAATTTTTTTTGGAATTTTTCAAAAACTTTTAATAATTATTATGGATTTTCTAATGCAAACAGTAATGAAAACACATGTTTTTGAATTTTTATAAATATTAAATGCAATAAAAATGTAAAACAAAAATATGGCATGAGTGAGCAAGAAAACAGGAGCTTAACCTAATTTTTTGGTGATTTTTAGCAATTTATAGATGCATGGAATAAATAGAGATCACAACCAGAACCTACACTACTGACAGGGTCATATATGTAAATAAGCAAACATCCAAGGGCCTACTTGAAATTTTTCACAAAAATTTTTAACTAATAAACAAAGTTTTAGGGGTAAATACAAATAATAGAAGCCTCTAGGGCATGCCAGCAAATTACCCAACCCTACACGTGATTGGCACGCGCTTGGAAAGGACTTAAACACAATATACAAAAATCCCAGGGGCTTACATGCAAATGACCCAAAAATTTTACACGTAACAGAATAGTTCATGGATTAAAAAGAAATAAATAAACCCGCAGGGATCCTGTGCAAATACGGGGCTTGGATGCAAATATTACACAAATATTTAAACTACAACCGAAAGTTTATGGATTAAACTAAAAGATAAAATAGGTGAGGGAGCATGTGCAAAATACCCAATGCCTGGCGATCCAACGGTGAGGATGAGGCCACTTGACACGTGGCGCATTCTGGACGGCCGATGATGCTTCGCAGATGGACGGTGGCGATTAGATCCCTTGGCTTGATCTGACGGTGACTGCGCGGGAGGATCCAACGGTTGACGTGCGCCTGGAGCTCGGGCCTTGATCCGACGACGCTGATGGGCGGAGCAAGAACAGGGGTGGAGTACCGGCGAGACGAACTTCCCTGAGCTCAATCTCCATCCTCCAACATTCCTTGAGCTTCAAAAAAATGCCCTGGAGACTCCTGGCGGCTTCCTCTATGTGCTGCGGGCTCCAAAAAGCTCCGGGGAGGCCCGGAGTCTCCGCGATGAGGTGACAGAGCTGGAGAGCTTCCACGAGCTCCAGCGAAGGGCAAAATGAGCCCCAGGCTCGAGTTAAGGTACAGGTACCTGAAGAAAGGCGTGAGAGGGTCCAGGGCAAAGTGCATGGACCCCACGGTGGTGGAATGGCAGCATAGAGCGATGGTGCGATAAGGATGGCCGGAGGTGCACTCCGACGAGGGTACGATTTAGGCGATTCAATGGATGGAACTTGAAATCTCTTGAGGGGAAATGATCCTAAAACTATGGCGAATAAAATGCAAGGAAGATAAATGGAAAATAAGGGCTGCCTCGATGGTAACCAGAGGGGGGGTGTACCTCGACGCCGGCGAAAGGCGGAGGTGGTGGCCTTGGTGCTCGCTCGACCCGCCTGAAGGTCTCTAAAGGAAGCTGTCACCTTCCTCTGTTGATTAGGCACGAAGAGGTGAGCGGAGCTGGTGGAAGAGGGGTTCCAAAAGGGCTCGAAAGTCGGAGGTCCATTATGTAGGGTTTGATGGCTCAGATGCTCCAAAGGTCGAGGAAGATGGCTCGAATCGTCGCTCCTCTGCCCTAGGAAAGCTTAGGGCGTGAAAGAGGGGAGATTGAGGGACAAAAGTCGTGCAGGGCTTGATGAGAATGGGGGCAAGGTTTGACCACAAAAAAATTGAGAAATAGGGGGGCGCAA
This sequence comes from Ottelia alismoides, assembly GCA_037367405.1. Lineage (NCBI taxonomy): Eukaryota > Viridiplantae > Streptophyta > Magnoliopsida > Alismatales > Hydrocharitaceae > Ottelia > Ottelia alismoides. Next base: position 928,264 of record JAZKJV010006370.1, on the reverse strand, counting down.
CGAGGTCTGACACAGGCGCGGAGGTGGGGGACGACTAGTTGACCCGCCGGCCAACGTGGACTGGAGCCTGGTTGGTCCACGTGGACCAACCAGGAAAAATCCCTGATAAATCATTTGAAAATTCCATTAAAAATAGAAAATGAATTAATTAATTTTTTATTATTAAATAAAAAATGTTTGTTATTTTGTAAGGTATTTTAATATGGTTTTTAATTAATTTTATGAGGTTTTTAATTACAATTTACCTTTTTAGACTTATATAGGTATATATCTATATATTTTATTGTTTTATTTTTATTTTATTTATTTGATTTTATTAATTTTGTTTATTATTTTAAAAATTTATAAAAATATTTTTATACACTTAATTATATTTTTATTGTATTTTTCTGAGGTATTTTGTACACTTAATAAAATAGAAGTATAATTTATACAGATATGTGTATTGATATTATACCTAAGTATGCAATATACAAGTATTTTATTTTGTATTTTATTCAGGTTTTTACTATGATTTCAATATACACATTTATTATAAATAATATTTACAAAATTATAAAAATATAAAATGGTAAAAATGATAAATAATAAAATGAATATTTAATCTTTACAAATTTACAATAGGGGTCCAAAACTCGACTTTCAAACCGTAGCTCCATCAAACGCGAAACCACCTTCACTAAATAGCTTATTTTAAATTATATATAATTAAAGGTGAGTTTGATGCATTTTGAGCTTTTATTAGGGAGATACAGGTCTGGGAAGTTGGGATTTTGGATTTTTATTCAGACTATAACTTTTTATCTGTATATTTATTTTGAGTGAAATCAATTTTGTATTTTTCTTTATTTAATTATCTATAACTTTCATATACAAAGTTTCTTTATTTGAGGTATAAATGTGGAACTAAAAATAGGTCCCAGATTGAATAAAGAATGAATTAAATAAAAAGTATTTTTATTGTATTTTTGGCCCTTATCTCTCCTACTTTATTCCTTGTCGACGTAGTCATCGAGATGCCTAGGTCTCGATGTTTCAGGTCATAAAATATTTACAATATTTTATTCTTTTTCTTTTCCTTTATTTATTCTATAATTTTGGCTTTAAATACATTATTTTATACATTATTTACATGCACATGCATGAATGCTAAGATGCGGGAATTAAGAGTATTTACACGCATTTGTCAGGGTTTTTGAGGCCAAAATGATAGAATAAAGATGATGAAATGTGGATTCATCATCCCCCTATACTTTGCCTTCGCTAGTCCCTAGCAAACACTTATGCAATAAGTGCAGAAAAGAAAATCAAAGAAAAGAAAAAGAAGAAAATTGGACTAAGTTAAATTATCAAACTTGTCTTCACAAAATCAAAGTTTGGAGCTTAAGTCAGACCTTTGGAATTTAAGTGCGAGCAGAACCTTAATGAGAACCGGATTTGAAATCCAACAGTCCCTGAGAATCCCAATACCCTGTTCAAGTCTCCTCAATAACCAGATCAAAAATATTTCAACTCATACGCAAACCCTTATGACTATAAATCTGACTCGTACAGTGTAAGTGATAGTGGCTCTCCCCAACTAGGATGACAAAGAGACTGACTTCTCCAATATGACAACCCAATGATTCCCCAATCCAACAACTCATTCCTCTAGGAGCAGGGTATTCCCTTCTAAGTTCAAGTGGCAACCATCTCAAGAGGAGGGGTGAAGAGAAGAATGGAAGGTAGCCAGTGTAGCTACCTATCCTAGGATGCAAGACCAGTGTAGTCAAGTCATCCAGCTGTAGGCTCACATGTTTTGACTTCGAAGCATAAGCTTTCTTATTTGACTTTACACATATGTACACTCCGACAGGCATTTTTATTTTTGCACAGGCCTGTCCATTTTTTTGGAGTTTTTGCTTTTTGCATTTTTTGAATACTATATACAGCAGCATTTACATAGGGAGTTTTTCCTCTTGAACCAGTAGACTATCCCTCTTTTGAAGCTTTATTGCAACCCACGATCTCCTATCCTCAAAACTCATCATCACAGGACGGGTTGGGGTGCACTTCCCTCCCTAGAGGAGGACAAGTGTTTCCACCTGTATGCGTCTCATAACAGCAAATCCAACCCCCTCACCACTCCAACTGGGTTGAGCCATGTGAAAGGTGCAGGTGTCCAAGTTAGGTCATTATCAACAAGAGTCGTGCGTGTGCTCCGAAATACTCTACTCTGGCAGTCAAGAATCCATTGAACCAAGTCCCATGATCCTCAAAGAATTAAGTCAACTAGACCTGAAGTACCTCAATTCCAGCTCCTATAAGGTTCCTGTTAATTAGATAAATTTAAGGTCCAACCAAGCTCCAATCTTCGGATTTTTCTTATCCTTGTTCGACTATTAAACTCAATCCGAAAAATGTGAATGCTATGCAAATGCAGAAAATATTTTTGTGATGCAATTTTCAAAGATTTTGAATTTTTTATGGATTTTTCAAAAGAGGATGCATATGCATTTTTAGATTTTTCAAAAAGGTTTTTCAAATGTTTTTGATATTTTACTTTTGCAAATGTTTTTTGGGATTTTTGAAAACAAAAGTTTTTGGCTAAAAACTAGGTACAAATATTCACACGGGGATGCATTTTATATATACAAGAAGTGGATTTTAAGAATTTACAAGGGAAGTGGTCAATTTTTTAGGTATATATAGTGAATTTTTAGGTGAGATGTATGTATTCTCCAAACTTATTTGACACAGGTTTTTCAAATAAAATTTGAAAATTATAGTCCAAAATAATTTTTACAAACCGTTTTTACAAACATGTACACACTTTGAAAATCATTTTGCAAAGGTTTTCCAAATAGTATAGATAGATTTTTCAAAATATTTTTGCAACTATTTTTCAAACCATTTGCAAATCATTTTTCAAACATTTTATTTCACACAAAGAAAATAATTTTACAATCAAAATATTTTTACAAAGGTTGAAAACATGTAACAAAACGTTTTCCAAATAGTTTTCAAAAGATTTTCACAAAGATTTTCAAACTATTTTTTAAACATTTTGCAAAAACTATTTTCACTTGACTTATTACCCAGTAAGTACAAAAAGAATTTGAGGAATAATCACATCTTTTTATTAAGGTTTTTAATGAATTTTATAAGTATAATTAGCCATAATTATTAAGAAAATACGAAAGTACGAGTTATGGCTAAAGTATAAACGCAGTATATACGACCCCCCTATACCTAGCTTGAGCCATGTCCTCATAGATCGGAGAGAAAAGAGAAGACATAACTCGTACTGGATATAGAAAAGTCTAAAGAATAAATGAATAAGAGATGAATAAATGAAAGAGAAGTCGACCGTCCCCCTATACTTAGGATCAAATAATCCTAAGTATAGCAGACTGTACACAAAGCAGGGAGGGTCAAGGGTTGGAATGAACAAATCGTACTCAGACTGTCTCCCCCTATACTTGGGTAAGATATCCCTAAGTATAGACAAGAAAAGGAGACAATGGAGAAGATCGAAAAGAATAGAATGCTCGGGGTGCACACCCCCCTATACTTAGGACAAAGTACGTCCTAAGTATAGAAAACTATCTACAAAGGGCGACACCTTTTTAATAGATACATAGAATAGAAAAGGAAAAGAAGAAAAGAAGAAAAGAAGAAAAGAAGAAAAGAAGAAAAGATATCAACAGATGAAAGAATGATATGGACAGATGGATCTTTACAGTGGAAGATGGAGGTGATAACCATGTATGAGATGCAAATGATATGAGTTAAAGAACACATCTCATACCAGAAGAATGGGGGCAACGTCAACGGTCGGTGGATCATGGTCTAGATATAACTTCAGGCGCTGACCGTTAACACGAAAGGTCGAGGAAGATGGCAACTCAGATATATCAATGCTACCATTGTCATGTACCTTCCTGACTACATACAGACCTTTCCACTTACTCTGTAATATCCTTGAAAATAATTTCAGCCTGGAATCAAACAACCATACGCGCTGATTGAGCTCAAACTGTTTATGGCTAATATAAGAATCGTGCCATATCTTCACTTTTTTATTATACTGTAGGCTGCTGGAAAAGGCTGTATCTCTTAATTCCTCCAGGGCTGCCAACTCTGCTTTCCTCTGTTCTCCTATACTCTTGGGATCCAATAATAACTCGATAACTGCCGAAAATGACTTGTGCTTGATCTCCACTGGCAAATGGCTCGGCTTGCCATAGACGAGACGAAAGGGAGATGTCCCTAATGGAGTCTTGAAGGAAGTTCGATAGGCCCACAAGACCGAGTCCAATAGTTGTGACCAATCTTTTCGGTCCGGGCGGACAACCTTCTATAAGATAGTCTTGATCTCCCTATTCGATACTTCGGCAAGACCATTAGTCTGAGGGTGATACGGCGTGGCAACACGATGGTCAATGCCGAACTCGTCTGCAAGGGTCCTAACTTTATCATTAATGAAATGAGATACCCCCGTCTGAAATCAGAACTCTAGGTACCACGGACCGTGAAATGATATTTTTCCTCAAAAATCGACACACAGTCTTAGCATCTGCGGTTCGGGCGGGGATGGCCTCAACCCATCGGCTGACAACGAGCAAAATGTACTCAAACCCCTGACTCTTAGGAAATGGGCCCATGAAATCAATCCCCCATGCATCAAAAACCTCACAAAAGTGAATGGACTGTATGGGCATCATGTCTCTCTGTCTGCAAGTACCCATCTTCTGACAGTCAGTGCATCTCTTCACGAACTCATCTGAATCCTTGAAGAGAGTAGGCTACCAATGGCCGGATTAGAGCACCTTCTGTATTGTCCGTCTTCCAGAATGATGTCCTCCTGCCTCAAGCTTGTAGCAGTAGGTGAGGACGCTATGCTGTTCTTCTTGAGGAATGCACCTCCTCCAGATGCTATCCCATCCTTCATGATAAAGGACGGGATCCTCCCAATGGTAAAACTTGGCCTTCACTAGGAAGGTCTCAAGTTTCTTCCTGGGCCAACCCTGTGGAACCGTCTTGGTGACAAGATAGTTCACAACGTCGGCATACCATGGGAGTGAGGCGATAGCCAAGATCGCCTCGTCTGGAAATGTCTCTGTAATAAGTGCGCTAGGCTCAGATTCCTCAAGGTTCTCTAAGCAGGAGAGGTGATCCGCCACCACATTCTTAACTCCAGGCTTATCCTTAATCTCAATATCAAACTCCTAGAGCAGAAGGATCCATCTGGTATGGCGAGCTTTGGCATCCTTCTTGGCCATTAGATATTGGATGGCGGTGTGATCGGTAAAGATAGTCACTCTAGATCCGAGAATATACGATCGATACTTATCCAAAGCAAAGACTACGACCAACATCTCCTTCTCTGTCACAGTATAATTTCGCTGCGCGGCATCCAAAGTCCGACTGACGTAGTGAATGGCATACGACAATCCATCCCTCCTCTGTCCCAGCACAACCCCTACGGCAAAATCAGAGGCGTCCGTCATGATCTCGAACAGGAGAGACCAATCGGGTGGCTGGAGGACAGGAGCTGTAACAAACGCAAGACACTTATCATCTACAATGAACTCGGTGTCTTTTGTCAGCAAATCAGTAAGCGGTCGGGTAATACGACTGAAGTCCTGAATAAACTGTCGGTAGAAACCGACATGCCCCAGAAAAGACCGCAATTGATGCAAATTGGACGATGGATTGAGTTTTCTAATGATATCCACCTTGGCCGGATCGACCTCCATGCCCCTGTTGGAGATGATATGACCAAGGACCGTCCCTTGAGTCACCATAAAGTGACTCTTCTCCCAAGACAAGACAAGATTGACCTCTATGCAGCGTTGAAGCACACGATCTAGGCAGTTAAGACAAGCATCAAACCCATCGTCATAGACCGAGAAGTCATCCATGAAGATCTCTAAACAGTCACCCACCATATCCGAGAAAATGGACAACATGCACCTTTGGAATGTCACGGGGGTGTTACATAGACCAAAGGGAATCCGTCTGAAAGCATAAGTCCCAAACAGACAGGTGAATGTCATTTTCTCCTGGTCTTCGGGCGCAATGGCCACTTGATTATAACCAAAGTACCCGTCAAGAAAACAATAGTGACTCTTCCCAGCTAACCTCTCGATAATCTGATCAATGAATGGTAGTGGGAAATGATCCTTCTTGATGGCCTGATTCAATCGTTTGTAGTCTACATAGACCCTCCAAGAAGTGGGTACCCGGGTAGCTATCTCCTCTCCAGACTCATTCACAACTGTAGTGATACCAGTCTTCTTGGGTACCACGTGTAATGGTATAACCCACTTGAAGTCGGAGATGGGGTAGATAAAATCGATGATCTACCACTTCGATATTTCCTTCATGACCACATCTCGAAGATTCATGTTCATCCATCGCTGGAACTCACGCGAAGGCCTAGCGTACTCCTCAAGATAGATGTGGTGGGAGCACAGAGCCAGACTAATCCGCTGGAGATCAGCTATACTCCATCCTATCGCCTTGTGGTTTCTTTCAAGAACCTCCATCAAATGAGATTTTTGCTCTCCAGTCAAACCTGCTGAGATAATGATGATGAATCCACTTTTCATCATCTTTATTCTATCATTTTGGCACCAAAAACCCTAGCAAATGCCTGTAAATAGCCTTAAATCAAGCATCTTAGCATTCATGCATGTGCATCTCAACAGTGTGTAAATTACTGTAATTAAGGCCAAAATTATAGAATAAATAAAGAAAAGAAAAAGAATAAAATATTGCAAATATTTTATGACCCAAAACCCCCGAGACCTAGGCATCTTGATGGATAGGTCGACAAGGAATAAAGTAGGGGGAGATAAGGTCAGAAGCACAGATAAAGCACCTATACTTTCTACTCATTCTTTATTCATTTTGGGACCTAATTTTGGTTCCACTTTTTATACATCAAATAAAGAAACTTTGTACATAAAAGTTGTAGATAAATTAATAAAGAAAAAGACAAAATTGATTTCACAGAAAAGTCATGTACAGACAAAAAGATATGGTCTGAATAAGAATCCAAAATCCCAACTTCCCAGACCCGTATCTCACAAACGACAACTCCAAATGCAGTGTACTCACCTTTAATTGTATATAGAATAAAATAATCTATCCAATGGCGGTGGTTTCGCATTTGGCGGAGCTACGGTTTGAAAGTTGACTTTTGGACCCACATTGTACCCTTGTACCTATTAAAATATTCAATTTATTATTTATTCATTATTTTTATATTTTTATATTTTTATAATATTGTAAATAATACTTATAATAATTATGTACATTAAAATTAGAATAAAAACCTAAATAAAAATAAAAATAAAATACTTGTAAATTCAAAACATAGGTATTATACTTATACACATACCTGTATAAACTATACTTACATTTTATTAAATATACAAAACATCTCAGAAAAATAAAATAAAAATATACTTATGTATATAAAAGTATGTTATAATTTTACAAAATCATAAATAAAAATAATAAAAAGATAAAATACCAAAATAAAAATAAAATATCAAAATACATAGGTATTATACCTATACAGGGTTAAAAAGGTAACTTGTAAAAATATAAGTCATAAAAATAAATAAAAATCAGAATAAAATACTATATAAAATTTTGAGCATTTCTTATTTTATAACTTTTATTTAATTCGACCATTTATTATTTTAAATTGATTTAATAAGACTTTGTTCCAGGGTTTTTCCTGGTTGGTCCACGTGGACCAACCAGGAGGCCAGGACTGTTGACCTAGGTCAACAGTCTGACCTACCCCTGTAGCGCCTGACACCCTCGGTTTTGACCCAATTTCAAGGGTTTTTCGAGGCCAAGACTTGCATCTTTTTGTGTTGCAATCTTCTGCAACATTGTTCCTCGATCCTCCCTCTAGCTCGTCCATGCTTAACCTTGGTCATCGGACCCAAGATTCGCCAGATATGCCTTGATCTTCGGAGCACCTTAGTCTCGGGTCAAACCACATATAACCAACCCCCAACTTTCCTTTTGAATTCGAGTCCCCTTGGTCCACCCTTCAGCGTCTCTCTCGTGCTCCTGAGCTCCGTGGAGGTGACAGCTCCACCGCCAGCCCTTCAGCCAAGGCGCGCGAAGTCGAGGGAAGCTCCAGCACCTCCGCCAACCGCCGGCGTCGAGGTAACCTTCATCCTCTGGCTCCGGCCATCGAGGGCTTCCACCCCGCCATTTCTTTATCGCATTTAGTTCCTGTTAGCTTAGGCTTCAAAAACCCAAAAAAATCTTGAAGTTTCGTCACCCAAATCGACCGATCAAGCACCTTGGCCGGAGCGCACCTCCGGCCGTGCATCCATCTCGCGAACCACGCCTCCCCCCGACCATCCAAGGGTCCAGGCAGTTTGCCCTGGACCCTTTGACTATTTTTGCAGGTCAAAGAACGAGTAACGACGCCTGGAGGCGAGTTTTGACGCTCGCCGGAGCGTGGCTGGACCCCCCAGCTCCGCCACCTTCGCCTGAGCACCTCGGCCGACGCCGAGGCTTTTTGACGCCACCAGCCGATAGAGGGACCGCCCAGGAGTCTGCAGCTCCATTTTGGAGCCATTTCATCGCCGGAGAAGCGAGATCGAAGCCCGGGAAGTTCGCCTTCGCCGGCCTTCTTCCCGGTTCTTCCTCCTCGCGTCCCCACCGTCCGATCGAGCCGCAGCTCCAGATCAAGCAGTAGCCGTTGGATCGCATCACGCCGTAGCCGTCAGATCGTCTTCGAGCGTTCTAATCTCCGCCGTGCATCCACGAACCGTCATCGGCCGCTCATCGTGCGCCACGTGGATAAGTGGACCGCTTCCCGCTGTTGGATCCGCCATCGTCCCCCAGCCGTTGGATGCGTGCCACGCATCTTCATCAGAGCGCTCGGGCGAGGGTATTTTGCATCTCAACCCTCGCCATTTTTGTATTTAGTATTTAGTTTTTAAACTTTCGTCTGTAGTTTAAATATTTTGTAATATTTGCAAAGAGGCCCCTAGACTTTCGTTATTTGCACTTAGGCCCTCCGCCACGTCACCTCACGTGACCTGTACACGTGAGGGGGTGGGCATTTTGCAGAGGAACCCTCGGTTGTTTGCTTATCTCGTTTTAGTCCCAAAACTATCGTATTAAGTGCAAACTTTTTGGATATTTTGCAAGTAGACCCCCAGGCTTTTGTTATATTGCATTTTGGTCCTTCCCAGGCGCGTGCAAGTCACGCGCCCTGGTGGGAAAATTTCAGAGAAGCCCAGGCCGCTATTGTAATTGCATTTTGGTGCTAAAAATTGAATATTCAGTGTATATTTTTGTGGAAAATTGCATGTATGCCCCTGGATGTTTTAGATATTGCACATATACCCCTGCCAGGCCTGTTTAATGTTTGGATGTTTGCTGTAATTAATCGACTTATCATTCTAACTCCAAAAATTCCACAAAAATAGGTTTATGCTCCTGGACATGTGTACTTTGACGCCACATATTTAGTTTTTGATTTTACTTTATTTTCATATTTATTAAAAATTAAAAACTCACTATTTATGCACTGTCTAGTTTAGAAAATACCAAAAAAATATTAAAACACCTCCAAAAATTCCAAAAAAATCACCTAGTGTCTATTTTATCCTATTTTAGTGTCAGTCCAAAAATCATTAAAAAGTTCAAAAGAAAAACACTAAAAATTGAAAAACACTCAAAAACTTCAAAAAAATATATAAAATAGTAGAAAACTCCAAAAATCAAAAACTCAGTTTCTGTTTGTTCCTTATTTTGTCCTTTTTATTTGAAAAATAGTGTGAAATTTTGAGCTACTGGTTGCCATTTTTAAATCTCATTTTATCCACAGCCAGCCTTATTTGCACTGTTTTGCTTTATTTCAGTATTTAAAAATACCAAAAACACCTTGAAAATTTTCCAAAAATCACAAAAACAGTGAAAAACCCTAAAAAGACTAAAAACAATTTGTTTCTGAATTTTTGGTAATTTTTAATTAGTTTTATAAATATTTTACCTTGCCTTCTATTATATTGTCTTTACTTTCCAATATTGAAAAAGAAAAAGAAAAATATAAAATATAAAATTATAAAAATCAGAAAATTAAAAATCAAAATACAAAACTAAAAAAATTAAAATAAAAAAAAATTAAAAATTAAAAACCCACAAAAATTGTAGTTGCTCGCTTGCTTAGTGTAGACACTTTACACACACACACACTTGTGCTTACATTTGCGTGAATTACCCTGCTTGCTCCCTGTGTTCGAACTCTCTGCATACTTGTCACTATACACCATTTGTGCAGAGTTAAAAATAAATTTTAACTCCACATTAGTTCTAATTTATTGATCTTTAGTGTGGGTTAATTGTTGACTTTAGTCCGGATTTAGTGTGGTCAACACACCGACTGAGTTCACGCTTTGTGCTGAACTTAAGACCACCTATTTTCGGCTAAATCAAATGACTGGGTGCATATCTGGCTCACCTGCAAGGAATCTATACTTCAGCGACTGCGGCAAGGGTTTCAATTCTGGACAATTGGGAGGTGACAGATCTGGCTTCCGATATGTCTGTGTGAAGGCTACCAAGTCTGCATGAGAGAACTCTCGCTGTGCATGAGAATCTGATGAAGGGAATCCTACTGAATCAACTACGAACTGTACTGGCTCGCACTCCGTCCTAGCTGTCGGCTTAGAAGGAAACAGACACAGCAAATAGTCATCAAAATCATCCCAATCAATGTCTGAATCCGAGGGATCTGAACTAGATGAACAAGAATGAAAATCATCATCACCACTCGTCCCACAACTGTCAGCCTCAAAGGTATCCTCGTTCAGGGTTGTGCTCTCCAAGCTGCCATAAGCTGTAAATATGGTGAATCTGCGGGTAGGGCGAAGGCTTGTGCTACTAGATCTGTCCAGTTGGATTCATCATATGTCATTATAAAATCACACTCATGGTGGATGTCTAGCTCGTCCTCTGTCATCTGCACGATATCACTGAACTGCTTCGAGCATGTTGATTCCCTCGCTCTAGTCTCCTCGATCATCTCTATTTGTATGCTCTCGCCCTCTACGCGAAAGCACACCTTCCTACTATCATGGTCGATCACCGCCCTGGCTGTGGCCAAGAATGGACGTCCAAGTATGATGGGGGCATCGATTACCGACTCAGGGATCTCCATGTCCAATACAACAAAGTCCACGGGGAATTTCAGGCCTTGAATGGTAACGACCACGTCTCTCAGCAACCCCTTTGGCCTCTTAGTCGACCTATCAGCAAACTGAAGGACTGTCCTGCTCCGAAGAAGAGGACTAAACTCGAATCGGTCAAGTAAGGCTGCCGGAAGGAGGTTGATAGAAGATCCGCTATCTAATAGAGTACGATCGAAACGCTGCTCCTGAATCTCGCATTTGACATGGGGGCTCCTGCATCAGGTCTCTTGGCTGGCATTCGGTTCTGAATGGTGCAACAAGTAGAATGGGTGAGCACATGGATCTGATCTCTGTGGTTCCTCCTCTTCCTGTGGATTGTAGTCTTCTCTCTCAAGTTCTTTTGGAAGAGGGGGATGTGCTCAAGTGCCTCCTGGAGAGTCAGTTGGATCTGGAATCTATCGATCATTTGTTTGCTGAACTCAACCTGTTGAGTCTTTTTTGGATTTTCTCTTTTATTCCCCTTCGCCAAGCGGAGTGCTTCAGGGAAGGGGATGGAGGGGTCCTCCTCAGATGGAGGACTAATAATAGGTTCCTGTGCTTGTGAGGGAATGGAATCCATACAATGATCATCATGCAACACATATGGACTCGAGGTAGATACAGAAACCTTTCCTTTATTCATTTTTTGTTCTTTTTGTTACCACAGTCCTGAGATATAAAAGATGGCAACACTACATGTGGTAGCTCAACAGAAGTGGAAGTGGTGGCTTCAGTATCACCAACGGCATCTGACTTCGGGGCATCAGCACCACGCTCTGGCTCTGCATAAAAAATGGTGGCATCAGCACCACCGTCTGCATCTGGCATCACGACGGCTTCAGTACCGTCGTCAGGATCTCCATCCTTGGTGGCATCAACACCACCGTCATCAACATCATTAGTGGCATCATCACCGCTACTCTGCTCATCTGGCGCTCCTGATTCCTCGACTGGTTACCGCTCAGATAAGGCGCCGCCGGCTGGCATCCTACCGCTCCTAGTAGTCACGAAATCAACATCGTACAGAGAAGACATGTCACTCAAAGAATCACTAGGAGAGGTATCCTCTGTAAACTGTACTGCTCAGACTTTCTTTTCAGATTGTTTGGATTAGGCTAAATCTGTGCAGGTGTGGCAGCTTTGCCCTTGATGATATCCCTCATCTCCTGCCGGAACTCATCCATTTCCTGCCGGAAGGATGCCTACTGATCAGAAAGCAAGCGGGCGAGGTCATCTAGAGCTGGGTTCCCAAAAGCGGATGCCTGAGAACCCAAGTGTTCCCCTGCTGGAAATGAGGCTGCTGCTGAGAATAATGCTGGGATGGCTGGGATTATGTCTGGTGAGGCTGCCGACGCTTCCTCCACTATTGTCCCTGATAGGCAGGACGAGGACCAGGCTGGTACTGCTGGTGGGCATACTGGGGCTGGTGCTGTTGTTGACTGTTCTGATGACCCTAAGCTGAAGGTTGTTGTTGGGATGAAGTGTCACCAGTGGTCCAACGGAATTCGGGATGATCGCGATGAATCCTAGGTTGATGTGGGTACCGGTCATACCAAATCCCATTGACTTCCATCAATGGTTCCTGCTCAACGGGGGGTGGAAGAACTGCCAGTGGCTGATCCGGCTGATAGACCACCATCTGAGTATCCTGAGATTGTGGCAGCAATGGGTAGTTCTATAGCAGCTGGACCAGCTCTGCCTGGATGTGATGAACCTCGAGGTATGTGGCAGAGGGTTGGTTGGTGTTGCTACTGCTGGGATCAACCCGTGACCTGGGAGGCTACTGGGTAGACGTCTGTGCCTCCTGGATACAAAGAATCTGCGTCTTCAGGTCACTCATTGTCATTGTAATAAGGTCCATCTGAGCAATACCTTGACTCTGCTTCTTCTTGAGGATCTCGATGCGGTCCAACTTCTCGCTAATGATCCCCATGTCGGCTGTTGCGGATTCGGCTTGGGCTGCGGCTGCTGACAGTGTATGGGGACTGACATCGATGCGGGCAATCCTCTGAAATGACCCTGCTTCTTGGGGGTGCATCTGCTGTGTGTAGACTTGGGCTTGGGCCATGACTGTTGAGTTCTCTGCCATTCCTTCATAGATGGCCCAAACGTCATCTTCACCCTTGGAAAAATATGACCCACCACAAGAGGCAGTTACAAGCCCCTGCAGCCGCGGTGTCAGCCCATAGAAGAAACTCTGAACCAGGTTGGGCTTTGATATCTCGTGATGTGGACACCGGTCGATGAGATCTCTGAAGCGATCCCAAGCCTCATGGAATTGTTCATTCATGATCATAGTGAAGTTGCTGATCATGGCTCGTGCTGCGTTCGTCCGGCCGAGAGGATAATACTTATTCAAATATGCGGTCCGAAGTTGTGCCCATGATGTGACGTACCTCTCGAGGTGTTTCAGCCAGTTGGATTCTCTGTCAGATAAGGAGAATGGGAAGGCAATCATCTTAATTGTGTCCTTATCCACGAATATGTCATGGACAGTGCTACAAATCATCTCAAACTCCTGCAGATGGAGGTGAGGTTCCTCGGTGACTAGCCCATGAAACTTGGGCAATAACTGAATGGTCTGCGGGCGAAGCTCAAAGTTCCCACAATGGGAGGAAGCTGAATCCATCGGTGAGTGAGGGTTGCAGTTGGGTTGTGCAACTGCCTCATGGTCATATGTGGCGGCCTCTCCTGGTCTGGGCCTCCTCCTCTGCCTGCGGCTTCTGGTATGTCTCCACTACCGCCCTCAAGTCTGTCATCTCTGCCCTCTCACATCTGCATCAGCTCTCTCATGATATCACCCATGAATACTCCCTGGTCTCTGATCTGTCTCTGCATGGTCTCCAGGGAGGCTAATAGCTAATTGTTGATGGCAGCTTGGTCATATAAGAATGGAGGGTGTTCCTTCTCATCTGGGTGTTCTCCTCTGTCTGCCATTTTTGGATTCTCTGAAAATCCAAAAGAACCCATCTCAGGTGCCGTCAAATGTTCTGAGCTCTTTGTTGCACTAAACTCTGAAACTACTGGACTGATGGAGGAAGAAGGATGGTCGAGGGGGAACAAGGTGGAAGTGAACTCAGGTTCGGAGAGTGGGTCTAGACTCCCCGAAGCCGTCCTAGATGAATAAGGAGGGTGCTGGATAGCGGTGCCGTCAGAGACGGCCTAAGAGATCTCCTTCCCATCATCGTGATTATTGAGAAGAGTGAAATGGAGAAATGAAGAAGGAGGGGGCAAAATTGTGCACAATTGTGCAGTGTTTTTGATCTTGACCTAAATCAATTAGTCAATCAAACACAATACAAGGGGTTCATCAACTCAACTCGTGAAGCCATAAGGGATCGACTATTATCTTTGTAGTTTTTAGATTGAATTTAGGCAATTATCTTTGAACGAGTCCTTAGAGCGCTACTCCTATAGGAGAGAGAGTACTACCAGAAAAGTATCCTGTACTTGTCCTCCTCCTGTGTAACCTGTAGTCTGCACTTTTTGAGGTCCTTGTAACCCTTTCTGGATCCCTACTCAGCCAAAGAAATAGAAGGAGGAAGCCGATAGGCGAAACCGATACTTCGGATCTCGCTCGCAACGGAATCACCCGTGAGCATGCAAGAACCTACTCGGACGCAAGATGATGAGACAGACACCCCCGTGAAGGCGTGGCCTATGCTTGATACTTCGGACAAGGTTGGTGCTCTACACAATAGAGAGTCATCAATGGTGACCAAGCCCTACTCGTCTACGTACGATAGAAGCGCTAATACTTCGGAAATCCAGGCGATACACAAGGCAGCCACAGACTGGATTTTGGGCTCGAATCCTTACGAAGCCGCTCTCTCACTTGGAAGGAGACCTTCCCATGCAACCTGAATACAAATGAGGGTATTACTCACCCCAAGTAATGTGTCCAATTATCCAATTTTATTTAGGTCAAGTTTTCTTAAGCAGTCCCTTTTTTAATTTTTTTGGTGTTATCACTTGCTTTGAGTCAATTCAATACAAGAGCCTAACATTTTTGTATTTTTCTTTGAGTCCTATTTGATCCAAAAACAGGAAAAAAGAGTCAGAAAAGCCAATGTAAGTTGGCACTAAGATGGAAATCTCAACTTAGTACCTAAATGATGAATGCTCAGTTAGAAGACTTACAGTTCTTCCCAGCTCTCTCCATGCGGGATGCAAAACAGGAATTTGTAAACCTATGCTATATGTCGATATGCACACGGAAATTGTCCTAAGCAGGCAATTGCTAGCGTGAAGAACCAAATGCTAAACACACAAAGTAAAACCTAGTTGTCCGATCTTGGAATCTCCTCGGTGCCCACCACAATGGATCCTGCCAGCGCTGTACGGAGACTCTCGCGGCGCGGTGGTTTCAAATTATATGTTTAACAATTAATTAGATCTAAGTCCGAACGATAACTCTATAGGTGCATGCAAAAGTTGTCAAGTGTTTGGCCTTAGACTACACGATCAAGCAAGCCTAAAAACTAAGGGCTCATTCCACAAAATTTAAAGACAGGAAAATAAATCTGCAAAATGACAAGCGGTGAAAAACCGATGAAAGCCGCGGTGAGCCCCCAAGTGTACAAACACTTGGAAATTGGGCTCGAGTGTCCAAGTCCAAATGTACCTGTATCATTACAAATTAATACTCTCTCTCTCACTAAAAATTTCAAAAAGTGATGAACCAATTTTACTCTAATCTAGGCCTTCTTGTGCTCAATAGGAGGCCGAAGCCGGCTTCACGTGGGTGCGTCGGCTCCTAGAGAAAGGTGCCTCCCTCGGTCCACGGTACCTCGCACGAAGTCAACAAAGAATATGTTAGATAGTTCACCAAAAATGTATATCAAAAGTAGAGAGAGCAAGTGAAGCAATAATGGCTAACAAATAATCACAATCAGACAAAAATATGACCTATACGCTGTTGCTCCCCGACAACGATGCTATTTGATAATTAAGGTTTTTCACAGGTCTAAAGATGTCTCACACAAGGTGGAGACAAAGTCGATGTGGCGACCGCAAGAAACCTTAATTAATCAACAATCAACCCACAATGTAATGTCAAGCAATGGAAAACAAGTGTGGAGTCAAAATTTATTATTAACTCTACAAAGATGTGTATAGTACAAGTATGTGTAGAGTGTCGAACTCAGGGAGCAAGCAGGATGGATCAGATAAAATGTGCAAATACTGATATGTGATCAAGTGTCTATGAATACGCAAATTTTTGTGGGTTTTTAATTTTATATTTTTATTTTAATTTTTGATTTTATATTTTTTATATTTCGGTTTTTAATTTTATTTTGTATTTTCTTTTTTATATTTTTTATATTTTATATTTTATTTTTATTTAAATAGACTACATAGACAAAGTAAGAAAGAGAGGAATAAAATATTTATAAAAATAGGTACAAATAGGGAAAATTCAGGAGATGAAATGTTTTTGGTCTTTTTATATTTTTATATTTTTTTTATTTTTAGAGATTTTTCTGAATATTTTCGATATTTTTAAAAATCAAAATACTAGAAAATAGTGAACTAAGCTACTGGCCAAAACTTAAATGAGGATGAAAAATAATAACCAGTATCCAAAATTCCTCAAATTACTTTTAAATCAAAGAGAATAAATAAGAGAAAACACAGAAACTGAGTTTGCATTTTTAGGATTTTTCTTCAAGTTTTTAGATTTTTATGAAGTTTTTAGAGGTTCTCTAATTTTTCGGAGTTTTACTTTGAATCTTTTAATGATTTTTGGACTGACACTAAAATATGATGTTACACAAAATATATTTTTGTGGATTTTTTAAAAAACTTTTACTATTTTTTATGGATTTTCTAGTGCAAAAAATATTGAAAACACATGTTTTTGAATTTTTATAAATATTAAATGCAATAAAAATGCGAAACAAAAATATGGCATTAGTGAGCAAGCAAACAGGAGCTTAACCTATTTTTGGTGATTTTTAGCAATTTATAGATGCATGGAATAAATAGAGATCACAACCAGAGACTACACTACTGGTAGGGTCATATATGTAAATAAGCAAACATCTAAAAGCCTACTTGCAATTTTTCACAAAATTTTTCAACTAATAAACAGATTCCAGGGGTAAATACAAATAATAGAAGTTGCTAGGGCACACCTACAAATTACCCAACCCTACACGTGACTGGCACGCGCCTAGAAAGGACTTAAACGCAATATACAAAAATCCCAGGGGCTTACATGCAAATGACCCAAAAATGTTACACGTGACATAATAGTTCCTGGATTAAAACGAAATAAATAAACCTGTAGGGGGTCCTGTGCAAATACAGGGGCTTGGATGCAAATATTACACAAATATTTAAACTACAACCGGAAGTTTATGGACTAAAACTAAAAGACAAAATAGGCAAGGGTGTAGGTGCAAAATACCCAATGCCTACGATCCAACGACGAGGACGAGGCCACTTGACACGTGGCGTGTTCTCGATGGCCGATGACGCTTCGCAGATGGACGCCGGCGATTAGATCCTTGGGCTTGATCTGACGGTGACTACGGGGAGGATCCAACGGTCGACGTGCGCCTGGAGCTCGGGCCTTGATCCGACGGTGCTGAGGTACAGAGCAAGAACAGGGGAGGAGCGCCGGCGAGGCGAACTTCCCGAAGCTCAAGCTCTGTCCTCCGGCGTTCCTTGAGCTTCAAAAAACACCCTGGAGACTCCTGGCGGCTTCCTCTATGTGCTGCGGGCTCCAAAAAGCTCCGGGGAGGCCCGGAGTCTTCGCAAGAAGGTGGCGGAGCTGGAGAGCTTCCACGAGCTCCAGCGAAGGGCAAAATGATCCCCAGGCTCGAGTTATGGTCCAGGTATCTGCAGAAAGGCGTGAGAGGGTACAAGGCAAAGTCCCTGGACCCTGCGGTGGTGGAATGCCGACGTAGAGTGGTGGTGCGATAAGGATGGCCGGACGTGCACTCCGGCGAGGGTATGATTTAGGCGATTATGTGGATGGAACTTGAAATCTCTTGAGGGGAAATGATCCTAAAACTATGGAGAATAAAATGCAAGGAAGATAAATGGAAAATAAGGGCTGCCTCGATGGTCGGAACCAGAGGGGGGGTGTACCTCGACGCCGGCGAAAGGCGGAGGTGGTGGAGCCGCCTCGGTGCTCACTCGACCCGCTTGAAGGTCTCTAAAGGAAGCTGTCACCTTCCTCTGTTGATTAGGCACGAAGAGGGGAGCGGAGCTGGTGGAAGAGGGGTTCCAAATGGGCTCGAAAGTCGGAGGTCCATTATGTAGGGTTTGATGATATGGCTCAGATGCTCCAAAGGTCGAGGAAGATGGCTCGAATCGCCGCTCCTCGACCCTAGGAAAGCCTAGGGCGTGAAAGAGGGGAGATCGAGGGACAAAAGTCGTGCAGGTCTTGACGAGAATGGGTGCAAGGTTTGACCTCGAAAAAATCGATAAATAGGGGGCGCAACATGGTCTGACACGGGCGCAGAGGTGGGGGACAACCAGTTGACCCACCGATCAACGTGGACTGGAGCCTGGTTGGTCCACGTGGACCAACCAGGAAAAATCCCTGATAACTCATTTGTAAATTCGATTAAAAATAGAAAATGAATTAATTAATTTTTGATTATTAAATAAAAAATGTTTGTTATTTTGTAAGGTCATTTAATATGATTTTTAATTAAATTTATGAGGTTTTTAATTACAAGTTGCCTTTTGAGACTTAAATAGGTATATATATCTATATATTTTATTGTTTTATTTTTATTTTATTTATTTGATTTTATTAATTTTGTTTATTATTTTATAAAATTATAAAATATTTTTATACACTTAATTATATTTTTATTGTATTTTTCTGAGGTATTTTGTACACTTAATAAAATAGAAGTATAATTTATACAGACATGTGTATTGATATTATACCTATGTATGCTATATACAAGTATTTTAGTTTGTATTTTATTCAAGTTTTTATTCTGATTTCAATATACACATTTATTATAAATAACATTTACAAAATTATAAAAAATATAAAATGGTAAAAATAATAAATAATAAAATGAATATTTTAATCTGTACAAGTATACAATAGGGGTCCAAAACTCAACTTTTAAACCGTAGCTCTGCCAAACACGAAGCCACCTTCATTAAATAGCTTATTTTAAATTATATACAATTAAAGGTGATTTTGACGCATTTCGAGCTTTTATTAGGGAGATACATGTCTGGGAATTTGAGATTCTGGATTTTTATTCAGACCATAACTTTTTATCTGTACATTATTTTTGAGTGAAATCAATTTTATATTTTTCTTTATTTAATTATCTATAACTTTCATGTACAAAGTTTCTTTATTTGAGGTATAAAAAGTGGAACTAAAAATAGGTCTCATAATGAATAAAGAATGAATTAAATAAAAGGTATTTTTATTGTATTTTGTCCCTTATCTCCCCCTACTTTATTCCTTGTTGACCTAGTCATCGAGATGCCTAAGTCTCGGGGTTTCAGGTCATAAAATATTTACAATATTTTATTATTTTTCATTCTTTTATTTATTCTACAATTTTGGCTTTAAATACAGTATTTTATACATTATTTACAAGCGCATTCATGAATGCTACAAAGAGACTGACTTCTCCAATATGACAACCCAATGATTCCCCAATCCAACAACTCATTCCTCTAGGAGCAGGGTATTCCCTTCTAAGTTCAAGTGACAACCATCTCAAGAGGAGGGGTGAAGAGAAGAATGGACGGTAGCCAGTGTAGCTACCTATCCTAGGATGCAAGACCAGTGTAGTCAAGTCATCCAGCTGCAGGCTCACATGTTTTGACTTCGAAGCACAAGCTTGCTTATTTAACTTTACATATTTGTACACTCTGACAGGCATTTTTATTTTTGCACAGGGCTGCCCATTTTTTTTGGAGTTTTTGCTTTTTTCATTTTTTCCGAATACTATATACAACAGCATTTACATAGGGAGTTTTTCCTCTTGAACCAGTAGACTATCCCTCTTTTGAAGCTTTTTTGCAACCCACGATCTCCTATCCTCGAAACTCATCATCACTGGATGGGTTGGGATGCACTTCCCTCCCTAGAGGAGGACAAGTGTTTCCACCTGCGTGCGTCTCATACCGACAAATCCAACCCCCTCACCACTCCAACTGGGTTGAGCCATGTGAAAGGTGCATGTGTCCAGGTTAGGTCATTATAAAAAAGAGTCGTGCATGTGCTCCGAAATACTCTACTCAGGCATTCAAGAATCCATTGAACCAAATCCCGTGATCCTCAAAGAATTAAGTCAACTAGACCTGAAGTACCTCAATTCTAGCTCCTATAAGGTTCCTGTTACCTAGATAAATTTAAGGTCCAACCAAGCTCCAATCTTCGGATTTTTCTTAGCCTTGTTCGACTATTAAACTCAATCCGAAAAATGTGAATGCTATGCAAATGTAGAAAATATTTTTGTGATGCAATTTTCAAAGATTTTGAATTTTTTTATGGATTTTTCAAAAGAGGATGCATATGCATTTTTAGATTTTTCAAAAAGGTTTTTCAAATGTTTTTGGTATTTTACTTTTGCAAATGTTTTTCGGGATTTTTGAAAACAAAAGTTTTTGGCTAAAAACTAGGTACAAATATTCACACGGGGATGCATTTTATATATACAAGAAGTGGATTTTAAGAATTTACAAGGGTAAGTGGTCAATTTTTTAGGTATATATAGTGAATTTTTAGGTGAGATGTATGTATTCTCCAAACTTATTTGACACAGGTTTTTCAAACAAAATTTGAAAATTATAGTCCAAAATAATTTCTACAAACCGTTTTTACAAACATGTACACACGTTTGAAAATCATTTTGCAAAGGTTTTCCAAATAGTATAGATAGATTTTTCAAAATATTTTTGCAACTATTTTTCAAACCATTTGCAAATCATTTTTCAAACATTTTATTTCACACAAAGAAAATAATTTTACAATATAATATTTTTTACAAAGGTTGAAAACATGTAACAAAACGTTTTCCAAATAGTTTTCAAAAGATTTTCACAAAGATTTTCAAACTATTTTTCAAACTTTTTGCAAAAACTATTTTCACATGATTTATTAATCAGTAAGTACAAAAAGAATTTGAGGAATAATCACATCTTTTTATTAAGGTTTTTAATGAATTTTATAAGTATAATTAGCCATAATTATTAAGAAAATACGTAAGTACGAGTTATGGCTATAGTATATACGTAATATATACGACCCCCGATACTTAGCTTGAGCTATGTCCTCATAGATCGGAGAGAAAAGAGAAGACATAACTCGTACTGTATATAGAAATGTCTAAAGAATAAATGAATAAGAGATGAATAAACGAATGAGAAGTCGATCGTCCCCCTTATACTTAAGATCAAATAATCCTAAGTATAGCAGACTATACACAAAGCAGGGAGGGTCAAGGGTGGGAATGAACAGATCATACTCAGACTGTCTCCCGCTATACTTAGGGTAAGATATCCCTAAGTATAGACAAGAAAAGGAGACAATGGAGAAGATCGAAAAGAATAGAACGCTCGGGGTGCAGCCCCCCTATACTTAGGACAAAGCATGTCCTAAGTATAGAAAACTGTCTACATGGGGCGACACCTTTTTGATAGATACAAAGAATAGAAAAGGAAAAGAAGAAAAGATATCAACAGATGAAAGAATGATATGGACAGATGGATCTTTACAGTGGAAGATGGAGATGATAACCATGTATGAGATGCAAATGATATGATTTAATGAACACATATCATACCAGAAGAATGGGGGCAACGTCAACAGTCGGTAGATCATGGTCTAGATATAACTTCAGGCGCTAACCGTTAACATGAAAGGTCGAGGAAGATGACAACTCAGATATATCATTGCTACCATTGTCATGTACCTTCCTGACTACATACAGACCTTTCCACTTACTCTTTAATTTCCCTGGAAATAATTTCAGCCTGGAATCAAACAACCATACGCGCTGGTTGGGCTCAAACTGTTTATGGCTGATATGAAAGTCATGCCATGTCTTCACTTTTTCCTCATATTGTAGGCTGCTGGAAAAGGATGTATCTATTAATTCCTCCAGGGCTGCCAACTCTGCTTTCCTCTGTTCTCCTATACTCTCGGGATCCAATAATAACTCAGTAACTGCCAAAGTGACTTGTGCTTAATCTCCACTGGCAAATGGCACAGCTTGCCATAGACGAGATGAAAGGGAGATGTCCCTAATGGAGTCTTGAAGAAAGTCCGATAGGCTCACAAGACCGAGTCCCATAGCTGTGACCAATCTTTTCGGTCCGGGCGGACAACCTTCTGTAAGATGGTCTTGATCTCCCTGTTCGATACTTTGGCAAGACCATTAGTCTGAGGGTGATACGACGTGGCAACACGATGGTCAATGCCAAACTCGTCTACAAGGGCCCTAACTTCATAATTAATGAAATGAGACCCCCCCGTCTGAAATCAGAACTCTAGGTACCCCGGACCGTGAAATGATATTTTTCCTCAAAAATCAAAGCACAGTCTTAGCATCCGTGGCTCGGGTGGGGATGGCCTCAACCCATCGGCTGACATAATCCACAGCGAGCAAAATGTACTCAAACCCCTGACTCTTAGGAAATGGGCCCATGAAATCAATCCCCCATGCATCAAAAACCTCACAAAAGTGAATGGGCTGCATGGGCATCATGTCTCTCTGTCCGCAAGTACCCATCTTCTGACAGTCAGTGCATCTCTTCATGAACTCATCTGAATCCTTGAAGAGAGTAGGCCACCAAAGGCCGGATTGGAGCACCTTCTGTGCTGTCCGTCTCCCAGAATGATGTCCTCCTTCCTCCAAAGCCACCTCTTGAAGAGGCGGCTTCCCCTTAACCGAACAAGTGGCTTATCTATGATACATAACAAAAAATTTCATTGACCGGATGCAGCAAATTTCGTTTTAAATCTACCTTGGGAGGAATTTTCCTCCTTGTTTGCTTACACCATTTGTTTATTTGTTCAAATCACAAATAAATGTGACATCAGATCACATTTCTCATTTCAACTCTCTTTAACCGAGCTAACTATCCAGTGGGTTGGGTTGGGGTACACCGGTGTACCCCTCCTTCCAACCCTCCCAATCGACCTCACAATTTACTATTCACAGGGGTGACCCAACCCTACCCAACCCAATCCAACCCAGCAACCAAACATGCCCTTAATATTTTCTTATTAGAGATGAAAGAAAAAGGAGAAGGGAGAGATCGGAAGAGATCAATGATGTACAAAATAATTCTCTTTACATGACTTCTTTTTTAGATTATGGTCTTTAGATAGGTTTATTTTTCCAAAATAAATATCTAAAATATGACTTAAAAAAATAGAGTAAAATAAGTCCTTTATAATAGCCCTTACAAATTCAAATACATCGCTCCTAATAATAAGTAACTTAAAATAATAATAATTGACTCAAAAATTATGAAATAAAATTCAGAAGCTCTTATGCTCCATCAACCACTCCTGTTGTGAAGAATCTCGTTCCATCAATATGGTATAACGATAATTCAGGAGTAAATCAGGGTGAAGTTATCGAAATTCATCTTCCTCAATCCATGTGCAATATGTCAGCAGTCGTTACTTCCATTTGACAAAGTAGCATCGGGGGAGACCTAGTCTAGTAGTCATATCTCAAACATCCACAAAATCTGTTATCTGATATGCATCGATCACAATAGGCAGTTGGTGTGATCCAACGATTCGACAGGATCGATTAATGGGGTGTCATTAGGAAAGTCATCTCCATGGAATAGGAATAGATCAGAAACATTGAAAACTGAAGATGTCTGGACAACTGGCGGTAGATCTAAGATGTAAGTGTTATGTCCAATTCATTTGAGGATTCTAAATTGGCTAGTTTTTTGAGTAGTCATTTTCAGTGGACTCTCAAAAGGAACCTCTCTCTTCTTAGGTGAATCGTCATTAAATCTCTAATTGTAAACCTACTCTCTATATGGTGTAAGTTGGCTTGGCTTGGTATTTTTGGATCATGTCTTGAAGTTTCGCTCGGATTTATTTACGGAGGTGGGTTGGGTGGTTGATCAGGTTTTTAGTAGATTCATTAGTCCTCACATGCATGTTGTAGATTTAAGATGATTTGTTTTACCAATAAGGTGATTTGAGAGTGTAACAACTCCATCAATAACATCCTTTCGCAATTGAGGCCAATAAAATTTCTCTTGGAGGAGAGATAAGGGTTTACTTTATCCAAAATGTACAACTAACATAGCATTATATGTCTTTTGAGATGATTTACAGAGCGGGCAATGGATGTTGTGGTATTTGTGTGGGTTCGGGACTATATTGGTTTTCAATGAGCAAGGCAATAATCTTTCAGAGGTAAGCAAGGGAAGATCAAGCTAGGATGAGAAGGCCCGAGTGATGCCGATGAGATGATGATGATAGTTGAGACCTCAGGGAAGGAAGTCCAATGAAGCTATTTGAAGGCTAGGAGAGTTTGGGAAGTGGCAGGAATGCAAAATCGATGTGCTTTAAATAAAAGTCCCTAACAAAGAAAGTAGGTGGTTGTGGAATCTTGTCTAGTGTTAACACACTTCGTATAAATAAAGTTGAAATTAGGGTCAGTGGGATAAAGATCTTTAAGACCATCAAATCGTACATGATTACAACCATCATGGTCAAGACATGTATATGTCTACTTAACACATTGTACACTTAGTTGAAGGTCCTGGCTTTTTATGCTTGAGGTGAAAGGTATATTCATGGAGGAATCTAACTCATTTAGCATAGCGTTTATTGAAGGTCTTAAGGGAGTTCAGATAACGTAATGCCTCATGATAAAAAATAAGGACAAATTCGCACTGACTTAAGTAATGCCTTTAATGCTTAAGGGCTTGCACCATAACATAGAAGTCAACATCATACGTAGAATATCGTGGTCGAGCCTCATTCAACTTCTCCCTAAAAATGCCATAAGATGTCCTTCCTGACTCTAACAACACATATTCCAACATGTGAGGCATCACATTCAACCACGAAAATCTTGAAAAAATATGGAAGTGCTAAAACTAGGGCATTAGTGAACTAATGTTTCAACTTTTGAAATCTAGCTTCTGCTTATGAGGTCCAAATAGACGTGCCTTCAGGTATACAATCAATCATTATATCAACATAGGTACTAAAGTTTTAAATAAACATAGAATGAGGCCAAACATGAGAAGATGTGAATCTTAGTGATAGTTCGCAATATCAACCAATTTTGAATTGCTTGAACCTTAGACAAGTCAAATTTGAGTCCATCAACAAATACAATGGATTACAGGAAGGTGACATAATCGGCCATGATGGAGCACCTCTTGAGGTAAACGAATAATTGTAGTTTTTTCAGTGTCTCCAGAACTTGATACAAGTGTGTCAAGTGATCATCTTTAGTCACGTTATGGATCAAGAGATTGTCAAAGTAGATAACCACAAATTTGCCTATTAAGGACCACAATGCATGGTTCATGGTTGATGAACATCAAATTCGCCTCTTTAATTATAAAGAATTATCGTAGTATAGGAGGCAAATTCGGTACAACGAAAGTCACAAACTTTGAATGTTGCGGAGTATTTATACTTGGCAAGTCTACGAAGGTCGAACACAGGGACACGAATAACTTTATCTATTTATCAAAAATTGTTCGAGGTGTGAATATCTTTGCATTTTCAGGTCTCCCATGTAGATGCAAAATAAAATGCAAGCCGAATAATGCAAACAATGATGCATGTAGTTTTATGGATTTGTTTAATGCAATTGTAAGATTATGCATGAAAATAATGCACGGTTAAATGCAAGGGATAAACATGAAAATAATGGATTACAAAGATGGCCTAGAGAAAATGAGCAGAAAATATAATTCAGCTTCACAATCATTTTGAGAATATAATTAAGCGCAAACAAATATTTAATGGCAAGGCAATTGAGCACGAGACACTTCTATCACATTAGAAATGCATCATATTTAAAATAGTGTTAGATGAGAAAATTAAATATGCCATTAGATAGATGAGGAAATAAGGAACAAAATGAAAATAAAATCATGCAAATTGGACCTACGATGCTCAAGTTATAAAGGAAACAATGCAGGGGTATAAATGTAATAAAAATGCAAGAAAGAAATGGATAAATAATCATAAATAGGTCCCCAGAGGGACCGAGGAACTATTTTTAATTTGTAAAAATTGGCAGGGGTCCTCCGTAAATTCCCCATTACACAGGGATCAACTTGTAATTCAGATAACTTGCGAGAGCATCCCTGTAAAATACCAGATGCACCCAAGAACCAAAGTGCAATTTCAGAAACATCCGCATTTTCTCTGAAATTTTCCCAGGCCCTCACGTTATGGGAACATGAGGAGCTAGGCTCGGGAGGCGTCGCAAGCTTGGGGCTGATGTGGCGTTTGTTGGTGGCTCGAGTCTTGGCTCAGTCTTCCCGAGCCTGAAGGTTCTACGTGAGGCTTGGACATGCCATATACCATCATCTGGACCATTCGATCGTGAGGATCAGATGGTAGCTGTACTTCATGCTCCGACATAGGCCACCGGAGGAGGCTGCACTCCGGTGACCTCCTGTATGCTGCTTCGTGCCCCGGACGTCCGAATGAGGGTCGGGGAAGCTGGCTGATGTCCTGGAGTAAAGGTTGGAGGTACGACGAGGCTCCAAGAATGATCGAAATGGAAAAACGACGAAGCCTCGCTGGAGATGAAATGCTTGATGGGGCTCCGGTGCAAACTCCGACCAATGAGGACCCTACAAGGTTAGTATTGCTGAAGCTTGATTTTTGTGGTCGTGCATGAGTGAGTGAGGCAACATGGTGGCCTAATCGGGCGAAGGAGGCAGGGACCAGGGGCTTCTTCTCTGACGAGTTGAAGAAGAAGGTGGGTCGGAGCGAGGAAGGTTATGGGGAAGGGAGAGGATGTACATGAGGGAGTCGGTGAAGATGATGGTGGTAGGGAGAAGATAAATGAATGGTCAGATGAGGGTGAAATCAAGTAGGTACGTTGGGAAATTTAGGAGAAATAACGGAAAAGATTAGGAGGAAGAAGTTACCTTCTTAGAGCAGGCGATTGGCAGAGGTCACAGCTTGTGCCGAGGTTCTAAATGAACCTCAGGTCGTCGCTCTATTTAGCCAGCCTTGCTAGAGGGCTTAGCTACCGCCAGAGATGGCAGAGCTTACATGGCAGAGATGCCATGGATCTTGATGAGCCGAAAAATCGATCAATCCGGATCTGATAAAAATCACACTCGGGTCGTTGCAACCCGGATCGAGAGACATCTCAGCTCAATCAAGAAAATTAAGGATCAGACCACCAATCAGAAGAATAAAACAATGAAAGCAAAAATAGTGGCCCTGGCTATGAGATTAGCCTGGTGTAGCACCCAGGGTCGTACTCAGGGAGCATGAATTGGCCTTGCAGCCTACGAAGTAATTAAGATCACAAAATGAGAAGAAAATGTATTTTGGTGGTTTTTAATTATTTTTATATTTTTTTGGATTTTTAATAATGGAGGAAAGTAATAAAAAGGCAAAAACAATCACAATCAACAAATTATTTAAACACTCTAAAAAGCTCCAAAATTCAAACAAAATTTTTTTATGTTTTTTTAGATTTTTTACTGTTTTTGGTGAATTTTTTAGATTTTTATAATTTTTATGGAATTTTCTAAAAATAAAAGAAGGCAGAAACAGTGAGGTACTGTTCAGCCAGGCTTCAAAGGGCCATGAAAAATATCAAATGGTCCTATAACAGCCAGGAGGTAATTTTTATGAGAAATAGACACCACAAGGAAAATTAAGAAAAAGAGTTTATTATTTTTGGAATTTTCTACAATTTTTTAGAATTTTTATGAGTTTTTAAGGGTTTTTTAATTTTTAAGGTTTTTCGATATCCAAAAATAACCAAAATTGCGTAGAAAATCAAACACAACAAAATGAACAAATCATATTTTTTTTAGAATTTTTAGAATAGTTTTTATATTTTTTATGGTTTTCTAATCTGGACAGACACAAAAACAATAATTTTGAATTTTCAAAAATACTAAAAAGCTTCAAAAATGTACCCAAAAATTAGAGAAGTTTTTACACAGTGGCAGGAGCCACGTGTCCAAATTTCATGCAATTTGGGTTAATTTTGATATTTTATTTAAATCCAACAAAGGCTCACAGTGCACAAGGACCTAAATGTAATAAAAGCAAGTTGAAAGGGCCAAACAGTAACACGAAAAGAAAATTGGGGGTCCCTCGTGCAAAAATTCCAAGAACTCACGCGCGCTGCACGTGTACTGGGCACAAAGGGACCTAAATGTAAGAAAACTTAATTCCAGGGACTTATTAGCAACACGTGCTAAAAGCCCAAAGAATAAGTTGCAAAATACCCAAAAAATTCAACACATGTCGAATAAAAGCATTCACAGGGGCATGGATGCAAATATCAGAAAATATATTTCATTCCATAACACGTAAAAACATCAGCCCATACAACGCAATTTCTCCAAAAAATCACGTGACGAAGCACGTGTCTCAAAAAAGCAGGGATGAAAATGCAAATACAAGAAAGGTTCAGGTCCCAAGTGTAATTTAACCAAAATAAAAACAACTATGTCTAATATTTATAGGACTAAAGAAGAAATACAAAAACAGGGGGGGCCTAAGTATAAATTACCCCTTATTATCAGAAGGCTGAGGGGGTGCCACATGGAAGATCGGATGACGCTAGGCAAAGGTACCCCTTTGCTGGATCGGACGGTCCTGATCAACCCTCGACTGGATCTGGCGGTGGGCGGCTGCTCCTCAGATGAATGGTCTGGATCACACCTGGAGCTTCGGGGACGATCGGACGGCTACTGAAGGTACTGGATGAACACCTCGCCAGTGATCTTCGCCGGCCTCCTGTACGCGCTGAGGTCCTCCTCTGGAGCTGCTGGCAGGTGGAATCGCTTCGTCTCGGCGCTCCGCAGTGACTGGGATCCTCCGATGAGATCAGAGACCACCGGAGTGGTCCGACGACGTCGGAGGCTCGAAGCTCCTGGGCTCGAACTCGACGACCTTCAGATGGGTCGCATTTGGCCTGCAAAACAACCTAGGAAGCTTCCTGGGCCGAGGGCGAACTGCCTCGACCCGGTTAGAGGTGGAATGGGTGGCTGTGTGCATCGGGGAGACACCCTCCGGCGAGGCGACGACGGAGGAGGGTGAACTCCCAGTTCCTGGGCGAACTGGGTTGGATGGAAGGGCGTAGCAGGTGGAGAGGAGTATGGCGAAGATGACGGTCGGGTCGGACGATCGAATGGATGATCGGAGTGGGAGTAATCGATGAGAGATGGAGATGGGTCGATTTGGGGGTAATCGGAAATTAAAGAAAGATAGGAAGAATCGAGTCTATCTGATTACGGCAGCCGACTGGGGAGAAGCTCAGGAAGCTCTAGGTCGTCGCCTCAAAGGGTTGTCGGAACCTGAGGCTCGGGCGCAGCTCACGACGGCACACAACGACAAGGGGTCGCCGGATCAGTGGTGCAGACGTCCTCTCCTCTTTTCGACACTGCGCTCGCTCAGTTGTCACTCTGGGGAGCACAATGGAGGTCCTGGGATGAAGGGGCAGCGCCAAAGGTGGCGTGAAAGGCACGGCGGAGCTTCAGCTATATACAGCTTGGGGTCCGATAAGAAAGGGTCGGAGATGGTTATCGGAGCTCGGATCCCTAGGCAAAACCACCGGGCGTGGATTAGGAACAGATCTAGAATGATTAGGACCCGGGGTTTGGGTATTTGGGGCTCGGATCACTCGGGGAAAATTCATAGAAAAGCGGGTCGGGTGAGTGGATCCGGAATAACTGGTCCAGGGGGGAGAGTTGACCGGGGGTCAACAATCCCCCGTGGACCAATCAGAGGCTGCCATTGGATAATTATTTGAAAATTCAATTTTAAATAGTAAATGGCCTTATTTCAAAAAAGTCATAACATGAAAAATGTTTATTTATTTTTTTAACTATTTTTTTGTGATTTTTATTTATTTTTTTGAAAAATAATTTATGTATTTACAACATATTATTATTATATGTAGGTATATACATATGTATTTTTGATTTTGATTTTTAATTATTTATTTTTATACAATTTATTCCAATTTTATATTCTATTTATTTATAGAATAAAATTTGGAATAATAGGGTATTTTTATTTTATTTTTATTAATTATTTACAAAGGTATATATACAAGGTGGGTTTGATTTTTATTTTGTTTCTTTTTATTTTATTTTATTTTTATGATTTTTATTTTATTTATTTACACCATGAAATATGGAATGTGAAAATATTTTTATGGGATTTTCATTATTTATTTACAAGGTGATAATAAATAGGTAAGTGGTTCTATGTACTTTGTTTATATACAATGATGAAGTGAATTTCATTTTATTTTTGTTTTTCCATTTTTATTTTGATTTTATATTTACAAATATATACAAATAAATACACACCCATTTTTATTTTGAATACGAGGAAAATATTTTTTTATTTATATACATAGGTATATGTACACATATGAGCTTCCCTATCTCTCTCTACTTGGGATCTTTTGCGGTCAGGCCCATGTTGAGCCCTCCCTTAGGATTAGGTCGCTCAATATTTATACTTAATATCTCCCTCTTTTTCTTTTATTTCTTTATTCTTTTATTTATGCACAAAAACATGCTAAATATGCCTATTTACACAATGCATGCTATTTGACAATTATTGCTATTTACATGAATATACATGTGTTTTGCATAGGTTTTGTAGCTAAAACAAAAGAATAAAGAGTGATGAATGGGTATTCATCACCCCCTATACTTAACTTTGCTAGTTCCTTAGCAAACACTTATTTGAAAAAGAAGTGCAAAAGAGAAAGAAAAAGAAAAAGAGGAGAAATCAAGGTTGATGATTAAACTTTCCTTCATTAAATTGAAATATGGCGCTCGGTCAGACCTTTGGATTATTAATTTTTCGAAACCTTATTTGGACTTAAGCTTAAAACTTAACAGCCTCTAAGTTCCACCAATCTATGGGAAAGACTCCTCAATAAACCGGATCAGAACAAGTCTACATACACAAACTCTTATGACCATGAATCTTTCCTTGTACGGTGTAAGTGATATGTAGCTCCCACCTCAGAAGTAACAAAGAAACAACCACCCTCAACCTAGTAACTCTAATGCCTCGGTCTAGCAACTCTTTCCTCGAGAAGCGAGGTATTCCCTTCTAAGTTCAAGTGCAACCGGCTCAAGAAGAGGGGGAAGAAGAGAATGGACCATGGCCAGTGTAGCCATGTATCCTTGGGAGCTCTAACCAGTGTAGCTGAGTCTCCCGCTGCAAGCTTCATGAGATGGAACATGTATACCATAAGCTTTGCTTATTTGCACTATATACACTCCGGTGGGATTATCATTTTCTATCAGACCCACCACTTTTTGGAGTTCTTTTCTTTTTGCATATTTTTTTTCATGTGCATCTATACATCATATCTACATGGTGCAGCATATATACAAGGAGTTTTTCCTCTTGAGCCAGTAGACTATCCCTCTTTTAAAGCTTTATTGCAACCCGCGACTTCTGTCTTTAGACTTCATAACCACCAGACCAAGTTGAGACGCACTTCCTTCACTAGAAGAAGAAGAGAGGTTCCGCCTAGAAGTACTACCCTCATATGCTACTCCAAGCCAAAGGAAACTGCCTCCTTACTACCTCATCCATGGAGAGCTAGGTGCAAAGTGCTGGTGCAAGTAAAGCCATTGTCTCTGAGAGTCATGCGTGTGTTGTTAAGTGCTCTACTTAGGCTCATCAAGATGACATATGCTCATAGCCTAGTGGACTCAAAGAATTAAGTCCCAATGGACCTGAAAAGTCTCAATCCTAAGCCCTCTAAGGTTCCTCTTATTGTTAGGTAGATTAAGGTCTTAACCAAGCTCCATTTGTCAATTTAATTCCAGGCTAGTTTAAATGTCAACTATGATTTGGAAAAACTTGTACAAGTATTTACAAAGATGCAATTTACAAATGTTTAGAAATGTGAAAATTTTTGAAAAATATTTGAAACATGGATGTATGCATGAATGCAAAGTTGTGAAAAATATTTACAAAGATTTACACAAGGTTTTTGCAAACTTTTTGTTTTCAAATCATTTTACAAAAATTTTGTACTATATACATAATTTTGATATGAAATTATTTACAAGCTATTTACACAAAAAGATTTTATAATCATTTGTACAAAAATAATTTGATAAATAAATAGGTATGTGCAAAATGAATTTTATATACAAGGATTTTTTTTTAAATTTTATGGAATTTTTAGGTTTTTAGCCATTTTTATTTATTAACACACTCACACAAAGTACGAGTTATGGCTAAAGTATATATGAAATATATACACCCCCTATACTTAGCTCGAACGATGTCCTCAGAGTGATCAAGAGCGATGAAGAAGACATAACTCGTGCTTAGTATAGGGAAGTGAAAGGAATGGCTATATACAAAGATGAATCAAAGAATAGAATGAAGAGAACTCGGTGTTTCTCCCTATACTTAGGATCAAGTAATCCTAAGTATAACAAGCTGTACATAAAGGGAAATCCGAGTGAAGGATGTACAGGGTCTACCCCCCTATACTTAGGGTGAATTATCCCTAAGTATAGGCAGCAAAACAGGGGTAGAAAGAATCAATAGAATACCCGAGAGTCCTACATCCCCCCTATACTTAGGGTAAAGTACACCCTAAGTATAGCAAAATCATAAGATGAGAGAAGGGATGTGGAACTAAAGAATAGAGTGATATGGACAACTGGATCTATACAGGTCGGAAGAATAGTGGTAATCAGGCGTGGGATGCAATGGATGTGAGTCAAGAGGCCACATCTCACGTAAAATGAATAGGGGCAACATCAACGACCCGCGGCTCATGATCTAGATATGGCTTGAGCCGCTGGCCGTTCACTCGAAAGGTAGCATCCAAAGACACCTCAGATATATCAATACTCCCATTGTCATGCACCTTTCTAACCAGATAAGGTCCCTTCCATTTGCTCTGTAGCTTCCCTGGAAATACTCGAAGCCTAGCATCAAATAACCATACTCTCTGTCCTGGCTCAAACTGCTTGTGGCTGATATGAGAATCATGCCACTCCTTCACTCTCTCCTTATAATGTAGGCTGTTTGAAAAGGCGATATCACGAAGCTCCTCCAGGGCTGCTAACTCTGCCCTCCTCTGATCTCCTACACTATATGGATCCAAAAGTATATCAGTGACAGCCCAAAGCGACCTATGTCTCAGCTCAACAGGTAAATGGCACGGCTTGCCATAAATGAGGCGAAAGGGAGATGTACCCAAAGGAGTCTTGAAAGACGTCCGATATGCCCACAAGACCGAGTCCAAAAGCTGTGACCATCCTTTCGGTCAGGGCGGATGACTTTCTGCAATATAGTCTTTATCTCCCTGTTCGACACTTCAACAAGACCATTCATCTAAGGGTGGTATGGAGTGGCAACTCGATGGTCTATGCTGAACTCGCTAGCAAGGGCCGTTACCTTGTCATTTACGAAATGAGACCCCCCGTATGATATCAACAATCTAGGCACTCCGAACCGTGAAATGATATTCTTCCTCAAAAATCTGCAAACAGTCCTAGTTTCTGCGGTTCGGGCGGGGATGGCCTCAACCCAACAACTCACATAATCCACGGCCAATAGAATGTACTTAAATCCCTGAATCCTAGGGAATGGACCCATGAAATCGATGCCTCATGCGTCAAAAACCTCACAGAAGTGAATGGGCTACATCGGCATCATATCATGTTGTCCACAAGTGCCCATCCTCTGATAGTCAGTACACCTCTTCACGAACTCATCAGAGTCCTTGAAGAGAGTAGGCCACCATAGGCCGGATTGGAGCACTTTCTGTGTTGTTCTCCTCTCTGAGTGATGTCCTCCTGCCTCAAGCTTGTGGCAGTAAGTAAGGACGTTGTGGTGCTCCTCCTGAGGAATACACCGACTCCAGATACTATCCCCTCCCTCATGGTAAAGGATGGGATCCTCCCAATGATAAAACTTGGCCTTCGTGAGGAAGGTCTCAAGTTTCTGCCTGGGCCAATCTTGTGGAACTTTCTTAGCGACAAGATAGTTCACAATATCGGCATACCATGGGAGCGAGGCGATAGCAAGGATCGCCTCATCTGGGAAGGTCTCACAAATAGGGTCAATCTGCTCAGAATCCTCAAGAAACTCCAATCGGGAGATGATCCGCCACCACATTCTTGACTCCAGGCTTATCCTTAATCTCTATATCAAACTCATGGAGTAGAAGGATCCATCTGGTCAATCTAGCTTTGGCATCCTTCTTTGCCATGAGGTACCTGATAGCGGTATGATCAGTGTATATGGTCACTCTGGATCCAATGATGTAAGATCTGAACTTATCTAGGGCAAAAACTACGGCTAGCATCTCTTTCTCAGTGACAGTGTAGTTCCGCTACGCGGCATCCAATGTACAGTTAGCGTAGTGAATAACGAATGGGACTCCATCCCTCCTCTATCCCAGCACGGCCCCCACGGCAAAATCGGAGGCATCCGCCATGATCTCGAATGGGAGAGACCAATCAGGTGGCTGGAGAATAAGAGCCTCTATGGCACAGCTCTTGAGAGTCTCAAATGACGATAGACACTTATCATCTACAAGGAACTCGGTGTCTTTCGTCAGCAGATCAGTCAACGATCAGGCAATCTTGCTGAAATCATGAATGAATCGTCGGTAGAAACCGACGTACCCCAGAAAAGACCGTAACTGCCGCAGTTTGGACGGTGGTGCGAGTTTTCTAATGACATCTACCTTGGCCGAATCAACCTCCATGCCCTGTTGGAGATGATATGGCCAAGCACCGTCCCTTGAGTCACCATGAAGTGACTCTTCTCCCAAGACAACACAAGATGAACCTCAATGCATCGCTGCAGGATTCGGTCTAGGCAGTCAAGATAGGAGTCGAATCCGTCATCGTAGACCGAGTAGTCATCCATGAAGACCTCCAAGCACTCCCCCACCATGTCTGAAAAGATAGACAACATGCATCTCTGAAATGTCACAGGGGCGTTGCATAGTCCAAATGGCATGCGTCTAAAGGCATATGTCCCAAAGGGACAGGTGAAGGTGGTCTTGTCCTGGTCCTCGGGCGCGATGGCCACCTGATTGTAGCCGGAGTACCCATCCAGAAAGCAGTAATGGCTCTTCCCTGCCAGTATCTCAATGATCTGATCTATAAAGGGCAGGGGGAAATGATCCTTCTTGGTGGCCTAGTTGAGTCGTCTGTAATCTACGCAGACCCGCCAAGAAGTGGGTACCCGGGTAGCGATCTCCTCTCCGGACTCCGTGACAACTGTAGTGATGCCCGTCTTCTTGGGCACCACATGCAACGGACTGACCCACTTGGAGTCGGAGATGGGGTAGATAAAATCGATGCTCCACCACTTCGAGATCTCTTTCATGACAACCTCTCTCAGATTCGGGTTCAACCGTCGCTGGAACTCACGCGACGGCTTTGCCTCATCCTCGAGATAGATGTGGTGAGAGCACAGAGCCGGACTGATCCCCTGGAGATCTGCTACGCTCCATCCTATCGCCTTGCGGTTCTTTTCAAGAAACCTCATCAAACGGGATTCCTGCTCTCCAGTCAAATCAGCGGAGATAATGACTGGGTACATCTCATTCTCACCCGCAAGGAATCTATACTTCAGCGACACAGGTAGGGGCTTCAGCTCTGGACAAGTAGGTGCTAGCAGATCTGGCCTCTGAAAGCTTTGAGTGAATGCTGCCAAATCTGCATGGGAGAACGGAAACTCTCGCTCACAATCAGTATCTGGAGAAGGCTGCTCTGCTGGACTGTCTTTGATCTGCATGGCATCTACCTCCTCCCTAGTTGCAGGCTCAATCGAAGTTAGACATGGAATAAGATCATCAAACTCTGCCCAATCAACATGTGACTCTGAGGGATCTGTATCATCATCACAAAACAACTCTGTCTCACGGTCGAGAATCGGGTCTGCCAACTGAAAAGTATCGAATGCACTCTCCAGGCTATACTCTATTGGCGTCTGCATCAGCGGTCTCTGAAGGTGAGAGGATGGCATGTGCGTCTGGATCTTCCCAAACTACCTCGTCATCTGTGATCACAAAATCACCGTCCTGGTGGATGTCTGGCCCTGCATCTGTCATCTGCTCTGAATCTGTGGTCGGCTCTGAGCATGCTGAATCTCTGACTCTGATGTCCTCGACCGTCTCTATTTGTACACTCTCGCCCTCGACGCGAAAGTATACCTTCCCGCTATCATGATCGGTCACTGCCTTGGCTGTGGCCAAGAACGAGCGACCTAGAATGATAGGGGTATCAGTCACCGACTCAGCGATCTCCATGTCCAACACAACGAAGTCCACGGGGAATTGCATGCCCTGAATCGTGATGACAACGTCCTTCAGCAACCCCTTCGGCCTCTTGACAGATCGATCAACAAACTGAAGGACTGTCCTGCTCTGTCGTAGAGTGCCCAACTCGAAGCGGTCGAGAAGGGCTGCCGGAAGTAGGTTGATCGAAGAACCGTTGTCTAATAGAGTGCAGTCGAACCTCTGCTCACGGATATGGCATCTGACATACGGGGCTCCTGAATCTGGCCTCTTGGCCGACAGACAGTTCTGAATCGCGAAACACGTGGCCCGGGTAAGCACATAGATCTTTGACTGGTGGTTCCTCCTCTTCCTCCTAACTGTGGTCCTGTCTCTGAGTGATCTCTGGAGTAGAGGGATGTGCTCCAAGGCCTCCTGGAGAGTCAGATGGATGTGGACTCTGTCGATCATCTGCTGGATGAACTCTACCTGATGGTTCTTTTTCTAATTTTCTTTTTTCTGTCCCTTACCCAGATGAGTGCTCTAGGGAAGGGGACTACAGGGTCCTTCTTAGATGAAGGATCAGGAAAAGGGTCTCGGCTGCTCAAGCACGGCAGAATCCACACATACATCATCATGCACCACAAGTGGATCAGAAAAAATAAACCCTTTCCTTTATTGCCAGATAAGTCCTGAGATACAAGAACAGATGGAAATATTACATGACTAGCAGAAGTAGAAACGGTGGCATCAGCACCACCCTCGGCAGGTCGACTTGCGGCATCAGCACCGCGCTCTGGCTCGACAACAATGGTGGCATGGGTACCACCTCCTCTGTCTGGTGAAGTGACGGCCTCAGTACCGTCATGCGGATCAACATCCATGGTGGCGTTAGCACCACCGTCATCATCTCTCGCGACATCAGTACCGCGCTCCTCCTTGCCTGACGCTCCTGAAGTAGCGTGAGAATGTCGCTCAGACGAGGCGCCGCCTGCTCGCGTCCTACCGCTCCTAAGTGTAACAAAATCAGTATCAAACAGATATGCAGATATATCACCAAATGTATCACTAGGAGTGGCATACTCTATGAAATCTACCTGCTCAGACTTCCTCTTCAGGTTGTTCGGGTTAGGCTCAATCTGGGCAGGGATGGCAGCCTTCCCTCACACGATCTCCCGCACCTCCTGGCGGAACTCATCCATCTCCCGTCTGAAGATAGCTTGCTTCTCTGTCACGTGGCGGGATATGTCGTCCAAGGCATGGTTCTCATAGGATGGACCATGAGAACCTGACGGGTGGCCTCGCTGGTAGTGAGGCTGTTGCTGCTGGTACGTGTAATGGAGAATTAGAGGAATTGGATGCCTCTTGATTAAGGCTGGGTTGAACTCTAGAATTTTGGATCTCTAAAGTTGAGTCGACTTGAACAAATTGGATCTTTTACTCACATGCACAAGAGGTTAATCCAGCTTATTCATTTTCTTTGATGCTCGAGGACGAGCATAGTTTAAGTATAGGGGGGTGATGAAACCCGATTTCATCATCACAATTTCCAATTATTAACCCCCTTGCTTAGCTTTGTGTCAATAAAATCCAGATAATGTCATGTAATTATCAGAGTCTTGATTAAACTAAAAACCCACAAAAAATCACAAAACTAAAATCAGTGGTATTTTTAGCCTTAAAAATACCCTTAAAAAATTTGGTGTCTACATATGTTCTCTTCTCCACCTTTGGTCAAAATAAAACTTGTAGATCTCATCAAGATCTACAACTTTCATGTTTTGAGTTTTCTCAAATTCGGCCAAATTGACTCTCATATCTCAATTTCCCTCTCTGAATAATCTGATTGGGCCACGTGGCCCATTCTGGGTGAGCCACGTGGCCTGCCCTCCTTGCACCATCCGCCGTACCCGTGGCCATTGGATTTCGTCTTGAATCCAACGACCCAACTCTCTCCACGTACGCTCATTACCTACTGCCGTCTGATCTTCCCAGGTCTTGATCACTACCGTCCGTGAGCGCCTTGACCAGAACCTGCCACGTGGTGCATTTTGCGCCCTTCGATCACACCTTCATCCATCCATCTCAGCCGCTAACCCTGCAACCATGTTTTAGCTCTCCGATTATGGTCAGATCTGATCTGAATCGCCCGCTGCCGCCTGCTTATAAGCTCGCCACATGGCGCTTCGTGCGCCATATAATCGAGCGACCTCAGATTACATCCTGATCGCCCGTTAGCGCCGCTCCCACAGCTCGACACATGTCAGCTCCGCAACCCTTCGATTACTTCGCCCGAGATCTCATTAGAAATGCTTCTTAGCGCCTCGCTCCCGGGCGTTGGATCACAAGATCCAACGGCTACCAACTCGTCTTCCACCTCCAGTATCTCCTCTTCCCCACGTTCACCACCTCGCGCACCACCTTCACCTCTCCCATTTTATCCACCATCTCCGACTTCTTCTCCCCTCGCCAACTGCCCCACAACCTTCTCCGATCATCCCCCTTCCTCGCGGACACGACCACCATCCACGAGCCTCCCCCAATCACTCCATATCTCCCTCACAAACCACGATCTCCACCACCAGAACCGCCCACTTCGAAACTTTAAAAATGCCTCCTCCTCCTCCGTATTTCCTCGTCCACCTTTATACGGAGGAGGCCCAGCCCTCCGCCACCTTCCTGTGACAGGGGGAGGTGGCAGATCGAGCAACGACGACCTGTCCCTTCCGATGAGACCCTCCGCCGTTCATGGTGGAGTCGCAGTGCCTAGCGCCCGCTCGAGCTCACTGGGACGGTCGCCCAGCATGTGCGAAGAACTCGAGGTCCTCAGATGACCTCGAGCCCAGGCCATTACCTCCTCCCAACCTCAGGTAAACCTCCGATTCCCTTCTGTATTTTTCATATAATTTCGCTTAATTATGTAGGACGCTACACCCAATTTCGCCATTCACTGAACCCCCCTTGAGCTCCGCCTCACTCCCTTCATTCACGCGCATCTCCCCACTCTCCTATCCCTGTCCTCCATACCTCATACCACACTCGACCCATCTCCTCCGCCTTTCACGGTGGAGGAGCTTAGGGCTGCCGCCTTCTCCGTACATAAAAGCCCTCCCACTTCGCCTCACCTCACACGAGCACTTCGCACCACGCTTCGGCTACAAACTAAATCTTGCAGGTCTTCATATCTTTCAATGGCCGAAGCCTTAACGACGTTCACTTCGTGGACCTCGCCACCACGATCCAAGCTCCGATGGTCCATGCCACGGGGTCCTGCATCGTTTTCGAACATCCGGCTATCTTGACGAACCCTCAGGGATGTCTGGGGAGGTCCATGTCGTCCAAGAACGAGAGGCGGAGGAGGAGCCCCATCAACGGAGGCCTGACCTCGCCGCCAGCTGCAGAGGAAGATGGAGGAGCATGCACCGTTGGATGCTCCTCACTGGAGATCATCCAACGGTCCAGAAACACCTACGTCGCCAATTAGAGTCTCTTCCAGGCACCGTTGGATCCTCGAGATCCAACGGTTTCCGTTCAGCCACGTCATCTTCAGCTTCCAGCACAGACACCGTCGGATTCGCTAGATCTGACGGGCATCCATCGACCATGCGTCCATTCCAGAGCAGCTCCGAGCCTTGGGAGCCGAACCAGCAAGCTCGAAGCTCCCGAGCCTACGCCGTGCCTTCCTGGAGCTTCGAGCCGTCCGAGCCTACGCTGACCCTACTCGGAGCCACAACAACTATCGAGCCTGGAAAGCACGTGCCTAGCACGTGCGATTCTAGGCAAATTGCAGAGAAGCCCTCGGATGTCTCCAAATTTGCATACAGGTCCTGCATCACGTGCAGCTCACGTGTATCTTGGGCATTTTGCAAGTGAACCCTCGCAGGTTTTCAAAATTGCAAAAATGCCCTTGTGCGTGTGGGTCATTTACACGGAAGGCCCCCATTTTTGTCATATTTATATTTTAGTCCCTCCTAGGGACCTGTTTGTAGTTATCTTTTCCTGTTTTCTTTCATTTATGCCCTTGTCTTCTTTATTGCATATCTTGAGCACCGTACCTCCGTTTTAGTTGATTTCAGTTCCATTTCGAAGCTTGTTTGACACACTTTCTAATGGCATAGTTGTTTTCCTATTTTGTCACTATGATATTGATGTATTAAACAACTCAAGTATCTTTTATGCCATTTAGATGACTCTTGCCTAATGTGTCAAATGATTATTGCTTAAATCAGGAATTAACTAAGGGATTAAGTTGTTCATGATTTTTACCTAGGGCAAATTTCCATTGCATTGCATTGCATTTATTTGCATAATTAAAATAAAAAAATACATGTGTTGTTTTAATGTCTTGTCTTATCCTTCATGTATACTTTGACCTATTATTCTTTAACTCAACACTTAGTTAAATAGATAACGAGAGAGGCTCGTGTCCCTATGTTCGACCTTGGTTTCTTGCCAAGTAAAATAACAAAATACGACCATATGATTCTTATCGAAATATTAATGAGATGGTCTTTGATGACCAGAATCGGTCCGACTGCGATGACATATTCAAGTGCAAATTCTGCACTATTAAAGGGCCGATTTCGCGGTTCGTCACCTATTCATTATGATTAATTCTTCCAAGGGAAATAACAACTCTATTAATAATAGAGTGTTTTAGTTTTAATTGGATTCCACTTAATCTAATCATATTAAATTAATGATCCAATTAATATCCAACAAACAATCTTTATTGTTATTTGAATTATGATATTATCTCAAATACGTATTATTCTGAATTTTAATAATTAGAAAAATACACTTGCATTATCAAGTCCCTACCTGCCATCATGGCCAGTATCGACAGGAGTGGGACAAACTGCATACGGTGCAACTTGCTACCCCAACGCTCCCTGATGAATCTCGTATTCATCATGCTAAAAGCAGCAAATTAAACCCCTGTCTTGACTAATCCGATAAAAACCACCTTTAATTCTTTATTTTTATCATGTATTATAATGTGTATAATCGTATTTAATTTCTCTTATTTTTCTTGTATTTATTTTATCATTAAAAACCCCTAAAAATTAGGTAGATTATTTGTCTATAAATCACTGACCTTTAAAAGACTAAAAAATACAAAAACAAATAAAAAGTTAAAATCAAGTGTTTTTATCCCCCTTAAAAATACCCCCAAAAATTTGTTTTGTACAAATGACCCCTTTTGCCTTTTTGACCAACATGAAAGTTGTAGATCTCGTCGTGACGAGCAGCTTTCATGCTTTGACTTTTTTCCTAATTTTTCCCTAACTATTTCTTTTGTATTTTTCTTTGTATTTATAGTTTTGAATTTTCTGATTGGGCCACGTGGTGCCCTCTGGGCCGCCCACGTTGCCCGTCTCTCCTTCTGCCACCTGACGCCATACTGGGCCGTCGGATACACTCCATCTCCATCGTCCATCGCCTCTTTGTTCTCAACCGTCAGTTCTAATATTCAGATCTGATCTCAGCTTCACTCTCGTGCCCCATCCACAACCACTCGATCAAGCACCTATCCTACGCCCCTTGTGCATCCACGTCACCCTTTCCTCTCAGCCCTCCAATCCGCTTCCTATCCCATGGCCTTCCACATGCCACGTCACCCCTTCACCCCTTGCCGTTGGATCTCCCCAGACTCTCCATCTTAGTCACTCGTTAGCACCTAACCCTCACCGTTCGATCATATCTTCGGATCTGATCATAGCCCTTCGCACACGCTCCCATCCCAACCATTGGATCTTTCTTCCTCCTTCGTAACCCCCCTACCTCTGCCGTTTCACCTTGCCGACCCATCGCGCCCTTCCATTTTTGGAAGGCTCCTCTGACCTTCCCTCCTCGTCGTAACGCCCCCAACGCCTTCCGCATTCTTCTGCCATTCTCGCGCAACCCCTGTGTAATGTCATCTTCACTCACCCTTCACTTCCCCAACCATTCAAATCATGACCATCACCTCATAACGGCCGGCCTCCTCCGCCTATTTAACCACCCCCTCCGTCACCTTCAACCCCCGTCCACCATTATTGGGTTCAATCCTAGCTTCCTCCGCCCCTCCGGTGACAGCAGAGGGGCGGAACGTCGAGGCAAAGATGGATTTTACCCGGTGTCGACCTACGACCGCCATGGCCGTGCTGCGGGCGCCACCGTGCTCCGCTGAGCTCCGTGCCACGACCGGGTACACTGGGTGACGATCCCAGAGCTCCAATGGAGATCAATCCCAGGCCACTACCTCCACCATCACCTCGCTCCGACAGGATCACCCGAA
The DNA here is from genome assembly GCA_037367405.1 of Ottelia alismoides. Classification (NCBI taxonomy): domain Eukaryota; kingdom Viridiplantae; phylum Streptophyta; class Magnoliopsida; order Alismatales; family Hydrocharitaceae; genus Ottelia; species Ottelia alismoides. The sequence continues at coordinate 885,335 of JAZKJV010006370.1, read as the reverse complement.
CCTTGAGCCGAACCTCCATACTGCGCCACGTGTCCCGAACCACAGGAGCTGTCCCGAGCCTGGTCCTCACGTGCAGCGCACGTGTGGTGCCGGCTAATTTATGTGAAAGACCCCGGAAGATCTGCTATTTGCATTTTGGTCCTCCAGGCGCGTGTGTCATGTGCGCGCCTGGGGTATTTTACAGGGAGGCCCTTAAACTTTCCTGAGATTGCATAAATGCCCCCCCCCCCCCCCGTGCATGGAAAAATTGTATAAGGGCCCAGGCGGTTTCTGTTATTTGCATTTAGGTCCCTCCGGAGACCTAAATGCAATATTTATCCTTTTATTTCTTTGCATTTTTATTACAATTATGCCCCTGCATTGTTTTTAGCATAACTTGAGCATCATAGGTACAAATTGCATGATTTTAGTATCGTTTTGATCCTTATTCTGTCCTCAACATTCTAGCATGTTTAATTTTCTCATTCGCCACTATTTTTAATGAAGTGATTTTTTTATGTGAAAAATAAGACCCGGCTATCCTTGTTCCTGCTCTGATTTGATGACTGCTCTTCATGTCGTGATTAAAATGACACTAATTTCTAATTCTATTCTGTTGCTCATATTTTTAGGGTTTATTTGTAATCTTTAGCTTAGCATACCTGTAACCTTGCACAATTACTCATGCATCATTTTAAATTGCATAAAAATTAACTAAAAATTGCATACACCATGGCATTGCTTTGTAAATAGCATAGTTCATCACGTGGATCTGAAACTGAGAAATATTTCATACTTGAGCTTCATGTATCGAAATTCGATAAATTAATTGAGTAGCCGTGTCCTTGTGTTCGACCTTGGTAGACTTGCCAAGTATAAATACTCCACAGCATTCAAACGTATGTGATTTTTGTTGAACCGAATTCGCCTCATATACTACGACAAATTCACATTCTTAAAGATGCGAATTTCGACGTTCATCAAATGGCGCCATTGCCGGGGACACGACTTAACTTAATTATTGAATTTTGATTTTCTTTGTTGAATAATTTCAAAAATTTTAGGTCCCCATTTCATGCATCAATTTTTGCATCATATCAGCTGATTTAATTTCTCTGTGTGTTCTACCTTGTCTCTTTTGTAGCATGTCCCATTATCATCAAGGATGCTTGATCTTCATGGAGGCGGAAGTCGGGAGCTTCTGCTGAAATGGCCGCAGAAGAATTCGGGAAGAAATTTTAGGAGTTTTAGATCAGACAGCCTGCATTGCATACTGTAAAAAAAACCTGCATTTGCATATTTGTTTTCAGTTTTGCATTTTGTATATATATATATATATAAAAGTAGATCACGTGACGATCTATCCCCCCCACACACACATTTGCACATACACACTCACCTCCCCCTCACCCTTGTATCATAGAACAACTTCCCCCCTAATTCAGACCTTACTTAAGCTATTTGTAGCCTAAGTATAGGGGGGACCTGCCTGCTCATCCCTCCCTCATACTGTATTCTTGTACTTAGGTCAATATTGACCTGAGTATAGGAGGATCCTCCTCCTCAGTTCTGCTATTACCCTATATTTGAATCGAACTTTGGCTTCATGGCACTTGTGCGATGAGGACATAGCAAAATTTAAGTATAGGGGGGTATACCGTATATTACTGTATATTTACTTTAGCCTTAGCTCGTATTTTTAAAACTTTTCAAATTTTATTTTCGGGCTGGGTTTTGGTAAGCTTGTGAACTAAGTTTTGTAAAAAGTTTGTTTATTAAAATTGAGAGATTAATTTTTGAAAACTAAAAATCTTTCTTGGAATTTGACTCTGACTACTAGGCTTAGTAGACACTTTCAGTGAGGGAACCTCGGTCTCCCTTAGCAGAGTGGGTGGTTTAGAGGACATGGCATATGGCACTGTCCTCAAGTAACACGGGTCTCGGCCCGTACTTACACCCATACTGGCTGAGAGTGGATACTTTTATTCATTTGAGCCTGGGCCAGTCATTGTCTCTCCAAAGTATAAAAAATCAAAATTAAAACCCATAAAAATCTGCAAAAAAACCAAAAATTACACAAAAATTCACTAACCAAGGAGTTGGTTTATTCCCGACACATTCACACTCACTCAAGGCTTGAAGATTTTAAGGAAACTGGATTTCTGGGATCTGGAGAGTCTGAGTTGACTTGCCTTAGTCATTAGGGTTTTAAAACTTAAATTTCCACACTTCCCTAGTTTGAAAGATTTGAGCGCTATATTGCACTCTTTATCTCTACTTTCAAAAGAATATGGTCATCACAATCACTTCCACAACTGCATGATTGATGAGATGAGTTGAGATATCACTTAAGGAACTAGGACTAGAGATTTGAGTTTAGATCTGATCTAATGATATTCGAGGATGGGATAAAGTTAATGAAGGCTTCAGAAAACCTGAGTATCAGCAAAACCCTAGCCAGTATGTGAACAAGATTCATATGCCATCTCTTTGATATCTACCTATGTGCCAGGGTGTGATGAAACTTAATGGAAACTATTGATCAGTGTGCGCCAACTTTTGGTAAAAACAGTGGAGCTAGCCAACAAAAGAAAAGAAGTGTCAAAGAAAAAGCTCTGAATACCAAAGTCAAATTACAAATGAGCTTCCACCAATGGTGAGTGCTCCCAAACATTTTTAAAGTGTCCACTTGGACCAAGCGCTAACTAGGACCAAGGAGTCGGTCTGACACCACAAAAAGGGCCCTGCATCGTAAGTGATACAAGTCTGGGTGTCGAAGATATCTTAGATACTCAGAAAAGACACACCCCGGTGTACTCCTAGGAAAACAAGTGCAGAGGACTCCAACTCTCTTGACGGACACATTGATCAACAGTATAAAAATTTACATGTGTTGAGTAAAAGGCACTCGAGAGGCCCCTTGTTCCAATGTGAGGGTGAGAAAAATATACACAATCCCATTACCTCCATCATCTGGCCGTCCATCAACATTTCAAGTATGACAAACTAATGAGACGGTTGACTGAAGCAAGAATAGATTTCTTCCCTAGTATTGAGGATTAGGCCTAGAGGAGAGTCTTTGGGACTGGAACTTTGAGTGATGCATTGACTCGACTCTCATGAAATGCAGTACACTAAATTTCATATCCTTATATTATATGTACAAAAAGAGAGAGTATGATAATTAGAGAAGTTGGATTCCTTCCGACTAAGGCTTAGATAAACCCAGAATTTTAGGATCTCTTAAATTAAGGGTCTTCGAAAATCGAGCCTTGAAATACTCACTTGCACTATCAGGAATTAATCCGACTCCTTCATTCTTTCGATGCTCGAGAATGAGCTTGGTTTAAGTATAGGGGTATGATGAATCTCGTATTCATCATGCTAAAAGCCGCAAATTAAGCCCCTGTCTTGACTAATCCAATAAAAACCAACTTTAATTCTTTATTTTTATCCTGTATTATATTGTGTATAATTGTATTTAATTTCTTTTATTTTTCTTGTATTTATTTTATCATTAAAAACCCCTATGTCTATAAATCTCCGACCTTTAAAAAGACTCAAAAATACAAAAACAAATCAAAAGTTAAAATCAGGTGTTTTTACCCCCCTTAAAAATACCCCCAAAAATACGTTTTGTACAAATGACCTCTTTTGACTTTTTAACCAACATGAAAGTTGTAGATCTCGTCGAGACGAGCAACTTTCATGTTTTAACTTTTTTCTATTTTTGCCTATAACTATTTCTTTTGTATTTTTCTTTGTATTTATAGTTTCGAATTTTCTGATTGGGCCACGTGGCGCCCTCTGGGCCGCCCACGTGGCCTGTCTCTCCTTCCGCCACCTGGCGCCATCCTGGGCCGTCAGATACACTCCATCTCCACCATCCATCGCTGCTTTGTTCTCAACCGTCGGATCTGATATTCAGATCTGATCTCAACCGCACACTCGCGCCCCATCGACAGCCACTCGATCAAGCACCTATCCTACGCCCCCTGTGCATCCACGTCACCCTTTCTTCTCAGTCCTCCGATCCACTTCCTATCCCACAGCCTTCCACATGCCACATCACCCCTTCACCCCTCGCCGTTGGATCTACCCAGACTCTCCATCTTAGCCACTCGTTAGCGCCTAACCCTCACCCCTTCGATCAGATCTTCGGATCTGATCATAGCCCTTTGCACATGATCCCATCCCAACTGTTGGATCGCAAGATCCAACAGCTCACCTTGATCTTCATCCTCCGTAACCCCCCTACCTCTGTTATTTCACCTTGCCGACCCATCGCCCCCTTCCATTTTTGGAAGGCTCCTCTGACCTTCCCTCCTCGTCGTAACGCCCCCAACACCTTCCGCGTTCTTCCGCCATCCTTGCGTAACCCCCATGTAATGTCGTCTTCACTCACCCTTCACATCCCCAGCCATTCAAATCACGGCCATCACCTCATAACGGCCGACCTCCTCCGCCTATTTAACCACCCCCTCCGTCATCTTCAACCCTCGTCCACCATTATTGGGTTCAATCCTAGCTTCCTCCGCCCCTCTGGTGACAGCGGAGGGGCGGAACGTCGAGGCAAAGATGGATTCTACCCGGTGTCGACCCACGGCCGCCATGGCCGTGCTGCGACCGCCACCACACTCCGCTGAGCTCCGTGCCACGGCCGGGTACACTGGGCGACGATCCCAGAGCTCCAACGGAGCTCAATCCCAGGCCACTACCTCCACTATCACCTCGCTCCGGCAAGATGATTTTTCTTTCATTTCTTCGAATTATTCTGATCGACATACTCGCAGCCAACCTCATCTGATCACCCCATAAGCTCTGCCCGACCAGCATCACCCTCGCCGACCCTCTCGCCTCCACCATTCCCTTCTCCACAGTCTCGTCCATCTGCCACCACCTCCTCCTCTGCTCTGCCAGGAAGGAGTCCTTGGTCCCCTGCTCCAACCACCTCCCTGGGACCCCATTCCACTCACAATACCTTCACATGCACGCTTCGGCTATAAGCTAACATCTGCAGGTTCAATGGTCGGAGTTTAAACCTCTTCACCGATCTCGTGCTCTTGCTCCGATGACCATGCTTCGTCGTGCTTCTTCAGACGATGACGGAGCCTCTACTAGTGTCTAGCATCTTCGCCAACCCTCCAGGAAGTTCCTTCGATGTTCAGACATGGAATGAGACATGGCGGAGCAACCTCCAGGTTGCCGGAGCCCCGCCTTCTCCGGTGGTCTGCGATGGAGGACAATGTACATATACCGTCTGATCGCTTCGATCGGACGGTGATGATGAAGCCACGTGGACATCCCAACCTCAGTCCGAACCAGATGGATCGGGTTCACCTGAACCTCGAGCCGAACCTCCAAACTGTGCCACGTGTCTGAACTACAGGAGCTGCCTCGAGCCTGGTCCCTCACGTGCAGCGCACGTGGGGTGCTGGGTAATTTATGCGAAAGACCCCGGAAGATCTTCTATTTGCATTTTGGTCCTCCAGGCGTGTGCATCACGTGCACGCCTGGGGTATTTTACAGGGAGGACCTCAAACTTTTCTGAGATTGCATAAATGCCCCCCCCCCCCCGCGCATGGAAAAATTATATAAGGGCCCAGGCGGTTTCTGCTATTTGCATTTAGGTCCCTCTGAGGACCTAAATGCAATATTTATCCTTTTATTTCTTTGCATTTTTATTACAGTTATGCCCCTGCATTGTTTTTAGCATAACTTGAGCATCGTAGGTCCAGATTGCATGATTTTAGTGTCATTTTGATCCTTGTTCTGTCCTCTACATTTTATCATGTTTAATTTTCTCATTCGCCACTATTTTTAATGAAGTGATTTTTTATGTAAAAAATGAGACCCAGCTATCCTTGTTCCTGCTCTGATTTGATGACTGCTCTTCATGTCGTGATTAAAATGACACTAATTTCTAATTCTATTCTGATGCTCATATTTTTAGGGTTAATGGTAATCTTTAGCTTAGCATACCTGTATCCTTGTACAATTACTCATGCATCATTTTAAATTGCATAAAAATTAACTAAAAATTGCATACATCATGGCATTGCTTTGTAAATAGCATAGTTCATCATGTGGACCTGAAACTGAGAAATATTTCATACTTGAGCTTCATGAATCGAAATTCGATAAATTAATTAAATAGCCGTGTCCTCGCGTTCGACCTTGGTAGACTTGCCAAGTATAAATACTCCACAACATTCAAACGATAGTGGTTTTTGCTGAATCGAATTCGCCTCCTATACTACGACAAATTCACATTCTTAAAGATGCGAATTTCGACGTTCATCACTCCCTGACTAGGCACCATATCCACCTCAGGAAAAGATAATGCCAAATTGATCATTGTGTAATTGAGATTATAATCGGTCTTTCAACAGAAGTTATACCATATAATAATAATTAAAACAATTTTGATTAAAATTATAAGGAGATTTGCTAAACAAATCTCCAATCCTATTCAAGCAACTATGTTTGTTGGAATGTAGATCATGTAACCAATTTGTGATCTAGATTACATCTAATCAAATATTGGTTAAGGAAATATCATTTAAGGAAATAATTATTATAAAATATTTCACAAATATTTATCCATAATTATTCCAGAAAATTAAACCAAATCATTTAGTTTCACTAATTAATTAAACGACAATCACAAGATTCTTGATTAGGAATGTAATTTCTAGCAGTGGCCCTCACATACAAAAATCAGCATATCTCAATCAATTTAAATCCAAATTAAGCAAAGTAAGTTTCTAAAGTTTGTTAATTTGATTTACAACAGAAAATAATTTCATGCATTTAAAGGAATTTCTAAACAATAATTAACTCTTTAATTACGTTAAGATTCACAGTCTCCGAAACAGTGGATACATGTTCACTAATTCGATCATAACCTGAGCAAACGGATTCGAAATCACGTAATCTCAGATCGTACGATTTCCTTATTTAATGAAGAACAAAATACAAGTTGTATTTTTGTGTTTAAACAATTTAAAGAGGGCCGAAAATAATCACAAAACAGAGATGCGAAAATGAAATGTGATAAAACTTTCGCAACAACGAACCAAGTCAGCTTAGATTTACAGATCGTATCCGAAACTTTCGACCTAATGCTATGATACCACTTGAATGATATGGAGAGATCCTCAAACGCATCACGGAAGTGTGAGTACCACATTGTATGCGATCAGGATTGAATAGTCGCACTAGTAGCTCGAGGCAACAGAAATTAAAAAAAATTTCATGTGACGAAGCCACATGATTCAAGAACACTTCTCGGATCATTTCATCTAAACCACAAGCGAGTAATAGGATACACTTGAAGCGTGGTTGCGATTGAGTCTCTAAACGAAGAGACCTCCTGTCTCAAGTCCGATCCGACGGAGGAGACGCTTGCGAGCGTGTTGATGAAACACGTGCTTTTCGCAATCTATGTTGATGATCCAAGCGGTGAATCTCCTGATCTCGACATACGAGACCCGACATCTTCTTCACGAGCAAGGTGCACCGAAGGAGACGGAGATCCACGAGCAAACGATCTGACAGCATAACGATGACGCTGCGACGATGGAGAATCTCTCTAGGGCATCTATGGTGGATGGTCACATGAGAGAAGGAGAGAGGGCATGTAGAGATAAACAGAGAGAGAGAGAGAACCTTGTGTTTCTCATTAGCATATGAAGAGCAAGGGGTGCTCTTCTATTTATAATATTTTTAGATCCATGGATCTCAATCCATGGGTAACACAAATCCAATGGCTCTCATTGATTTGTGTTTCTTTTAATGGCTAAGATTTGTGTTGGAAAAAACCAACAATAATTAATTTAATTTAGATTAAATCTATATTGATAAATCAATATAAATCAATCTCAAATTAAATCAAATATACATGGAGATCTTGCATGGAGATCTCATCATTCCATGATAATAGGTGGGACGACCACCAATTTCCTTATGGGACATGGTGGTCGTCCACCCATATATCATGGGAGATGCAATCCGATGCAATCTCATGAGATTGCATCAATCCATAAAAATCTTCAAGATTTTTACAACAACATTTGTTGTAAGTTATTCTAAAAAAATTCATAATTATTTTGAGAATATTGCAATCTTGCCATTGAAGAATTGTGAATCACATTCACACCTTAAAATAAAATGTAAATTACATTTTTCAATTAATTGTATGATGTGAATCCAATTCACATCAACATTTATAATATATATGAATAATATGGATATTGCTATACACATTATCCCATCCATGATAATTAAATCACATTTAATTATCTTGGATCTCTATTCTCATGTGCCCAAATAATGTGAATCATATTCACATTATTCACATATTTGATAATTAAATCACATTTAATTATCTTAGATAACTCTCTTTATAATATGAATCAAATTCATATTATTCATGATAATTAAATCACATTTAATTATCTATTTTATCAATGCTCAGATACATATATCAACAATGAAATTATCCTGAACTCTTTCAAGGATAATGCGCTTTCTCTGCGAATACTTGGAGATAAGGACATGGCGATTGTATTGTTCCACATATAGTGACTTGGATATTAAGATCACATCTTAAATCCAGATCTCGAGCCTCCCATAGATACTTGATTAAATCAAGATCACAAATCTAATCTTCTTATTGCATCTGAATCACATTCAGACCAATGCCCAACATTTGGACCAAGATCAGATTACTTCTCTACTGAAAGGAGTCACTTAGTCCAGACCCATTTCATCACTCGCTAGAAATAGAAGCGTCATGGTTATACAATCGTTTATGATCACATCACCCTCAGGTATTCCTAATACCTATACATCCTGCATACTGGAAGACACGGAATAAACTAGAAGTATAAGATCAATTTTACATTATCTCTTCAGGTTTTTATCATTAAGTTTCTCATTCGATCATTGGGAGTCGGTATCGATCATATACTTTCCAAAAGCATATATCATACCTAGTTGTTAATCATATACTTTCCAAAAGCATATATCAAACCTTACAAATCAGCTTCCAAAGTGAGATGACCGCACGCGAAATTTAATTCTTCCCAATATCTCGTGAGTGAGCTCATGTCTTCCGTTTCAATAATGAACCTGTATGATCCCTTTGAGAGATTGTATTACTCATATGCCCTTATATGCACACCAACGCTCCAGTGTATAGAACTTGATTAGATCATCAACCTATTGGTCTGCCAAATGTACATACTCAGACATATAGTAACACATCTGTGTTTGGTCAGAGGATGCGTGCCTATATCGTCACAGCATACGACATAGAACTTTGGTTATCTCGATCTCTTTAAGTCAAATCTTTGATCTAACTTATTTAACACCTCCGAATCTCTATTCCTATGCAGAGGACCTGCGTCAAGAGGTCGGCTAGATATCAACGTTTAGAGAAAGGATTGCCATCTCCTTCTCAGGCCGTATATCCTCTCTTAATAATCATTTGATGGTGCTTGCTGAGTCCTTGATCTAACTCTTTAGATATTCATCATAGCACCATGCTCTATGATTCAATAATTAAATCAACAGTTGTATGATCATCAAGATGGCCATGGTACATAACCCTAATTGTACTAAGGGACCTATTATACAAATTGGTTATTCTTCATTTCAGATCAGGGAATGATATTCGCAATGACATTTATTGCATAATGGCTCTCCGTGGGATCGCATGTCCAACATTATTGGGGATGTCGGTCTCGGGGAATTGATGTTATCGTCCATGGAGTCTAAGACTAAACCATCTCTAAGTCATCATCTCGAGAGACAAGAAGGTAGAGATGCGGAATGGATGACACATAAATGAGAAGAAGATTAGAAAAGGGAATTGAGGTAAAACAGATCAAAACAAGCAAATCAATAGAAGAGACGAAAAGAGGAGCGACAAAAATACACAAGCGCACATGGTTTTGATATTGATTAAAGTAGACTAATCAATCAAACCTCAGAACAAGGGTGATTTCGCCAACTCAACACAAACGTGTTGTATGAGTTCGATAATTATTTCATCAATTTTATTGATTATAAAGCAATCTTATCAATTTTAGTCCTTAACGGCTATCCCCATAGGCGAGTGAGTACTGCCAGAAAATCGTTTCGTACTTCCCACTTCCTTTGTAACTAGTAGCACACACTTTTTAATGGTCCATATTATCAGTTCTGGATCCACTACTCAGCCAAGGAATAAAAGAGGAAGCTATAGATGAAACTAATATTTCTCCCTTACGGGTACTCAGATGTGGCATGATGCAACAGGGACCCGCCATTGCAGCTCCCTATGCTCAATACTTTAGACTAAGTACGCAAGTAGACTCAACCCTACTCGCTGAAGCATCAATAGAAGTGCAAATACTCCGTGAATTAAGTCAATAGACATGGTAGTACACAAGATGGGATTGGGCTCTATTCCTTAAGGGACGTGCCTCACTCAGTAGGGAAGGTACCTGAGAACAATGAGGGTATTGTGCCCAATACAATGAAGTTCAATTAATCAATTTTTTGGTCAAATTTTCTTAACAATCCCTTGATTTTAATTTTTATGGGTCTTCACGTATTTTGAGTAATTTTCATGCAAAGACCTAACAATTTATCGATTTTTCTTGGCCCATTTGAGCAAAATCATAGGGAGAGGATGGAAAATCAATACTGTTGGAAAATGATGATGCAATGCTCAGTTAGAAGACTCACCTTGCTTCCCATCTCTCTCCATATGGGATGCTAGATAGAAATTTTAAACCTATACTATATGAATGCAACAAGGAAATCGTCCTAAGTTATGAGCTTCTATTAGCATGAAGAACTTGTTCAATTTGACTAAGTCCAAGTGTAAGACTATAGGTAAATGAATGATACTGAGTCTATGGACCTAATTAATCGAGCATACACTATTAGAATCTAAGGGCTCATTCCACAAGATGTAAAATAAAAAATAAGGCGAAAACCGCAAAACAAGAGAAATAAATAGAAAGATGAGGAAAAATAGGGAGAAAGAAAGGTAGATAATGAAAACGTGAGAAAATCGAATCAAATCTCCCATGTGAGCAATCACATGATGAAATAGACTCGATGAAAGTTAAGTGTCCCTTGGTCCTCTATTATTATAAATTAAATGAAATGAAATGACACTCTCTCTCACAAAACTAAACTAAGTCTATACTAAGGCAAATTTACCGGGTTTCTTGCCTCCTTTGCTATTCTCTCCTGTCGGTGGGTAAAGAACTACTGGTCTCCGCGACTCTTGGATGCGTAAAATCTCCGAAGATATCCTCCCTCGACAAGTGGACCCTTGCAACAAATTCAAATAAGAAGATGGTCAGAACAATCTTATATAAAAATAGAATGAAGAGAAAAGTAAAGTGAATATTGTAAAAATAGACTAAGTAGACTACACTATGATCTACAAACCAATGCTCCTGGCAACTACATCTTTTGGTGATCACATCTATAAATTCCACCCTCCAATTTAAAACTAAACAAACACACATTCACATCTAACTTATATACACCTACACATGCTACCATCGCATTCACATCTACCCACCTTTCCGACAATTTTACATTAACATTGTCTGACTTCACCTTCATATACCCTCCTTACATTCAAATATATGCATCCAATCATAAAAGCATCTTCACATTAAGAAAATAATCATTCCAACGTAAGTTTTCACACCTTCGTTATCACCAAACAAAGTCCATTCATGTTAACTATAAACATCTAAACAATTCTGCCCATTCAACACAATCTAATATACAACATAACTTACCTAAGCAATAATATTCTATAATGAAATCTAACATCTATATGGACCATTACATCACATCAAAAACTTTAATTTCAAATCACCAAAGACTTATCATACCAATATTTTATACATATAATATTTCTTGAAAAATAATGTTACATTTACAAGAAGCACTAACTTGGTTTAAGCATTTCGTCATACACCTTAGCTACAATACAAATTTGTTTAAACTTTGCTAATCTGGAATCAAATAATCAATATATACACATTGCATTAGTGATTATGTAATCTAAATACAACTTAAAATAATAAATCAACCATACATAAAAATCAATCCATATCCAAAAAAACCTAAAACTTGGATTTCTCCCATATAGGTAACATAAACAAAAAGATTAAAAGGTAGACGTTTTACCTCTAGGAATGTGACAGTGAGCAAGAGGGATGTGCGTAATTATCGTCGACGACGATGTAGGGGCTTCAAAAATCACTAGTGGCACGGTTTGAGGAAGAAGGAATGAGAAATGAGCCTTAGAGTCAGGCATGCGTTATGTTTACAGACGTTGGCAAGCACACTTAAGTGCTTGCCTAAGGGCATGCAATTGCTTTCTTAGTCTTTGACATGCGGTCGTTTGGTCCACGCCTCTAAATTTAAATAGGCGAGCAGACTGGACAAGCACATGTGCCCTACGCATGTTTGCCTAGTGTAAGACACTATATGCATGCCATTCACGCTTTTTTTGTAGTGCGTAGTTTAGTTCAACTCATTAATGATCAGACAAACGGAAGGACACACATGATCATTTCGGAAGAAGTCAAGGGCTGAACTGATATTCTAAAAAAGAAAGGGGTATAACTGATATTGCATCATTTCATAGAGATTTAACCGCTAAAAGTCCATCAAATTTTCATTCCATCGAAAGTGGTGAGAACCACAACAACAGTTTCAAATACGGTCCAAAAAAGATAAATACAAGATAAATACACCAAGAAGGAACATTTCCTGGCTGTGTACGGCCCATCTGGGGGTGGGATCAACTTGGATTCTTCATTTAGTGGCTGTAAGACAAAGGATCAAAAGAGAGGCGAGGGTTAGTAGCTACGGTATGTGATCAAGAGGAACATTGCCTCCTCCGTAATTTTTGAAGAGGAATGATAGATATCCTGGAATATCCTCTTGCAACGCTCCTTCCAGTTCAACAACAGATGCCCGCTCGGCTTTCATTTGCTAAAAGGAGATGAATGAATGCGAGCACAAGTTTGGAATGTCAAAATGTTTTCCCAAGCAAAGCTCGATATCAAGATTTAGGGGGAAATATTCTTCGTAAGGGAACATTCGGTGAATAAACACACATGGCTCTCAACCGTCGCTAAACATAAAATACAAACATTTGGCGAACAATTATTAAATAGGTGTAGTTTGTCATCAATTATAAGCTATGGCATATTGACGAGATAAGATCTAGGATCCTAGAACTAATCACTTAATTGGCACAATTAAAATCGAAGAAAAGTTGATAATCATCCATGTATATAGGCAAAACCCCAAGATGTTACGATTACAACATGGTGGTACTATACGTGTAATCATGCATGTATACAAATGAAACCACATTGTAATCATATTTGTCAAACAAAATCGTAGAAATTTTGTAATGAAGATAATATTTTCTTGTTGTGCTATATGAGCAACTTCAACATTGAGATATAAAATATTTCTCTTCTTTATTATATTTTTAATAAAATAGCACTTGGCTTTCCCTTTCAAATTTGAATATGGATGACGTTGACCACGAAAATGACAATAATAGATATGAGAATGAAAAAATAAAAAGGAGGACAATGATGATGTGGACGATTATCGTAAAGAGAAATATCACGGGACAAGAGAGGTTGTTCGTCAACTATTAGAACGATTAGACATGGAAGAGGTTTCTTTTTTGAAAAAACTTGTATGTTATTAACTTTATGATAAACTTGTATTCTTTTACTACATGAACTTCAGACATTTAAAGTATTCGAATATTGACTTTTAGTTGTATGAATACATATGTAGATTTAAGAATGAATGTGAATATGGATTTGAACATCTAATGTAAATGATATATAGTAGGTTCAGCATGCAAGATATTGTTAAAACTGCTCTTTTTAACTAGATATTAACATTCATAACTAGATGAACATGACTTTATAGTCTTCGATATAGTTGTAAATAGTTGTTGAAGGATATGGGAAAAATCCTCAAGCGCATCACGGAAGCGTGATGATCGCATCGAATGCGATCGGGAGCGACTAGTCGCTCCGGGCAGCAGAAATTAAAATTTTCTATGTGACGAAATCACATGATCTAAGAACGCTTCTCAGATCGTTTCATCTAAACCACTGACAAGTAGTAGGATTACCTCTTGAAGCGTGGTTGCCATCGAGTATCTAAACAAAGAGACCTCCTGTCTCAAGTCCGATCCGGCGGAGGAGACGCTTGCGAGCGCGTGGATGAGACGCGTGCTTCTCGCAATCCATGTTGATGATCCAAGCCACAGATCTCCTGATCTCGACAAACGAGATACGATGTATTCTTCACGAGCTAGGCACGCCGAAGTAGACGGAGATCCACGAGCAAACGATCGGGCAACATAACAACGACGCTGCAGCGATGGAGGATCTCTCTAGGACATCCATGGTGGACGACCACATGAGAGATAGAGAGACTGGGCGTGTATAGAGAAGAGAGAGAGAGCATTCATTAATCACCTATATATTGAAGAGCATGAGGCGCCTCTTCTTATATAGGGTTTTGGGAATCCATGGATCTCAATCCATGGACAACACACAATCAATGGTTCAGATTGATTTGTGTTTCTTTCAATGGCTATGATCTTGTTGTAAAAATACGACAACAATTAATTTAATTTAATTTAATATATATCGATAAATCAATATATTCAAATTAAATCAATTAATTATCCTTGGAGGTAATGAGGAGATGAAACCATATCCCCTAAAAAGGGGGGACGGCTACAACATCTCATGAGATCTCATTATCTCATGAGATTTCATTATCTCATTAGATACCATTATCTCATGATATCTCCAGGATTAACAACAATAATTGTTATAAATTATTTCACAAAAATAATTCATAATTATCTTGTTAAATATTGCAATCATACCATTGAAAAAATGTGAATCACAATCACATCCCAAAACAAAATGTAATTATATTTTAATTAATCATCCAATGTGAATCCAATTCACATCAATAATTAATTAACAATATAAAACATAATATGCTCTCTTTAATATATTATAAATCATATTTATAACATATATGATTAATATGGATAGTGCTATCCATATAATTCATATCCATAATAATTAAATCGTATTTAATTACCTTGGATCTCTATTCTCATGTACCAAAATAATATGAATCACATTTACATTATTCACATCTTTGACAATTAAATCACATTTAATTATCTCAGATAACTCTCCTTATAATATGAATCAAATTCATATTATCTATGATAATTAAATCACATTTAATTATCAATTTTCTCGATGCTTGGATACATATATCAACAATGAAATTATCCATGAACTCTTTCAAGGATAATGCGCTTTCTCCGCGGATACTTGGAGATAAGGATAGGGCGATTGTATTGTTCCATGTATAGTGACTTGGATATTGAGATCACATCTCAAATCCAGATCTCGGGCCTCCCATATTTTCTTAATTAAATCAAGACCGTAAATCTAATCTTCTCATTGCATCTGAATCACATTCAGATCAATGTCCTACATTTGGACCAAGATCAGATTACTTCTCTACTGAGGGGAGTCACTAAAATCCTTACCCATTTCATCACTCCCTAGGAATGGAAGCGTCATGGATATACAATCGTTTATGATCACATCACCCTCAGGTATTCCCAATACCTATACATCCTGCATATTGGAAGACTCAGAATAAACCTGAAGTATTAGATCAACTTTATACTGTCTACTTCAGGGTTTTATCAGTAAGTTTCTCATTTGATCATTAGGAGTTGGTATCGATCATATACTTTCCAAAAACATATATCATACCTAGGTCTTGATCATATACTTTCTGAAGTATATATCAAACCAACAAATTCAGTCAAGCTTCCAAAGAGAGACGACCGTGCACGGAATTTGATTGTTCCCAATATCTCATGAGTGAGATCTTGTCTTCAGGTTCAGTATTGAACATGAATGATCCCATTGAGAGATCGTATTACTCATATGCCCTTGCATGCACACCAGCGTACCGGTGTATAGACCTTGGTTAGGTCATCAACCTATTGGTCTGCCAAATGTACATACTCGGACATATAGTAACACATCTGTCTCTGGTCAGAGGATGTGTGCCTATATCGTGACAGCATACGACATAGGACTTTGGTTATCTCGATCTCGTTAAGTCAACTCTTTGACCTAACTAATCTCACACCTCTGAATCTCCATTCCTATGCAGAGGACCAGCATCAAGAGGTCGGTCAGATATCAGCCTATGTGAGAAAGGATTGCCATCTCCTACTCAGGCTGAAGATCATCTCTTAACAATCATTTGACGGTGCTTGATGAGTCCTCAATCTAACCCTTTAGATATTTATCCAAGCACCAGCCTCTATGATTCAATTATTTAATCAACAACTGAATGATTATTAAAATGGCCATGGTGCATAACCCTAATTGTACTAAGGAACCTATTATGCAAATTTCTTATTCTTCATTTCAAATCAGGGAATGATATGTGATAAACACAAATTATCATAGGTCTAAAGAGTATGTCTCACACAAGGCGGGGACAACCGATGTCGATGCGGCGACCCACAATAAAATGTATTTATTCAACAATTAACCCACACTACAGATCAACAATTAGAAATAAATGTGGAGTTAAAATTTATTTTTAACTCTGCACAAATGATGTATAGGGACAAGTATGCAGAGAGTTCGAACACAGGGAGCAAACAGGGTAATTCAAATAAATGTGCACAAGTGAATGTGAAGTGTCTATACTAAGCAAGCAAAGATTTTTGTGGGTTTTTAATTTTTAATTTTTAATCTTTTTATTTAATTTTTAATTTTGTATTTTGATTTTTAATTTTCTGATTTTTATAATTATATTTTATATTTTTTTTCTTTTTTCAATATTGGAATATAAAGACAATGTAATGAAAAAGGTGATAAACTATTTATAAAAATATGCTAAAGTAGCCCACAATTCAGAGATAAAATCTTTTTGGTATTTTTATAATTTTTTTTACTGTTTTTTTGGTTTTTGGGTATTTGTCAAGGTGTTTTTGTATTTTTAAACTCTGAAATAAATCAAAACAGTGACAAAGCTATTGGCTGGGGGTAAAATTGGAATTAAAAATAACAAACAACCACCAAAATTTTTCACACTAATTCAAATAAAGATAATGAAATATAGAGTAAACAGGAATTGAGTTTGTAATTTTTGGAGTTTTTTTTATTTTATGTGGTTTTTTGAAGTTTTTAAGTCTTTTTGAATTTTTAAGGTTTTCCTTTTGAAATTTTTAGTGGTTTTTGGATTTACACTAGTAGATGACAAAACACACAAAATATATTTTTTTTTGGATTTTTTTAAAACGTTTTTATAATTTTTATGGGTTTTCTAATGCAAACAACATGAGAAATGCATGTTTTTAATTTTTAATAAATATGAAATTGCAACAAAAATGAAATCTAAATATATGGCGTGAACGTACAAGTTAACAGGAGCTCAACATAATTTTTGTGGAATTTTTCAAGTTAAAACGTGATCTAATTAATTAAAACAAGCATACAAACATTAAAGGCCTGGCAGGGGCTTATACGCAAATATAAAAAACCTTTAGGGGGCATATCTACAATTTGCCATAAAAATTAACACTTAATATTCAATTTCCAGGACCAATTACAAATACAAAGACCCGCAGGGGTATCGTGCAATTTTCCCACCAGGGCATGTGACTTGCACGCGCCTAGCGAGGACTGAAAAGTAATTTTCAAAAACCCGGGGGCTTAAATGCAATTTCTCCAAAAATTTAACGCTGAATATAGAAGTTCTGGTACTGAAACAAAATATTACAAAGGCTGAGGGCCTCAGTGCAAAAATGCCCTCACCTCACGTGTACAGGTCACGTGAGGTGACGTGGTAGAGGACCTATATGTAAATTCTAAACGCTTGAGGGTCTTTTTGCAAATGTCACAAAAATATTACACTATAGACGAAAGTTTTAGGACTAAAATATAACTAGAAAATGCGCGGGGGTTTGAGATGCAAAATACCCTCGACGAGCGATCCAACGGCAGAGCAGGTGCTGATAACGCGTGGCGCGGATCCAACGGTTGGTGGCGAGGCGCGATCCAGCGGTGTGGGCCGCGCCACTTATCCACGTGGCGGCTTCTCCGGGCTCGATGATGCTTCGCTCGTGGACGGTTGCGATTAGATGGATCTCGATAGATCGGACGGTTGAGGCTCTCGAAGATCCTATGGCTGGAGGCGGATCTGGGCTGGGCCGGAGATCGGATGGCTGGTGGCGGCTGACGAAGAACAGGGAAGAACTCGCCGCCTGTGAGCTTCCCCGATCTCCTCCTTCCTCCTCCGGCGCTATCTCGAGCTGCAAAATGGCTCAGCTGGGTCCGCTGGTCTTCCTCCAGAGGCTGGTGGCGGCAAAAGGCTCAGGCGAGGCTTGGAGGGGCGGCGCGAGGTCGGCGGAGCACGGGGCTCCAGGTACCTCGACCGGCCGTCAAAATCCGCTCCCAGATGCTTTAAAACTGCAAGACTGATAATCTCGAAAATCGGTGTGGTTGTATCAACTCACAAGGCGAGTCAATAGTCGGTGTTTGACCACACAAATTCTGAAATTAATCAACAATTAACCCACACTAAAGATCAATAAATTAGAAATAATGTGGAGTTAAAATTTATTTTTAACTCTGCACAAATGGTGTATAGTGACAAGTATGCAGAGAGTTCGAACACAGGGAGCAAGCAGGGTAATTCACACAAGTGTGCACAAGTGAATGTGTATGTGAAGTGTCTACACTAAGCAAGCAAGCAAAGATGTTTTTGTGGGTTTTTAATTTTTAATTTTTTTATATTTTTTTTATTTTTAATTTTTGTATTTTGATTTTAATTTTCTGATTTTTATAATTTTATATTATATATATATATATTTTTTCTTTTTCAATATTGGAAAATATAAGCAAAGTAATGAAAGGAAAGATAAAGTATTTATAAAAATGTGCAAAAATGACCACAAATTCAGAAATAAAATCTTTTTGGTATTTTTGTGGTTTTCTGCTGTTTTTGTGATTTTTGGGGGTTTTTCAAGGTGTTTTTGGTATTTTAAAATGCTGAAATAAGGGAAAACAGTGGAAAAAGTGCTGGCTGTAAGTAAAATGGGATTTAAAAATAGCAACCAGTAACCAAAATTTTTCACACTATTTTTCGAATAAAAGGAATAAAATAAGGACACACAGAACCTGAGTTTGTATTTTTTAGAGTTTTCCTTGGTTTTATATATTTTTTTGAAGTTTTTTGAGTGTTTTTAATTTTTTAGTGTTTTTCTTTTGAAATTTTTAATGATTTTTGAACTGACACTAAAATAGGATAAAATAGACACTAAGTAATTTTTTTGGAATTTTTGGAGAGGTTTTAATATTTTTTTGGTATTTTCTAAGCTAGACAGTACACAAATAGCAAGTTTTTGATTTTTAATAAATACGAAAATAAAGTAAAATCAAAAACTAAAATTGTGGCGTGAAGTGCACATGTCCAGATGCTTAAGTCTATTTTTGTGGAATTTTTGGACTTAACATGATAGGTCAAATAATTAGAGCAAACATCCAAACATCAAACAGTCCTGGTAGGGGTATATGTGAAAATATTAAAACATCCAGGGGCATACATGCAATTTTTCCACAAAAATTTATACTTAATAAAATAGTTCCTTGAGTGAATGACAAAACCACAAGCCGTAGGGGCTTCTAAGCAAAATCTCCAATGTCACGCGCCTATGCACGCGCGCCTGGCAGGGGCGTTTATGCAACTATCTAAAACTATGGGGGCACGCTTGCAAAATTTCCACGAAAATTTATACTAAATAAAATGTCTTTTAGACTAAACACCAATAATCAAAACCCGCAAGGGCGACTTCGCAAAATTTCCAACCACGCGCGTGACTAGCACGCGCTTGGAAGGGACTTAAGGGCAATTATGCAAAACTGCGGGGGGTCGAGTATAATTATTACAGAGTTAATTAAACGGCAGATGAAAGCTTGAGTGCTTGTAATTAAATACAAAACGTGACGGGTAGAAATTGCAAATTTATACCCAGTCAAAGGCGGGCGTCGACGGTTCGGATTCAACCACTTATGCCACTTGTCGAACCCGCAGCTCGCGATACCCCTTCGCACGGTCGGTGTGGATTAGATCATGAATGATCAATCGGACGGCAGGAGGGCATGCTGCATCCAACGGCTGCTGAAAGATCTGGAGCTCCTCTCGGATCGGACGGCTGGAACCTCTCCTGCTAGAACAGGGAAGAACTCCCCCCCTTCGCGAACTTCGATCGGCTCACAGGCGTTGCTACGGCCTTGGTTCTCGTCGCTGGAGGTTCCTGACGATGCCTGGAAGGTTCCCCAACCTCGCGGCGGGCCCAAAATGGGTCGCTGAGCCCAGGTGCGCCGCGACGAAGTCGGAGAGGCGATGCGGCTCCAGGTGCCACGTTCCTCAAAATCGACCCCCCAGATGGGGTCTTCTGCCTCCAGCGACCTGCAAAAAGGGTTAGGGAGAGCTCGGGCAAAATGCCGAGCATCACCCAGCAGTAGAAGAAGGTGGGAGGCGGTGAGGGAGAAGTTCGCCGGAGCTTGCTCTGGCGAGGTGGAGTACGGAAGTGATCGGAGGTTGGATGACCGATTGGCGAATGGCGATGCGTTCCTATTGCTACCAGAAACTAAAGTAACCAAAAGAAAAAGAGAAGAAAACGTACCTCGAGGGCTGGGGAGCCCGAGGAAAGAACCTCGACGGCCGTACGGCCGGAGGTGGTGGAACTCGGCGCTAGGTGCTCCGCCGCACCTCGCCTGAGATGGGGGAGGACTCCCCTGTCACTGGAGATCAACCCTCGACCCTCACCCGGAGGTTTTTGGCGCCCAAGCCGGTTCAAAAAGAGAAAGGGATGAAAGGGGGCTGGTTTTGAAGATGGTCGACGGGCGAGTTTCGAGGAAAGATCACGGGCAGATGGAGAAGATCCAAGAGGATCTGATAGGCTGGCGAGCTAGGTGGTAGTTCCAGGTACCACTTTCATGAAGGGTCAATGCTTCCTCGAGCAACGCATCGTGGCGAAAAAATCGAGGAAAAGTGGGTTGGCGGGCAGTCTGGCGCACAGCAGGGAGGAGGCAGGAGAGTTGACCGGTCGGGTCAACTTTCCTAGCCACCTGGTTGGTCCACGTGGACCAACCAGGAAAATCCCTGGAAAAAGAATTTCTAAATCCGATTAAAAATATCAAATGATTTAATTATTTTTTAATTATAAAATAGAAAATGTTTATTATTTTATGAATTAATTTGTGGTGATTTTTATTTATTTTTATGAAGTATATTTTTACAAGTTACCTTTTTAACCCTTTATAGGTATAATATCTATGTATTTTAGTATTTTATTTTTATTTGGTGTATTTTAATTTTTATTATTTTTATTTAGTATTTTATAAAATTGTAGAATACTTTTATATATACATATATATTTTTATTTTATTTTTCTGATATAATTTGTATAATTAATAAAATACCAGTATGTTTTGTATAGGTATATGTACAGGTTATGTATCTATGTATTTTATTTTTAAGTATTTTATTTTTGGTTTTTATTTAGGTTTTATTCTTATTTTAATGTACATAATTATTATAAGTAATATTTACAACATTATAGAAATATAAAAATGAATAAATAATGAATAAAGAATAAATTGAATATTTTATTCGGTACACTGTACAACGAGGGTCCAAAACTCAACTTTCAAACCGTAGCTCCGCCAAATGCGAAACCACCGCCATTAAATAGCTTATTTTCTTCTATATACAATTAAAGGTGAGTATGATGCATTTGGAGTTGTCGTTTGTGAGATACGGGTCTGGGAAGTTGGGATTCTGGACTTTTATTCAGACCATAACTTTTTATCTGTACATTATTTTTCTGTGAAATCAATTTTGTATTTTTCTTTATTAAAGTATCTACAATTTTCATGTACAAAGTTTCTTTATTTGGTGTATAAAAAGTGGAACCAAAAATAGGTCCCAAAATTAATAAAGATTGAATAAAAGATATAGGTATTTTATCTGTATTTCTGACCTTATCTCCCCCTACTTTATTCCTTGTCGACCTATTCATCAAGATGCCTAGGTCTCGGGGTTTCGGGTCATAAAATATTTACAATATTTTATTCTTTTTCTTTTCTTTTCTTTATTCTATAATTTTGGCATTAAAAGCCGCATTTTATACAATATTTACACACATATGCATGGATGCTAAAATGCCTAAATTAGTGCTATTTACACGCATTTACTAGGGTTTTTAAGGCCAAAATGATAGAATAAAGATGATGAAATGTAGCTTCATCATCCCCCTATACTTTACCTTTGCTAGTCCCTAGCAAACACTTATGCAATAAGTGCAGAAAAAGAAAAACAAAGAAAAGAAAAAGAAGAAAAGTGGATGAAGTTTAATTATCAAACTTGTCTTCACAAAATCAAAGTTTGGAGCTTAAGTCGGACCTTTGGAATTTTAGTGCGGTCGGAACCTTAATGAGAACCAAGTTTGAAATCCAACAGTCCTTGAGAATCCCAAAACTCTGTCCAAGTCTCCTCAATAGCCAGGTCAGAATTACTTCAACTCATACGCAAACTCTTACGACTATGAATCTGACTCGTACAGTGTAAGTGATATGTAGCTCCCCACTTCAGAAGTGACAAAGAGACAACCTCCCCCAACCTGGTAACTCTAATGCCTCGGTCTAGCAACTCTTTCCTCGAGAAGCGGGGTATTCCCTTCTAAGTTCAAGTGCAACCGGCTCAAGAAGAGGGGGAAGAAGTATAGACTTTTGGAAGCTCAGCCAGTGTAGCCAAGTCTCCCGCTGCAAGCTTCATGAGATGTAACATGGATACCATAAGCTTTTGCTTTATTGGACTATATACACTCCGGTGGGATTATTAAATTTTCAATCCGACCCACCACTTTTTTGGAGTTCTCTCTCTTTTTTTTTTCAATTGCATCTGTACAACATATCTACATGGTGCAGCCTATATACAAGAAATTTTCCTCTTGAGCCAGTAGACTATCCCTCTTTTGAAGCTTTATTGCAACCCACGGCTTCTGTCTTTAGCCTTCATCACCACTAGACCAAGTTGAGGTGCACTTCCTTCACTATAAGAAGAAGAGAGGTTCCGCCTAGAAGTACTACCCTCATATGCTACCCCAAGCTAAAGGAAGCTGCCTCCTCACTACCTCATCCGTGGAGAGCTATGTGAAAGGTGCAGGTGTCCAAGTTAGGTCATTATCAACAAGAGTCGTGCGTGTGCTCCGAAATATTCTACTTAGGCAGTCAAGAATCCATTGAACCAAGTCCCGTGATCCTCAAAGAATTAAGTCAACTAGACCTGAAGTACCTCAAACCCAGTTCCTATAAGGTTCCTGTTATTAGGTATATTTTAAGGTCCAATCAAGCTCCAATCTCTGGATTTTACTTAGACTTGTTCAACTATCAAACTCAATCCGAAAAATGCTCATGCCATGCAATGCTATGCAGAAAATATTTTTGTGATGCAATTTTCAAAGATTTTGAACTTTTTATGGATTTTTGAAAAGATAATGATGATGCATGCAGATGCATTTTTTTTTGTATTTTTCAAAAAGATTTTTCAGATGTTTTTTTTTGGATTTCATTTTTGCAAATGTTTTTGGGCGTTTTTTTGAAAACAAAAAGTTTTGGCTAAAAACTAGGTGAAAATATGTACACGGGAGTGCTTCTTATATGTACAAGAAGTGGATTTTAAGAATTTACAAGGGTAAGTGATCAATTTTATACATATATATAGGTAGTGGATTTTGGTGTGATGTTAGTATTCCTCAAACTTATTCGACACAAGCTTTTCACACAATTTTTTGAAAACTATAGTCCAAAATAATTTTTACAAACATGTACACACATTTGAAAATCATTTTGCAAAGGCTTTCAAAACAGTATATATATAGGTTTTTCAAATATTTTTGCAACCATTTTTCAAACCATTTGCAAATCATTTTCCAAACATTTTATTTCACACAAAGAAAATAAATTTTACAAACCACACTTTTTACACAGGTTGAAAACATGTAACAAAATATTTTCAAAATAGTTTTCAATAGATGTTCACAAAGATTTTCAAACTATTTTTCAAACATTTTGCAAAAAAAACATTTTCACCTGATTTATTAATCAGTATATACAAAAAGAATTTGAGGAATAATCACATCTTTTTATTAAGAATAGTTAATGAATTTTAAAGAATTATTAGCCATATTTATTACGAAAGTACGAGTTATGGCTAAAGTATATACGCAGTATATACGACCCCCCTATACTTAGCTTGAGCTATGTCCTCATAGATCGAAGAGAAAAGAGAAGACATAACTCGTACTAAGTATAGGCAAGTCTAAAGAATGAATGAATCAATGAATGAGAAGTTGACCGTCCCCTCTATACTTAGGATCAGATGATCCTAAGTATAGCAGACTGTACACAAAGTAGGGAGGGTCAAGGGTGGGAATGAACAGATCGTACTCAGATTGTCTCCCCCTATACTTAGGGTAAAATATCCCTAAGTATAGACAAGAAGAGGAGACAATGGAGAGGATCAAAGAATGGAAATACTCGGGGTGCACACCCCCTATACTTAGGACAAAGTACGCCCTAAGTATGGAAAACTGTTTACAAAGGCATCACCTTTATGATAGATAAAGAAGATAGAAAAGGAAAAGAAGAAAAGAAGAAAATGAAAGCAGAAGATGGATGAAAAGATCGTGAGGATGTACACATCACTCCCCCTATATTTAGGGTAAAAGAAGCCCTAAGTATAGACAACAACAGGAGTAATGACACGAAACGAAGAATGAACACTCAACTCATATACCCCTAGGACAAAGTACGTCCTAAGCAAGGCAAACAAGAGAATGGGTGGTCGAGCAATACGGAAGAAAGAACCGAGGTACACAAGGGAATATACAACAGAGATGGATATACACATGATCAAGAAGGTGGAAAGCTGACCTTCTTGCGAGACCGCTGAGGGATAGATCTGATATGGTGTATGTCGACATCGGGGTCCACAGTAGACAGAAGCCGATCAGGGTCGACACGGTGAAGTCCTTCAGTGGAATCAAAACGGAAAGGGACGAACTGATCAATGGAAGTGGTATGGCTGGGTTCTCCCTTGGTGGTCCTATGATGTGAAGGCGCAGACGGGTGAGTGGAAGAAGTACGACTAAGTCCGGCCTTGGAAGTCTCGCCGATATCAAAGTGAAATGGGACAAACTCATCATCCTCGGAAGAAGTGTAATCGGAGTCGTCCTGCGAGTCCTCGTCTAGGTCAAAATCAAAAGGAACGAAATCATCTGTGGAAGTATACGAACTCTGTTCGTCCTCTATAATCTCAACCGGATCATCTTTCTCATCAAAAGGCCCGAATTTCTGAAGAAAAGCGATCAAATCAACTTCGGCCTCTGGCCCATCAGAATCTACATGGACAGGGACGGACTCATCAGTGGAAGTAGTCAAAGCAAGTTCGTCTTGTCTCGTCTTACATGGGTCATTTGTTTCCTTATGAGGTCTCTCAAAGTAATGGGCAACATCATAAACATCCTCAATTATTTTGGTATCTGCCCCCTGCTCAAATGGTTCAATCACATAAATACTCTGGATCTCATCAACACATCGCCACACACCAGGAGGAGGATTAGTGAGGTCCATGCTTTCCGACTTCCTCCCCTTTCGGGGGATCCGTCGGGTCTCATCAGGGATCACTAAGGAAGCATCTCTAGTAGCATCAGGTAGGTCACAGGCCTCAGAGTCAGCTACAATCGGTGAAGGTGCATCAGGTACAGGTCTCTGGTCAACTGTGGGTGTGGTGATCAACACTTCGCTCTCGTCAATAGGACGGAAGCGAATCTCTCCTGATCCATAGTCAATAACGATCCTCGCAGAGGCGAGGAATGGTCGTCCCAGGATGATTGGAGATGGCTCCCCTGTGGAGTTCTCCATGGGCAACACGACAAAATCAACATTGTGGCTCGTGCCCTGAATAGAAATGACGGCGTTTTCAAGGATACCCTTCGGCCTCTTGATGGATCCATCAGCAAACTGAACGATCATCCTGGTTTTCTTGAGAGGCCCTAAGTGAAGAGACTGTACCAGCGAGAAGGGTAATATGCTAATAGATGCACCACCGTCTAGGAGAGTGCGATCACATGTATAGTCAGAGATTGTGCAAGTGATGAAAGGTGTAGCTGTGTTCTTCTTCTTGGGAATGGGACGGTGTGTGATGGCGAGGGCAGTGGCCATGGTCAAAATGTGACGCTCAGATCTGCTCCTCCGCTTTCTCTTCTTGGGAAGAGGAGCAGATAATTGGGTCATGGCCTGCTGAAGTGGTGCACGGATGATCTCATGAATGGCAGCCACCACTTCGGGTTCAGATAACATTTTTTTGAATTTTTGGACCTCCTCCATACAAGGGAGGAAGTCGGAATCAACATATACATGAGGCATGCCAAGAGCAGTCTGTACAGCGGCATCCTCGGGGTCAAAGGTAGGACTGGATGTGAATGGGTGTGTGGTCAAGGGTTCAGGCAAGTGGACTCTCTCCTCAAAATCTTGATCAACCAAGTGTCTCCCGAAATCTTTTTGGATTTTTAAATTTTTCTCATTTTTTTGTATTTTTGGCGATTGCAAGCTCCCATGATTCTTCACAAGCAAAGCTGTATCCTCAATGAAAAGAGCACTAGTCCGATATTCTCTCAAAGTGTCAAGATTTTCCTTCATCAAATTGATGTGCTCTAGCATTAGGTTCATGATAACACTCATGGAGGTCGTGGGAGGTGACTCCAACAGGTCAGACTCGGGTGGATGTGAAGGTGGAGGTGGATAATATATAGGTGGGGATGGAGGTGGATAAAACTCCGAGTCGTGATACTGTGGCTGAGGCGGGTATGTACAAAAATCAGAAAAAATAGGAGGCAGGTCCTCCTGATAAAAGGGAGGTGGACCGGCTGGAGCGAGTGAGGGGTCCGCAAAGTCCGGATAGAATGCACTCCAGGGATCCATCTCGAAGGCAAAAGGAAGTGATTCGGGGGAGCACGAAGGTCAAGTCAAGAGAGTGAAGAAAAAGGCGCAAATGCGCAGAGGATGATCTAGAATGCACACAAAACAATCACAAGCAAAAATGAAACAATCAAATCCTCAATTCACCTACTCAACTCGGTGAAGACCACAAATGCGATCTTTTTATCTTGTCTGTTTTAGAGTTAGGTGAGAAGTCAAGAAGTTGCACAAACACTTAGGGGGCTTGAAAATAGGATTTTGGGCTCTATCCTTAGTGTATGCGCGAGCAATGTGAAACGAAGACAATGAGGGGATTACTCGCCCCAATACAAGCTTTTTCTTTTTGGTCGATTTTAGGGTTGAGTAATATTAGCAGTCCCAATTTTATTGATTATCACTTTTTTTGGAATTTTTAATGAGAATGCACGAGCCTAACGGGGAGTCAATTCTTTTAAGCACCTAGGTGATCAAAATCAGAGGTAGAGAGTCGAAAAAGCAATGTAAGCGACAAAACGATGATGTATGCTAAAGCGTAAATGCTCACCTTGCCTCCAGCACTCTACATGCAAGGATGCTCAGCAGAATTGAAACCTAATCTATATGCAAATGCAAAGCCGATGAAATCGCCCTAAGTTTCAGAAATTGCTATTAACGTGAAGCACCACAAGTCGGCCACTTATCTTTAACCTAAGAGTCCGGTCTTGGCTTACCCCTCCTCTTCTCGACACACTCGAGTTCAGGAGTAGCGCTTGATGGGGCTCGCTCACGGCACACGGGTTAAGAGATAAATGAACAGACTGTTTAAATTTGACTAAGTCCAAACGCGGCTATAGGTACATGCAAGATATATTAGGTGTTTGGCCTTAATCTATCGCAAGCAATCCTAAATCTAAGGGCTCAATCACACAAAGTGAAGAAAATAAAACCGGAAAACAAAGTAAAAAAAATGCGATGAAAATCCGACAAAACTGCGGTGAGCCCCCAAGTGAACAAACACTTGGAAATTGGGCCCGAATGTCCAAGAGTCCAAGTACCTGTATTATTACAATTTATCAAAGGTCACTCTCTCACAAAAGTAAATTGCAAGCTAACTAATCACTCTCTCTTACTCCTCCTGCTCTCTCCTGCCGGCGTGACCTAAGAAGGCCGGCTCCGCTTCTCAAGGATGCTCCGGATCACCTAAGCAATCCGCCTTGCTCCGCGGTCCCTCGCAAGAAGACAAGAAAAAAAATGGTCAGATAGCTCAACAAGATATATCAAAAATGTAAGAGATGGAAAATAATGCTATGGTAAACAATCACACAATCAAACAAAATGTGAACTACTCGCTGTTGCTCCCCGGCAACGGCGCCATTTGATAATCTCGAAAATCGATGTGGTTGTATCAACTCACAAGGCGAGTCAATAGTCGGTGTTTGACCACACAAATTCTGAAATTAATCAACAATTAACCCACACTAAAGATCAATAAATTAGAAATAATGTGGAGTTAAAATTTATTTTTAACTCTGCACAAATGGTGTATAGTGACAAGTATGCAGAGAGTTCGAACACAGGGAGCAAGCAGGGTAATTCACACAAGTGTGCACAAGTGAATGTGTATGTGAAGTGTCTACACTAAGCAAGCAAGCAAAGATGTTTTTGTAGGTTTTTAATTTTTGATTTTTTTTATATTTTTTTTATTTTTAATTTTTGTATTTTGATTTTAATTTTCTGATTTTTATAATTTTATATATATATATATATATATATTTTTCTTTTTCAATATTCGAAAATATAAGCAAAGTAATGAAAGGCAAGATAAAGTATTTATAAAAATGTGCAAAAATGACCACAAATTAAGAAATAAAATCTTTTTGGTATTTTTGTGGTTTTCTACTGTTTTTGTGATTTTTGGGGGTTTTTCAAGGTGTTTTTGGTATTTTAAAATGCTGAAATAAGGGAAAACAGTGGAAAAAGTACTGGATGTAAGTAAAATGGGATTTAAAAATAGCAACCAGTAACCAAAATTTTTCACACTATTTTTCGAATAAAAGGAATAAAATAAGGACACACAGAACCTGAGTTTGTATTTTTTAGAGTTTTCCTTGGTTTTATATATTTTTTTGAAGTTTTTTGAGTGTTTTTAATTTTTTAGTGTTTTTCTTTTGAAATTTTTAATTATTTTTGAACTGACACTAAAATAGGATAAAATAGACACTAAGTAATTTTTTTGGAATTTTTGGAGAGGTTTTAATATTTTTTTGGTATTTTCTAAGCTAGACAGTACACAAATAGCAAGTTTTTTATTTTTAATAAATATGAAAATAAAGTAAAATCAAAAAATAAAATTGTGGCGTGAAGTGCACATGTCCAGATGCTTAAGTCTATTTTTGTGGAATTTTTGGACTTAACATGATAGGTCAAATAATTAGAGCAAACATCCAAACATCAAACAGTCCTGGCAGGGGTATATGTGAAAATATTAAAACATCTAGGGGCATACATGCAATTTTTCCACGAAAGTTTATACTTAATAAAATAGTTCCTTGAGTGAATGACAAAACCACAAGCCGCAGGGGCTTCTAAGCAAAATCTCCAATGTCACGCGCCTATGCACGCGCGCCTGGCAGGGGCGTTTATGCAACTATCTAAAACTATGGGGGCACGCTTGCAAAATTTCCACGAAAATTTATACTAAATAAAATGTCTTTTAGACTAAACACCAATAATCAAAACCCGCAAGGGCGACTTCGCAAAATTTCCAACCACGCGCGTGACTAGCACGCGCTTGGAAGGGACTTAAGGGCAATTATGCAAAACTGCGGGGGGTCGAGTATAATTATTACAGAGTTAATTAAACGGCAGATGAAAGCTTGAGTGCTTGTAATTAAATACAAAACGTGACGGGTAGAAATTGCAAAATACCCAGTCAAAGGCGGGCGTCGACGGTTCGGATTCAACCACTTATGCCACTTGTCGAACCCGCAGCTCGCGATACCCCTTCGCACGGCCGGTGTGGATTAGATCATGAATGATCAATCGGACGGCAGGAGGGCATGCTGCATCCAACGGCTGCTGAAAGATCTGGAGCTCCTCTCGGATCGGACGGCTGGAACCTCTCCTGCTAGAATAGGGAAGAACCCCCCCCCTTCGCGAACTTCGATCGGCTCACAGGCGTTGCTCCGGCCTTGGTTCTCGTCGCTGGAGGTTCCTGACGATGCCTGGAAGGTTCCCCAACCTCGCGGCGGGCCCAAAATGGGTCGCTGAGCCCAGGTGCGCCACGACGAAGTCGGAGAGGCGATGCGGCTCCAGGTGCCACGTTCCTCAAAATCGACCCCCCAGATGGGGTCTTCTGCCTCCAGCGACCTGCAAAAAGGGTTAGGGAGAGCTCGGGCAAAATGCCGAGCATCACCCAGCAGTAGAAGAAGGTGGGAGGCGGTGAGGGAGAAGTTCGCCGGAGCTTGCTCGGGCGAGGTGGAGTACGGAAGTGATCGGAGGTTGGATGACCGATTGGCGAATGGCGATGCGTTCCTATTGCTACCAGAAACTAAAGTAACCAAAAGAAAAAGAGAAGAAAACGTACCTCGAGGGTTGGGGAGCCCGAGGAAAGAACCTCGACGGCCGTACGGCCGGAGGTGGTGGAACTCGGCGCTAGGTGCTCCGCCGCACCTCGCCTGAGATGGGGGAGGACTCCCCTGTCACTGGAGATCAACCCTCGACCCTCACCCGGAGGTTTTTGGCGCCCAAGCCGGTTCAAAAAGAGAAAGGGATGAAAGGGGGCTGGTTTTGAAGATGGTCGACGGGCGAGTTTCGAGGAAAGATCACAGGCAGATGGAGAAGATCCAAGAGGATCTGATAGGCTGGCGAGCTAGGTGGTAGTTCCAGGTACCACTTTCATGAAGGGTCAATGCTTCCTCGAGCAACGCATCGTGGCGAAAAAATCGAGGAAAAGTGGGTTGGCGGGCAGTCTGGCGCACAGCAGGGAGGAGGCAGGAGAGTTGACCGGTCGGGTCAACTTTCCTAGCCACCTGGTTGGTCCACGTGGACCAACCAGGAAAAACCCTGGAAAAAGAATTTCTAAATCCAATTAAAAATATCAAATGATTTAATTAATTTTTAATTATAAAATAGAAAATGTTTATTAT
Organism: Ottelia alismoides; assembly: GCA_037367405.1. Lineage (NCBI taxonomy): Eukaryota > Viridiplantae > Streptophyta > Magnoliopsida > Alismatales > Hydrocharitaceae > Ottelia > Ottelia alismoides. Next base: position 854,047 of record JAZKJV010006370.1, on the reverse strand, counting down.
TTTATGAATTAATTTGTGGTGATTTTTATTTATTTTTATGAAGTATATTTTTACAAGTTACCTTTTTAACACTTTATAGGTATAATATCTATGTATTTTAGTATTTTATTTTTATTTGGTGTTTTTTAATTTTTATTATTTTTATTTAATATTTTATAAAATTGTAGAATACTTTTATATATACATATATATTTTTATTTTATTTTTCTGATATAATTTGTATAATTAATAAAATACCAGTATGTTTTGTATAGGTATATGTACAGGTTATGTATCTATGTATTTTATTTTTAAGTATTTTATTTTTGGTTTTTATTTAGGTTTTATTCTTATTTTAATGTACATAATTATTATAAGTAATATTTACAACATTATAGAAATATAAAAATGAATAAATAATGAATAAAGAATAAATTGAATATTTTATTCGGTACACTGTACAACGAGGGTCCAAAACTCAACTTTCAAACCGTAGCTCCGCCAAATGCGAAACCACCGCCATTAAATAGCTTATTTTCTTCTATATACAATTAAAGGTGAGTATGATGCATTTGGAGTTGTCGTTTGTGAGATACGGGTCTGGGAAGTTGGGATTCTGGACTTTTATTCAGACCATAACTTTTTATCTGTACATTATTTTTCTGTGAAATCAATTTTGTATTTTTCTTTATTAAAGTATCTACAATTTTCATGTACAAAGTTTCTTTATTTGGTGTATAAAAAGTGGAACCAAAAATAGGTCCCAAAATTAATAAAGAATGAATAAAAGATATAGGTATTTTATCTGTATTTCTGACCTTATCTCCCCCTACTTTATTCCTTGTCGACCTATTCATCAAGATGCCTAGGTCTCGGGGTTTCGGGTCATAAAATATTTACAATATTTTATTCTTTTTCTTTTCTTTTCTTTATTCTATAATTTTGGCATTAAAAGCCGCATTTTATACAATATTTACACACATATGCATGGATGCTAAAATGCCTAAATTAGTGCTATTTACACGCATTTACTAGGGTTTTTAAGGCCAAAATGATAGAATAAAGATGATGAAATGTAGCTTCATCAAAGACCTGCACACAAAGATGTTACGGAGGTCGAGGGCAAAATGCCTCGACCTCTAGTGGCTCTCGAAATGGAGTGAACAACGAGGGGAGGACTCGCCGGAGTTGCGCTCCGACGAGGTGATCGATGAAGTGATTAGGTGATCGAATTGTCGGGGAATGAACGGGTAAATGATCCTAAGTCTATCAGTGATGCTACAAGGACAAAAAGGAACAAAGAAACAGCCTCAATGGCCTGAGGCCAGAGGGTGAATACCTCGACAGCGGAGCTCGCCAGAGGTGTGAAACACGTGCCGATCAGGTGCTAACCCGCCGCCTTGAAGCTCGGAGCTCTAAGCTGTCACCTCCAGGCGCCTCGAGCACGAACAAGGGGGGAGAAATCTGTGGAAATCACGGTTTGAATTTCAAAAGTGAATCGGATTTGGGTTTTAAGGGGTTGACGGTCAGAGGTGCAAGAACGAGGCATAGTGGGTGCTGCAGTGGCCCTTCGACCAAGGTTGCGCAAGGGCGGGCATGCCCATGGATCGAGGATCAAAAGTCACGAAGGGCCTATCATGAATCGATGCAAGACGTAGCCTCGAAAAAAGGGAGAAAGAGGGGTCAAACTCGACTCTGACAAAGCCACAGGGGTTGGGTCAGAGAGTTGACCGAGATCAACTCTCAGACCCTCCTGGTTGGTCCACGTGGACCAACCAGGAAAAACCATGGAAAAACATCTTAATAAATAATTTTAAAATAGTAAATGGAGTTATTTTAATTAGGTTATAAAATAAAAAGTGTTTATAATTTTATATAGTATTTTATTACGATTTTTAATTATTTTTATGAGTTATATTTTTACAAGCTTACTTTTTAGCCCTATATAGGTATGTTACCTATGTATTTTAGTATTTTATTTTTATTTTGTGTATTTTACTTTTATTATTTTTATTTCTTATTTTCTAAAATCATAAAATACTTTTATATACACAGATACCTTTTGTTTTATTTTTCTGATATGTTTTGTACATTTAATAAAATATAGGTGTAAAAAGTATATGTATAAATATAGGTATAATACCTGTGTGATCTATATCTGTTTATTTTTATTTTGAGTTTTCTTTGCATTTTTATTTTTATTTTAATATACATAATTATTATAAGTAATATTTACAAGATTATAAAAATATAAAAATATAAAAATAATGAATAAATAATAAATCGAATATTTTAATCTGTACAATTATACAATGTGGGTCCAAAACTCAACTTTTAAATCGTAGCTCCGCCAAGTGCAAAGCCACCACCATTGGATATATTATTTTATTCTATATACAATTAAAGGTGAGTTTGCTGCATTTGGAGTTGTCAGTTGTGAGATACGGGTCTGGGAAGTTGGGATTCTGGATTTTTATTCAGACCATAACTTTTTATCTGTACATTATTTTTCTGTGAAATCAATTTTGTATTTTTCTTTATTACAATATCTACAACTTTCATGTACAAAGTTTCTTTATTTGATGTATAAAAAGTGGAACCAAAAACAGGTCCCAAAATGAATAAAGAATGAATAGAATAATAAGGTATTTGACCCTTATCCCCCCTACTTTATTCCTTGTCGACCTATTCATCAAGATGCCTAGGTCTCGGGGTTTCGGGTCATAAAATATTTACAATATTTTATTCTTTTTCTTTTCTTTGATTTATTCTATAATTTTGGCTTTAATTACAGTATTTTATACACTAATGGAGTGCACATGCATGAATGCTAAGATGATGGAATTAATGCTATTTACAGGCATTTGCTAGGGTTTTTGGTACCAAAATGATAGAATAAAGATGATGAAATGTGGATTCATCATCCCCCTATACTTTTCCTTTGCTAGTCCCTAGCAAACACTTATGCAATAAGTGCAAAAAGAAAAGAAAGAAAAGAAAAAAGAAGAACTTGGACGAAGTTTAATTATCAAACTTGTATTCACAAAATCAAAGTTTGGAGCTTAAGTCGGACCTTTGGAATTTTAGTGCGGGCGGAACCTTATTTAGAACCGAAATTGAAATCCAACAGTCTTTGAGAATCCCAAAACTCTGTCCAAGTCTCCTCAATAGCCAGGTCAGAAATACTTCAACTCATACGCAAACTCTTACGACTATGAGTCTGACTCGTACAGTGTAAGTGATATGTAGCTCCCCACCTCAGAAGTAACAAAGAAACAACCTCCCCCACCCTGGTAACTCTAATGTCTCAGTCTAGCAACTCTTTCCTCGAGAAGTGGGGTATTCCCTTCTAAGTTCAACTGCAACCGGCTCAAGAAGAGGGGGAATAAGAGGTATAGAATTTTGGGAGCTCAACCAGTGTAGCTAAGTCTCCCGCTGCGAGCTTCATGAGAAGTAACATGGATACCATAAGCTTTTGCTTTATTGAACTATATACACTCCGGTGGGGTTATTAAATTTTCATCCGACCCACCATTTTTTTGGAGTTCTTTTTGCATTTTTTTTCAATGCATCTGTACAACATATCTACATGGTGCAACATATATACAAGAAATTTTCCTCTTGAGTCAGTAGACTATCCCTCTTTTGAAGCTTTATTGCAACCCACGGCTTCTGTTTTAGCCTTTATCACCACTAGACCAAGTTGAGGCACACTTCCTTCACTAGAAGAAGAAGAGAGGTTCCGCCTAGAAGTACTACCCTCATATGCTACCCCAAGCCAAAGGAAACTGCCTCCTCACCACCTCATCCGTGGAGAGCTATGTGAAAGGTGCAGGTGTCCAAGTGAGGTCATTATCAACAAGAGTCGTGCGTGTGCTCCGAAATACTCTACTTAGGCAGTCAAGAATCCATTGAACCAAGTCCCGTGATCCTCAAAGAATTAAGTCAACTAGACCTGAAGTACCTCAAACCCAGTTCCTATAAGGTTCCTGTTATTTAGGTAGATTGTAAGGTCCAATCAAGCTCCAATCTCCGGATTTTACTTAGACTAGTTCAACTATCAAACTCAATCCAAAACATGCGAATGCTATGCAATGCAATGCAGAAAATATTTTTGTGCTGCAATTTTCAAGAATCTTGAACTTTTTATGGATTTTTGAAAAGATGATGATGATGCATATGCAATTTTTTTAGATTTTTCAAATGTTTTTTTATTTTAGTTTTTGCAAATGTTTTTGGGATTTTTGAAAACAAAAATATTTTGGCTAAACACTATGTGAAAATATGTACACGGGAGTGCTTCTTTATATATACAAGAAATGGATTTTAAGAATTTACAGGGTAAGTCGTCAGTTTTATACATATATATGGTGGATTTTGGTGAGATGTAAGTATTCCTCAAACTTATTTGACACAAGCTTTTCACACAATTTTTGAAAACTATAGTCCAAAATAGTTTTTACAAACATTTTTGCAAACATGTACACACATTTGAAAATCATTTTGCAAAGGTTTTTCAAAAGTATATATAGATTTTTTAAAATATTTTTGCAATCATTTTTCAAACCATTTGCAAATAATTTTTCAAACATTTTATTTCACACGAAGAAAATAAGTTTTTACAAAACACACATTTTTACAAAGGTTGAAAACATGTAACAAAATATTTTCAAAATAAGTTTCAATAGGTGTTCACAAAGATTTTCAAACTATTTTTCAAACATTTTGCAAGAAACATTTTCACCTGATTTATTAATTAGTATATATAAAAAGAATTTGAGGAACGAAACACCTTTTTATTATAGATTTTAAAGAATTATTAGCCATCTTATTAAGAAAATACGAAAGTACGACTTATGGCTAAAGTATGTACGTAGTATATACGACCCCCCTATACTTAGCTTGAGCTATGTCCTCATAGATCGGAGAGAAAAGAGAAGACATAACTCGTACTAAGTATAGGCAAGTCTAAAGAATAATGGAATAAGAGATGAATGAATAAACCAATGAGAATTTGACCGTCCCCCTATACTTAGGATCAAATAATCCTAAGTATAACAGAATATACACAACGCAAGGAGGGTCAAGGGTGGGAATGAACAGATCGTACTCAGATTGTCTCCCCCTATACTTAGGGTAAGATATCCCTAAGTATAGACAAGAAGAGGAGACAATGGAGAGGATCGAAAAGAATAGAATCAACTCGGGGTGCACACTCCCCTATACTTAGGACAAATTACGTCCTAAGTATGGAAAACTGTCTACAAGGGCGGCACCTTTTTGATAGATAAAGAAAATAGAAAAGGAAAAGAAGAAAAGAAGAAAGTAAATCAAGAGATGAAAGTGTGATATGGATAGATGATCTGTACAGCGGAAGATAGAAGTGATCACCATGTATGAGATGCAGATGATATGAGTGAAAGAACACATCTCATACCAGAAGAATGGGGGCAACGTCAATGGTCGGCGGATCATGATCTAGATATAGCTTCAGGCGTTGACCATTGACGCGGAAGGTAGACGAAGATGACGGTTCGGATATGTCGATGCTACCATTGTCATGTACCTTCCTGACCACATAGGGACCTTTCCACTTGCTTTGCAATTTCCCTGAGAATAATTTCAGCCTGGAATCAAACAACCATACTCTCTGTTCCGGCTCAAACTGTTTATGGCTGATATGGGAATCATGCCATGTCTTCACTTTCTCTTTGTACTGTAGGCTGTTGGAAAAGGCTGTATCTCTCAGTTCTTCCAGGGCTGCCAATTCTGCTCTTCTCTGTTCTCCTAGACTCTCGGAATCTAAAAGTAACTCAGTGACTGCCCAAAAAGATTTATGCTTGATCTCCACTGGCAGATGGCACGGCTTGCCATAGACAAGACGAAAGGGAGATGTCCCCAATGGATTCTTGAAAGAAGTCCGATATACCTACAGGACCGAGTCCAAAAGTTGTGACCAATCCTTTTGGTCTGGGCGGACAACTTTCTGCAAGATTGTTTTTATCTCCCGATTCGATACTTCGGCAAGACCATTAGTTTGAGGGTGATAAGGTGTGGCAACCTGATGGTCAATGCCGAACTCATCTGCAAGGGCCCTAACCTTGTCATTGATGAAATGAGACCCCCCGTCTGAAATCAAGACTCTAGGTACCCCGAACGTGAAATGATATTTTTCCTCAAGAATTTGCACTCGATTTTAGCATCTACGGCTCGGGCGGGGATGGACTCAACCCATCGACTGACATAATCCACAACGAGCAAAATATGCTCGAATCCCTGACTCTTAGGAAATGAGCCCATGAAATCAATCCCCCATGCATCAAAAACCTCACAGAAGTGAATGGGTTGCATGGGCATCATGTCTCTCTGTCCGCAGGTTCCCATCTTCTGACAGTCAGTACATCTCCTCACGAATTCATCAGAATCCTTGAAGAGAGTAGGCCACCATAGGTCGGATTGAAGCACCTTCTGTGCTGCCCTTTTTCCAGAATGATGTCCTCCTGCCTCAAGCTTGTGGCAGTATGTGAGGACGCTATGCTGCTCTTCTTGAGGAATGCACCTCCTCCAGATGCTATCACCTCCTTCATGATAAAGGACGGGATCCTCCCAATGGTAAAACTTGGCCTTAGCTAGGAAGGTCTCAAGTTTCTGCCTGGGCCAACCCTGAGGGACCGTCTTGGCAACAAGATAGTTTACAAAGTTGGCATACCATGGGAGTGAGGTGACCGCCAAGATCGCCTCGTTTGGGAATGTCTCTGTAATAGGTGCACTAGGCTCAGATTCCTCAAGATTCTCCAACCTGGAGAGATGATCCGCCACCACATTCTCGACTCCAGGCTTATCCTTAATCTCAATGTCAAATTCCTAGAGTAGAAGGATCCATCTAGTAAGGCGTGCTTTGGCATCCTTCTTAGCCATTAAGTACCGGATGGCGGTATGATCAGTGTAAATAGTCACTCTAGATCCGAGAATGTAAGATCGATACTTATCCAGAGCAAAGACTACAGCCAGCATCTCTTTCTCAGTCATAGTGTAATTCCGCTGCGTGGCATCCAAAGTACGGCTGGCGTAGTGAATGGCAAAAGATAGACCGTCCCTCCTCTGTCCAAGCACAGCCCCAACGGAAAAATCTGAAGCGTCCGTCATGATCTCGAATGGGAGAGACCAATCAGGTGGCTGAAGGACAGGAGCTAAAATAACCATCTCTTTGAGAGTCTCGAAAGACGCAAGACACTTATCATTGACAATAAACTCGGTGTCTTTTGTCAGCAAGTCAGTAAGCGGTCGGGCAATACGATTGAAGTCCTGAATGAACCGTCGGTAGAAACCGACATGCCCCAGAAAAGACCGTAACTGACGCAAGTTGGACGGCGGATTGAGTTTTCTGATGATATCCACCTTGGCAGGATCGACCTCCATGCCCCTGTTGGAGACGATATGACCAAGGATCGTCCCTTGAGTCACCATGAAGTGGCTCTTCTCCCAAGATAAAACAAGCTTGACCTCTATGCAGCGCTGAAGTACACGGTCTAGGCAGTCAAGACAAGCATCGAACCCGTCGCCATAGACCGAGAAGTCATCCATGAAGACCTCTAAACATTCACCCACCATGCCCGAGAATATGGACAACATGCACCTCTGGAATGTCGCCGGAGCGTTACATAGACCAAAAGGCATCCGTCTGAAAGCATAAGTCCCAAACGGACAGGTGAATGTCGCTTTCTCCTGGTCTTCGGGTGCAATGGCCACTTGGTTGTATCCAGAGTACCCGTCAAGAAAGCAGTAATGACTCTTCACCAGCTAGCCGCTCGATAATCTGATCAATTAAGGGTAGCGGGAAGTGATCCTTCTTGGTGGCCTCATTCAATCGTCTGTAGTCCACACAGATCCTCCAAGAAGTTAGTACTCTGGTAGCGATCTCCTCTCCAGACTCGTTGACAACTGTAGTGATACCCGTCTTCTTGGGTACCACATGTAAAGGACTTACCCATTTAGAGTCGGAGATGGGATAGATAAAATCAGCGCTCCACCACCTTGAAATTTCTTTCATGACTACGTCTCGAAGATTCGGGTTCAGCCGTCGTTGGAACTCACACAACGGCTTAGCGTTATCCTCAAGATAAATGTGGTGGGAGCAAAGATTTGGGCTCAACCCCTGGAGATCAGCTATACTCCAACCTATTGCCATGTGGTTTCTTTCAAGAACCTCCATCAGACGAGATTCTTGTTCTCCAGTCAAATCTGCTGAGATAATGACTGGATGCATTTCTGGTTCACCCACAAGGAATCTATATGTCATCGACTGCGGCAGAGGTTTCCGTTCTGGACAACTGGGAGGTGGCAGATCTGGCTTCTGATATGTCTGTGTAAATGCTACCATGTCTGCATGGGAGAACTCTCGCTCTTCATGAATCTCTGACGAAGGGCGACCTGCTGAATCATCAATAAACTGCACTGGCTCGCACTTTGTCATGGTTGTCGGCTCAGAAGGAATCATACAAGGCAAATAATCATCAAAATCATCCCAATCAATGTCTGAATCCAAGGGATCAGAAGAAGATGAGCAAGAATGAAAATCATCGGCACCACTCATCCCGACACTGTCAGCCTCAGGTGTATCCTCATCCAGGAATGTGCTCTCCCGGCTCTCGACTGCCATGAGCTTGAGATATAGTGAATCTGTAGGCAAGGCGAGGGTCGGTGCTACAAGATCTGTCCAGTTGGATTCATCATCAGTCATCACAAAATCACACACCTGGTGGATGTCTAGCTCGTCCTCTGTCATCTGCTCGGCTTCACTAGATTGCTCTGAGCATGCCAACTCTCTGGCTCTGATCTGGTCGATCGTATCTATTTGTATGCTTTCACCCTCTACGCGAAAACATACCATCCCACTGTCATGGTCAGATACCGCCTTGGCAGTGGCCAAGAATGGGCGTCCAAGTATGATGGGGGCATCGGTTACCGATTCAGGGATCTCCATGTCCAATACAACAAAGTCCACGGGGAATTTTAGGCCCTGAATGGTAACGACCACGTCCTTCAACAACCCCTTTGGCCTCTTGATCGACCTATCAGCAAATTGAAGGACTGTCCTGCTCCGAAGAAGAGGGCCAAACTCGAATCGTTTGAGTAAGGCTGCCGGATGGAGGTTGGTCGAAGACCCGCTGTCTAATAGAGTACGATCGAATCGCTTCTCCTGGATCTCGCATCTGACATAGGAGGCTCCTGTATCAGGTCTCTTGGCTGGCAATGTGTTCTGAATGGCGCAGCAAGTGTCATGAGTGAGCATATGGATTTGATCTCTGTGCCTCTTCTTCCTTCGGACAGTAGTTGTCTCTTTCAAGTTCTTTTTGAAGAAGGGGATATGCTCAAATGCTTCCGTAGAGTCAGCTGAATGTGGAACCTGTCAATCATTTGGTTGCCGAACTCTACTTGCTGGTTCATTTTTGGGTTTTCTTTTTTGTTCCCCTTCGCTCGGCGGAGTGCCTCAGGGAAGGGGATGGTAGGGGCCTCCACAGATGGAGGACTAGGAATCGGTCCCTGTGCCTGTGAAGGAGGAGAGTCCATGCAATCATCATCATGCAACACATATGGATCCGCAATGTGAACAGAAACCTTTCCTTTATTCATATTATTGTTTCTCTTTTTGTTCCCACAGTCCATAGGTACAAAATGTGGTAACGTCACAGAGGGAGGCTCAAAAAAAGTAGACGTGGTGGCCTCAGTACCACCACCGGCACCTGTCTCTGCGGCATCAGCACCGCGGTCTGGCTCAGCATCCAAGATGGTGGCATCAGCACCACCGTCTGCATCTGGTATCACGACGGCATCAACACCGTCATCTGTATCTCCATCATTGGTGGCCTCAGCACCACCGTCTTCAACATCATCTTTAGCGGCATCAGCACCGCTACTCTGCTCCTCTGGCGCTCCTGATTCAGCATGTGGTTGTCGCTCAGAAGTGGCACCGCCGGCGGGCATCCTACCACTCCTGCTCAGACTTCCTTTTCAGATTGTTCGGATTAGGTTCAATCTGAGCTGGTATGGCGGCTTTGCCTTTGATAATTTCCCTCATCTCCTGCCGAAATTCATCCATTTCTTTCCTGAAGGATGCTCGCTGTTCGGAGAGTAAGCAGGCAAGATCATCGAGAGCTGGGTTCTCAAAAACGGGACCCTGGGAACCGGATGGTTGTCCCTGCTGGAAATGGGGCTGCTGCTGCTGCGGTTGATACTGGGGATGATGGGGATAAGATTGCTGAGGCTGTTGTCGCTGCCTCCACTGCTGTCCCTGATAGGCGGGACGAGGACCACTCTGATACTGTTGTGGCTGGGCATACTGGGGCTGCTGGTGTTGCTGTTGCTGCTGGCTGTTCTGCTGTCCTTGAGCGGGATTCTGCTGCTGAGATAAGATGCCACCGTTGCCCCAACGGAATCCGGGGTGATCACGGCGAATCCCGGGCTGAGGGTACCAGTCGTACCAAATCCCATTGACTTCCATCAATGGTTCCTGCTCAAAGGAGGGTGGAGGAAGAACTGTCAGTGGCTGCTCCGGCTGATATACCACCATCTGAGTGTCCTGAGATGGTGGCTGCGCTGGGTAATACTGTAGCAACTGGACCGGCTCTGCCTGGATGTGGTTGACTTGTCTATGTGAGGCAGAGGGCTGGGTAGAGCTGCTATTGTAGGGGTCAGCCCGTGATCTGGGAGGCTGCTGGGAAGAAGTCTGTGCCTCCTGGATGCAAAGAATCTGCGTCTTCAGATCACTCATTGTTTTGGCAATTTGGTCCATCTGGGCCATGCCTTGCATCTGTTTCTTCTCGAGGATCTCGAGACGGTCCAGTTCTCACTGATTATTCCCATGTCGGCTGCGGCTGATTCAACTTGGGCTGTGGCTACCGACGATGTGTTAGGACCGGCATCGATGCGGGCGATCCTTTGGAATGATCTCGCTCCTTGAGGTGGCTTTTGTTGTGTGTAGACTCTGGCTTGGGTCATCACAGTTGAATTTTCTGCCATGCCTTCATAGATGGCCCAGACGTCGTCTTCACCCTTGGAGAAATGATCCACCGCAAGAGGCGTTGACAAGCCCCTGTAGCTCCAGTGTCAGCCCACAGAGGAAACTCTGAACCAGGTTGGGCTTGGAGATATCGTGATGTGGACACCGGTCGATGAGCTCTCGAAATCGATCCCATGCTTCATGGAATTGTTCATTGGGGATCATGACAAAGTTACTGATCATGGCTCTGGATGCATTGGTCCGACCGAGAGGGTAGTATTTCTTCATATATGCGGTCCGGAGATCTGCCCAAGTGTCGATGAATCGCCCCAAGTGCTTGAGCCAATATGCGGCTCTATCGACCAATGAGAACGGGAAAGCGATCATCTTGATCGTGTCCTCGGTCATCAACCTGTCATGGATGGTGCTGCATATCATCTCGAATTCCTGGAGGTGGAGGTGTGGCTCTTCGGTCGGCAACCCATGAAATTTGGGTAGAAGCTGAATTGTGTGGGGCCGCAACTCGAAATCTCCATGGATAGGCGGGAGTCTAATCGACCGATGTGTAAGGGACACTGCTAGGTTATGCAATTCCTGCATGATGGTCTGCGTCGGGATCTCCTCCTCCTGCATCAGGTCCTCCTCCTCCACCGCCACCGCCCCCAGGTCAGTTTTCTCTCATCTGAGCTATCTCTCTCATCAGATATCCCATGAAGGTGCCCTGGTCACGAATCTGCCTCTGCATGGTATCCAGGGATGCAAGAAGTGAATTTTGATGGCGGCTTGATCAATGTAGTATTGAGGGTGCTCATGATCGTCAGGATGCTCGCCTCTGTCAGCCATCTCAGGATTCTCTGAAAAAGCAAAAGAGGCCATCTCAGGTGCTGTCGAATGTCCTGAACTCTGTGATGCAGTAAATTCTGACACTCTTGGACTAATGGAAGGAGAATGAGAAGGGTGATCGAGGGGGAACAGGGTGGAGGTAAACTCAGGCTCGGAGAGCGGACTCTCCGAGGTAGTCCTAGATGAATAAGGAGGAGTGTTGGATAGCGGTGCCAACAAAGTCGGCCTAAGAGATCTCCGTCCCATCATCTTGATTATTGGCAAGAGCAGAGGGAATGCAGAAGAAGAAGGAATGAAGTGAGAAACAAAATTACGCACAATTGTGCTGTGTTTTTTATCTTGACCTAAATAAATCTAGCAATCAAACACAAAGCAGGGGTGAGTTCATCAACTCAACACATGAAGCCGTGAAGGTTCGGCTTTTATCTTGTCAATTTTAGCTTGATTCAGGAATTAATCTTTTCACGAGTCCTTAGAGCGCTACGCCTAAAGAAGAGAGAGTACTGCCGGAAGAGTATCCCGTACTTGTCCTCCTCCTGTATAACCTGTAGCTTGCGCTTTTGAGGTCCTTGTAACCCTTCCTGGCTCCCTACTCAGCCAAAGAATAAGAGAGGAAGCCAATAGGCGAAACCGATACTTCGGAACTTGCTCGCAACGGAATCAACCGTGAGCGTGCAAGAACCTACTCGGACGCGAGACGATGAGACAGGCACCCCCTTGAAGGCGTGGCCTAGGCTCGATACTTCGGACAAGGTCGATGCTCTACACAATAGAGAGTCACCAATGTTGACCAAGCCCTACTCGTCCACGTACGATAGAAGCGCCAATACTTCGGAAATCCAGGCGATACACAAGGCAGCCACAAGCTGGGATTTTGGCTCTAATCCTTACGAAGCGCTCATCTCACTTGGAAGGAGACCTTCCCATGCAACCTGAAAACAAGTGATGGTGTTACTCTCCCCAATCAATGAATCCAATTACCGATTTTATTTTTGGTCAAGGTTTTCTTAGCAGTCCCTTTTTTAATTTAATTTTTTTGGTGTTATCGCTTCTTTTGAGTAGATTCAAACAAGCGCCTAACGATTTTTGTGTTTTCTTGATCCTACTTTGTCCAAAAATAGAGGGAGAATAGAGTCGGAAAAGCCGTGCAAGTCGACACAAAGATGGAAATCTCACCTTTGTGCCTAAATAATGGATGCAAAGTAAGAAGACTTACAGTGAATCCCAGCTCTCTCCATGCAGGATGCAAAGCAGAAATTTGTAAACCTAATCTATATGCCGGTATGCAATGCGGAAATCATCCTAAGATAGGCAACTGCTAGCCTGAAGAACCACAAGTCAACCACCGATCGTCGATCCTAAGAGTCCGGTCTAGAACCCCCCCTCCTCTTCTCGACACATCGAGTTCAGGAGTAGCGCTTGATGGGAAGGGCTCGTGGCGCGGCGGATCTAAGAAGGTGAGTTAACTGTTTAATTTAAACTAAGTCCAAGTACGAACTATAGGTACATGCAAAGGTTATTAGTGTGTTTGGACCTAATTTAGTCGATCAAGCATGCCTAATACTAAGGGCTCAATCCACAAAATAAAGTGAAAATGAAATCAAAACCGGCAAATGATAGTAGTGAAAACTCGACAAAAACCGCGGTGAGCCCCCGGGTGAACAAACACCCGGAAATTAGGCTCGGAGTGTCCAAAAGTCCAAGTACTTGTATTATTACAAGTTATCAAATCACTCTCTCACAAAAATAAATTGCAACTAATCTAAGCACTCTCTCTCACTCCTCCTGCTCTCTCCTGTCGGCTTGGATAAAGAATAGCTGGCTCCACTTCCCAAGGTTGCTTCAGGTCACCTAGGCGATCCGCCTTGCTCCGCAGTCCCTCGCAAGAAGACAAAAGAAGAATGATCAGATAGCTCAATCAATAGATATATGAAAAGTGCAAGAGAGACAAACTAAAGCAATGGCAGACAAGCAAACACAAACAGACAAAAATAAGAACTACTCGCTGTTGCTCCCCAGCAACGGCGCCATTTGATAAACACAAATTATCGTAGGCCTAAAGAGTATGTCTCACACAAGGCGGAGACAACCGATGTCGATGCGGTGACCCACAGTAAAGTGTATTTAATCAACAATTAACCCACACTACATATCAACAATTAGAAATAAATGCGGAGTTAAAATTTATTTTTAACTCTGCACAAATGATGTATATGGACAAGTATGCAGAGAGTTCGAACACAGGGAGCAAACAGGGTAATTCAAATAAATGTGCACAAGTGAATGTGAAGTGTCTATACTAAGCAAGCAAAGATTTTTATGGGTTTTTAATTTTTAATTTTTTTATTTAATTTTTACTTTTGTATTTTGATTTTTAATTTTCTGATTTTTATAATTTTATATTTTATATTTTTTTCTTTTTTCAATATTGGAATATAAAGACAATGTAATGAAAAAGGTGATAAACTATTTATAAAAATATGCTAAAGTAGCCCACAATTCAGAGATAAAATCTTTTTGGCATTTTTATAATTTTTTTACTATTTTTGTGGTTTTTGGGTATTTGTCAAGGTGTTTTTGGTATTTTTAAACTTTGAAATAAATCAAAACAGTGACAAAGCTATTGACTGGGGGTAAAATTGGAATTAAAAATAACAAACAGCCACCAAAATTTTTCACACTAATTTTCGAATAAAGATAATGAAATATAGAGTAAACAGGAACTGAGTTTGTAATTTTTGGAGTTTGCTTTGATTTTATGTGTTTTTTGATGTTTTTAAGTCTTTTTGAATTTTTAAGGTTTTCCTTTTGAAATTTTTAGTGGTTTTTGGATTGACACTAGTAGATGACAAAACACACAAAATATAATTTTTTTGGAATTTTTCAAAATGTTTTTATAATTTTTATGGGTTTTCTAATGCAAACAGTATGAGAAATGCATGTTTTTGATTTTTAATAAATATGAAATTGCAACAAAAATGAAATCTAAAAATATGCCGTGAACGTACAAGTTAACAGGAGCTCAGCATAATTTTTGTGTAGTTTTTCAAGTTAAAACGATGATCTAATTAATTAAAACAAGCATACAAACATTAAAGGCTTGACAGGGGCTTATACGCAAATATCAAAACCTTTAGGGGGCATATCTGCAATTTGCCACAAAAATTAACACTTAATATTCAATTTCCAGGACCAATTACAAATACAAAGACCCGCAGGGGTATCGTGCAATTTTCCCACCAGGGCGCGTGACTTGCACGCGCCTGGCGAGGACTGAAAAGTAATTTTCAAAAACCCGGGGGCTTAAATGCAATTTCTCCAAAAATTTAATGCTGAATATAGAAGTTCTGGTACTGAAACAAAATATTACAAAGGCTGAGGGCCTCAGTGCAAAAATGCCCTCACCTCACGTGTACAAGTCACGTGAGGTGACGTGGCAGAGGACCTATATGTAAATTCTAAACGCTTGAGGGTCTTTTTGCAAATGTCACAAAAATATTACACTACAGACGAAAGTTTTAGGACTAAAATATAACTACAAAATGCGCGGGGGTTTGAGATGCAAAATACCCTCGACGAGCGATCCAACGGCGGAGCAGGTGCTGATGACGCGTGGCGCGGATCCAACGGTCGGTGGCGAGGCACGCTCCAGCGGTGTGGGCCGCGCCACTTATCCACGTGGCGGCTTCTCCGGGCTCGATGACGCTTTGCTCGTGGACGGTTGCGATTAGATGGATCTCGATAGATCGGACGGTTGAGGCTCTCAAAGATCCTATGGCTGGAGGCGGATCTGGGCTGGGCCGGAGATCGGACGGCTGGTGGCGGCTGACGAAGAACAAGGAAGAACTCGCCGCCTGCGAGCTTCCTCGATCTCCTCCTTCCTCCTCCGGCGCTATCTCGAGCTGCAAAATGGCTCAGCTAGGTCCGCTGGTCTTCCTCCAGAGGCTGGTGGCGGCAAAAGGCTCAGGCGAGGCTTGGAGGGGCGGCGCGAGGTCAGCGGAGCACGGGGCTCCAGGTACCTCGACCGGCCGTCAAAATCCGCTCCCAGATGCTTTAAAACTGCAAGACCTGTACACAAAGATGTTACAGAGGTCGAGGGAAAAATGCCTCGACCTCCAGTGGCTCTAGAAATGGAGTGAACAGCGAGGGGAGGACTCGCCGGAGTTGCGCTCCGGCGAGGTGATCGATGAAGTGATTAGGTGATTGAATCGTCGGGGAATGAACGGGTAAATGATCCTAAGTCTACCAGTGATGCTACAAGGACAAAAAGGAACAAAGAAACAGCCTCAATGGCCTGGGGCTAGAGGGTGAATACCTCGACAGCGGAGCTCGTCGGAGGTGTGGAACACGCGCCGATCAGGGGCTAACCCGCCGCCTTGAAGCTCGGAGCTCTGAGCTGTCACCTCCAGGCGCCTCGAGCACGAACAAGGGGGGAGAAATCTGTGGAAATCGCGGTTCGAATTTCAAAAGTGAATCGGATTTGGGTTTTAAGGGGTTGACGGTCAGAGGTGCAAGAACGAGGCATAGTGGGCGCTGCAGTGGCCCTTCGACCAAGGTTGTGCAAGGGCGGGCATGCCCATGGATCGAGGATCAAAAGTCACGAAGGGCCTATCATGAATCGATGCAAGACGAAGCCTCGAAAAAAGGGAGAAAGAGGGGTCAAACTCGACTCTGACAAAGCCACAGGGGTTGGGTCAGAGAGTTGACCGAGGTCAACTCTCAGACCCTCCTGGTTGGTCCACGTGGACCAACCAGGAAAAACCCTGGAAAAACATCTTAATAAATCATTTTAAAATAGTAAATGGAGTTATTTTAATTAGGTGATAAAATAAAAAGTGTTTATAATTTTATCTAGTATTTTATTCCGATTTTTAATTATTTTTGTGAGTTATATTTTTACAAGTTTACTTTTTAGCCCTATATAGGTATATTACCTATGTATTTTAGTATTTTATTTTTATTTTGTGTATTTTACTTTTATTATTTTTATTTATTATTTTCTAAAATCATAAAATACTTTTATATACACATAATCCTTTTTGTTTTATTTTTCTGATATGTTTGTACATTTAATAAAATATAAGTGTAAAAAGTATAGGTATAAATATAGGTATAATACCTGTATAATCTATATTTGTTTATTTTTATTTTGAGTTTTCTTTGAATTTTTATTTTGATTTTAATATACATAGTTATTTTAAGTAATATTTACAAGATTATAAAAATATAAAAATATAAAAATAATGAATAAATAATAAATCGAATATTTTAATCTGTACAATTATACAATGTGGGTCCAAAACTCAACTTTTAAACCGTAGCTCCGCCAAGTGCGAAACCACCACCATAGGATAGATTATTTTATTCTAAATACAACTAAAGGTGAGTTTGTTGCATTTGGAGTTGTCAGTTGTGAAATACGGGTCTGGGAAGTTGGGATTCTGGATTTTTATTCAGACCATAACTTTTTATCTGTAATTATTTTTCTGTGAAATCAATTTTGTATTTTTCTTTATTACAATATCTACCACTTTCATGTACAAAGTTTCTTTATTTGATGTATAAAAAGTGGAACCAAAAACAGGTCCCAAAATGAATAAAGAATGAATAGAATAATACGGTATTTGACCCTTATCTCCCCCTACTTTATTCCTTGTCGACCTATTCATCAAGATGCCTAGGTCTTGGGGTTTCGGGTCATAAAATATTTACAATATTTTATTCTTTTTCTTTTCTTTGATTTATTCTATAATTTTGGCTTTAATTACAGTATTTTATACACTAATGGAGTGCACATGCATGAATGCTAAGATGATGGAATTAATGCTATTTACAGGCATTTGCTAGGGCTTTTGGTACCAAAATGATAGAATAAAGATGATGAAATGTGGATTCATCAATATGTGCAATAACATTTATTGCATAATGGCTCGCCGTGGGCTTCCATGTCCAACAGTTGTAACGTAATCACACATATATATGATGGAGTGTCTGAAGGATATGAGGAGATCCTTAAGTGCATCACGAAAGCGTGAAGATCACATTGTATGCGATCGGGAGAGACTAGTCGCACTAGTTGCTCAATACAACGAAATTTAAAAAAATTTAATGTTATGAAACTACATGATTCAAGAACATTTCTCGGATCGTTTCATCTAGACCACAATAGGCACTAAGGTTACCTCTTGAAGCGTGGTTGCGATCAAGTCTCTAAACGAAGAGATCTCCTATCTCAAGTCCGATCCAACAGAGGAGACGCTTGCGAGTGCATTGATGAGACGTCTGCTCCTCGCAATCCATATTGATAATCCAAGCGACGAATCTCCTGATCTCGTCACACGAGATCTGACGTCTTCTTCACGAGCAAGGCACATCAAAGGAGACAGAGGTCCACAAGCAGTCTTTCCGTCAGCATAACGATGATGCAACGACGACTGTGATCTCTCTCTAGGGCATCAAGGTGGACGACCACAAGAGAGAGGGAGAGAGAATTTTGCGTGCAGAGAGAGATAGATTTGTCGAAGTTGTAACTTGAAGAGCAAGGGGTGCCTCTTCTTTTATAGGATTTTGGGATCCATGGATCTCAATCTATAGAAAACAGAATTCCAATGGATGAGATTGATTTGTGTTTCTTTCAATGATCGTGATCTTGTTGTAAAAACATAACAACAAATAATTTAATTTAAATTAATATATATTGATAAATCAATATAAATCTATTCAAAATTAAATCACTTTGATCTTGGATATAATGAGGAGATAAACCTCATCCCCTTCAGGGGGGAGCACTAAGTGGACTTGGTCTTTCTCTTCAATATCCCATGAGATCTCATTATCTCATGAGATCCCATTATTTCATGGTATCTCCAAAATTTACAACAATAATTGTTCTAAATTATTTCACAAAAATAATTCATAATTATCTTGTGAATATGACAGTCATGTCATTGAAAAAATATGAATCACAAAACAAAATATGAATTATATTTTCAGTTAATTATGCAATGTGAATTCAAATCACATCAATAATTAATCAACAAATATAAATCACAATAGGCTCTCTCATATTTTATAAATCACATTTATAATATATCTGATTAATATGGATAGTGCTATCCACATTATTCATATTCATGATAACACATTTAATCATCTTGGATCTCTTATTCCCATATGCCCAAATAATATGAATCACATTCATCTTTGATAATTAAATCACATTTGATTATCTCAAATAACTCTCCTTATAATATGAATCAAATTCATATTATTCATGATAATTAAATCACATTTAATTATCAATTTTCTCAATGTTCGGATACATATATCAGCAATGAAATTATCCA
Source organism: Ottelia alismoides (assembly GCA_037367405.1). Taxonomy (NCBI): domain Eukaryota; kingdom Viridiplantae; phylum Streptophyta; class Magnoliopsida; order Alismatales; family Hydrocharitaceae; genus Ottelia; species Ottelia alismoides. The sequence continues at coordinate 834,880 of JAZKJV010006370.1, read as the reverse complement.
TGAACTCTTTCAAGGATAATGCACTTTCTCCGTGGATACTTGGAGATAAGGACAAGACAATAGTACTATTCTACATATAGTGACTTGGATATTGAGATCACATCTCAAATCCAGATCTTGTGGACCTCCCAAAGATGCTTGATTAAATCAAGGCCGTAGATCTAATCTTCTCATTGCATCTGAATCACAATCAGATCAATGTCCAACATTTGGACCAAGATCAGATTACTTCTCTATGAGAGGAGTCACTAAAATCCAGACCTGTTTCATCACTCCCTCGGAATGGAAGCGTCATTGTTATACAATCGTTTATGATCACATCACCCTCATGCATTCCTAATACATGTAGATCCTGTATACTGGAAGACCTAGAATAAATATGAAGTTTTAGATCTCTTTTAGACTGTCTCCTTCAGGATTTTATCATTAAGGTTTTCATTCGATCATTAGGGGTCAGTATCGATCAGATACTTTCCAAAAACATATATCATACTTAGGTGTTGATCATATACTTTACAAAAGCATATATCAAACCTTACAAATTCAGTCAAGCTTCCAAAGCAAGACGACCGCGTGTGGAATTTGATTCTTCCCTATATCTCATGAGTGAGCTCATGTCTTCCGGTTCAGTAATGAACCTGTATGATCCCTTTGAGAGATCGTATTACTCATATACCCTTGCATGCACACCAACGTGCCGGTGTATAGACTTTGGTTAGGTCATCAACCTATTCGTCTGCCAAATGTACATCCTTAGACATATAGCAACACATCTAACTCCAGTCAGAGGATGCGTGCCTATATCATGACAACATACGACATAGGACTTTGGTTATCTCGATCTCGTTAAGTCAACTCTTTGATCTAACTAATCTAAGACCTCCGGTCTCTATTCCCATGCAGAGGATCTGCATCAGGAGGTTGGTTAGATATCACCAAATGAGAAAGGATTTCCATCTCCTACTCTGACTGGAGATCATCTCTTAACAATCATTTGATGGTGCTTGATGAGTCCTCATTCTAACTCTTTAGATATTCATCTACGCACCAGCCTCTATGATTCAATAATTGAATCAACAACTATATGACTATTAAGATGGCTATGGTACACAACCCTGATTGTACTAAGGTACCTATTAGGAAAATTAGTTATTCTTCATTTCAGATCAGGGAATGATATTTGCAATAACATTTTTTGCATAATGGCTCGTCGTGGGCTCGCATGTCCAATAGTGTCATGGCGTCGTACGATTGTCTTGGAACTAGTATAGTCATAATGTTCAACTACTTTACAACCACACGCGCATCACAAAGGTGTAAGCTGTTAAAACTTTGTTAATGCAATATTCACATGTTGTCACAAATCCAAGTTGCAACTACTTTTGCCTCTATTCTAGCACTATATTGCGACAAATCTGTGGTCGCGAAAAGCCGATCTTCTTGTAGTGAATTCATTAACCATGACATAACTTAATTGGTCTTATATCTGAGTTTGATAGAAGAAAAATATGTACTGTAGTTCCCTGAAAATGGTAAATGAAGAGAAGTTTTGGAACTTTTTCCATTATCATCAGTCTATCAACAGTTTCTTTTAATAGTTTATCTTTTTGGGAGTTGGAGGTAACGAAGGATAATTTAAATGGTGTCAATGGGGGCCATCCTGATTCCGTTGACTGTATGTGTAATTGGCATTAATTATGATGTATATATCTAACTAATTATCCTTCCTGAGCAAATTTTCTTTATACCAAATCGTTTCAAAAGAAATGCATTATTAATAGAAAAACAACTAACGGATAATCCAAAGATGAATGCAAATGTCTGGGCATTCCCTTTTCGATTCACTTCTTTCCAGCTCCGAACTATAATAGAGAGACAAAATTGGAGGGAGAGAGAAGACCATGCTTAGTTGCGTTCCTGGCACGTTCCTTACGGTTGCCGAAGATGTTCATTAATTATTATTTTAGAAAACCATGTATTCATTAATTTTTGGTAAATTTTTGAAAAGAAATTAAACGAGATTTTATGAAGGAATTTGTTTTCTTACTTAATCTTCTTGATTCATTTAGCATTCCGTCAAGTTTTGTGGAAACAATTCTCTTGCAATTTTGTACAAACAACGATCACAGATTCACAGTCCATTTACGTCGTATACACAGTGTTCATTTCATTTACGTCCAAATGGACCAAATCCTTTTGAAATAATATTATTCTTTGCAGAAATTTGACTGCCGTAGAATCCAAACCGACGACTGAATTCTTCTTAATTTTTTTAAATAATTACTAAAATAATCATAATTAAGTAAATATTCATCATGTCAATATATTTCAAAAATATACATCTATCGGCACCTCAAGTGCTGATTTGATTTGACAAGTCCAAATCGACGCTTCATGTATCGATTTGGGGAGAGCCCCCAACGACCCTTTCCAAATCGGCACCTATGAGGAGCCAACTTGGGAGAGAACCGTTGGCAAAATTGCCAACAGTCCTCTTATAGTTCCCCTTAAAAAAACCCCCACCCTCTTCATTTCCTCACAACTCCTCCCATCTCTCTCAATCTCCCCTCATTTCTACTTCTCAATCCTCTCAATTTCTCTCGAGCATCCCTTCCCTCATCTGGATTCCACTATTCTTACTCAAGTAAGAATAAGATTTTGTCATAAACATTTTTCGTAAACATTTTTTGTAGGATTTTTTATCAACAAAGGAGAATTGTTTTTGCAGATATTCAGTTATATCTCTCAATTTCTTATCGGATATTTTTGCTTGCTTTGAAGATACTCGTTATTCTAGGTAAATTTAAATTTATAAATATTATTTTTTATTCTAGCCTTTAAGTTGATGTGCAAATTTAGCTACTATCAAATAAATTTTATTTTTATTTAAATGGGTATTTAGTGTGTTCTATATATTGCAATGTTAGAATAAACAACCCTATTATGGATGTAGATAATGGTTAGCAAAAAATGAATATTAGAACACACTTTAAATTTTAGTTAGAATTTTAAAAAATAAATAGTAATATTATAGAGAAAATTAAATATTGTAATAAATAAATATCTTTGTGTAACATAAATATTCCCATTAATGTATGTGGCATATTTAAGCCTAATAATAAAAAATGAAAACATTACACAATTTTAGAAGAATAGATTAATTTGTATGTTAATTAATTTATTTTATAAACTATTTTTAATATTTACAACTTTAAAAATCTTAAAAAGTATAATATTTTTTCAAAATAATAAAAATTTATGGAATATTTTTACAACAAATATTTTATTGTGGGTTTATGGTAGAAATTCAAAAATTATAAAAACATATGAAAATTCAAAACATATGTTTTATTGTGGGTTAATTGTAGAAATTACTGCTTAGTTTGAATATCGAGCATTGAGAGAGCTGTCAACACAACACTAGATGGATCCGACTTGGACACTGCAGACACCTCCGAGGTCGGACGTTAGATTCCTCGTCTATGTGCTTTTCAAAATTTGAAAATAGTGCACATTTTGTTGATGTTGATTATGTATTAATTTCTACATGATTTTACTATTTAATGTTAAGATCAATTACTTTGTTGAAGATGGAAATAATTAATATTTATATTAGTTTTAGAAATAAATATTAATATAATATAGAACATTAGGTTTTTGATTCAACAACCATTTTTTATCATGTAAATATTTACAATTTAAAATATTACATAATTTTAAAATATCAAACCATTATTAAAAAGTATGTAACTGCAAATTGTCATGCTTTTAAATCAAATCAACTAATCAATCCATGTGTTTTTCCCTTAGATATGACATTTAGCACTGTTCCCGTCTTATTATATTCGGATGGATCTGTTAATGTCTCAGATGGTCACGTAGACTATATCGAGGACAATATGCGTATGATCATATTCCCAGACCAATTAACATACTTTGATCTATTGGACCGAGTTTTCAAAGCCATTGGTATCCCGCTCGATCAATATATCCTCGCATTAACATGTAAGTGGTTGTATGAAGGATCCACATTCTGCGCAATAGCAATTGACGATGATGAATCCACATTCTACACTATTATTCTACCTCCAATTATTGAGAAGAGGAATCCTGGACGTCCAGTACATGGAAGAATTAGAAATGAAATGTGCATGTTGAAGGATATTGAGTATCCTTAAGTGCATCACGGAAGCGTGTTGATTGCATTGTATGCAATCGGAGCAACTAGTCATACTAGATGCTAGATGCGGCGGAAATTAAAAAAATTAAAACTAAAGATGAAACCACATGATCACGAGAACACTTCTCGGATCGTTTCATCAAACCACAAAGTATAAGAAATACCTCTTGAAGCGTGGTTATGATCGCGAGATCCCAAACGAGAGATCCTCCTGTCTCAAGTCCGACCCACAAAGAATGCACTTGCGGGCACGATGATGAGTCGCGTCCTTCCCTCAATCCTTGATGAAAAACCAAGCGTCGAAGGCGAAGGCAAGATGCTCTCCTTCTCAATATGCAAAGTGGACAACCACTTGAGATTGAGAGAGAGCCTAGTCGAGAATGAGAGAGAGAGAGTAGTAGTTTTCTACAACTCTAGATAATGTACTTGGAAGGCTACCCTAGCCCTCCTTTTATATTAGTTTAAGATCCAATGGATCTCAATCCATGGGACACATGGATCCAATGGCTAGGCTTGGTCCATGTAAAATCAATGGCTATAATTATTGTTTGTTACCAACAACATTTATTTATGATTAAATTAAATATATGTTGCAACATTATCAACACATTTTTAATTCAACATAAATAAGTTAGTTGAGAGATTAATCATCATAATAAAATAGAGATAATATTGCCTCCTAAAAACAAGAGGCGTCACCCATGACTTTTTCATGGGTGACAACGCCTCTAAAAATGGTGGCTTTATTTCTCCTTTTTATTATATTACATTATCTCTCAATTATCACAAAAATATCCACCAAATTAATTCCAAATTAATTTGTGAATATTTCAATTATACCATTGAAAATTATGTGAATCAAATTCACAACCCAAACTAATTTGTAAATTACATTTCTAATTAATTAATTAATGTGAATCCAATCCACACTATTAAATAACAAATGCTATTTACATAGATTTTCTCTCTTCAATATATGTATTATAAATCATATTTATAATACACATATATTATGGATAGTATTATCCACATTCTCTAATCCTTGATAATTAAATCCCATTTAATTATCTTAGATAATAATTCTCACAATATGAATCTCATTCATATTATGCTTGATAACTAAATCTAATTTAATCATCAATTCCTTCTTGCTTGGATATGCATTTCATCAAATGAATTATTCTTGAACCCTTTCAAGAATAATGTGCTTTCTCCACAGGTACTTGGAGATAAGGATAGGGCGATTGCATTATTCCATGTATAGTGACTTGGATATTGAGATCATATCTCAAATCCATATCCTACGAACCTCCCACAGATGCTTGATTAAATCAAGACCGCAAATCTAATCTTCTCATTGAATCTGAATCTCATTCAGATCAATGTCCAACACTTGGACTAAGATCGGATTGCTTCTCTACCGAAAGGAGTCACTAAAATCCAGACTTGTTTCATCACTCCCTCGGAATGGAAGCGTCATGGATATACAATCGTTTATGATCACATCGCCCTCAGGTATTCTCAATACCTGTACATCATGCATACTGGATGACCCATGATCAACCCGAAGATCAAGATCAATTTTACACTGTCTTCTTCAGGGTTTAATCATTACGTTTCTCAATCTTGGTCATTAGGAGCTGGTATCGATCATATGATTTCCCAAAGCATATATCATACCTTCAAATTCATGTCATGCTTCCAAAGTACGACGACCATGCATGGAATTTGATCGGTCACAATACCTCATGAGTGATCTCATGTCTTCCGGTTCACAAGTGAACCTGTATGATCCCTTTGAGAGATCGTATTACTCATATACCCTTATATGCACACCAGCTCGTCGGTGTATAGACCTTGGTTAGGTCATCAACCTATTGGTCTGTCAAATGTACATACTCAAACATATGCAATACATATGTCTCCGATCAGAGGATGTGTGCCTATGCTGTGACAGCATTCAACATAGGTCTTAGGTTATCTCAATCCCGTTAAGTCAACCCATTGACCTAACTAATCTGACACCTCCGAATCACTATTCCCATGCAGAGGACCTGCATCGAGAGGTCGGTCAGATATCAGTCTATGTGAGAAAGGATTGCCATCTCCTACTCAGGCTGGAGATCTTCACTTGACAATCATTTGACGGTGCTTGATGAGTCCTCTATCTAACTCCTTAGATATTCATCCAAACACCAGCCTCTACGATTCATTTAATGAATCAACAACTATATGATCATCAAGCTGGCCATGGTACATAACCCTAATTGTACAGAGGGACCTTATAGTGCATTCATTCATATAATTTCAGAAAGGGAGTGAAACATCAATAACTTTTATTGATAAACATAAATACTACAATAACATTTATTGTAAGAAAGGTTCGCCCAGGGCTTACATGTCTAACACATGTGACAAAAATTATATAAAATCTGCAAGCAACTGGGTCACAATGGATTAGGTTGTCAATGAAGAAACTAAGAACTATTACGACCAAAATTGTGTAACCGCATTTTAATGTGCAATGAATATTTTCTTTGTAAAAGAATTTAATTTAGTTTGTAATTTTTTAGTAACATAATGGTTGGTTAAATATAGATGGCACACATAGATAGAATACCTGGTCCAGTAGATGCATCGGTGTTGTACGTGCAAAGTGAGCACCGGTTTTCACAACCTAACAACACAATAAGTAATTAAATAAGATTTATAATTTCCATTGGGAAAAAGTTGCACAAGCTATGTTTTGAACTGTTGTATTTTTTAGATTCTATTTGTAGAATCTAATGAGTTGCTCAATAGTATTTTTTAGAAGAAGAGTGCAGTGATAAAACGACTGTTAAAATTATCACGATTCTCATTTGTGGTGAACATGAGATGGCTATAGATGGATCATTTGTTGTTGACTAGTTTACTAGAGCGACGGCGACCTGAGACCCATACTTTTCACATTCGATTTGACGAAGCGACTGTTACATTGTAGGATATGGGATTGACCAGTGGGTTGAAAATTGACAGTCATCTTGTTACTAGTCCCGATGTTCCGACATGGGGATGGTGAAGGATATGGGAAGATCCTTAAGCACATCATGGAAGCGTGAGGATCGCATCGTATGCTATCGGGAGCACTAGTCACACTAGTTTCTCGATGCAACAGAATTTAAAAAATTTTAATGTAATGAAACCACATGATCCAAGAATATCTCTCGAATCGATTCATCTAAACCACAATAGGTATTAAGGTTACCTATTGAAGCGTGGTTGCGATCGAGTCTCTAAACGAAGAGACATCCTGTCTTAAGTCCGATCTGACGGAGGAGACGCTTGCGAGCAAGTTGATGAAAATCGTGCTCCTGGTAATCCATGTTGATGATCCAAGTGGTGAATCTCTTGATCTCGTTACACGAGATCCATCATCTTCTTCATGAGAAAGGCACATCGAAGGAGACAGAGATCCACGAGAAGTCATTTCGACGACATAACAACGGTGTGATGACGACGACGACTCTTTAAGGCTCTAAGGTGGACAACCACAATGAGAGGGAAAGAGAGATACTTGGCATGTGGAGAATGAGAGATAGAGAGAGCAATTGTTGAAGTTCTATTTCGAAGAGCAAGGGGTGCCTGCCTCTTTTTATATAGGGTTTGAGATTGATTTGTGTTTCTTTCAATGACCATGATGTTGTTGTAAAAACACCACATTAATTAATTTAATTCAGATTAATATATATTGATAGTGATATCCATATTATTCTTATCCATGATAATTAAATCACATTTGATCGTCTTGAATATTTATTCTCATGTGCTCAAATAATATGAATCACATTCACATTATTGACATCTTTGATAATTAAATTACATTTAGTTATCTTAGATAGCTGCCCTTATAATATAAATTAAATTCATATCATTCATGATAATTAAATCACATTTAATTATACATTTTCTTAATGCTCGGATACATATATCAACATTGAAATTATCCTGAACTCTTTCAAGGATAATGCGCTTTCTCCGCAGATACTTGGAGATAAAGACATGGCGATTGTATTATTCCACGTATAATGACTTGGACATTGAGATCACATCTCAAATCCATATATTGCGGACCTCCCAAAGATGCTTGATTAAATCAAGGCCGTAGATCTAATCTTCTCATTGCATCTGAATCACATTCAGATCAATGTCTAACATTTGAACCAAGATCATATCACTTCTCTATGAAAGGAGTCACTAAAATCCAGACCTGTTTCGTTACTCCCTCAGAATGGAAACATCATGGTTATACAATCATTTATGATCACATCACCCTCAGGTATTCGTAATACATGTACATCCTGCATATTGGAAGACCCAGAGTAAACTTGAAGTATTAGATCAATTTTACATTGTCTGCTTCAAGGTTTTATCATTAAGTTTCTCAATTTACTATTGGGAGTTGGTATCGATTACATGCTTTCCAAAAGCATATATCATACCCAGGTGTTGATCATATACTTTCCAAAAGTATATATCAAACCTACAAATTCAGTCAAGCTTCCAAAGCAAGGTGACCGCGTGCAGAATTCGATCCTCCTAATATCTTGGGAGTGAGCTCAAGTCTCCCGGTTCAGTAAACGAACCTGTATGATCCCTTTGAGAGATCGTATTACTCATATACTCTTGCATGCACACCAACACGCTGGTGCATAGACCTTGGTTAGGCCATCAACCTATTGGTCTGCCAAATATACATACTTAGACATGTAGTAACACATCTGTCTCCGGTCAGAGGATGCGTGCCTATATTGTGACATTATAAGACATAGGACTTTGGTTATCTCGATCTTGTTGAAACTCTTTGACCTAATTTATCTAACACCTCTGAATCTCTATTCCTATAGACCTGCATCAAGAGGTCAGTTAGATATCATCCTTTAGAGAAGGATTGTCATTTCCTTCTCAGGCTGGAGATCCTCTCTTAATAATCATTTGACGGTGCTTGATAAGTCCTCAATCTAACTCTTTAGATATTCATCCAAGCACCAGCCTCTATGATTCAATAATTGAATCAACAACTATATGATCATCTAGATGGCCATGGTACATAACCTTAATTGTACTAAGGGACCGATGAAAGGGGATTGAGTCAAGGTCGTGTCTTTCCACAAGGCGGTCAGAAAACGTCGGGTTCACAGTGAAATGGTTCGCCGGAGCTGAGCTCCGACGAACTACGAATCTATCTAACTACACTATTTAGCTAATTCAAACACGAAAATAAAATGCAAAGAATAAATCCTACGACTAATTCTAAGCTATTGACAGTAAAAGGAGAAACTCGACCTGGGTTTTAGCCAAGGAGCATGGCGATCGCCGGAGCGCCGTTGTGGGTGCAGCTCCCACCTCCTCCGACCGATTCAAGGCGCCAAACCCCCCTCCCCCGTCACGAGGAAGCCTCCAGGACCGAATACGAGGAAGGGAGAAGAACAAAAACTGACCAAATTCGCGAAGGAGGACGAAGCTGTTTATTTATAAACATCACAAGGCACCCTTATTGACCGGCTAATATCAAAGAATCTGATGTGTTTACAAGCAATCTAAGGACTCGGTGTGAATCATGATGGTCCTGGGAGAAATTTTCGTGAAGAGATCGAAGGTGATTGAGTGATGTATCGAGCGCGAAAAATGCAAGAAAATCGGGGATTCACCAGGTCTGACGGGTCAGATACACGGATGGGACAGTTGACCAGAGGTCAACGGTCCGCCACCCCTGATTGGTCCACGTAGGGTGCTAAAGGACAAAACATTGGTTTTATTCAAAAATAATTAATCTAAAATAGTAAATGATTTTATTATTTTTCGAGTATAAAATAAAAAATGTTTATTATTTTATGTAGTATTTTAATATGATTTTTATTTATTTTTTTGGTTTGATTTATTAGTAATAATTTTTATGAGTGTGTTTGTAGGTATATTCCTCTATGTTTTGTGCATTTCTATTTTTGCTTTGTATATATTATTTTATTATTTTATTTTCTTATTTTATATATTTATACCTTATTTTTGTAAATATAAATATATTTTTATTTGATTTTTATGAGCTTACTTGCACCTTTAAATAAATAGATTTATATATTGTATGGGTATAGGTACAGGTATTTTGCCTATGTTTTGTATATTACTTTTTATTTTTCATTTTCTTGTTGGTTTTATTTTGATTTTGATGTACACCTATATTATACGTAGTTTGTATAAAATTATAAAAATATGAATTTGTAAAAATAATAAGTAATGAATAAATTGAATATTTTAATCAGTATTATGTACAATAGGGGCCCTAAAACCTAACTTTCAAACCGTAGATCCGCAAAATATGAAACCACCCTCATTAAATAGCTCTTGAAAAGTTATATACAATTAGAGATGATTTTGCCATGTTTTGAATTTTATTTGAAAGATATGGGTCTGGGAAGTTTGGTTTTTGGCTTTTTATTCTGAGTATAAAGTGTACACTGTATAATATTTTTGTACAAACTCAATTTTATATTTTTACTTACATTATTATCTACAAATTTCATGTACAAAGTTTATTGATTAGATGAATAAATAATGTATAATAAAATAGGTGTCAAAAATGCATAAATCAAGAATGAATAAATGAGGTATTTATTGTATTTTTGGCCCTTATCTCCCCCTACTTTATTCCTTGTCGACCAATTCCATTCTAGACTTGGTCTCGGGGTTAGGGTCATAAAATATTTGCAATATTTTATTCCTTTTTCTTTTCTTCTCTTTATTCTATAATTTTGGCATTAAAAACCTTATTTTATATACAAATAAATACAATAAATAATGGATGTTATGATGTACAAATTGATGCTATTTACATGCATTTGTTGTAGTTTTTAAGACCAAAATGATAGAATAAAGGTGATGAAATGGAGATTCATCACCCCCCTATACTTTCCTTTGCTAGTCCCTAGCAAATACTTATGCAATAAGTGAAAAAAGAATAAAGAATAAGAAGAAAAGAAAAGGCAAGAATACAAAATTTAAAGAATAAATTGAATTGATCATGATTTTTAAACTTATCTATAAAAAATCAAAGTTTGGAGCACAGGTTAGACCTTGGTGTGAAAATGTGTGTGGAACCTGGTCGGGAACCAAATTTAAAACACAACATCCTTCGAGAGTCACAAAACTCGGTTCAAATCTCCTCAATAGCCAGGTCAAAACTTTCCTACATCATACGCAAACCCTTATGACCATGAAGCTGACTTGTACGGTATAAGTGATAGTAGCTCTCCCCAACTGAAATGACCAAGGGATTGACTTCTCCAGAATGACAACCCAATGATTCCCTAATCCAGCACTCTGCCCTCGAGGAGTGGGGAATTCCCTTCTAAGTTCAAGTGGCATGCAACTCAAGAGGAGGAGGTAGAGAAATGAATGGACAGTAACCACTGTAGCTACCTATCCTGGGATGCAAGACCAGTGTAGTCAAGTCATCCAGCTGCAGGCTCACATGGTATAACTATGATGCTCAAGCTTGCTTCTATACAACGTATATACATAATCCGGCAGGCACTCTATTTTTTTTATTTATTTACAAGCCTGTCCACTTTTTTGGAGTTTTTTTTCTTTTCTTTTTTTTTTTATTTTTTTCAACATACTATTTACAATAGCATTTACATAAGGACTTTTTCCTCTTGAGCTAGAAGACTATCCCTCTTTTGAAGCTTTATCGCAACCCACACTCCTGTCATTCGACTTCATTGAAACTGGACCAGGTTGGGGTGCACTTCCCTCCCTAGACAAGGACGAATGTTTCCACCGGTGTGCGTCTCAGACTGGCAAATCCATCCCCCTCACCATTCCAACTGAGTGGAATCAAGAGAAAGGTGCAAGTGTCCAAGTTAGGTCACGACCGACAAGAGTCATGCGTGTGTCTCGAAATGTTCTATTTAGTTAGTTGAGGTGACTTGAACCCAACCCTGATTTCTCAAAGAATTAAGTCTGAATAGAACTGAAGTACCTTAAACCTAGTTCCAATAAGTTTCCAGTGCAGTTAGGTGCGGTAAGGTCCAACCAAGCTCCAATCTTCGACTTTATTGGACTAGTTCAATCATCAAACTCAATCAAAGAATATGAATGCTATGCAAATGCTATGTACAACGATGCAAAGAATGATGTAGTTTTTTTTCAAAGAATTTTGAAAACAAAGAGAAAAATTTTTACACAAAGAATTTTTGCAAATAAGATAATTTTGGCACTCAAAGTATAAAATATGTATAACTATTTACACGGACGTGTAGCCTTATTTTACAAGATTTAAGAATTTTAAAGATTTTACAGGTTTTAATAAAGTTAGTCATTTAGGGTATATTTATACAATTTATAAAGAATTTATATTTTATTCCTATTTCAATGATACATTCATTCCTCAAATTTATTTGAAAACAAATTTTGAAAACTATAGTACACAATAATTTTGCGAACTTTTACAATCATTTGAAAGTCATTTTGCAAAGATTTTTCACACGGTATATATACAATTTTCAAAATCATTTGCAAATCAGTTTCCAAACTTTTATTTCACACAAAGAAAGAATTTCTGCAATCAAAATGTTTTTACAAAGGTTGAAAACATTTCACAAAAAGTTGTCCAAACGGTTCACATCATTTTTCAAATCATTTTGCAAAAATATTTTTAACCTGATTTATTAATCAGTAAATACAAAAACAATTTAAGGAATGGCTATTGTTTATTAATGGATTATGTGTTTATATATACAGTATATTTAGCCATATTTATTATGAAGGTATGAGTTATGGATAAAGTATATACATAGTATATACGACCCCCCCTATACTTAGCATGAGCTATATCCTCATAGGTCGAGAAGAGAAAGAGAAGACATAACTCATACTGAGTATAGAAAAGTCTATACTACAACGACTGACGAAAGAATGAAGATATAAATGAATAAGAAGGTGACCTTCCCCCCCTATACTTAGGATCAAATAATCCTAAGTATAGGAGACTGTACACAACGCAGGGAGGGTCACAGGCGAGAATAAACAAATGAAAGAATGAACGAATCAGGGGTGCAACCCCCCTATACTTAGGACAAAGTACATCCTTAGTACAGGAAACTGACACAAAGGGGCAACACCTTTTATGTAGATAGTGAAAAGTAAAAGAAGAAAAGACGAAAAGATAGATATATACAAATAGATGAAAAGATCTTGGAGAATGTACATCACTCCCCCTATACTTAGGGTAAAAGATCCCCAAGTATAGGTAACAACAGGAGTGACAAAACAGGACATAGAACAACGTGGTGTGTACCCCCCTATACCTAGGACAAGGTACGTCCTAGGTATAGTCACAAAGATATGGCGATAGATCTGGGGCACACATAACATTCGGGAGAAGGAAGGAATAGAAGACAAAACACCTATATACAACTAGCACATAGTGTGAGATACATGACGGTATCTGGTAAGAGACTACCATGCTCTCGTTGTCGTCTCCCTGTGAGAACGAGGACGCAGTCAGAAGGTAAAAATACACCCGAATATGCAATAAAGTGGGTGTTAGCTATCAGGGACAAACCGATCGGAAAGTAAAGCAGGGACTAGTAGCGTAAATATGATGATCGACTCATAAGGAGTGAATGAGTGAGCGGAGCTGATACCGTAAGACGCGGAAGAAGAGAGAGCAGTACAGACTCCTCCAAGTCAATCAAGGTCTCAAACAGATATGAAAATTGAAGGACATGAGACTTTGTGATGTCCGATGGTCATAGAGTCAGAAAGTCAAAGGACTACACCGAACACAAGATATGGCTCAACCCTACGAGGGTCCTCAAGGCAAGAAGAATGAGAGAATAATCGGAAGATTCGGCCCTGTGCTCCAACAGAGAGGAGACACAACCAGGGAGGAGACCGAGTACAAAAACCCACAAACTCGACTTCGTGCTCCAACAGATAGGAGACACCAGCAGTGAAGCCGAGTACCTAAAGTATAATGTACTCTCCTGCAGAAAACCCTCGGGGAGTAGTACATGCTAAGCAATGAATAATCAGAACAGAAGCTCGGCCTTGTGAGGGTCGTCAAGGTGAGCGGGCTCAAAGGAGCTGGATCCGTTAGACGGATCATAGAAACGGTCTCGGTAGACGATAGATCGGCTACCAGCAGAAGAGATCGACAAATCAAGAAAGTGTGGCAGCGTCTCGCAGATAACCCTCGAGGAGTGCACTGCCAACTGAGCAGGGAATAATCAGAGAAAGATGGCTCATCCTTGCGAGGATTGTTAAGGATAGCAGACTCAAAGGAGTCAAGTCAGGCGGGTCCCAAGATCCAGCAGATCGGGTATTCATCAAAGCAATGGGGACCAAAAGCATATCAGACAACTCAGCTCCGTGCTCCAACAGATAGGAGACACAACCAGCAAGGGGAACCGAGCGTAAAGAATGCGTCGTATTTTCCTGCAGATAGTCCTCGGGGAACAATGCAAACTAGGCAGTGAATAGTCAGATCAGATCTTGTCCTTGCGAGGGTCGTCAAAGAGAGAGGACTCAAAGGAGTCAATCATAAAGGTCTCGATAGGCGATAAATCACCGATCAGTAGAAGAGACCTCATAATCTAGAAAGGTGTCATGGGCTCTCGCAGATAACCCTCGGAGAGCATTATGAACTAGGAATGGAATAATCAGAAATGTAACACTCAGCCTTGCGAGGACTGTCAAGGAGAGAAGACTCAAAGGAGTCGAGTACATTGGCCTCGTGCACTGACAAATCGGACACACAATCAGGATGGAGGCTGAATAGTCATATCAGACGACACGGTTTCGCACCACAACAGAGTGGCAGTGCAGGAAGTGAGTGAAACCGATCGTAAAGAATGTATCACATGCTCCCGCAGATAGTCCTTGGGGAGTCATGTAAGCTAAGGTCAAGGAAATCTTGGGAATGCTGGCAAGTCATCTCAGGTCCTCAAAAGCATTCAATCTTCCGGAGGGCATAAGATCATGTGAGGGAGCAAATAATCAAGTCGATCACAAAACATCCCTCGGGTCAATCAAATCTGGCTGAGATGGCACAACTCAAAGTGCCATAGGTGGATAATAGAATCAGGAGATCGGGGACGAATCAATAATGAAGATGAGAGATCATGTGGTTTCCAATCATCTTCACCATGAAGCATATATCAAAGATAGTCTATCCATTCCAGAAATCAAAGACGGATGAAACCTCAAAATAGATCGATCAGTAGAAACATCATGATATCATCCTCAAATCACTGAAGCACATCACAACCTCAATCCGTTGTACGAGATCTAAATCCTCAATAAAGAATCACACCTGATGATCACGCGTCATCAAAGTCTTCAATAAGCTCCTATGCACGTATCGATCATCAAATCGACCGAGAGTATGGGTATCAATCTCAACATACTCAAAGCAAGCCCGAATTACTCCAATAATATCTATAAAGAAAGAATCCTTGATGCGGGTTATCTCTAAAAGAGCAGCGATCCTAGGTAAAAGAAGAGATGATATGGGGGACACGAGGAGGGTGGGCAATAAGAGGAACACAAAGGTCGGGCGGAGTTGATTGAGCGCAAACGCGAATATCATGACTTAATGCGAATGAGTAGGTATATGTATAAGCGAGGTAGAGAGACTCAAATATGAAAAATGCATGACTCACACGGACGGGGACGATAGCTCAAAGGTAACGTGCAAATGGAATCCAAGTCACAATCAATACACAAAGCAAACCCCTGATTCACCTACTCAACACCGTGAAGACCGAGATGTGGTCTTTTTATCTTGTCGCTTTTAGAGTTAGGTGATCATAAAAAGTTGCACACACTGAATTTAGGCATTGGGATTGGGGTACTAATCCTTAGCGTGTACGTAGAAATAAAATGCTCAAATAAGGAGGGGGTTGCTCTCCCCAAGATAAGGAATCCATTATATTTTATTTTTAGGTCTAATAGAGTTAGAAATCCCGGTTTTATTTTCGTTATCTCTTTTTTTGGATATTTTCAATGCACGTGCCTATCGAGGTTCCAATTCCCATTAAGCATCCTAGGTTGGCAAAAATAGAGGGAGAAGGTCAGAAAAGCCATGTAAGTCGGAAATCGATGATGCATGCTAAGTAAGAAGACTTACAGTGCCTCCAGCTCTCTCCATGCGGGATGCAAGACAGAATTAAAACATGTGCTACATGAGATGCAATCCATGAAATCGCCCTAGGATAGTAACTGCTATTATCGTGAAGCACCAAATGTTGGTTATTCAAAGTTAAACCCTAAAGTACGATCTTGGAGATGTCTCGGTGCACGCTACAACGGGTCCTACCTGCGCTGTATGACGTCTCTCACGGCGTACGGGTTCGAAATTAAATAACCAATAATTATTAATTTGACTAAGTCCAGAAGCGCATCTATAGGTACGGGCACATATATTAGGGGCTTTGGACTTTAATCTATCGGCAAGCAATTCCTAAGCTAGGGCTCATTCACACAAAATAATAAAAATAAAATAAAAAAGGAAAAAGTATTAAAACCGTCGAGGCCCCCAAGGAAAAAATCCCTCGGGCACTGGACCTCGGGAAGTCGGAGCGTCGGAGAGTCCTGTATTATTACAATTGTAGGGTCACTCTCTCACATAAATATACATAAATAATAAGTAATGCAAAAATTAGACTGCCTTCCAAAATTCTCCTCCATCTGCCTTCGATGCTCTCTCATGTTGGCAGGTGTAGAAGAGCCAACTCCACCTCACTCGGGTGCATCGGACTTCCTAGGAATTCCTCCTTCCCTTGGCGGTCCCTCGCATCGAAGACAAATAAAGAAGAGGGTCAAAACAGTCACAATAATATCAATAGTGCAAATAATCAAATAAATGTGGATAGAGCGAAGAATCAAATAAATAATAAGCATCCCAAACGACGTTGCTCCCCGACAACGGCGTCATCTGGTGAAAGGGGATTGAGTCGAGGTTGCGTCTTTCCACAAGGCGGATCGACAGTCGCTGAGGTGGCCTTAGACAGAATCCCATTCGATCAGCAATCAACCCACAATAATAAATCAAGCAATTAAATCTCAAAAATGTGGAGTTAAAATTTAGTATAACTCTACATGCAAATGTGTATAGGTGTAAGCATGTGTAGAGGTCGAACACTGGGAGCAAACGGCTGGGGGCAGAAGTATGCACACAATTATCCAATTCTCTTCTTGTCCATGTTATTGTTTTTGTGGGTTTTTGATTTTATATAATTTTTTATTTTATTTTTGTTTTATATTTTTGTATTTGATTTTTAATTTTTTGATTTTATATTTTCTTTTTATATTTCTATATTTTTCTATTTTCTTTTTCTTTTAATAAAGATATAATACATAAGAAGGAATATATATACTATAGACAAGAGAGGGGTAAAAATAGGGAAAAATATTCAAAATACAGTAAATAAAATATTTTTGTGCTTTTTATATTTTTCTAATATTTTTGTGATTTTTCTAGATTTTTCATATTTTTTTGGTATTTTTAATGTCAAAAATACTAAAAATAGTGAATAAAGGTTGCTGCACGAAATTAAAATGAGGGTGAAAAATACTAAATAATGTCCAAAATTCCTCAAATTAATTTTAAATCAAAGATAATAGAACAGAGGAAATAGGAAATAAGGATTATATTTTTAGGATTTTTTAGGAATGTTTAATATTTTATGAAGGATTTTGGGGTTTTATAATTTTTAAGAGTTTTCTTTTGTAATTTTTAGTGATTTTTGGTCTGAAGCTAAAATAAACTAAAACACATGAAAGATATTTTTTTTGGAATTTTTCAAAAATATTTTAAAATTTTATGTATTTTCTAATGCACACAATGCTGAAAATGCATGCTTTTGAATTTTTATAAATATGAAAATGCAATAAAAATGCAAAATAAAAATATGGCGTGATAATACAATGCAACAGGAACCTATTGTATTTTTTGATGATTTTTGTAATTTTATAGATGCATGCAATAAATTGGGAAAGCAAGAAGAAATTCCAACCCTAGCAGGGGTATTTTTGCAATTAAAAATAAAGAAAGGATGTTCTGTGCAAAAATCCCAGCAGACTAAACATTTATTAAATATTTTAGAACCTTTTTGCAATATACAAAACTGCCAGGGTAATAAGTGCAAAATTTACAACACATCACGTGGGACATCACATGACTCGGCTGGGAAGGACCTCCGTGTAATATCCAGCTAATACAGAGAGTTCTATGCAAAAATCCCATTTTATTTACAACTTGAAACTTATTTTATAGAACTAAGTAATAAATACAAAAATACAAGGGGCTAAAGGTGCAATTTACCCCTTAAGGCGCTGGATCGGACGACGATGAGGCTTTCACTTATCCACGTGTCGTTCATCCAACGCTTCGTACCGGTTCGTTGTTGGACGCACGAGATTAGATCATCCGAGATGATCCGACGGTTGAAATGTTGTATCATCCAACGGCTGTGCTTCGATCTGGGACGTCTCCTTCATCCAACGGCAGGGGAAGAGGCTGGAAGAACGGCGAAGAAGTGTCGCCTGGGTGATCTTCTTCCGACGAGATCTCGCTCCCCTGCCGGTCTCTGCTGCTCCAAAAGGTCCCTCTGGCTTCCTGGAAGGTGGCTCTATCGGCTGGAGGTGTTGGATGGGACAGAGGTCGACCGGAGCTCCTCCGCGAGGTCGGGGAAGGTTTGGAGCTCCAAGTACCTCCGACGACTCTTGATTTCGACTCCTAACGTTGTACCGTACGCCTAACCTGCCTAGGAAGATCACACGGCTCGAGGCGATGCTCCTCGGCCTGGGGTTTGAAGCTGTTAGCGTAAAAGGAGGTGGGTGGCGAAGCTTCCGGCGGGGTGGAGGAGTTGAAGCTTCGATTCGCGGATCCAAGAGAGATCCAGTTGGTCAAAGGTGGCTGGGAGATGAAGAAAATGGCAAGGAACGAAATGGAGTGGAATTGGTGGTCTGAAAATGTCGGGAACATAGTGAAATGGTTCACCGCAGCTGAGCTCCGACAAACTACGAGTCTATCTAACTACACTATTCAGCTAATTCAAACACGAAATAAATGCAAGGAATAAATCCTACGAACTAATTCTAAGCTAATGACAGTAAAGGAGAAGCTCAACCTGGGTTTTAGCCAAGGAGCATGGCGATCGCCGGAGCGTCGTCGTGGGTGCGGCTCCCACCTCCTCCGACCGATTCAAGGCGCCAAAACCCCCCCTGTCACGGGGAAGCCTCCAAGACCGAATACAAGGAAGGGAGAAGAATAAAAACTGACCAAATTTGCGAAGGAGGACGGAGCTGTTTATTTATAAACATCACAAGGCACCCTTATTGACCGACTAATATCAAAGAATCTGACGTGTTTACAAGCAATCTAAGGACTCAGCATGAATCATGATGGTCATGGGAGAAATTTTTGTGAAGAGATCGAAGGTGATTGAGCAACGTATCGAGTGCAAAAAATGCAAGAAAATCGAGGATTCAGCAGGTCTGATGGGTCAGATACGCGGATGGGACAGTTGATCAAAGGTCAACATTTCGCCGCCCCAGATTGGTCCACGTACGACGCTAAAGGACAAAACAGGGGTTTTATTCGAAAATAATTAATCTAAAATAGTAAATGATTTTATTATTTTTCGAGTATAAAGTAAGAAATGTTTATTATTTTATGTAGTATTTTAATATGATTTTTATTTATTTTTTGGCTTGATTTATTAGTAGTTAATTTTTATGAGTGTGTTTATAGGTATATTCATCTATGTTTTGTGCATTTCTATTTTTGCTTTGTATATATTATTTTATTTTCTTATTTTATATATTTATACCTTATTTTTGTAAGTATAAATATATTTTTATTTGATTTTTATGAGTTTATTTGCACCTTTAAATAAATAGATATATATTGTATGGGTATAGGTATAGGTATTTTGCCTATGTTTTGTATATTACTTTTTATTTTTCATTTTCTTGTTGGTTTTATTTTGATTTTATGTACACCTATATTATAGGTAGTTTGTATAAAATTATAAAAATATGAATTTGTAAAAATAATAAGTAATGAATAAATTGAATATTTTAATCAGTATTATGTATAATAGGGGCCCCAAAACCTAACTTTCAAACCGTAGATCCGCAAAATATGAAACCACCCTCATTAAATAGCTCTTGAAAAGTTATATACAATTAGAGGTGATTTTGCCATGTTTTCAATTTTTATTTAAAAGATATGGGCCTGGGAATTTTGGTTTTTTATTCTGAGTATAAAATGTACACTGTATAATATTTTTGTACAACTCAATTTTTTATTTTTATTTACATTATTATCTACAACTTTCATGTACAAAGTTTATTTATTAGATGAATAAATAATGTATAATAAAATAGATGTCAAAAATGCATAAATCAAGAATGAATAAATGAGGTATTTATTGTATTTTTGGCCTTTATCTCCCCTTACTTTATTCCTTGTCGACCAATTCCATTCTGGACTTGGTCTCAAGGTTAGGGTCATAAAATATTTGCAATATTTTATTCCTTTTTCTTTTCTTCTCTTTATTCTATAATTTTGGCATTAAAAACCTTATTTTATATACAAATAAATACAATAAATAATGGATGTTATGATGTACAAATTGATGCTATTTACATGCATTTGCTGAGGTTTTTAAGGCCAAAATGATAGAATAAAGGTGATGAAATTGAGATTCATTAGGGACCTATTATGACAATTAGTTATTCTTCCAGATCAGGGAATGATATATACAACAACATTTATTGCATAATGGCTCGTTGTGGGCTCGCATGTCCAATAGATGGGATGCACTATGTTTGAATCTGTTAGGTGTTATACATACTCGTATAAAGAGTAGTAAATTGAAACTATCTTGGATGCATGAGGCCTTCTTTAATCATGATGATCCGCTACTGGATATCAAAGATGAATAGGAAGCAACACGTATGGTTGTACTTATTTTTTGTCATATAGGATGCAATGTTCTTGTAGATAGCAGCGGAGATATGGTGCCGCTAAGGTAACCATTTTTAATCCTAAAAACCAAGTTCTTAAATGTTAACGAGTCCACATTAATAACACTTCATTTATTTTGATAGATACCTTCTCCATTTACATGAATTAGAAGAATGCACTCAATTTGCGTAGGATGTTGTTGCTTTAGCACACATGTATTCTGAGTTGGATAGGGGTGCAAAGATTGGCACGTCAAGGATTTATATATTCTTTATAGTTTTGCAGGCATGCAGTTATTCTATATATCTCGAGTTTTTGATTGCATTGTCTCGATTTATGTCACTTAACATTTCAATATTCGGGTTTGGACATGTGGGCATCTTCATATAGGAAGGGCATTAGTGAGAACTGTTACATGGATCCACGAAAGATCATTCATCTTAAAATGGATAGGTGTACGAAGTTTTAAGAAGAATATTCAAACCACAACACTTGTATTTTACCGTAACGAGTTAGATATGCAACAAGTTCATCAGGTAAATATTCAAAAGTTTTCCATGTTGAGTAAATGATTATATGTATTTTTTAACGAATGTAAATGAATTGGATGCCCTACGTCGAGGAAGAAATAAGTATGTTTGGATGATTAGAGTATCACTTATTTGTTATGATGTGGTAGCTATGCATCTATCAAATCGTGATATACGTCAGCTTGGAATGTGACAACATATCCTTGCCTCTTTGAGAGGATAAACATCATCTCTTGACGCAACAAACACGAAGTACCGACATCTTAAATTAGTCTACTCTACATAGACCATACATAGATCGCGAGGAGGATAGAGAGCAAGGAGTATTTTTTAGCACAGTGATGCAAACAATGATGTTTACATGAAATGGTATTGGAGAGGAAATGGATCCAGACTCAAATTCCAACTCTTAGAATAGCTTACCAACCATAGGGGCCAATAGAAAGATGTATGTTATTTGGAACGATTCTTATTATTTTTTTACTATTCTTTTAACTTATTGATTCATAAATTAAATAGGTGGATACGATTCTGTCTAGAAGGACCCATCTTGATGAAATTATAAGAACAACAGATTTGACATCGACTATAAAGGCATAAGTTGAAGATAAGATTACATTTTTTATGAGACAAAAACATGTTATTATTAATGTATCCAATCTATATCAATAAACATGTTATCATTAATGTATCCAATCCAACAATATGAACAATGGAACATGCCAGCATAAAAGTAACATACTATTGGGGCATCAGGTTGCATTAATTTTTTGATGTAGCTTTAGATTTACTTAATCCTCTTTTAGTCGAATAAATTCTAAATTATATGATACAAATCTTTTAGCTATGACCCATGCATGATATAGTGGAGAGGGGTCTCAACAACAACATGTAGCTTTTGAGAGTTCATGTATAATAAAATTCGCTATTTAATTATCTCAATAACTTAATTTAATGGTCATTTTTTATCATTTTTGATAAAATGGAAAACTTTTAGATATGAGTTATGCCAGATATAGTGG
The DNA here is from genome assembly GCA_037367405.1 of Ottelia alismoides. Taxonomy (NCBI): domain Eukaryota; kingdom Viridiplantae; phylum Streptophyta; class Magnoliopsida; order Alismatales; family Hydrocharitaceae; genus Ottelia; species Ottelia alismoides. Next base: position 812,131 of record JAZKJV010006370.1, on the reverse strand, counting down.
ACAAGGGTTGTCACAAGAGCAACCAACTATTGAGACTTCACGTTGTGATATTTTCTTGTCTATTTATCTCAACTCAAGTTTGATATTCATAGATATTTAATAAAAAGTAAATCTTTTAGGTATGAGTTATGTGGGTTGCATCGGGAAAGCATTGTCATAAGAGAAACCAAATTTTGGAACTTCAGGTTATACCCCTTTATGAAATTATAACATTCTCACAATTAATCTTTGATTTATGTGATTATTAATATGAGGTAAATCTTTGAGGTATGAGCTACATACGATATAGCATAGTAAGCTCGCAATATGATCAAGCAGGCTTTGCATGTTCAGGTTGAAAATTTTTTTTAGTTGCAAGACTCTATCCCTAAAGTGATTTTTATCTTATGAGATATTTAATTTAATATAATTATTTCAATGCCTATAGAATGTGTAACAGCTTTGAGTCAATCACAATTTGCAGGATCGATATTTGTTGGTCCTTCAAGTCAATTTGACTTTGGATCTTCTCAGGTCACACAACCTACTCAAGATAATTCAGAAGCTCTTCAATCCGAAATATTTACCAATATCCATGAAGATGAGTCAGCCAACCTTGAGAGACAATACTTAATATCTCCATGATAATACCACCACAACCTCTAGAGCTACCTCAAAGACCATCGGTAGGAGTAAGGATTAACGAGCCCATACCATCAGAACCACCCCGGCAGTAAACAAGTATAAGAAGCACAAGAGATCGTGTTTCTCATGCATTAGAACCTCCACAGAAGTCATTATCTAGGTCACATCCTCGTGGGCATGCATCAACACATTCAGAACGGAATATCTAGAAGAAGAAGAAGAAGAAAAAGACAATGTGTGAAGATAGCCACAAGACGATTCACAAGACGAAGAACGACAATGGCAAATGAAATGACAAAGGAGGAGGCCTAAAGGATTTATTAAAGATATGGAACCTATAGAATATTATAAATTAGTTTATATTATTTTATGAAAAATTGCAATACCTTTATGATTTTAATAAAATTATCTGCATTTTTTTCTAAAGGATAAATATTATAATATGAAATGTTGAGCTAATGTATGTCATGGTCAATGTCTTCATATCGAATTTTCATTGATTATAAACTAGAGATCAAAACTTATCAAAATTTAATGTCTTGGACAATGTATTGCTCACTATTTTTGAAATCACATGGTGAATGTCTTTAGTTTATGTATATTACAAGATATTGAATAATAGATATTCTACACTAAAATCATAGATAAAGGATCATATAAGACACTACAAGGAAAACAAGTTGTGGCTACAGAATTATGCCCACGGATGTACCACATAATTGGGCTCTGACCACACCACGTCGTGGCCAGTAGTCGTAGCTACAATTCTCATTGCGAGAGTTCTCTAACCACGAATATGTTGTGGCCACTACAATTGACCACAAAACTTGTTGTAGCCACAACTCTTGTATGAATATCCTCTTTAGATATTTGAAGACTTTGGCCACGGAGTTGTATTTATGAGAAACTAGTGGCCACACAATTATCGTGGCCACATTCCGTGACCACAACTCATTTTTCTTATAGTGAGAGGGTCAAAAATAAACGTACAACAATTAAAAATAGAGAGGCAGTTATACTTATTACTTGTATAAATAAGTACAATAATTTAAAAAATGGTATAAAATTGTTATAGTTATTACTTGCATAAATAATCACTACAAGAAAAATGAGTTGTGGTCACGGAATGTGGCTACGGAAACTTGTGACCATGATAATCGCGTGGCCACTAGTTTCTCGTAGCTACAATTATGTGACCAAAGTCTTCAAATATCTAAGGAGGATATTCATATACGAGCTGTGGCCACGACAAGTTCTATGGTCACTTGTAGTGGCCACAGTATATTCATGGTTAGAGAACTCTCGTGACGAGACTTGTAGCTACGGTTATGATGAATCTCCATTTCATCACCTTTATTTTTAAATGTATATAAAATATTGTTTTTAATACCAAAATTATAAAATAAAGTGTTGGACGTGGGAGCCCACAACGAGCCATTATGCAATAAATGTTATTGCAAATATCATTCCCTGATTTAAAATGAAGAATAATTAATTTACATAATAGGTCCCTTAGTACAATTAGGGTTATGTACCATGGACATCTTGATGATCATACAGCTGTTGATTCAACTATTGAATCATAGAGGCTGGTGCCTGGATAAATATCTAAATAGTTAGATTGAGGACTCATCAAGCACCGTCAAATGATTGTTAAGAGATGATGTCCAGCCTGAGTAGGAGATGGCAATCCTTTCTCATTTAGGCTGATATATAACCGACCTCTTGATGCAGATCCTCTGCATAGGAATAGAGATTCGGAGTTGTTAGAAAAGTTAGGTCAAAGAGTTGACTTAACAAGATCGAGATAACCAAAGTCCTATATCGTATGCTTTCACGATAAAGGCACGCATCCTCTGATCGGAGACAGATGTGTTACTATATGTCTGAGTATGTACATTTGGCAGACCAATAGGTTGATGACCTAACCAAGGTCTATACAACGGCACGCTGGTGTGCATATAAGGACATATGATTAATACGATCTCTCAAAGAGATCATACAGGTTCATTTACTAAACTGGAAGTCATGAGTTCACTCATGAGATATTGGGAAGAATCAAATTCTGTGCACGGTCGTCTCGCTTTGAAAGCTCGATTGAATTTGTAGGATTGATATATACTTTTGGAAAGTATATCATCAAGACCTAGGTATGATATATGCTTTTGGAAAGTATATGATTGATACCAACTCCCAAAGATCGAATGAGAAACTTATTGATAAAACCCTGAAGTAGACAGTGTAAAGTTGCTCTAATACTTCGGGTTTATTCTGAGTCTTCTAGTATGCAGGATGTACAAGTATTGGGAATACCTGAGGGTGATGTGATCATAAACGATTGTATAACCATGACGCTTCCATTCCTAGGGAGTGATGAAACAGGTCTGGATTTTAGTGACTCCTCTCAGTAGAGAAGTAATCTGATGTTGGTCCAAAATGTTGGACATTGATCTTAATGTGATTCAGATGCAATGAGAAGATTAGATTTGCGGTCTTGATTTAATCAAGCATCTATGAGAGGCTCACGATCTGGATTTGAGATATGATCTTAATATCCAAGTCACTATACGTGAAACAATACAATCGCCATGTCCTTATCTCCAAGTATCCGTGGAGAAAGCGCATTATCCTTGAATGGGTCAGGATAATTTCATTGTTGATATTATGTATTCGAGCATTGATAAAATTGATAATTAAATGTGATTTAATTATCATGAGTAACATGAATTTGATTCATATTATAAAGAGAGTTATCTAAGATAATTAAATGTGATTTAATTATCAAAGATGTAAATAATGTGAATGTGATTCATATTATTTGGGCACAAGAGAATCGAGATCCAAGATGATTAAATGTGGCTTAATTATCATGGATAAGAATAATGTTGATAGCAATATCCATATTAGTCATATATATTATAAATATGATTTATAATATATAGGAGAGAGATAATTGTAGTTTACATTTGTTGATTAAATGTTGATGTGAATTGGATTCACATTAGACAATTAATTGAAAATGTAATTGACATTTTATTTTGGGTTGTGAATGTGATTCACAATTTTCCAATGGTATGATTGCAATATTCATAAAATAATTATGAATTATTTTTTTAGAATAATTTACAACAAGTGTTGTTGTAAATCTTGGAGATTTTCATAGAATAATGTGATCTCATGAGATCTCATGAGATTACCATCAAATCCAATATTATGGAAGGAGGCAATCTTCATTCCATAATCTCCATGCTTGATTGATTTAATTTGGGATTGATTTATATTGATTTATGAATATAGATTTTAATCTAAATGAAATTAATTATTGTTGGTTTTTACCAACACAAATCTTAGCCAATAAAAGAAAAACAAATCAATGAGAGCAATTGGATTTGTGTTGCCCATGGATTGAAATTCATGGATCCCAAAATATTATAAAAGGAGAGGCACCCCTTTGCTCTTCTTTACACACAACACACAGGAGAACATAAGTCTCTCTCTCTTTCTCTCTACACGTCAGCCCTCTCTCTTCCTCTCTCATGGCCATCTACCTTGGATGCCCTAGAGGGATTCTCCGTCGTCGTAGCGTCATCGTTATGTTGTCCCATGGTTTTCTCGTGGATCTACATCTACTTCAGCGTGCCTTGCTTGTGAAGAAGATGTATTATCTCGTGTCACAAGATCTGAAGATTCGGTCTTGGATCATCAACATGGATTGCGAGAAGTACGTGTTTCATCAACACGCTCGCAAGCGTCTCCTCCGTCGGATCGGACTTGAGACAGGAGGTCTCTTCATTTAGAGACTCGATCGCAATCACTCTTCAAGAGGTAATCCTATTACTTGTTTTTGGTTTAGACGAAATGATCCAAAAAGTGTTCTTGGATCATGGGGTTTCGTCACATGAAAAAAATTAATTTCCGCTGCATAAAACAACTAGTGCTAGTCGTTCTTCATCGTATTCGATATGATGCCCATGATTCCATGATGTGATTGAGGATTATACCACATCTTTCAAGTGGTATCTGATCCAGGTTGAAGGTTTTGGATGTGATCCATTAACCGAGGACGACTGGGGTTCATTAGGGTTTGCGAAAGTTTTCTTGCAATTTATTTTCACATCTCTGTTTTGAGATTATGTTAGGCACCGTTATAATTCTTTAAACACAAAAATAATAATTGTATTTTGTTCATCATTAAATAAGGAAACCGTAGGATCTGATTTTACGTAACTTGGATTCTGTATGCTCGAGATGTGCTTATTTCAGTGAACATGTATCCACAGTTTCGGAGACAACGAATCTTAACGTAATTAAAGAGTTAATTGTGGGTTTGAGATGCCTTGAAATACGTGCAAACCACATAGGTTATGTTGTAAATCAAATTAGCAAACTTTAGGAACTTATTTTGCTTAATTTGAATTTAAATTGATTGAGATATGGTATTTTTAGTGAGGGTCACTGCTGGAAATACTTTCCTAATCAAGAACCTAGTCATTGTCATTTAATCAATTAGTGAAATTAAATTGTTTAATTTCCTGGAATAATTGTGGATAAATATTTGTGAAATATTTGATCATAATTATTTCCTTAAATGACATTTCTTTAACCAATATTTGGTTAGATGTGATCTAGATCACTAATTGGTTACATGATCTACATGATCTATATTCCAACAAACATGTTGCTTGAATAAGATTTGGGATTTGTTTAGCAAATCTCATTATAATGTCAATCAAAATTATTTTGATTATTATTATATGGTATAATTTCGGTTGAAGAACCGATGATCATCTCAAGTACAAAGTGATCTATTTTGCATTAACCTTTCTCGAGGTGAATATGGTGTCTAGTCGGGGAGCGTTGGGGTAGCAGATTGCACCGTGTGCGGTCTGTCCCACTCCTGTCGGTACTAGCCATGACAACGGGTAGGGTTAGTATAATGCTTAAGAAATCATGATGTATTTCTAATCATTAAAATTCGAAATAATACATATTTGAGATAATACCATGATTCAAGTACCAATAAAGATTGTTTGTTGGATACTAATTAGATCATTAATTTAATATGATTAGATTAATTGGAATACAATTAAAATTTAAACAATCTAATATGAATATAGATGTTATTTCCCTTGGAAGAATTAATCGTAATGAATATGATTCATAATGATTAATTAGAATTTGAATATGATATGGAGGATCACATAAGTGACATCCATGGTCTCCTGTCAAGGTGAAGGGTTCCGTCACCAGAGATTGTACGTCGGAGATGCCTATCTGAAGTGACAGCTCCTGCATACAAGCCATTTGGATCGGGCTCTTTGCTTCTCGAAAGAGTAAGGATGTATGCGTAGTGACCCCAATATCGGATCCTCATATTATTGAGGCGATATTGGATTGCGCATAGTGAGTTGTATTCATGTTGACGGTTGGTTCAATTAATGATGGGTCAACATCGCCTTAGGGGTGGTGGGCTCGGGTGTTAAAGATCGAATTGGGAGATGCAAGTTGGACTTGCAAGGTGGAATGCGTTCCTACTTCTTTTTATCGGAGTTGCAGATTCTCATATTATTGGGATGTAACAAAGATAAGGAAGGAGATCCCAGATCTTGCTGAGATATGATGGTAAGTATATCTCTTACATTGAAAGTGATTAAGGGAATGAACTTTCAGTGTTGACAAGGCAAGACAACTTTGATATAAAATTTCCTAAATCAAAGTAATATATATGTATTTACACTTATGCAAATTTCTTATTTCAGATAATCATTCATTAAACCCACTCAATGTTATACTCAATGATAACTGGTAAAATATCATAGATTGGACTCATGATCCAGATATTGTACTTGCAGTTGGACACATAATGTATGTGGTTGCAATATTCAAGTCTCCTCATACTAATGAGGAATGACAATTAAATAGATAATAGGACTACAACCCTAGGGTCTGTATGTCTCTATAGTCTTGATCTCTCATCGAATGTACTTTGGAAGTGACATGTCGATGATGATCGCAATTGTCAATAATCCTTATAAAGACTTAAGAAGATGTTTTGGTATACATAAGTGCTCTCAACATTTAATCATGAATGACATGGTTCTCTGCATCATGCAGAATGGTGGCTCCATAAGAGATGATGTATTCAAAATGTTTGAATACCTACCTGAACCAATGTTTTAAGAGTCTAGATGGATGTAGACAGGATGAGTGTCATCATTCTACTGTCTATACTCTATTCATTCAAGAAGCTTCAAAATATTCATATTGTATGAATTTAATGAAGTATGTATAAATATTGAAATACTCTTACATTGAATTCTTTTGAATTTAACATAAGAGTCCTTAGTTTTAAGCAAAGGTTGTTTATAGATAAAGGGAGCGCAGTGGAAGCATGGGTTGGACCCATGTGAGAAGTATAGTCAAAGAGTTGGTTGTACTTCTGTGACTTCCATATGACATCCTAAGAGTTGGATGAATGCCAATACTGCAATGAATTGGTGTGTTGATAGTATGATTATCAAGTCTGTCTAGAATCCTCAGAGAAGGACTCGGATAGAGCATCAGAATAATCTACATAAATCATTGATATTGACTAGCTTATTGAATAAGATAAAGTCTTATAATTGTATTCCAATCTTCTAACAACACTTGCAATGGGTTGCATATGTTTTAGAAGACTGGAAAAATTGATCTTAAGGTTTATAGTCTTCTACATGGATATTGATGCAATAGTTGCAACAATCTCTGTTGGATTAATAGACTTCTCAATATCAGTGGGAGCCCTTAGTCATAGAGAATGTCTCTATGATCCAGATATTAGAATACACTATTGTTTATTTCTAAATGTTGGAGATAAACATGAATTCTGGAATTTATTTACATAAAGAGTTATGATGGATATATATATTTCAGATAGTAATCTAACATCTAGTGGACTCTACTAAATTAGAAAATAAATGAATGGTTCATTAAGATTTCTAATACTGAAAATTGAACTTTTAAAGATCAATAGGAGGATGAAGATCATTTGACAATGATCTGGCATCAAGCCTTGGATATATGTCTGTTGATGAGATTAATAGACTAATAAGAGATGAAACTTTAGAATGTCTAAAATTTCAAATCTTACATACTTGTGAATACTGTATTCAAAAGTAAAAATGTCCAATACAATCTTCCTTGTAATGGTGTAAGATGTCAAGGTATTCAAGATCTCATGCATATTGGTGTATGTGAATAATCTATATCATAGTAAACATTATGGATATGTGATATCAATTGATGATTATGTATGATATGAGATTTCCTATCTTCACTTAAGAAACCTTTGAAATGTTCAAAGATTTCAATTTTGGTTTAGAACCAAAGTTTGAAGGAATATAAAATGAATTTGATCTAATTTAGGTAGCAAGTACCTGTTAGATAAATTCAGAGAATACCTTATGGATATATGAATATCATTTCTATCACAATACTCCTAACACACCAAAACTCAATAGAGTTATAGGGATATACAATTGGATCATGTGTGACATGATCTTATCAGTGATTAATTTTAGCATAATTATCCCTTAGTTTCCAAGTATATATGTGTAGTAGAGACTACATTGTATATCCTTAATAAGGTTCCATGCAAGCTGGAATTTAGCACTTGAGAGTGCTGCTTCATTAGGAAAATAAAGGATGGTATTGGATACCTAGTTTATAACCTTTAGATTCTTAAAAGATCTCATCTCTAAGAATATGATTCTTAAAGGATGACACTCTTGAGAATCAAGATGAAATTGAAGTAAAGGAACACATTTAATCTTGAGATGATAATGAGGCTCCTGAAATCGGAAACTAAAAGGACAATTGAAGATGAAATATTAATACCTCTTCAAATGAGTTTGAGGATGTATTCCATGTGTCAGTTAAGTCTGACAATGATCGGATTTCATGTGATGAAACTCCTGAGGATCATAACTTGGAAAGATGGATTTTAGCAATAAAGTCTAAAGTAGACTTCATATACAAGTGGTGTATATCGACCCTCGAGGATCCACCTATAAGGGTTTGACCCATTAAGGTGTAAATAGATCTTCAAGAGAAAGGGAACCTGATGATAAGGTAGAGACCTTCAAAGCACGGTTCATAGCCATGAGCTACACATGAATACACAAGAAGAAAGAAGACATCGCTTGCGATGAGACTTGTTTTCAGTAACCATGCTTAAAATCATCAGAATATCGATAACCTTAGCTACACAACTTGACTAATGCATCTTTAAGATGTAAGTCAAGATTGCATTCCTCTATGAATACCTTTATGAGGATATTCACATGAAGTAGTCCCAGGGCTTCATGGTTGAGGAAAGCAAGGTGTGCAAGCTAAGGAATCCATCTATGGACTCAAATAAGCTTCTTTGAAGCCAGACCATAAGATTTGATGAGATTATAAATGTTATGATTGCAGATAGAATCTTGATGAGCCATGTGAAGCTTAGTAGGAGTACCTTTGTGTTCATCATGCTATGCTATCCTAATCATTTAAAATGATATAAAGATAATAATAAGTGTCTTATTATTTGGTTGTTTCATAACTTGAGATATGATCTCAAGGATACCTCTTGGATATTAGTTCTGAAGGTGTTCAAAAGCAAAGAGAAGAGGGTATTGGGACTGTTACAATAGTAGTACACCTTGAACATATTCCATTTTCTGGAAAATTCCAAGAAAGACTTCCATCCCTTAAGATATGGTACTGACCTATCTAAAGGGATAACACCTCAAAGAGTTGAGGAAGTGAATGCTAGAACTACTTGCACTTGTGCATTAGTTATGAGAAGCTAAGTGTATGCTAGATGTGTACAAAAGCCAGATATCTGCCATGCAGTGGGAGTAGTAAAGTCTTGCTAATCCTACTATGGAGAGAAAAAACTTGATTGCAGTAATAACAAAATCTTCATAGATGACAAGCTTTTTGGGAAAGTGATCATAAAGTCTTATCTTCAAAAACTTAAGACTTTATAGATAGAGATCTAAAAGGTCTTAACAGTGGATACCTTAAGAGATTGTGATCTCCAGGAATAAGGGTATTCTGATAAGGATTATGGAAATACTGGTTATGATAATTGTTAAGTTGTAGTGTCAAGGACATTGTAACTAACAAGATTGAGTATTGGTTGCATAAGATGCAACATTCACATTAGATGCGAGCACTGTTATGGGGGATATGCAAGTGCCGTAAAAGGACTTGGCGTAGTCTCGCGGAAACAGAGTGACTGATCAGCTTACCTAGCTATTTTCTTAATAGCCTATGATTTTCACATGAGTGCGGGTTTAAATGATTAGCCCATTAATGGCTCTTTGGGCTAGTGGGAGATTGTTGGACATGCGAGCCCACGGCGAGCCATTATGCAAAAAATGTTATTCCAAATATCATTCCCTGATCTGAAATAAAGAATAATTAATTTGCATAATAGGTCCCTTAGTACAATTAGGGTTATGTACCATGGCCATCTTGATGATCATTCAGCTGTTGATTCAACTATTGAATCAAAGAGGCTGGTGCCTGGATAAATATCTAAAGAGTTAGATTGAGGACTCATCAAGCACCGTCAAATGATTGTTAAGGGATGATCTCCAGCCTGAGTAGGAGATGTCAATCCTTTCTCATTTAGGCTGATATCTAATCGACCTATTGATGCAGGTCCTCTGCATAGGAATAGAGATTCAGAGGTGTTAGATAAGTGAAAGGGGGCAAGGTTGAGGGCGCAGTCATTCTTTAGAAAAGCATGTCTTTTCGATAGAATATAACCTCAATCCACTTATTCTGTCTTCTTTCATATACCTCCCCACCAATATATCGAGACAAATGGGAATAACCGAACCACGTCTACAAAATGCCAGTACCACGCAACTGCTTCAAAGCCAACGTGATGCTCCTTGGTCAGATGACCAAGACTATTGTTTATTTCTAAATGTTGGAGATAAACATGAATTCTGGAATTTATCTATCATAACGAGTTATGATGGATATATATTTCAGATAGTAATCTAACATCTAGTGGACTCTACTAAATTAGAAAATTAATGAATGGTTCATTAAGATTTCTAATACTGAAAATTGAACTTTTAAAGATCAATAGGTGGATGAAGATTATTTGACAACGATCTGGCATCAAGCCTTGGACATATGTCTGTTGATGAGATTAATACACTAGTAACAGATGAAACTTTAGAATGTCTAAAATTTCAAATCTTACATACTTGTGAATATTGTATTCAAAAGTAAAAATGTCCAATACACCCTTCCTTGTAATGGTGTAAGATGTCAAGGTATTCAACATCTCATGCATATAGATGTATGTGAATAATCTATATCATAGTAAACATTATGAATATGTGATATCTATTGATGATTATGTATGATATGAGATTTCTTATCTTCACCTAAGAAACCTTTGAAATGTTCAAAGATTTCAATTTTGGTTTAGAACAAAAGTTTTAAGGAAGATAAAATGAATTTGATCTAATTTAGGTAGCAAGTACCTGTTAGATAAATTCAGGGAATACCTTATGGAGATATGAATATCATATCCATCTCAATCCTCCTAACACACCTAAACTCAATAGAGTTATAAAGAGATACAATTGGATCATGTGTGACATGATCTTATCAATGATGAATTTTAGCATAATTATCCCTTAGTTTCCAAGTATATATGTGTAGTAGAGACTACATTGTATATCCTTAATAAGGTTCCATGCATGGTGCAATTTAGCACTTGAGAGTGTTGCTTCATTAGGAAAATAAAGGATGGTATTGGATACCTACTTTATAACCTTTAGATTCTTAAAAGATCTCATCTCTAAGAATATGATTCTTAAAGGATGACACTCTTGAGAATCAAGATGAAATTGAAGTAAGGGAACACATTTAATCTTGAGATGATAATGAGGCTCCTGAAATCGGAAACTAAAAGGACAATTGAAGATGAAACATTAATACCTCTTCAAATGAGTTTGAGGATGTATTCCATGTGTCAGTTAAGTCTGACAATGATCGGATTTCATGTGATGAAACTCCTGAAGATCATAACATGGAAAGATGGATTTTAGCAATGAAAGTCTAAAGTAGACTTCATATACAAGTGTTGTATATGGACCCTCGAGGATCCACCTATAAGGGTTTGACCCATTAAGGTGTAAATGGATCTTCATGAGAAAGGGAACCTGATGATAAGGTAGAGACCTTCAAAGCACGGTTCATAGCCATGAGCTACACATGAAAAAAGAAGACATCGCTTGCGATGAGACTTGTTTTCAGTAACCATGCTTAAAATCATCAGAATATTGATAACCTTAGCTACACAACTTGACTAATGCATCTTTAAGATGTAAGTCAAGATTGCATTCCTCTATGAATACCTTTCTGAGGGTACTCACATGAAGTAGTCCCAGGGCTTCATGGTTGAGAAAAGCAAGGTGTGCAAGCTAAGGAATCCATCTATGGACTCAAATAAGCTTCTTTGAAGTTGGACCATAAGATTTGATGATATTATAAAGGTTATGATTGTAGATAGAATCTTTATGAGCCATGCGAAGCTTAGTAGGAGTGCCTTTGTGTTCATCGTGCTAAATGTAGATGATATCCTAATCATTTAAAATGATATAAGGATAATAATGAGTGTTTCATTATCTGGTTGTTTCATAACTTGAGATATGATCTTAAGGATACCTCTTGGATCTTAGTTCTGAAGGTGTTCAGAAGCAAAGAGAAGAGGGTATTGGGACTATCACCATAGTAGTACACCTTGAACATGTTCCATTTTCTGGATAATTCCAAGAAAGGCTTCCATCCCTTAAGATATGGTTCTGACCTATCTAAAGGGATAGCACCACAAAGAGTTGAGGAAGTGAATGCTAGAACTACTTGCACTTGTGCATTAGTTATGAGAAGCTAAGTGTATGCTAGATGTGTACAAAAGCCAGATATCTGCCATGCTGTGGGAGTAGTAAAGTCTTGCTAATCCTACTATGGAGAGAAAATACTTGATTGCAGTAATAACAAAATCTTCATAGATGACAAGCTTTTTGAGATAGCGATCTCAAAGTCTTATCTTTAAAAACTTAAGACTTTATAGATAGAGATCTAAAAGTCTTAACTGTGGATACCTTAAGAGATAGTGATCTCCAGGAATAAGGGTATTCTGATAAGGATTATGGAAATTGTGATTATGATAATTGTTAAGTTGTAGTGTCAAAGACATTGTAACCAACAAGATTGAGTATTGGTTGCATAAGATGCAACATTCGCATTAGATGCGAGCACTGTTATGGGGGATATGCAAGTGTCGTAAAAGGACTTGGCGTAGTCTCGCAGAAACAGAGTGACTGATCAGCTTACCAAGCTATTTTCTTAATGGCCTATGATTTTCACATGAGTACGGGTTTAAATGATTAGCCCATTAATGGCTCTTTGGGCTAGTGGGAGATTGTTGGACATGCGAGCACACGGTGAGCCATTATGCAATAAATGTTATTCCAAATATCATTCCCTGATCTGAAATGCAGAATAGTTAATTTGCATAATAGGTCCCTTAGTACGGTTAGGGTTATGTACCATGGCCATCTTGATGATCATACAGCTGTTGATTCAAATATTGAATCATAGAGGTTGGTGCCTGCATAAATATCTAAAGAGTTAGATTGAGGACTCGTCAAGCACCGTCAAATGATTGTTAAGAGATGATCTCCAGCCTGAGTAGGATATGGAAATCCTTTCTCATTTAGGTTGATATCTAACCGACCTATTGATGCAGGTCCTCTGCATAGGAATAGAGATTCGTAGGTGTTAGATAAGTGAAAGGGGGGAAGGTTGGGGGGCAGTCATTCTTTAGAAAAGCCTGTCTTTTCGATAGAATATAACCTCAATCCACTTATTCTGCCTTCTTTCATATACCTCCCCATCAATATATCGAGACAAATGGGAATAACCGAACCACGTCTACAAAATGCCAGTACCATGCAGCTGCTTCAAAGCCAACGTGATGCTCCTTGGACAGATGACCAAGACTATTGGTTATTTCTAAATATTGGAGATAAACATGAATTCTGGAATTTATCTATCATAAAGAGTTATGATGGATATATATTTCAGATAATAATCTAACATCTAGTGGACTCTACTAAATTAGAAAATTAATGAATGGTTCATTAAAATTTCAAATACTGAAAATTGAACTTTTAAAGATCAATAGGAGGATGAAGATCATTTGACAATGATCTGGCATCAAGCCTTGGACATATGTCTGTTGATGAGATTAATACACTAGTAAGAGATGAAACTTAAGAATGTCTAAAATTTCAAATCTTAAATACTTGTGAATATTGTATTCAAAAGTAAAAATGTCCAATATACCCTTCCTTGTAATGATGCAAGATGTCAAGGTATTCAAGATCTCATGCATATTGATGTATGTGAATAATCTATATCATAGTAAACATTATGAATATGTGATATCTATTGATGATTATGTATGATATAAGATTTCTTATCTTCACCTAAGAAACCTCTGAAATGTTCAAAGATTTCAATTTTAGTTTAGAACCAAAGTTTGAAGGAAGATAAAATGAATTTGATCTAATTTAGGTAGCAAGTACCTGTTAGATAAATTCAAAGAATACCTTATGGAGATATGAATATCATTTCTATCTCAATCCTCCTAACACACCTAAACTCAATAGAGTTATAGGGAGATACAATTGGATCATGTGTGACATGATCTTATCAATGATGAATTTTAGCATAATTATCCCTTAGTTTCCAAGTACATATGTGTAGTAGAGACTACATTGTATATCCTTAATAAGGTTCCATGCATGCTAGAATTTAGCACTTGAGAGTGATGCTTCATTAGGAAAATAAAGGATGGTATTGGATACCTACTTTATAACCTTTAGATTATTAAAAGATCTCATCTCTAAAAATATGATTCTTAAAGGATGACACTCTTGAGAATCAAGATGAAATTGAAGTAAAGGAACACATTTAATCTTGAGATGATAATGAGGCTCTTGAAATCGGAAACTAAAACGACAATTGAATATGAAACATTAATACCTCTTCAAATGAGTTTGAGGATGTATTCCATGTGTCAACTAAGTCTGACAATGATCGGATTTCATGTGATGAAACTCCTGAGGATCATAACATGGAAAGATGGATTTTAGCAATGAAAGTCTAAAGTAGACTTCATATACAAGTGTTGTATATGGACCCTTGAGGATACACCTATAAGGGTTTGACCCATTAAGGTGTAAATGGATCTTCAAGAGAAAGGGAACCTGATGATAAGGTAGATACCTTCAAAGCACGGTTCATAGCCATGAGCTACTGATTTAGCCGAAATTCTGCGGTCTTAAGTTCCACACAATGCGGGAACTCAGTCGAAGTGTCGACCACTCAGAAATCCAACTAAAATCAACAATTAACCCACACTCAATCAATCAAACAATGATAAGCAGATGTGAAGTTAAAATTAATTTTTAACTCTACAAACAGATTTATAGGTGTAAGTATGTAGAGAGTTCGAACACAGGGAGCAAGGCAGGATAGATCCACAAGTGTGTGTGTGTGTGTGTGTGTGTGTGTGTGTGAATGTGATGTATTGTCTACACGATGCAATGCAAATGTATTTGGGGGTTTTTATTTTGATATTTTTTAAATTTTAATTTTATATTTTGATTTTCTTTTTACTTATTTTGTATTTTTTATATTTTATATTTTTATATTTTTCTTTTCAATATAGGAATATATATATATACAATATAAGACAAGAGGGGATACGGTATTTATAAAAATAGTAAAAAATTCTCAAAATTTGGGAAATGAAATCTTTTTGGTCTTTTTATAATTTTTTTACTGTTTTTGTTATTTTTGGAGAATTTTCAGAATCTTTTTGGGATTTTTAAATATCAAAACAAGAGAAAACAATGAATAAACTTGCTGACCGAAATTAAAATGGGAAGGAAAAATATCAAACAGTGGTAAAATTTTCCCAAATTAATTTTAAAGTAAAGAGAATAAACTAAGGAAGACAAGCAACTAAGTTTATATTTTTGTGACTTTTCAATGGTTTTTAGATTTTTTTTGAAGTTTTAAGGTGTTTTCTAATTTTTAAGTTTTGGTTTTGAGATTTTTAGTGGTTTTTGGACTGACACTAGTAGATAAGACAAGCAAAATATATTTTTTTGTAATTTTTCAAAACATTTTTATAATTTTTATAGGTTTTCTAATGCAAACAATAGGAAAAATGCATGTTTTTTATTTTTAATAAATATGGAAATGCAACAAAAATGCAATGCAAAAATATGGCGTGAAAGTGTGATGCAACATGAGCTTAAATTCAATTTTGTGGAATTTTTCGAGTTAAAGTGATGCTCCAAATAAATAAGACAAGCACACAAAATGGCACAACCAGGCAGGGGTATATATGTAAATAGTCAAAAGTTGCAGGGCCTCTGTGCAATATTTCCACTAAATTTATAACTAAATGACAACTTAATAGACTAAAAACAAATATCAAGACCCGCGAGGGTTTTCAAGCAAAAATTCCAAGGTCACGCGCGCTGCGCACGTGAACCTGGGAGGGGCACAAATGCAATTAGTGAAAAGTCTGATGGCTAGAATGCAAAATGTACAGAAAGTTTATACTCCATATAAAAGTTTGAGCACGGAATGGAAATAACACGAACCCCCAAGGGCCTCTACGCAAAAACGCCACGTCACGTGCGTGGCGCACGTGATAGAGCGAGGACCTAGATGTAATATCGTAAAACTATGGGGGTATTGATGCAAAATTTACAAAAAATACATAACGACAGATGAATGTTTCAGTATACTTTATTAAATACAAATTTTGACTGGGTTTGATTGCAAAATACCCAATCTGAGGTGCATCCAACAGCGGAGAGTGGTCCACTTAAGACACGTGTCAGCGCTACGTCGCCCGATGCCTCTTCCCTTTCAACGACCATGATTAGATGGTATGCTGAAGATCGAACGGCTGTGGGCTCTTTGATCCTACGGATGCTGTAGCACCTGGGACCTCTTCAAAATCCAACGGCACCGAGATCCCCTCGACGAACTGGGAAGAACCCGCAGGGGTGCGAGCTTCACCAACACCGATCACCCTCCTCCACTGTCCGGCGATGCTCCAAAAGATCCCAGCAACCTCCTGCAGGTGTCGTCTTTCTCCTGGGGTCCTCAAAACTCACGCCGGATCCCGAGATAGAAGCTGCAGAGGTGGCGGAGCTGGGCGCTCCAGATACCTCCGGCCAGAGGTCCAAAATCGACCCCAGGTGTCACTTAATGTCCTGCACCTGCAAAAGAGAGTGAAAGGGTTGGGGGCAAATTGCCCTGACCCCGCAGAAGGGTGGAAAGGGCTGAGATGCGGAATAGATGCTCGCCGGAGTGAACCCCAGCGAGATGGTCAGTGAAGGTGGTCAAATGAGGTTAAATCGAGACGATTGGGAGCTAAGGTATCCTACAACTACTGGGAGCGAAAATATGCAAGAAAATACAAAGAAAAGTGAATAAAATATGTACCTCAAGGGCATACACCCGAGGTTGACCTCACGGCAGCGCAGCCGCCGGAGATGGCTGGAACACGGGTTTAGGTGCTTCGCCGCACCTCGACTGAGATGTGGGAGGACTCCCCTGTCACCGGAGATCAACCCTCGGCCCTCACCTGGAAGCTTTTGGCGCCCAAAACCGGTTCAAAGATGGAAGGGAGGACTGGGGGTTGTTTTGAATGGTTGACGAACGTGGCTCGCAAATCGAGAGATCTGGAGCGCTGCAGTGATCCATAGCCCGAGAAGAACACAGGGCGAGTAAGAGGGATGGAAGAGGAGCGAGTTTGCAGAAGGGCTCGACCCCAAAAGATGAAAGGGGTGGTCTCGATAAATCCGAGAATATGGGTGCCTACACAGGTCCAGCGGTCACAGACCTGGGGTCAAGGAGTTGACCCCCAATCAACGGATGGCGTGGCCTGATTGGGCCACGTCATCTGCAAAAAGACAAGAGTTTAATAAAAATCTTGTAAATTGAATAAAAAATATTAAATGATTTAATTAATTTTAGGTTAATAAAAAATGTTTATTATTTTATAAATTATTTTATTCTGAATTTTAATGATTTATGAGGTATATTTTTACAAGTTACCTATTATGCGCTTCATGGGTATAATATCTATATCTTTTATTCTTTTATTTTGATTTTGTGTATTTTAATTTTATTATTTTTATTTAGTATTCTATATATTTGTAAAATACTTTTATACACATAAAAATATTTTTATTTTATATTTCTGATGTGTTTTGTATATTTAATAAAATATAAGCATACTTTATAGGTAGTATACCTATGTAGTAAATATACATGTATTTTTATTTTGTATTTTATTTAAGTTTTTATTCCTATTTTAATGTTCATAATTATTATAAATAACATTTACATAATTATAAAAATATGAAATTATAAAAATAATGAATAAATAATAAATTGAATATTTTAATTAGTACAAGTATCTTACAAGGGTCCAAAACTCAACTTTCAAACCGTAACTTCGAAAATACAAAACCACCTCTATTAACTAGATTATTTTAAGCTATATATAATTAAAGTGAGTTTGGTACATTTCGAGTTTTTATTTGCAAGATACGGGTCTGGGAAGTTGGAGTTCTGGAATCTTATTCAGACCATAACTTTTTATCTGTACATTATTTTTCAGTGAAATCAATTTTGTATTTTTTTATTTAATTATCTACACCTTTCATGTACAAAGTTTCTTTATTTGATGTATAAAAAGTGGAACCAAAAATAGGTCCCAAAATGAATAAAGAATGAATTAAAAACAAAGGGAATTTTATTGTATTATGGCCCTTATGTCCCCCTACTTTATTCTTTGTCGACCTATTCATCAAGATGCCTAGGTCTCGAGGTTTCGGGTCATAAAATATTTACAATATTTTATTCTTTTTTTTCTTTTATTTATTCTATAATTTTGGCTTTAATTACAGTATTTTATACACAAATTAAATGCTCATGCATGAATGCTAAGATGTGGGATTTAATGCTATTTACACGCATTTACTAGGGTTTTTAATGCAAAAATGATAGAATAAAGATGATGAAATGTGGCTTCATTAGCTACACATGAAGAAAGAAGACATCGCTTGCGATGAGACTTGTTTTCAGTAACCATGCTTAAAATCATCAGAATATTGATAACCTTAGCTGCACAACTTGACTAATGCATCTTCAAGATGTAAGTCAAGATTGCATTCCTCTATGAATACCTTTCTGAGGATATTCACATGAAGTAGTCCCAGGGCTTCATGGTTGAGGAAAGCAAGGTGTGCAAGCTAAGGAATTCATCTATGGACTCAAATAAACTTCTTTGAAGTTGGACCATAAGATTTGATGAGATTATAAATGTTATGATTGCATATAGAATCTTGATGAGCCATGCAAAGCTTAGTGGGAGTGCCTTTGTGTTCATCTTGCTAAATGTAGATGATATCCTAATCATTTAAAATGATATAAGGATAATATAAGTGTTTTATTATCTGGTTGTTTCATAACTTGAGATATGATCTCCGGGATGCCTCTTGGATCTTAGTTCTGAAGGCGTTCAGAAGCAAAGAGAAGAGGGTATTGGGACTGTCACAATAGTAGTACAACTTGAACATATTCCATTTTCTGGAAAATTCCAAGAAAGCATCCATCCCTTAAGATATGGTACTGACCTATCTAAAGGGATAGCACCTCAAAGAGTTGAGGAAGTGAATGCTAGAACTTCTTGCACTTGTGCATTAGTTATGAGAAGCTAAGTTTATGCTAGATGTGTACAAAAGCCAGATATCTGCCATGTAGTGGGAGTAGTAAAGTCCTGCTAATCCTACTATGGAGAGAAAACACTTGATTGCAGTAATAACAAAATCTTCATAGATGACAAGCTTTTTGAGATAGTGATATCAAAGTCTTATCTTCAAAAACTTAAGACTTTATAGATAGAGATCTAAAAGGTCTTAACTGTGGATACCTTAAGAGATAGTGATCTCCAGGAATAAGGGTATTATGATAAGGATTATGGAAATTTTGGTTATGATAATTGTTAAGTTGTAGTGTCAAGGACATTGTAACTAACAAGATTGAGTATTGGTTGCATAAGATGCAACATTCGCATTAGATGCGAACACTGTTATGGGGGGTATGCAAGTGACGTAAAAGGACTTGGCGTAGTCTTGCGGAAACAGAGTGACTGATCAGCTTACCTAGCTATTTTATTAATAGCCTATGATTGTCACATGAGTGCGGGTTTAAATGATTAGCCCATTAATGTCTCTTTGGTCCAGTGGGAGATTGTTGGACATGCGAGCCCACATCGAGCCATTATGCAATAAATGTTATTCCAAATATCATTCCTTGATATGAAATGAAGAATAATTGATTTGCATAATAGGTCCCTTAGTACAATTAGGGTTATGTACCATGGCCGTCTTGATGATCATACAGCTGTTGATTCAACTATTGAATCATAGAGGTTGGTGCCTGGATAAATATCTAAAGAGTTAGATTGAGGACTCATCAAGCACCATCAAATGATTGTTAAGAGATGATCTCTAGCCCGAGTAGGAGATGGCATTCCTTTCTCATTTAGGCTGATCTCTAACCGACCTCTTGATGCAGGTCCTCTACATAGGATAGAGATTAGGAGGTGTTAGATAAGTTAGGTCAAAGAGTTGACTTAATGAGATCGAGATAACCAAAGTCCTATACCGTATGCTATCACGATAAAGGCACGCATCCTCTGACCGGAGACAGATGTGTTACTATATGTCTGAGTATGTACATTTGGCAGACCAACAGGTTGATGACCTAACCAAGGTCTATACACCGACACGCTAGTGTGCATATAAGGGCATATGAGTAATACGATATCTCAAAGGGATCATACAGGTTCATTTACTGAACCAGAAGGCATGAGCTCACTCATGAGATATTGGAAAGAATCAAATTCTGTCCACAGTCGTCTCGCTTTGGAAGCATGACTGAATTTATAGGTTTGATGTATACTTTTGGAAAGTATATGATCAAGACCTAGGTATGATATATGCTTTTGGAAAGTATATGATTGATACCAACTCCCAAAGATCAAATGAGAAACTTACTGATAAAACCTTGAAGTAGACAATGTAAAGTTGATCTAATACTTCGGGTTTATTCTGAGTCTTCCAGTATGCAGAATGTACAAGTATTGGGAATACATGAGGGTGATGTGATCATAAACGATTGTATAACCATGACGCTTCCATTCCTAGGGAGTGATGAAACGGGTCTGGATTTTAGTGACTCCTCTCAGTAGAGAAGTAATCTGATCTTGGTCCAAAATGTTGGACATTGATCTGAATGTGATTCAGATGCAATGAGAAGATTAGATTTGCAGTGTTGATTTAATAAAGCATCTATGAGAGGCCCACGATCTGGATTTGAGATATGATCTTAATATCCAAGTCACTATACGTGGAACAATACATCACCTTGTCCTTATCTCCAAGTATCCGCGGAGAAAGCGCGTTATCCTTGAATGGGTTCAGGATAATTTCATTGTTGATATTTTGTGTGCGAGCATTGAGAAAATTGATAATTAAATGTGATTTAATTATCATGAGTAATATGAATTTGATTCATATTATAAAGAGAGTTATCTAAGATAATTAAATGTGATTTAATTATCAAAGATGTAAATAATGTGAATGTGATTCATATTATTTGGGCACAAGAGAATAGAGATCCAAGATTATTAAATGTGATTTAATTATCATGATATGAATAATGTGGATAGCAATATCCATATTGGTCAGATATATTATAAATGTGATTTATAATATATAAGAGAGAGCTAATTGTAATTTACATTTGTTGATTAAATGTTGACGTGAATTGGATTCACATTGGCAATTAATTGAAAATGTATATTTTGGGTTGTGAATGTGATTCACAATTTTCCAATGGCAAGATTGCAATATTCACAAAATAATTATGAAATATTTTTACAGAATAATTTACAACAAGTGTTATTGTAAATATTGGAGATTTTCATTGAATAATGTGATCTCATGAGATCTCATGAGATTGCATGAGATTGCCACAAAATCCAATATTATGGAAGAGGCAATCTTCATTCCATAATCTTCGTGCTTGATTAATTTAATTTAGGATTGATTTATATTGATTTATCAATTTTGATTTAATCTAAATTAAATTAATTGTTGTTGGTTTTAACAACACAAATCTTAGCCATTAAAAGAAACACAAATCAATGAGAGCCATTGGATTTGTGTTGCTCATGTATTGAGATCCATGAATCCCAAAATATTATAAAAGGAGAGGCACCCCTTTGCTCTTCTTTACACACAACACACAAGAGAACATAAGTCGCTCTCTCTCTCTCTCTTCTCTCTATACATCATCCCTCTCTCTTCCTCTCTCATGGTCGTCCACCATGGATGCCATAGAGGGATTCTCCATCGTCGCAGCGTTGTTGTTATGCTGCCCCATGGTTTGCTCGTGGATCTCCGTCTACTTCGACGTGCCTTGCTTGTGAAGAAGATGTATTATCTCGTGTGATGAGATCTGAAGATTCGGGCATGGATCATCAACATGGATTGCGAGAAGCATGTGTTTCATCAACACGCTCGCAAACGTCTCCTCCGTCGGATCAGACTTGAGACGGGAGGTCTCTTCATTTAGAGACTCGATCGCAACCATGCTTCAAGAGGTAATCCTATTACTTGTTTGTGGTTTAGAAGAAATGATTCGAGAAGTGTTCTTGGATCATGTGGTTTCGTCACATGAAAAAAACTTTTAATTTCCGCTGTGTAAAACAACTAGTTCGACTAGTCGTTCTTCATCGTCTTCGATACGATGCCCACGCTTCCGTGATGCGGTTGACGATCATACCATATCCTTCATAAAAAAAGAAAAGAAAAGAAAAAGAATAGATATTTTATGATCATATACTTCGAGACCTAGGCATCTTGATGACTAAGTCGACAAAGAATAAAGTAGGAGGAGATAAGAGCCATTTATACAATAAAAATCCCTTTTTATTCATTTATTCTTTCTTCATTTTTGGGACCTATTTTATTTTCTATTTTTTATACCTCAAAAAAAGAAGCTTTATACATAAAAATTGTAGAAAATAAAATATAGAGAAATAGAAAATTATTTTCATACAAAAACAATAATAATGTAAAAGATACAATCTGAATAAATTTCCAAAATCCAGATGCCAAATAATTTGTAATCAAATATAAATCAACTTATTGTTTTAAATAAAATACTGAGAGGTAAACTTCCAAGGAGAAGCATGCCTCGTTAAAAACTCGGATAGAGACTTGGACAACCGTAGGAACCCGGTTGAGAGATTAATGCTGCTTTAGCTCACTTTGTGTTGCGTGTGCTGCTTAGCGCTCCTTTTGGCATCTTAGTGATTTTTCCGCCATGGCGTCGAGTGGTTTGCGCCTTGTGCTTTGTGCTGCACTGTGTTCTGTGTGATCTCCGCCTGGCGATGAGGCCTATAAGCTCTATGTGACTTCTCTTGATAATGTGTGTTACTAACAGGGGGTGTGAGTTGTGACCCTAAGCAGCATCAAACTACAGTCCAAGCTCATCTTTCCTTACCAACGTGACATCTAGGTACTTATAGGTGTTGGCCCCACATATAAGTACTCGGATTCACCTTTGTGAGGAAAGACCCCGAGTCTTATTAAATAAAAAGCCGTAAAACTTAATTAGTAACAATTGGCAAGGATCAAATGTGTTGAATCAAATCCTACCCTTCTGTCGTGAACCCGATTGATAGAATGTGGACTTATATTATTTTTTAGTGTGGTCCCACCCTCTTAGAAGTTATAATTTATGTATAATACATATTCATATGTGGATTGGAACTATAAGTTAAGTCGTTTCAAGTCTCTTTACGTGGGATGGTAGTTCTTTGCGAGGTGATATTTGTTATTGGATAATGGTAACGAGGAAGTTGTTTATAGTTGTGGGTTTTTATAACTATCTTGTTGTATGCTTGTTATTTACCTTTCTAGTTGTTCTTTTATATCCGTATTGCAGCGCTTTTTTTTTTTGGTACAATGTGATCCTTGTCTTTGAGTTTTTGTACATGTAGTTATTTTTGAGAGACAAGATGATGTATCCATACATGTAGCTACATTTCTGCGACATTGTATAATCTTTTTGTGGACATGATGCAAGAATGGAATGAGAATGGAATGAAAAAGAATACAGTGTTTCTTTCTTTACTTTTCTCCTGCAAGTTTGGTATAGCTTGGTATTTCGAATGTAGAATCGTATGTCTGGATGTGTATTTGCTGAGTATCTGGATCGCTGGGGGCATCATCCTAGACCTATATCCCTCAAATAAAAACTCAAAATATATCAAAATCACCATTAATTGTATATAACTTTTAATAAGCTATCTAATTAAGGTGGTTTCATATTTTTGGAGTTTAGGTGTGAAAGTTAGGTTTTGGACCTCTATTGTATAGTATACCTGATTAAAATGATCATTTTATTTATTATTTATTATTTTTATAATTTTTATTTTTATTATTTTGTAAAATATTATTTATATTATATGTAAATATTAAAACTAAAATAAATACCAAAAGAAAACATTACAATAAAATATGTATAGAAAATATATAGGTAAAATACCTATATCTATACTTATATAAATAATATACCTATTTATTTAAGTGTATATATTACATCAAAAAAATATAACAAAAATATATTCAAGTACCTAAATTTCAGTTATAAATATTTAAAATAAGAAAATAAAATAATAAAATTAAATATACAAAATAAATATAAAATAAGGAAAACATAGATAAATATACCTATAATATAGCCCTAAAAAGCAACTTGTAATTATAAACTTCTAAAAAATAAATAAAAAATCATAATAAAATAATTTATAAAATAGGAAATATTTTTTTTATAACTTAAAATTAATAAAATAATTTATTAATTTTGATTGATTTTTAAAATAATTTTTGGCATGGTTTTTTTGGTTGGTCCACGTGGACCAACCAGTGTCCCCCACCCGTTGACCTTGGTCAACTCTTTGACCGAGGTCTCCATCCTGTCAGAACTGCGTTTTTGGCTCTTTTCTCGATTTTTTAGGAGCAACTCCTTGCATCTTTTTGGATCAAAGTCTTCACGACTTTTGTTCCTCGATCATTGTAGAAGCATGATTAGTGCTCTCCTCGGGATGTGGATCGCTGCGCCAACCGCAAAACCTCGATCTTGGACCTGCTCCAGTCATCTTGTACAAAACCTTTTTCACATGTTCCTTCGATTCTTTGAACCCTTTTGACCCTTCTCTTTTCCTCCTTGGTGTGGCCCATAGCTTGAGGGTGGTGACAACATTCTCGCTGTGCCCCTAGGAGGCTCAGAGGAGCCGTCGTCAGGTGCTTCCGCTTCCTTCGACGCATGTCGGCGTTGAGGTTTGCTTCCCGATCTTGGACGGTGAGGTAACCATATTTTATTGCATTTTCTTGTGTAGATTTAGTCCTAACTTCATCTCCTGTATTTATTTTACCAATTAATCGCATCATTAGCCTAATCCGCCCCCTCAAAGTTCGTCGGAGTTAGCCTCCGGCGAACCTCTTTGTCGTGAATCTCGTCATCTTCCACCTCGCTACCACCTCGCATCATTTCCCCATCGCTTCTACTCAGCCCCGACGCCCTCCACTCAACCTGCTCCTCCTAGGAGCAGGAGCTCGGAGCTCCAAATCCACCACTTCACCGAAGCCTTCCCCGTTTTGCCTCCCCCACTGCCATTCGCCCCTCTGACCGTCGAGGCATTTTACCCTCGACGCTTTAACATTTCCTGTGCAGGTGCGACACCCGAAGACTTGCCTGGGGAGATTTTTGGACCTTCGCTAGAGCACCTGGAGAGCCATTTCTTCCTTGACCTCGAGGCGGTGCTCCAGTGTGCCTCCGTCCTTTTTGTCGTCCCCAGACGTCAGAGAACCACCACATGAGTCTTCTTGGCCTTTTTGGAGCTTCAGGGATTGTCGGAGAAAGGAGATCAAGCTCAAAGAAATTCACCTTGGCGGAGTTCATCCCTGTTCTTCCCTTGTGTCCTCCGCCGTCAGATCAAGGCCTCAACCCAGTTTTGATCGCAACTGTTGGATGACACCACGCCATCAGACGTAGGATCCATGCCTCGGATCTGATCCTATTCGTCCATCCTTAAAACGACATCAGACAACCATAACACGCCACATGGCAGGTGATTGCAGACCAGGCGTCAGATCACGCCATAGTCGTGGGTATTTTGCATAGTTTACCCACACTTTTTGTAATATATTAGTTAATACCAAAACATTCCTCCACCATTTTAATATTTTTGTAATTTTGTAAAAAAACCCTTAAATTTCTGTTATTTGCAATCCAGTCCAAGCCACGTCACCTCACATAATGCATCTCGTGAGGGGACATTTTGCAGCGGACCCCTTGGCTTCTATGTATTTCTATTTAGTCCCAAAACTTTTTAATTAAGTTTAATATTTTTAGTGAAATTGTAGTTTCGTCATTGAACTTTCTGATATTTACATTAAGGCCCGTACAATATTGCGTTCTCTTTATTTCTTGTATTTATTTTAAATAGCAATTAAACTCGAAAAAATCTTAAAAAATAATTGTAGCTCCCTGATTGCACAAACACTCACACTCTATTTTTAGTTTTCTATTTTAAAATTTTTTATTATTCAATAAAAATTAAAAAGAGACTTTTTTGTCCTTGTTTGCAATAGATAATCCATAAAAAATATAAAAGCATTTTGAAAAATTCCTATATATATTATGTATTTGTGTATTTTTAACCTTCAGATAAAAAATCATTAAAAAATATAAAAGAAAACTTAAAAAATAGAAAAATTGTAAAAATCTTTATAAAAATATATAAAATTCTCACAATTTCCCAACAAAATATTTTTTGTTTTATATTTTTTGTATTATTATCATTATTTTAAAATTAATTTACAACAATTTAAAAACTATTTGGTATTTTTCTACTCCATTTCAATTTAAAGTATTAATTTTATCCTTATTTTATGCTATTTTTAACTTTAAAAATATATAAAAATTTGAAAAATTTCTTAAAAAATCATATAGTATAAAATTAATTAAAATCAAAAAATATTTTTTTCTTTTATTTTGATTATTTTTATTAATAGTTATATCTATATTAGCCTATATTGTGTATATATTCTATATATAGCTTTATATATATTTTAAAAGAAAAATAAAGATAAAATATAAAAATATAAAAAGAAAATATAAAATCAGAAAAAATACAAATATAAAAATACAAAAATATAAAATCAAAAATATAATCAAAAATATAAAAATAATAAACCTACAAAAAAAGAAATATAGACACATTTTTACAATCCCATTTTGTACTTCATTGCCGCAATCTATCTTGTTTGCTCCCTGTGTTCGACACTCTAATACTTACTCTATACACACATTTTGTAGAGTTAAATAAAATGGATTTTAACTCCACATTACTATTACTTTTTATTGCTTAATTATCATTGTGGGTTAACTGTTGTCTGAAGCAGGGTTTCATGAGCGGTCACCGTCGACTAGATCTCTCTTCTTGTGAGATTTCTAGACCCTTGCAAAATCCTCTTCAATAGGCTACTGACCACGACGTGTTATGGCCAGAGCCCAATTCTGCGGCCACAAGTCCCATATCCGTGGGCATAGTTTTGTAGCCACAACTTGTTTTCCTTGTAGTGAATGTTGAGATTTTTAATTATAATATTGGGAGAATAAAAAATAAAAACATTCAGAAAGCAGTTTTCATAGAAAACAGTCAAATCGATGCCTTAGGGGCCGATTGATGGGTGCAATCCAAATCTGATTTAGAGAGGACCGTTGGATGCTCTCCCCAAATCAGTACTTGAGGTGCTGATTTAAACTTGGCAAATCGGGACTTGAGATGTGGATATATGCCTATTTTTAAATACATTGACATTATACTTATTTAATTAATTACAATTATTTTAATAGTTATTTAAAAAAATCCAAAGTCTTCGCCCTTTCCTTTTGGTTTGTGTCCCTTTACGGTTCCTATTCAAAGGATAAAAGATGAAAAATTGGTACGTCAGAGAGAGAGAGATAGAGAGATGGCCGTGTGTAGTTGCGTTCCTCACTGGTTCCTTGTGGTTGCAGTCGTGATGCTGCAAGTGATGGTGGCATCGCGAGCAGTAATGGGCGCAACCGTTCCACCGTTGGGATGCAGTCGTAGATGCGGGGACTTCTACGTTCCCTATCCCTTCGGAATGTCAGACGACGACGAAAACTGCTACCTCGGAGAGGCCGTGCAACCACTCCTTCAATCCGCCGAAGCCCTTCCAAGGTAACGCGGAGGTAATCTCCATAGACCTATCCTCTGCTCGGGTGACCATCCTCCTCTCCATATCCTACGACTGCTATGACGGCCGTCTGCATAGCTGGCGCGCGTGGAACGGCACTTTGGACGCTCCCTACACTTTCTCTTCCGAAGAGAACGTATTTACGGCTGTCGGCTGCGACACTTTGGCCAAGTTAAGTATCGGCGGCAACAACTACCCCAATGCTCTCAGACTAGGCATCATATCCACCTCAGGAAAGGATAATGCCAGATATATCATTATATACTTTGAGATGCTCATCGGTTTTTCAACCGAAATTATACAATATAATATACATCAAAATAATTTTGATTATATTATAAGGAGATTTGCTAAACAAATCCCCATACCTATTCAAGCAAGAGGGTTTCATGTAAAAGTTGTCCTACAACTATTGTAGGATAAACTAAGGTTTTTCATGAAATCAATGTTTGTTGATGAATTCATATCAACCAATGATCAAGATCAATTATCTTATCATTATGGTTAGGCAAATGTCATTCAATGAAATAATTCTTTTTAAATATTTCACAAATATTTATCACTAATTATTTCAGAAAATTAACTATTAATTTTCATCATCATATTTGAATGAATTATCACAAGGTTCATGATCAAGTTTGTCAAATTCCAGCAGTGACCCCCAATCACTAAAATTAACTTATCTGGTCAATTTAAATCCAAAAAATGCAAAATCAGTTTCCTAAGATTGTCAATTTGATTTATGAAAGAACCCAAGTGATAATTCACACATTTCAAGGCATATCAAAACAGTAATTAACTAATTAATCACGTTTAGATCTGCTGTCCGACAACAGTGAATACATGTATATTCAAAAGGCCATATCTCGAGCAAATGAAATCCAAATTTCATAAACTCAGATCCCATGGTTTCCTTATTTGATGCGGAACAAAATCCAATTGAAAATTTCGTGTTTAAACAATTTAAACAGTGTCGAAAAATTCAATTAATCTAACGTGCGAAAATTGAAATGCAGTAAAAATTTTTCGCAACTCTTTCAAACCCAAGTCGTCCTAGATCTATGGATCATATCCAAAACCTTATCCAGTCTGGCTCTGATACCACTTGAAGGATACGAGGAATCCTCAAGCGCATCACGGAAGCGTGTTGATCGCATCTTATACGATCGAGGCGACTAGTCGCACTAGTTGCAAGATGCAGCGGAAATTAAAATTTTTAATCAAGTGATGAAACCACATGATCACAAGAATATTTCTTGGATCGTTTCTTAAAACCACAAAGTATTAGAAATACCACTTGGAGCGTGGTTGTAATCGTGAGATCTCTAAAACAAGAGATCCTCCTATCTTACGTCTGATCCACGAAGAATGCACTTACAGGCGCGATGATGAGACGCGTTCCTCCCGCAATTCTCGATGAAGATCCAAGCAACGAATCCCCTGATTTCGTCCAACAAAATCCGTCGTCATCCTTTAGAGCAAGCAGCCCCAAAGAAGAAGGAGATCCTCGAGTCGTCGAAGACAAAGGAGAGAGACTCTCTTTCTCAATACAAGATGGACGGCCACCTTGAAGAAAAGAGAGAGAGAGAGAGAGTAGGAAAGAATGAGAGAGAGAGAGTTGTAGGCGTGTACAACTCTTAAACATGTACCTTGTAGAGGCTAGGGTTGCCCTCTATTTGTATTTGTTTGGAAGTCCATGGATCACAATCCATGGCATATACAAAATCAATGGTTAGATTGATATGTATATTAAATCAGTGGCCATGATTATTGTTGTTCAAAAACAACATATTATATTAAATTAAATATATGTTGCATTATCATCAATATAATTTAATTCAATAAATAAATCAATAATCACAAGATAACGATATGATAATTAAAAAGATAATTATCCACCTAAAAATTAAAAAGATAATTGTTGTTTGGTGGATTATCCTCTTTTTAATTTATATCATTATCTCTTATTTATCTTGCAACATTATCCACTAAATTAATTCCAAATTAGTTAGTGTATATTTATTACAAAATTATCCACTAAATTAATTCCCAATTAATTAGTGAATATTTCAATCATGTCATTGAAAAAAATGTGAATCATATTCACAGCCTAAACTAAAATGTAAATTACATTTCCAATTAATTGCTTAATGTGAATCCAATTCACATTAACAATTAACAAATGCTATTTACAAAGGTGTTCTCTCTCTAATATATTATAAATCATATTTATAATATATACACAGATATTATGGATAGCACTATCCACAATCTGCATTTCTTTGATAAATAAATCTCATTTAATTATCTTGGATAATTATTCTCATAATATGAATCCCATTCATGTTATTCTTGATAATTAAATCTCATTTAATTATCAACATCTTGTTGCTTGGATACATAATTCATCAAATGAATTGTTCTTGAACCCCTTCAAGAATAATGTGCTTTCTCCGCAGATACTTGGAGATAAAGACAGGACGATTGTATTGTTCCACGTATAGTGACTTGGATGTTGAGATCTCATCTCAAATCCAGATCTTACGTACCTCCCATAGATGCTTGATTAAATCAAGACCGCAAATCTATTCTTCTCATTGCATCTGAATCTCATTCAGACCAATGTCCAACACTTGGACCAAAATCAGATTGCTTCTCTACTGAGAGGAGTCACTAAAATCCAGACATGTTTTATCACTCCCTCGGAATGGAAGCGTCATGGTTATACAATCATTTATGATCACATCACCCTCAGGTATTCCCAATACATGTACATCCTGCATACTGGAGGACCTATGATCAACCTGAAGATCAAGATCAATTTTACACAGTCTTCTTCAGGGTTTGATCACCAAGTTTCTCAATCTTGGTCATTGGGAATTGGTATCGATCATATGCTTTCCCAAAGCATACATCATACCTTCAAATTCATGTCATGCTTCCAAAGCACGACGACCATGCATTGAATTTGATCGGTCCCAATACCTCATGAGTGAGCTCATGTCTTCCGGTTCATAAATGAACCTGTATGATCCCTTTGAGAGATTGTATTACTCATTTGCCCTTACATGCACACCAGCGCGCCGGTGTATAGACCTTGGTTAGGTCATCAACCTATTGGTCTGCCAAATGTACACACTCAGACATATAGTAACACATCTGTCTCCGGTCAAAGGATGCGTGCTTATGCTGTGACAGCATTCAACATAGGACTTGGGTTATCTCGATCTCGTTAAGTCAACCCTTTGACCTAACTAATCTGACACCTCCGAATTACTATTCCTATGCAGAGGACCTGCATCAAGAGGTCGGTCAGATATCAGCCTATGTGAGAAAGGATTGCCATCTCCTACTCATGCTGGAGATCATCTCTTAATAATCATTTGATGGTGCTTGATGAGTCCTCTATCTAACCCTTTAGATATTCATCCAAGAACCAGCCTCTATGATTCAATTATTGAATCAACAACTGTATGATCATCAAGATGACCATTGTACATAACCCTAATTATACAGAGGGACCTTTTATGCAAATTATTTATTGTTCATTTCAGATCAGAGAATGATATGTGCAATAACACTTATTGCATAATGGCTCGTCGTGGGCTCGCATGTCCAACAGAGGGTAGTATCCGAAATGACCAAGCACAACACCCCCAAAATTCGACGACAATCTAATCCCCACTGGAAACACATTGTGGCTAACAGAGACCTCATGCATGCCTCAGAACGGCCTGCATAACCAATCATCATTATGTCAGCCTATTTCATGAGAAATGCCTTAATAAACCTTGATCTCCAAGTACCCCAACCCTCCATCCACCAAAAGCCATGTAACTTTGCTCCCACAAGCAGGGTTGTTCATGATAATAAAATTAGATGGAATACGATCCGATCTAGATGAGTTATTGGGTATCATTCAAATAGACGGATCTGGGTACCCATTGCATGCTATCTGACTTTTAATAGTGGCCCACCTAGATTGGGTGGAAAACACATGGATCAATCAGGTTCACCTACACCCCGTTCTCCCTCACCCACTTGAATCCATTGTCTACAACACCTAATTTAAATGCACTAATTGTCCATGTGAATGGTCATGATAAAGAAGGTGGCGTCACCGCACGGGGCATTGTTGGCAGTGGTGGTGGGCGTGGTGAAGCTTCTGAGCCTGCTGGGTTCCACAAACCTCTCCATCAGGTCACGGGACTCCATCCACCGCACTAGGGGCTCTCCCATCAGCGTTGTCCTCCTCATAAGCATCATGCTCCCCTTCTACTCCTGCTTCTCTCTCTTCAACAACAACGCTGACAAGTAGGTAGGGTTGGTGTTTTGACCATTCTGCCCCCACGCTTATTTCAAATCATTTGTGTCTTTTTTTGCAGTAGAGCCCTTGTGTGAATATCATTTCAAAAGGATACCATCTATATCCATGAATATATGCTTGTAATCCATGGTCCACTTAGGATATTGGCTATCCGATTCACTTAAGTATCATTTCAATTGGAGCGGGTCGATTCATCAACCCAGTCAGATGGTTAGGGTCGGGTCATATGCAAATGGTGCTGATACCCGCTCCATGAACACCCCTACCCACAAGCACCATACATGAGCTCTCATGGCTAAAGGATGTCTTGAAGAACCCTTGTATTAGCCTTTCACATCTATGTTGAATCCTTGGTAGTAGTCTATGCACCTGACAAGTAAAAAAAATAGAATAATCAATAATACTGACTTCAGCAGCACCAACATGCGAGGTCATGCATAGGCATGCATATTTTGATGATAACTAAATTAAGTTTTATTAGCTTGTGACTACATCAGGAAGACCAAGATTGGAAGCTCAACTCTACGGGAAGAAAGCTCGAGCTTAAGGACCATGTCCAAGGAGAAAGAAGGAGCTCAAATTAAAGCTAAAAAAGAAGAACCTTTCTCAAAGGAGACTCAAATGGACCAGGACAAAAACTTCATATGACGGAAATCAACTTTAAGGACATGAAGAAGACCAAGTCCCCTTATATTCAAGTCCTTGTAACTTTGTCTGTATTGTAGAAGCATGTAAAACCTCAAAAGAAACACGAAACATGCATCATCATCTTTAGGACTAAGTTCCAACATTGAATTGGTCGACTCGTTGAGATTCTAGCCAACTAATAAGCTCTTCAATCGACTCATCAATGTTCCAAGTTGATTAAACCTAAAGCCTAAAACCAACCTTTATATCTGAGTAGTTTTAGTCAACTTACTTTCTTGAGCAATCGATTAATTCCTTATCAATCATCTCAATGTGTTTGTCACTCAACAAACTTGTTCAGTTAACTAACCAAATCTCATCAGTCAACTACTTTGCCTCCAACATAAAAATTGGACCATTGATCCATGATGTTTGTGGAAGAACATCTTCAGTTAACTTTTGTTTCTAATCAATCGACTACTTCAATTGATGATCATCTTACAGGTATATTCCTAGCTCTATGAAATCATTTTAATCCCTCGCACCATACACACGCAATCAATCAAATGAAGAGAAGAATATGGTGGCTCTCTTCCTGACTTTAGTGAGGGAGAATCGAATATTTGAGATCGTTAATGATATAGTAGTGGAGGAAGGGAGGGCAGAAGATGTAGAAGAAATAGCAATTCTTGCCGTAAATTGTTTAAATTTGTGTGGAGAAGAGAGGCCCACGATGAAGGAGATTGAGATGAAACTGGAGATGATGGTGAGATCCTACAAGTGATACAGCACCCACAGGAGGAACCTCAAAGAATACATAACTATGCATGTGAAAGAAGCGGGTGTCATGTTCCTATTTTTATGATATTTTTAGCTTATGCTGTACTCCACTGTCACATTACTAGATTATGGATTCGTGGAACTTCATGCATGTATTTCACCATTTGAACTCATCTTTACGCATCTAAGTTGTAACTGTTGTAGAATTATAAACCTGATGTTATACCTTCAGTACTTTATATATTTTCAATTGAAATTAGTCTATTTCTCGCTCTCCCTCCATCGTAGAGTACAGTTTTCAATCTAGCAGGAGAAAAATCAATGATATCATGAAAGATAGTATTCCTTATTGAATTTATTTTGTACTGTCACATTAAATATAACAAAATGCTTCCTATTCATTTGGGTTTGGTTGTACTTATGTCAATCATCGTTGCTAAATTGCCCGTGAAACATGTTAATTTCTGTGATAGTTCTTTTTACAGAAACATATACATTATAACGAAAGACATGCTTAATTCTACACACGTAATAGATACATATGTGAATACGTACACAGAGGAGAACTCTAAATGAGGTAGATAGATTTGCTGTTTAAATAAAATCACTCATCTCAACTGCTGAATTCAACAGTGATTTATAAACACCTGCAATATTGGTAACCAAAATGACACCAGTAAAACAATTCATGTGCTTCCTAAGAGAGCAATTGGACTTCTTGGTAAAAAAAACTAAGATATACATAAGTTTTGTGCATTTCCTGTGAAAATAACATAACGTATTGCGTAAACAACTATAAGTGTGCAAAATCTAATGGATTTTTGGAAACCATTGAATCCGCATTTCAGTGCAAAGCATCGCAACATTTGTATGTATGGGCGTGCAGACAGGTGCATTCTCGCATGTTTACATGTACATGTAAGTTTATTTGTGCACATGTATTAGCACCCATCAGAGACCAACCGATAAACGCGGTCACAAGGCCCAGAAAGGGCAGGGCAAAAGGAACCGGAAATTCAATCAAAGGCCATCCTCCACAAAGAGCACTGTAGAAAATCAAGAAGATCAAGCACACAACAACGATTTACATGGAAAATCCTTCGATTAGGGAAAAACCACGGGAGCACAATAATCCTAATCTCGACATGAGATTAGGGTTCTCTTCACTCACTTAGTATACAACTGTGTGTGTGGGGGGGGGGAGGGGGGGGGGAGGGGGGAGGGGTGAGTACATAAATAGAAGCCCGGGGATAAATGGTCCCTCACCCAAAGATCCATTTATCCACCCAATTATAATATAAAACTCAACACTCCCCCTCAAATTGAGCATACATGTCAACCATGCCCAACTTGCCTACATTCAACTCGTATTGCACCGTAGGCAACCCCTTTGTGAAGAGGTCAACAATCTGATCTTCAGATTTCAAGTAGGACAGACACAACTGTCCATCATCAATTTTTTCACAAATAAAATATCGATCGATCTCCACATATTTGATTCTATCGTGCATCACCGGATTGTTTGTTAAATTTATAGCGGCTTTGTTGTCACAGAACATCTTCATAGGCATATCAGCTTCCATCCCTAATTCTTTTAATAGCAACTGTAACCATAAAACTTCTGTCCCGCCATTAGCAAGTGCCCTGTATTCAGCTCCTGCACTTGACCTTGAAACAATATGCTGCATTTTGCTTCTCCAAATGACAAGGTTTCCATATAAGTACACAACATACCTAGAAGTGGATCATCAACAGAACCAACCCAATCAGCATCGGTATATCCTTCAATAGTAATATTACTTTATTTTTTGAACATAAACCCTCTGCCAGGGCACTTCTTTATGTAGCTCAAGATCCTGTTAACAGCGTTCACATAGACGGTAGTAGGAGCGTGCATAAACTGGCTGACTATATTCACTGCATAGGTGATATCAGGTCTTGTGAGAGTAAGGTAGATTAATTTTCCAACTAACCTCTGATATCTACCTTTCTCCTCATCATCGAGAAGTTTCCCATCCTTCTTACTCATTTTATGGTTAGCCTCCACAGGGTAAGAAGCAGGTTTGCAATCAACTATTCCTGAGTCACGAAGAAGGTTAAGGGCATAATTTCGTTGATTCAAATACATACCTTGTGGGGATCTTGCCATCTCAATACCTAGGAAGTACTTCAGTTGTCCCAAGTCTTTCAATTCAAATTCTGCCAACAGAATTCCTTTTATGCTAGACAATTCCTCTTCGTCGTCTTCAGTAATGATCATATCATCAACATATACCAGAAGGATAGATTTACTATGATCCTTCCTCTTGATGAATAGAGTATGATCTCCATTAGCCTGTTTGTAACCATTTTTTATCATCACAATCCTGAGTCTTTCAAATCAAGCTCTTGGCGACTGTTTTAGACCATACAAAGCCTTTTTTAGCTTGCAACATTTTCCCATTTGATCATATCCTCGTGGCATTTTCATGTAAACTTCCTCTTTCAGACTTCCATTTAGGAAGGTATTCTTTACGACCAGTTGATACATTTTCCAGGAAAATTGAACAGCAAGACAAATAATAACTCTGACGATGTTCATTTTTGCAACAGGCGCAAAGGTCTCGAGGTAGTCAATACCATATTTCTGATTGTAACATCTTGCAACCAATCGGGCTTTGAATCTGTCAATTTTACCATCGACCCTATACTTGATTGTGTAGACCCATTTTGAACCGACCAAATGAACGTCTTTTGAAATTGTCACAACATCCCAAGTATCATTTTTTTAATGCCCCCATTTCCTCCTTCATAGCTTTTACCCATATGGGGTCACACCGGGCTTCAACAGAACTTTTGGGAATAACATGAGAATCAAGCACAGTTATAAAGCTTTTATAGTTCGAGCTTACCCCGAGAGTAAGAAACATAATTTTCCATAGGATAACGAGGAGGAGGCCTGGTTGTTCTTGCAGCTTTCCTCAAAGCAATAGGAAGTTCCTCCTCTACATCTTCAGTATCACTAACCAAGTCATTCAAGCAATTGTCAGTGTTCTCAATCAAATCATTAGAGGAAGAAGAATTACTTACATTGTGATCATGACTTGGATCATCTGAGGAGAGATTGGGATTGTTGTTCGGCATCATATTGTCATCCATAGTCTTTTATCTGTCATCATCGTCCATCCTTTCAGCATCGTTATCAACCACCTCATGTCTGTCAGTATTGTGACTACAAGGAATAACAATGTCGTCATTGATCACATCGCATCCTTCATTCATAAAGTGAAGTTCATCTTTATTTTTCTCAACAACCATTTTACTCCACTCCCCCTGAGAAAAATTCTCTGCTTAGTAGAAATCATGCTCATGAAAAGTGACATCCCTGGTAACATGAAGTTTCCTTTCAATCGGGCCGTAGCATTTGTACCCTTTTTATGTACTAGAGTATCCAAGAAAGATACATTTCAGAGATCGAGGGTCCAATTTCCTCATGCCAGGACCAGAAATGTGGACATATCAAACACTCTCAAAAACCCTACGAGTTAAGTTGAAAGGAACTTTATCAGGATGTAACATTAGAAAAGGAGTATTTTTTTTCCAACCACATTAGACGGACGCCTATTTATCAGATAAGCAGCAGTGAGAACAGCTTCTCCCCAATACCTTTTTGGAGTATTTTTTTTGGAAAAGAAGGGCTCGTGTAACTTCCAATATGTGACGATTTTTCCACTCAGCAATGTCGTTCTGTTGGGGTGTGTACTTACAAGACGTTTCATGAATAATTCCATTATCGTCAAGAAATACACTAAGAGGTCCCGCCAAATAATCCTTAGCA
The DNA here is from genome assembly GCA_037367405.1 of Ottelia alismoides. NCBI lineage: Eukaryota > Viridiplantae > Streptophyta > Magnoliopsida > Alismatales > Hydrocharitaceae > Ottelia > Ottelia alismoides. Next base: position 774,435 of record JAZKJV010006370.1, on the reverse strand, counting down.
TTGTCAGACTGTAATACTTTTACATTTGTGTCATATTGGATTATTATCATGTTGAAAAAGCTTCGAATTATACTTGGAACCTCACTTCTGTTCTTCATTAAGTACACAAAGGTGAATCGAGAATAATCATCAATAAAAGTCATAAAATAGCGATGGCCTCCCAAACTCTGCAGATTAGACGATCCCCAAACATCCGAATGAACAATATCAAAGACATACTTGCTTTTACTATTAGATATAGGATAAACAGTTCTAGTGTGCTTTGAGAGCTCACACACTTCACAAAAACGAATATATGTTCCGACTTTATTGCATAATTCGGGAAATAAAAACGTTATAACAGGATAACCAGGATGTCCAAGACGCTCATGCCATCGCTTCAGGGCCAACCTATCATCAGATTCTTTAGCACCAGTTGCAGCAACCCAAGTAGAAACCACACGTGCAGGAAGGTGATATAGACCATCAACAGCCAAACCAATCTCAATCTACTTCCTCGTCACCAAGTCCTGCAACACACACGATGTCTCATCAAAAATTAGTCAACAATACATATCTTTGGCAATTCGATACATAGAGAGTAAGTTAATTTGAAAATCAGGAAAATGAAGAGCATTTTTTAGCATAAATTTATCTATGATAGATATACTCCCTTTTCCAGCAACAATAACAGAAGACCCATCTACCTAACTTACACGTTCTCTCCTCGAAGCAAGTTTATAATTAAGAAACATTCTAGCATTCCCTATCATATGATCAGAAGCGCCACAATCGATAATCCATTCATTGTTAAATAAATAATTACCTTCAGTTTTCTTCATGGCCAATGCAGTATTCACAATATCAGCATCACTAGTACTCCTAGATATTTTTTGCACATAAGTGTGAAGGTCTTTAATTTGCTCCTCGGTCAACTTCTTGCTGTCAACAGTCATAGTAATGGGTTTCTTCCCTCTATTGCCCTTCCTTTCTGGATGAAGTTCCCAGCAATACTCGATTCCATGACCAATCTTCTTGCAATGAGCACATTTTTTGTCTTTCCAGTAGCCACTTTTGCCCCCTTTACTACGTAAAGCAGATTTCTCAAAAGACGAGACATGCTCGTCTCTCATTACGATACGTCGTTGCTCCTCAGATTCAACTTCATGATAGATCTGCTCAATGTCGGAGCCTACTCCTGTTGTGAGAAGTTGACTCCTTGTGGATTCAAAATCACTGTTAAGACCACCCTGGAAAATGAATATCCTCTGTTTCCATATCTCCTCCCAAAACTTCTTTTGATCTGTTGGACTAGTCCACGTGTCATCACAATAGTAGTCAATCTCCTCCCACTTTGCTTTCAACGCAGCATAATACCCTGCAACAGACATATCCCCTTGTTTCATATTGTAGACTTCCTTGCTCAACTGGTACATTCTTATATCCTGTTTTTTCTGACCATACATACTCTCAAGAGTGAGCCCCTGCTCTCGAGCAGACTTCTTCCTTAGCACCAAAGGTTGAATTTCAGAATAAATAGCATTTATGATCCAATTTCTTCACTGGCTATCCTCGATGTACCACTGATCATACAACTTATCAGTGACTGCAAGGGCCTTTTTTCGCCTATCAGTATAGCCTCCATGACCCTTCGAAGTAACGCAACTTCCATAGCCGTAGACCAAATCAAATAATTATTTTTTGTTAATTTTATCATTGTAATATTTGCATGGATATTTTCAAACTTGAAGGCCATAGGCTCCCCAATATCTTTTTGAGCCATAGACAGAGGGCATCGGAAAGAGATAGCTCACAGGGAGGCTAGAGAGGCCTCTGCAAACGCAGGCAGCACGAACAGGGCACGAACAAGGCAACACGTTTTTGAACACCATAGTGCACTGTGCACACAAAAAATACCACCGACGCACGGAGAGGACCTTCGGAGCACGCACGTTGTGGCGGAGGTGTGAGGCGGCAGAGGAGGTCGGAGAGGTCGCTTGAGGAAGGCGATACTGAGAGGTTGCATATGCCTAGGCTGGCAGGAGCAAATCGCCAAGGGGAGAGGAGTCACGGGGCGATTCCGACGGAGGGGTCACGTGGCGCAGGGCGCGGGGCGATTCCGGCGTAGGGGTCGCGTGGCGCAGGTGCGAGGCGATTCCGACGGAGGGGTCGTGCACGTCAAGGGCAAGCAGGTGCGAACGCCAAGGGCGGAGATGCACGTCTAGGGCAGGCAGGTACGCACGCCAAGGGGAAGACTCGTTCATATCGTCTAGGGCAGGCAGGCAGGTGCTTGCGCCAGGCCCTCGTTCAGATCACGCCAGGGAAGACTTCGTGGGAGGCAGGAAGCAGTGGAAGGGGAGGCTCTGATACCATGTAGAAAACCAAGAAGATCAAGCAAGAAGATCAAGCACACAACAACAATTTACGTGGAAAACTCTTCGATCAGGGAAAAACCATAGGGCACAATAACCCTAATCTCAACACGAGATTAGGGTTCTCTTCACTCACTTAGTATACAAAATGAAGGGGGTTGAGTACATAAATAGGAGCCCGGGGGTAAATGGTCCCTCACCCAAAGATCCGTTTACCCGCCCAATAATAATACAAAACTCAACAAGCACCAAGAAGAAGAAGCTCTAGTCCATCCTGGAAACCTGCAAAAATCGATCTAGGTGTTCTGAGGGTTCTTCTTCGTCGAACCACCTTTGGCTGTGATCCTTGAGAGTTTTGTAGCAGGACGCTTGGAGTCTTCGACTTGGGTATATGGAAGTAAATAATCGAAATGAGAAGAGAATAATAACCCGAAAAGTAATTTATATTAGAATAAAAATAGCAGCCTTAGTCCTCATTTTCAAAAAGCTTGTTTCTAAAGTATAACCCCATGCACCAAGCAAATTGTTTTTTTAATATGGTTATCAACGCAAACTATAAACAGTAATATTTCGGATCCATACTAGTCAATATAAATGCATTATCGATTAACATGTTAATAAGCATGCATTTCCGATTCATAATCTGATACAAAATGCATGCAGGAATCAATCAAACGATTTATATAGCATTTTAGGGTGAGATCCAGGAAAGAAAAGGTAATAAATAAATTGCAACAAATAAACCAGTAAAAAGATTATAATAGAGATTATCAAAGCGCCCATTGAAGATTGTCCTTAGAAAGGATATAACTGCCACAATACTAGTGCGAAGGGTACAAGCGATCCGCTCCTAGGATGCGACGACACACGATCATCACCAAAACACACTAACGAGATCGTCCTCCAAAGTAACTCAGAGAATATTGTGGTCGAGCCTCATTCAACTTCTCCCTAAAAATGCTATAAGATGTCTTCCTGACTCCGACTACACATATTCCAACGTGTGAGGCAGCACATTCGACCACGAAATCTTGAAAAAATATGGAAATGCTAAAACTAGGGAATTAATGAATTAATGTTTCAACTTTTGGAATCTAGCTTCTGCTTATGAGGTTCAAGTAGGCGTGCCTTCAGGTATACAATCAATCATTATATAAAAGAATGCACTAAAGCTTTAAATGAACATAGAATGTGGCCAACCACGAGAAGATATGAATATTAGTGATGGTTCGCAATACAACAAACCTTGAATTGGTTGAACCTAAAACGAGTTGAATTTGAGTCCATCAACAAATACAATGGATTATAGGAAGATGGCATAATCGGCTGTGACAGAGCACCTCTCGAGGTAAACAAATAATTGTTGTTTTTTAAAATCTCCGAAACTTGACATAAGTGTGTCAAGTGATCATCTTTAGTCATGTTATGGATCAAGAGATCACCAAAGTAGATAACCATAAAATTGCCTATTAAGGGCCACAATGCATGGTTCATGGTGCACGTAAACATGCTTGGGGCATTAGATAGGCAAAAGGGTATGGTTGCCCATTCATAAAGACCCTCCTTGGAATCTAATGGTAACTACTTTGAAGATCCATCTAGGACAGTGATTTGTCACATGATAGCTTGTCGAGCATATCATCTGGACATAGAATTGGAAAGTGATAATTGACAGTGATCTTGTCGATATTAAATTTTCAACACACATTCCGCACGAGTCATTCTTTTTTGTGGTGATTACATCAAGAACGATCACAGGGCTCAGGCTCCCATGAACATAACCATGTCGTAGAAGGTCGAGAACATGTTTGGTCATCTCATTTGTGTTCTCTCGGGCTCATCCTATAGTGCGAAAAATGAGGGAAACTCGCTCTAGGGATGAGATCAATGTGATGTTTGAATATATGTTGAAGACGAATTTTCATGGGTCTAAAGTAATCCACACAAGGCGGGATCACAATGTCTTTGAGGCGACCTCTCAGAAATCAGATCTTTGAACAACAATTAACCCACAACGGAGATCAAACAATGAAAAGCTGTGCGGAGTTAAAATTTATTATAACTCTACAACAAAGATGTGTATAGGTGCAAGTATGTGTAGAGGTTGACACAGGGGGCATACATGTAGAACATGGCAATAATGCTAAAAAATATGAATGTGATCAAATGTCTATACAAGTGCTATGTTTTTGTGGATTTTAATTTTATATATTTATTTATCTATTTATTTATTTATTTTATATTTTTATATTTTGATTTTTAATTTACTGATTTTGTATTTTATTTCTATATTTTATATTTTTATATTTTCTTTTTCTTTTAAAAATGATATAAACTATATAGGATTCAAGGTTCAGGAAAGCGGTATGCGTATGCGTTCGGACAGGTCACTGAATAGCGCTTAAGCAGTATGCGGGGGCATATGCGGGGTATATGCGGTTGTACGCGGTTTCCTAATTTTTTATTTAAAAATAAATAAGTATATAGAAAAGTGACTACAATAGAACTAAATTTATGTATAATTGTGGTCCAACAGAAGATCTAAGAAAAAGTAACTTTCATAGAGTTCAAAATAATCTCTATCAATCAAATATCAATACTTCAATAGAATGGTTAGCACACAAAATAATCGACAACAATCAACAAATAAAAAATTAGCGCACAAAATGCCTCTGTTGTTGAATATAATGTCATTTATCTATGTCATTATATTTATAATTGATCCTCCATCAAAAGTACCGAACTTTACATATAATATATTACATTCATAATAACTATTAGTTGACTAAATTAACTTCCTAAATTATTAGTATATTTATTCTTTTTCTTCCTTGCGTGTTTACTCCAATCTCGCATTACAACTACTTTGATGATGGATATAAATGGGCATGGAATGCTTGGTTTACATACATGCAAAAAGTAAGGAAAACATGGCACAAATAACACAACAAAACATGACACAAATTAGAAAAATAAATAATAAATAAAACATGTGTATGCGGCCGCACAGACCGCATATGCAGCCGCATAGCCCGCATATGCGGCCCGCATAAGCGCACAGGGCGCATAATGCAGGGCTTCAGGGAAAGCGGTGCGCTGAGGCACCGCATACGCATATGCGACCGCACAGGTCGCTTTCGTGAACACTGATAGGATTTATATACACAATATAGATGAGAGAGAGATGAAAATAGGTAAAGATACTCAAAATACAGGAAATAAATATTTTGTGATTTTTATCATTTTTCTAATGTTTTTGTGTTTTTCTTAGTTTTTTTCCTAATTTTTTGGTATTTTTAAAGGTAAAAATACTGAAAGAGTGAGCAAAAATAAAAGGTTGAAACTGAAATGGAGATAAAAAGTATCAAACAACAACCAAAATTCTCTAAATTAGTTTTACTTTAAAGATAATAAAATATAGAAAATCAGGAAATAGAAATTATATTTTCTAGGATTTTTAATTTTTATATTTTTATGAAGGTTTTTGGGGTTTTATAATTTTTTAGGAGTTTTCTTTAGTATGTTTTAGTGATTTTTGTTCTGGAGCAAAAACACACAAAAACACACAAAATATATTTTTTTAGGAATTTTTCAAAAACGTTTTATAATTTTATGTATTTTCTAATGCAAACAGTGGTGAAAATGCATGTTTTGAATTTTTATAAATAATAAAATGCAACAAAAATGTCAAATAAAAATATAGCATGAAAAATCTACAAAACAAGAAACTATGTTAATTTATTTGGGAATTTTTGAGATTTTATAGATGCATGCAATAATTAGATACAACAAAGAGAAACTACACTACTAGCAAGGGCATAATTGTAATTATCGAAAAGTCCAAGGATCAAGATGTAAATTTCCCTGAAAATATATAAAGTGACAAAAATATTCCCATACAAATAAGAAATACACAAAGCTGCAAGCCCTTCCCCGCAAAATTGCCAAGGGCACGTGCCAGAGCACGCGCGCTTGTGAGGGATCAAAATGTTATTCCACAAAACTCCAGGGGCTATTATGCAAAATGTCTGAAAATTTATAACTGCAGTTAAATGATTCTGGAATAAGTATAAATACGAAAATGTCCAGAGTAGCCCTGCAAAATGGCCATGCACCTCACGTGCGTGAGTCACGTGAGGTGACGTGGCCCGGGACCTGTTGTCAAAAAGACAAAGTTCGAGGGGGGGATTTGCAAATATTACAGAAATTATTGAACGGCAGATGAATGTTTGAGTCCTACTATTTAAATACAAAAATGGATGGGCTGACGTTGCAAAATTCCCAACCTTAGGCGCGATCGAACGGTGTAGAGCCGCACACTAATCCACGTGGCATGCGCACAACGCACGATACCCCTTCGCTCCATACGGCCAGGATTAGATCTCGATGGAAGATTGAACGGTTGGGATGATGTGAGATCCGATGGCTGTTGAAGCTTAGGATGAACAAGCCTTGATCCGACGGTAGGAAGCGGCGATGGAAGAACAGGGAGGAAGGCTTGCCACTGCGAGCTTCCTCCGACGATGGCGCCCTCCTCCGGAGTGAGATGGAGCTCCAAAATGGCCCAAAGCTCTCCTGCGGGTCTCCTGATTCTACTGGAAGCTTCAAAAAGGTCGGAGTACATCCGTTGTTCACCAGCGAGGTCGGAGGAGCGGAAGCCCCCCAGGTATCGCCGGCGAACGGGCAAAATGTCCCCAATCGCGTGTGAAGGCCTGAATACCTACGAAAAAGCATTAGAGGGTCGAGAGAACTGCCTCAACCCTGTGGAGGAGTGAATGGAAGCGGGTGCGGTGAAGATGGAGCTCGTCGGAGCAAGCTCCGGCGAGATGATCGGTGAGGTGATCGAGTGGTTCTCGGGTAAAATGGAAGGTGGATCTCTGTTCCTAAGGTGAAGATAAACAAGAAAATACAAGAAAAAGTAAGGAAAAATGAACCTCAGGGTGTATACCCAAGATAGGATCTCGACGGCCACTTGGCCGGAGATGGGGTGGAAGTGCCTCCACGTCCCTCGCCTGAGCTCCGCGCAAGTGCTGGAGGAAGCCTATCACGCTTCCAGTCTCGAGCACGGCGGCAAGGAGTCAAAACAAGGGTTGAAGAGGGTTCAAAGGAGGAAGAAAAACTTGGGGTTGTTTTTGAACGAGTGGCGAAGGGCTCCAAAGATCGAGGGAGTGGCATCGATTCAGTGGCCCATTGGCCAAGGAATCATGCCAACGAGTGTGAGGTATGCTCGAGGTGGAAGATGTCAGAAGGAATCCAAGACGATTGGTGAAAAAATCGACTTGTAAAAAGTCGAGAAAATGATTTAAAACCATGGGTCTGACACGCTACAGGAGCTAGGGCCAGAGAGTTGACCTACGGTCAACTCTCAGGCCCTCCTAGTTGGTCCACGTGGACCAACCAAGAAAAATCCTGCAAAAATAGTTTCTAAAATTATTTTAAAATAGGAAACTAATTTATTAATTTTTGATTATTAAATAAAAATGTTTATTATTTTATAAATTCTTTTATTATGATTTTTATTTATTTTTTAAAGGTATAAAAATACAAGTTACCTTTTAAGGCTATGTGTAGGTATATTCATCTATATATTTTATAATTTTATTTTTATTTTGTATATTTAATTTTATTATTTTTCTTTAAAATTCAATAAATTTATAACTTATTTTTATTTACTTAAATATATTTTTATTTTATTTTTCTGATGTGTTTTGTACATTTAATAAAATAGAAATAGTAATTATATAGGTATATGTACAGGTATTATATCTATGTCTTATATACATGTATTTTGTTTTTTGTATTTTCTTTATATTTTTAGTCTGGTTTTAATATACGTATATATTATAAATAATATTTACAAAACTATAAAAATATAAAATTGTAAAAATAATGAATAATAAATAAAATGAATATTTTAATCTGTACAAGTATACAATAGGGGTCCAAAACTCAACTTTCAAACCGCAGCTCCGTAAAATACGAAACTACATTCATTAAATATCTTATTAAAAGTTATATACAATTAAAGATAATTTTGATAAATTTCGAGTTTTTATTTGAGGGATACAGTTCTGGAAGTTAGGATTTTGGAAACTTATTCAGATCAGAATTTTTTATCTGTACATTATTTTTGTATGAAATCAATTTTGTATTTTTCTTTACTTTTTTATCTACAACTTTCATGTACAAAGTTTCTTTATTTTAAGTATAAAAAGTGGAACTAAAAATAGATCCCAAAATGAATGATAAAATGCATGTACAAAGTTTCTTTATTTTAAGTATAAGGGTATTTTGGCCATTATCTCCCCCTACTTTATTTCTTGTCGACCTATTCATCTAGATGCCTAGGTCTGGAGGTTTCAGGTCATAAAATATTTACAATATTTTATTTTTCCTTTTCTTTTCTTTATTCTATAATTTTTGCTTAAAAAACCGTATTTTATAAACTATTTACACAATGACGCATGATGATAAAATGCATGAATTAACACTCTTTACACATATTACTAGGGTTTTAAGGCAAAAATGATAGAATAAAGATGATGAAACATAGATTCATCAATATCTTCTAAGGGAAATAACCCTTCAGGTGATTCTTCAAGCGTAATGGATGAAATCGTGTTTCAGACACTTAAGAATTGAAAATTGAGCCAAATACCTTAACAAACATATTCATGCATCAATATTTGAGTCTTATAAATTCGTGCTTGTAAAAACATATTTTTATTCCTCAAAATCATTAAAATTTGCGAAATAAAAATATAAAAATAAATAATGAAATAGAGAAATAATGGAAAAACAACCACACAAAGTTCAGATATTTTTAGTAATTTTTATACAAGTTTTGATTGAGTTATTTTTCTTTTGAATTTATTTAATATATATGTGTTATCATAAAAATACCACCATAAAAAATTGAAAATAGAACATATTAACTTTTTCTAATATGTATGCATTTCACATTTTATATCTAGAGCATATGAGTTCCCAATTCACCCAACTTACTTTAAAGTTCATTAGTTAAAATACTCTAAATGCTAAAAATACTCTAAAAGTAATCGTGACTCATTTGTGAAATGTGGATTTGGGATCCCTTTGTACAACCTTTTATGACTTTTACTTTCTTTTGTGCATAATTCATTTGACACTTTTTTGAAACAAAAATAAGTATTTTCTATACAGGTTAATTTCACACATATTCATTCTTCTATTATTTTTATCTTTTTTATTCCAAAACAGTAAAAATCAATAAAAATATGTTTGAGTAGCTTATATTATATAATTACCATAAAATATAATATGGGGTCATTAACAAGAAAATCCAAAGCATTAGAAAACCCAAAATATTGGTAGTTCATACCTTAAAATGATATTTAATTTGTTTCTTGAATTCTAACTCCTTTGAAAAAACTTTCTTCTGCACTATTTTAGATAAGATTATTTTGAGATATGTTATGTTTCGGATGTTTTATTTTGAGAAAGTTTTATGTTTTGGATGTTTTATTTTGAGATCTTTTCTATGACTTATTTCGAGAGAAAGTAGCCACATCATGGTTACATTAATAATTATTGATATGCTTATTCCTTATTTTAGGTTAAGATGTCTATTCTTGCATTAGTAAAAATATATCTAGATATTTTTTAATGTAAATAACAATCCGTGTTAACAGAGTAACAAAACTACTCAATCATGCATGTTGCATTTATTTACTAGCATGAATATAAAGATCATAACCATGTCCTAATTTCTATTTTATTTTATTCATTGCTCTTTCCTAGTAAAGCTTTTATGGATATGAATTCATATTGGATGATTTTCATCATTAATAATAAATATGATTCTCCAGGAATGGCGACAGGGCCGGTATATGCAGATATGAGAAGACCATGCCTCGTGCTTCACCTTGAAGAGAAATTGCAAAAATTAGCACTGATGAAGGAAAGGTCAACATTTCTAATTATCTCGGTATATATTTTTATTCTAATGTTTATATAAAACTTGTATTCGATGAGGAAAACTCAACATCTATTATCAACATTGATTTTATGTCAACACATGTCTATTCTCATGTTAATGATAACATGTTTGGATGTTCTTTATAAAGAAAAAATCATCAAATAATGTGGCATTTACTTACTAACAAGAAAAAGGATTATAACCGTGTCATGTGTTACATTATTATTGTGTCAAAGATTCAAAATGCATTATTGTTTTACTCATCTCTATTTCCTTATAATTTTAATGTCAACATGACTACAGAATGAATGTTTTTTACCTCCAAAACATGATCCATGTCTTGGGACAAGGCGATGACGACAGAGGTATATGTAAATGTGAGGAGATTGGGCCTCTTGATTCCCTTCAAAGAGTCATTGCAATATAAACACTAATGAATGCTAGTGGCAACATCAAGAACATACATAGCTTTCCCATTGCTCTGAAGCTATAGTAATATCACTAAAGTATACATAATATCCCATGTCTTGTATATATAATGCTATATACAGACAACCAATAACGTCATCGGGATTGGTTATATATGTGCATGATATTTTCTTTAATGTTATATACATCTATGGATTTCTATCAATTTACTAAGTAGCCTTTTATTTACCAAACTTTTAAGTAATTAATTGTTATTTTAGATATTCATTTACTTGATTATAAATGTTCAACATACATTTTGGTTAGTTACTTCCCCATGGATAAGTTTTTTCCTGAATTCAATATCCACTAAATATTCTTTTTTCTGAATTCAAGATCCAATAAATGTTAGAAGGGAAGCTTGATATCATGCATTCTATAAAGCCAAGTTTTTTTAAAAAAAACATATATTATAAACATATTCATGGAAATATCACCAAACGAGAATCATATAGAAGCTGCTAATTGATCTTTACGGTGCTTCATCTATCAATTTGATCTGTTACCCATATAATATAAGTATATATGAAATACCCATTTCTTCGTATTTTTTTCCAATGAAGTCATTTTCCTTGCAACTTCTTATAAAAATCTTTGCTTTGGATGATGTATATGTACAAAGCCTATTTTTTCTTTTACTTACTAGTCTATTTGTTCTTTTTTCTTTTTTGTAGATCCCATTTGTAGCGGTCCGTATAATCTTACATGTATATTGGATTTCCTTAGTCTGTAGATCCTAGACTAAGTGGGTCCATAAAGACATAAACCGCAATACTGATGAATCCATGACTCATCTACTATATACAGATGTTTTAGCAAAAATTCTCTTAATAATTCAATGATTAAACTCCCCAAATTTAATTAATTAGTATTCACTAATTTTTCTAATATTTGGATTTAAAATCTATAAATAAATAACACTTATTTTTGACCTGAATTGAGCTTATTATTTTATATGTAAATAATCATTATTTTAACTTAATTCTTTCTCTAACTAACATGGCACCAAGACTTAAAATCCAAAAAATCAAAATTTCATGATAAAACACACAAATCTGACTTCGTATAATTTATATATATATTTTTGTCTTTGTTGTTTTATTTTTTCCTTTTTCTAACCTATAAAAAATCCATAAAAGTTAGATTAAGTATGTATATACTGTATATAAATTAATCCACTAATTAAAATCAAATTAAAAATAAAAAATAAAAAATGCATAATTTGGTATTTTATTATATGTAAAGTACCTCCATAAATACTTTTTGTACAGTTGACTTCTTTTGATTTTGGATCCGTTACGAAAGTTGTAGATCTCGTCGAGACAAGCAACTTTTGTGTTGACCACTTTTTGATTTGACTTCATTTGCTATTTCTATTTTATTTTGATTAGAAGGATGCTCGGGTTACAATCAAGGAGCCATCTCCCTGAGGATCAAGAAAAGGAAACATTCACTTGTTCCTTTGGTACTTATTCTTTCAAGCGCATGCCTTTCGGGATATGCAACACCCTCGGTACTTTTCAACGGTGCATGATTGCATTATTTACCGAAATGATTGGAGATTTCTTAGAAATATTTATGGATGACTTCTAGATACATAGTGATTCATTCAGTGATCGTCTCACGCATGTGAACCGAGTCCTCAAGAGATGTAGGGAAGTTAATCTAGTGCTCTCTTGGGAGAAAAGTCATTTCATGGTAAAAGAGACCACCGTGTTGGGGCATGTCTTCTCCAATAATGTAATGGAGGTTGACCCAACCAAGGTGGATGTGATCAAGAAACTCGAGCCATCAACCATCGTTAAGAAAGTCGGTCTTTTCTAGGGCATATTGGATTTTATAAAAGATTTATTAAGGATTTTAAAAAAAATTACCCAATCGTTGATTGAGATCTTCGGAAAGACACTGAGCTCATTATAGATCATAAGTATCTTGAGGCCTTCGAGCTTCTCAAAGGGAAGATCATGCAATCTCCTGTCCTGTAACCCCCGATTGGTCTCTTCCCTTCGAGATCATGACAGATGCCTCCAATTTTGCAGTTGGGTTGTGCTAGGACAAAGGAGAAATGGAGTCCCTTATGTTATTTACTACACAATTAAGGTTTTGGCACCCAGAAAAATTATACGGTAATAGAATAGGAAATGCTTGTTGTAGTCATTACCTTAGAAAAATTTAGATATCTTCTTATAGGGTCTTAGGTTACAGTGTATACAGATCATTCAGCCATCTGATACTTAATGGCAAAGAAAAATGCAAAGGCACATCTTTTCAGATGGATACTTCTACTCCAAGAATTTGATTTGGAGATCAAAGATAATCCTGAAGTGAAGAATGTGGTGGATGACCATCCTTCCAGGATCGAACAAGAAAAAAATCCCTGATTCAGAACGGATCCGTGAATCCTTCCCATACAAGTCAATTTCTGTTATTGACTCCTTCCCATGGTATGCTGACTTGGTTAACTATCTTATCTCTAAGAAAGTTCTCCAAGATTGGCACGAGGATTGACTCCAAACAATGTCATTGGGAGGATCCATTCCTTTTCTTTGAAGGACTAGATTGTATATAGAAAAGATGTATTTCTAAGGAGGAATATCAAAGTGTCCTCAATCTATGACACACCTTGGTGGTAGGAGGATACCACTCCAGGAAGAAGATCCACCTTCTTGGCGGTCTTCTCCCCCTATCGTCCTTCTCCTCCTCCACAATTTCCTCTGTCCCTCCTCATCTCAACTAACATCTCGTAAAATGCCATTTGGGTAGGGCATATGCGGTGAGTGATAACGGCTCCCACTACCCTTTTTAATTCAAGCAAATTAATGTTCAAATTAACTGATTATGTTCGTTGCAGTCGGATAATGAGAGCAGATCAAAAACCACTTTTAATTAATCAAGTTAATTTCGAGCGGCAATTTTTTTTACTTGGTTGGAAGTACAAGGTCGAACTCAGGGAGGCAGTTGTCACCTTAGGTAGATTCGAAGCAAATTTATAAGGTTTAATTTTCAGAGGAGATATTTTTGGTCTTTTTCGGTTTTTTTATTCAAGACACATGCAAAATCAGGCCAAATTACGAGTTAATCAGAAATATGATCAAATTAATTCCAAAAATTATGAAACTTGGCCAGATTATGAAATGGGATAAAATTAAGCTACCCTATTTTTTTGTAATTTTTAGATGCATGGATAATAAAAAATGCAGACTTTAGTGAAAATGACTAAACCAATTTTAATAATTATCAAATGATGATATTTCTCAGAAACAAAATTAATCCAAATAGATATAATTAAGAGCTATTCAAATCAACTTGAATTTTGTTAAAACATTTCACGGTTGATTAATTAAAAATCAATTAAAGTTTTCACTAAAGGATTTTTCTAAGACAAACTATACGTGCAAATGGGATGATTTTTGGATATGTTGTAGCATAGACTTAGATCTACCAATGATGATTTTTCAGAGATTTTTCGATAAGCAAACAATGCGCAATAAATTAATCAATCAACAGGGCAAAATGTTGTAATTTTCATCATGTTAATTTCCATAAATATTCTGCAAATCAGAAAAATACAACTAAATACGAAAATGGTAGAACAAGAGTTATACTACACAATGCAATTTTCGGAATTAAAAATGAGTGACAAAATGACAAAAAAATAAACGTGCAAATGCAAGGGTGTGAATGCAATACAGAGAAAAGAAATATGAGCTAAAATGAGAACAAGGACTTACATGCAATTATCGGAAACTTGAAATTTTTTTAAAAACTTGCAAAGGGGTGCAAGTGTTCCCTTTGCAAATTCTCAATTTTGTCCTTATTATCCCATACCTCTCCCATGTTCTTTGTGATGAAACATGGGAGGTCTTCAAGGTGGCCGACGGAGCTTGGAGGAGGAGGGGGTCGGCGAGCGAGCACGTGGACGCGCGCGGCGGCTGCTGCCGCGGCTGGTGGTTGCGTGCAGCCGCGCGGAGGCGGAGGGCGGCTACGCCTTAGAGGGTGGTAGGTGCGCTCGGAGGAGCGTACGGCTGTAGGCGGTGGAGCAGGTGGACGGCGGAGACGTGGGGCGGCGGGAGGGCCACGGTCGCGCGGTGATGGGGCTCGGCTGCGCGCGAGGTGGCGGGCGGCGCCCAGCTGGCGCGCGTGTGCGAAGGAGGAGGTGGCGTGGCCGATTCATGTTGACGACGAGATGGTGGCCCAGGTGGCTGGTTGGTGAATGGCGGATGGCGGTCTTGCTAGCTGGGAGATGATGGCGTGACGGCAAGGAGCTGGCGTCACCTGCAAGTGGACGGGTTGCAAAGGGGTGCGCGCGTGGCGTGGTGAACCAGGGAAGAAGAAGGGAGAAAGAAAATGGAGTCAAAGTTCAGAAAAGGATCCCCTGTTTCAACAGGAGATTCTTATGCATTTGTTTAGTGGGCTTAAATAACCGACGAATCGATTGACGGAATTTCTTCGGAAAAATAAATAAAAATCACCGTTGCGTTCGCAACGTGTGATTTATCCGTTGATGTGTGATCGGTTTTGCGAATTAATGAGTGAGGACGAGTGAATCAAGGAGAGAGATATAGAGAAGGAGAAGAAGATAGCAGAGGAAGAAAATTACCTGGAGGTGATGGACGAGTGCCTGTTGAAGAGGAGCTTAGAGCCCCTCGGATCTTCGCTCTTGACCTCGGCGAAGGTCGAGCTCGACAACTTGAAATGGCCGCGACAAAAGACAGGGAGTCCCTTGGATCTCGCCTAGCAAAAGGATCTTGTCTTCGCTCGACACGGTGGCTCTCACTTGTTGTCACCAAAAAGAGGGTGGAGCTCAAGGATTATGTGCTCAAGATGGCGGATGGGTGTGAAGGAAGGAGGAGAGGGGAATATAAAGAGGAGGAAGAGGAGGTTGGAGAGGAGATGGAGAGAGTGGGAGAGATGGGTTGTGAAGTGACGTAGGAGATACTTCTCCCTTAAGTCAAGGGAGAAGTGGGGAAGAATGGGTAGAGGGGGAAGGAGAAGGCGCCACTTGGCGTGCTAGGATGCGGCCATGTAGCTTTATTTAATTAATTGCAAAATCCATGGAGCAGACACATGGCGGCTTCAGGAATTGCCAAGTGTCGCTCCGAGAAAAATACGCAACTAAATGCAAAAAAATCAAAAAGAAATAATAAAAGAGGTTAGATCAAAAAGTGATCAACACAAATGTTGCTCGTCTCGACGAGATCTACAACTTTTGTGAAGGACCAAAAATCAACCGAGATCATCTGTACAAAAATGTATTTTTGGGTGGTACCTTATAGATATAAAATACTGCATTTTATCTTTTGCATTTTTTGTCATTTTTAAATGAGAAAAATTAAAATAAGGTTAGATAATATATGAAAAGAATATTTACAAATTAATATATTTATTTGGATTTTTAATTATGAAGAAAATAAAATGATAAAATGCAGGGGTAAAAGGTCATTATGTACAATGTACAAAAGGGGCCCAAAACCCAAGTTTTGCATACAAGCTTCGATTTTAATGAAATTGATCTTATTTCGAAGGTCTTTGAATGTATATTACTTTAAAAGTGAGTAGACCTAATTCGGAGGTTGTATGAGAGAGATATGTGCATTTTAAAGTTCATGGTTTCAAACTTGGATTGGGGTTTTATTGGTCAATTTTACAAGTTAGTATTTTTTGATATTTTCTTTTGATTAGTGTTAGTAATATATACACAATAGAGTTGGTTTTATTGGATTTGGAGTTAGCATAAAATATATACAAATAAGGTATTTTATATAATATATAGGTGAATAGTTACAAGTGAATTGGGCTTCTTATTTTATGCGAATATGAATGCTAACATGCAGATATTATGCTTGCATGCATGAATGCTAATTATGCAATATAAGTAGAAATATGCCTCTAATTACTCAGGAACAAAGCTTTATTTTCAACTTTTAGAGTGATGAATCACGGATTCATCAACCCCCTATACTTAAACCTTACTCGTCCCCGAGCAACTAAAATGAAATGCAAGAGTGAAATGAGATTGGGTTCCATACCGAGGTCATGAACAAAAGTTGAAAATGGAGCTTGACTCGACCTTTGGATTAATTGTGTGGCGGAACCTTATTGGGATCTGAACTTAAGACCTAACAGACTTCAAGTTCCACAAGTCTTCTATTCAAGACGCCTCAACAGTCAGGTCAGAACAAATCCTCAAACGCAAATTTCTGATGACTATGATTCTTACTTGTACTGTGTAAGTGAAATGTAACTCTCCACATCAGAAATGGCTCAGAACCAGCCTCCTCTAACAAGGTAACTCAATAACCCGGTCCAGTAACTCTTTCCTCGAGGAACGGGGTATTTCCTTCTAAGTTCAAGTGCAATCAGCTCAAGAGGAGGGGGTAGAGAAAAGAATGGATGGTAGCCAGTGTAGCTACTTATCCCGGGATGCCTGACCAGTGTAGCCAAGTCATCCAGCTGCAGACTTCTTGGTAATATACATACTCCGACAGGCAATATTTTTTTTGGCCTGTCTATTTTTTTGGAGTTTTGGAGTTCTTGCATTATTTCTTTTTTTTCTTCTTTTTCTTTGGAACTATATACAAGGTGCAGCATGTACATCAGGAGTTTTTCCTCTTGAGCCAGTAGACTATCCCTCTTTTGAAGCATTATTGCATCCCACAACATCCTGTCCTCAGACTTCAACACCATCAGACTAGGTTGAGATGCACTACCCTCCCTAGAGGAGGACGGATGTTTCCACCCGTGTGCTACTCCAAGCTAAAGGATTCTACCTCCTCACCACCTCATTAATGAAGAGCTACGTGCATTGTGCTCGTCCAAGTTAGGTCACTGTCTAAAAGAATCATGCGTGTGCACGAGATATTCTACTTAGACTAATCAAGATGACATGTGAACATAGACTTGCGGACTCAAAGAATTAAGTCATTTGACCTGAGAAATCTTAACTCAAGTTCCTATAAGGTTCCTCTGAAATTAGGTGAATTAAGGTCAAATAAAGTCCATCCTCAATATCTACTCACAACTTGGTTCAGAACCCACTAACTTTTCACCTTGCATATGCAAGATATGCAGATAAGAGGTGCAGATGACATGCTATGAATATGAAATGCAAGACTCTTTTTCTTTTCACATGCAGAGATGATGTGCAAGAGTAATTAAGAAACCTTATTTTCAACACATTTTTTTGTATAAGTATACAACAATTTGTATTATTTACGACAAGTTTTTAGTTTACACATAGTATACAAGTTTTTTTTCTTTTTTTGGTATACATCTTATTTTACAACAAATTTTACATATGTTTTATAGAATTTTACAACTTTTATAGAAGTATTATACATATAGTACAAGTATACAGAATTGTTTTTCCAATTTTCACCCACCCCGTACTTATTGCATAATATATACAAAAATACATGAAAGTACGAGCTATGGGTAAAGTATATATATAATATATACACGCCTCCCTATACTTAGCATGTGCTATGTCCTCAGAGCACGAAAAGCGACCAAAAAGACATGGCTCGGGCTAAGCGTAGGAGAGATAAAATTACAAAAGTATAGAAGTCGCTCCGCCCCCCTATACTTAGGCTCTGGCAGCCTAAGTGTAGAAGAAGATAAAAAATGGGGCGGACGAGGGCAAGAGGGGAAATGGATGAGTATATACATGGCGGGCATCGGTCCCCCCTATACTTAGGCTCTGGTCAGCCTAAGCATAGGAAAGGAGTGAGTATGAGAACCGATGTGATCTGGAGGATTTACAGAGAACAGACTCAGGTGGCTCATCCCCCCTATACTTAGGATATGGTCATCCTAAGTATAATCCAAGATAGAGATAGATGAAGCTGGGATGAGTTACTAAAGTCGCAGGAGGGAAAGGACAGAATGTACAGAAATGATGGTATATACAAGTGAGTCGGTCTAAATCATTCAAGATTCTGCTGATGGCTGAAGCTCATTGCTGTAAGGTCTACTGTGCGGCTCGAGGTGTAGCTGCTGAATCTATCTCGCGCATAAACACAATCTCCTCAACATGGACTAACTGCTCATTGGATTCGACGAAGTGTTTCAACAGTTGTCCATTCACAAGGGACGTCGGTGCGTCATCTGCGAGATCTGAGATCTCGACACATCCGCTGTCATGCATCGCTCGGACAATGAATGGGCCCGTCCACTTGGATTTTAACTTGCCTTGGAAGGTTTTCAGCCTTGCATTAAACAACCATACCTTCTGTCCAGGAACAAAGGACTTTCGTCTGATATATCTATCATGCCAACGCTTCACCTTGTCCTTGTACACCAAACTGTTGTCATATGCACAGTTTCTGACTTCCACAAGCTCATTCAGATCCATTTCTCTCTGCTTCTGTCCAAGGTGTGTGTTCCAGTTGACCTTCTTAATTTCCCATTTTGATTTATGCTCTAATTCTGCGGGCAAATGGTGCGGCTTTCCGAATACCATTCGGAATGGGGAGGTTCCTAGCGGTGTCTTGTAAGTTGTCCTATACGCCCATAGGACCTGATCCAAGATCTGAGACCAGTCCTTCCTGTCTGGGCGGACAAGCTTTTGCAATATAGTCTTCACCTCTCGATTCGACACCTCAGCCATACCATTAGTTTGTGGGTGGTAAGGGCTAGCGACATGGTGTTCGATGTCGTAGTCCTTCAGGAGTTTCTTCACTTCCCGATTTACAAAGTGGCTACACCCATCTGATATCATCATTTTGGGAATCCCGAACCTAGAGATGATATGATCTCTGATGAAATTACAGACAGTTCTGCTGTCTGCAGCTCGGGTTGGGATAGCCTCCACCCACCTGGATAGATAATCTACCGCAAGAAGGATGTATTCAAACCCGTGGCTAACAGGGAATGGGCCCATGAAGTTGATGCCCCAGGCGTCAAAGATATCACAAATGATGACAGGTTGCATTGGCATATCATCCTTGGGACCAACGGTTCCTCCCATTCTCTGACATACTGAGCACGACTTCGCAAAGGTGATGGCATCGCGAAACAGAGGCGGCCAGTAAAAACCACACTGAAGTACCTTCCATGGGGTCCTCTTCCTGGAGTGGTGTCCTCCTGCCTCCAAGCTGCGGCATAAAGAAATGACACTCTGGTATTCCTCTTGAGGAATACACCGTCTCCAGACACAATCTGGTCTTTAAAGAAAAGGATCGGATCCTCCCAATGGTAGTGTCTCGCATCTGACTTTAGTCGGTCAATGTGGCTCTTTGGCCAATTATTGGGAACCTTCTTAGAGACAAGATAGTTCACGATATTGGCATACCATGGGAGTGAGTCGACAACAAAAATCGACTCGTCAGGGAAGGAGTCTCGAATTGGTGAATCCTCGGAAGTATTAAGATCTTCGAGACGAGAGAGACGATCGACAACTTCATTCTTCTTTCCAGGTTTATCACGAATATCCAAATCAAATTCCTGGATAAGTAAAATCCACCGAAGAAGACGCGCCTTCGCGTCCTTCTTCTCCATCAAGTACCGTAGAGTCGTGTGGTAAGAGAACACAATTACCTTGGATCCAATTAAGTGGGATATGAACTTTTCCAAGGCAAACACTACCTCAAGCATCTCCTTTTCCGTAACTGTATAGTTACGCTGAGCGGTATCAAGCACTTTGCTTGCGTAGTGAATTGCAAACGGGACGCCATCTCTCCTCTGTCCTAACACAGCCCCAACAGCGAAATCTGATGCATCCGTCATGATCTCAAAAGGTAGAGACCAATCTGGAGCTTGTAGGATAGATGTGTCCATGATCATTCCTTGCAATAGCTTAAAGGCCTCAAGACATTTGTGATCAACAACAATCTCCATGTCTTTGCCTAAAAGCTCAGTTAGCGGTCGGGCAATCTTAGAAAAATCCTTAATGAATCTCCGATAAAATCCGACATGCCCGAGGAACGACCGCAACTGTTTGATATTGGTTGGTGGCTGGAGTCGTCTGATCACATCCACCTTGGCAGGGTCAACCTCCATTCCTCTCTTGGAGATGACGTGCCCCAACACAATGCCCTCCGTCACCATGAAGTGATTTTTCTCCCAGGAGAGCACCAGATTAACCTCACAATAGTGTTTGAGGACTCGATCAAGATTCCTAAGACAGGAATCGAAGGAATCGCCATGGACCGAGAAGTCGTCCATGAAGACTTCCAGGAATTCACCGACCATTTCGGCGAATACATCAATCATGCACCTTTGAAAAGTACCCGGAGCATTGCATAACCCAAAGGGCATGCGCCTGAAGCATAGGTAACAAAGGGGCATGTAAACGTGGTCTTCTCCTGGTCCTCTGAGCTATGGCTACTTGATTGTAGCCCGAGAACTTATCCAAGAAACAGAAGAACTCTTTCCCCGCTAGTCTCTCTAGGATCTGATCAATGAATGGTAAGGGGAAATGATCCTTCTTCGCCGCGACATTCAAGTGTCTGTAATCCACACAGATGCGCCACGACGTGGGCACTCACGTCACAATCTCCTCTCCATTCTCGTTGGTGGTCGTCTGAATTCCCGACTTCTTCGGGACCACATGTATCGGCGCCACTCATTTTGAGTCGGAAATGGGATAAATGAAACCCGCGTTGCACCATTTCTCTATCTCCTTCTTTACTACCTCTCGTAAATTTGGATTCAAACGACGTTGGAATTCACGAGAGGGTTTGGCTTCATTCTCCAAGTAGATATGGTGCGAACACAGAGCGGGATTTATCCCGTGGAGATCGGAAATGTTCCAATCTATTGCCTTGCGGTTTTTCTCCAGGATCTCTAGCAAGCGAGATTCCTGCTCCCCGGTCAATCGCGAACTGATGATGACCGGATATTTCTTCTCCTGACCCGCAAGGAAGGCGTATTTCAGTGTTGTGGGTAAAGGTTTGAGCTCAAGTAAGGTGTGATCGTCTAGGAAATCTGGCTCAATCGAATCTGGCTCAGTGTTGGAAGTGGCTGGATCTTTCTCTGTTATTGCTGCCACCAAATTATTTGGCTCTGGAGTCGGATCATCAAAGGTCTCCATGCAATCGACGGAAGCCACGTCCGACTCGTCATCCTCATCTTTTGATTATCCTAAAGAGGGAAGGACTGACAAGCCCAGCTGGGCTTCTAAGTCATCGAAGATGTAGGGGGAAGCATGTTCTAAGATGTACTCGTCTCTGAGGGCCTCGCAAACTGACTCATACACTGGATCATCTCCGGAGGGGAGGGACTCATCGATGCTGGCTGGGTTCTGTCTCCATGGCCCAACTGTGTTTACATGATCGTGGTCTGCTTCGGACGAAGAGTACTCGGTACTGGATTCGGAATCCAGTCTCTGCCATCTGATTTGCTTCATCTCTAGTTCCTCATCTCCGTCTGGAGTTTGGAACTGGATCTTCCCGATCTTATAATCAAACAAGGCCATTGTTGTCCTGAGGAAGGGCCTACCGAAGATGATCTGGGAGTCTCTCCAAGTACGAGGGGTTTCCATATCTAGGAAAGTGAAGTCCACCATGTATTCTTGTCCCTCGACTTTGATTACAACATTCCTCAATTCTCCTTGGGACCTCTTGCTTGATTTATCAGCGAACTGCAGGAGGGCTCTAGATTTCCTTAGAGGTCCGAGATTAAGACGCTCGTAGAGGGTTGTAGGCATTAAGTTAATTGAGGAACCATTGTCCAAGAGAGTGTGTGCAAACGCGATGTCATCAACATGACTCACTACATAGTGTGCACCCATGTCTCTTCGTTTCCTTGGAAACGAGTTCTTTATTGCACATGTCGTGGCTACTGATAGAACGTGTTTCTCAACATGGCTTTTGGTCTTCCTGCTAACCCTAGTAGACGTGCATCTCACCTTACGGTACTTTTGAAATGCAGGGGTCATTTCCACGTAGTTGTCAAAGGGGATTGTAACCTTGATATATTTGTTGCAGAACTCTGCCATCTCAGTGTCATCTTTTTGGATTTTTTTTGAATTTCTTCTTTCCACCCGTAAGAGCTCGGGGGAAAGGGATTATTGACTCTAACTCATGTTCTGAAACTGAAATTTTTTCATTAAAAGCTGGAACTGAATTCTTTACATGACTCAGACTCTGAAATAGACTTGGACTCTGACTAGGACTAAAAGAAACATGTTGTGGCGAAACCGGTGATGCATCTTCCGCTTCTTCTGGACGGTCCTCCTCAGATGGAGGTGAGGGCTCTTCATCGGTTTCGTCGGACTCACTAGTGATGCGGGTTTGCTGCTTCGAGGACCCAGAAGTCCTCTTCTTCTGCCGGTGGTGGTAATGGTGCTGCTCCTCTTCTTCCTCCAAGTTCTCCTCAGGTAGAGATTTGGCGGTTCCTTCCTTCGATGTCTGTGCCCGATCAGGTACGATCACGGTCCTTCCGCTCCTGAAGGACATATGATTTACATTATCATATGAAAGGATCTCATGTTCAAATAAAGACTTATCTGAATAGTATACCTGATCACAAGGTCGGTTCTGGCCTTGATTTAGGTTGTTCGGATTGGCCTGAACCTGGGCAGGGATTGGGGTCTTTGGCGCCATTTGTTGATCTTGGGTACGAGAAACGCGATTCAGATTGGTTCTCATATCCAGATAGTCATTCTGGATCTGTTGGTCCCTATCAGACAGGGTCTGGATCGTCAAGGTGAGGGACTCCAATTCGGTGGGCCGAGTTGGCTGGTGATGCTGACTTGCAGACGAAGTTCTGTACTGGCCCTGCTGGCCATGTCGATACTGCTGATGCTGATGGGACGGACCTTGCTGGAATGCACGCTGCTGCTGCTGGTACTGCTGAGGCTGGTACCCTTGTTTGGGCCTGGACTGAACAAAGTGTGGTGCGGGGATGGAGCTGGTTTCTTGGTAAGCTGGGGAAGGTCGGTGAAGCTGACCGTTCCCCATCCCCGACTGTCTACCGACGGGGTCGCGGTTGTACCACAGCCCGTTGATCTCGAACACCTACGGAGGCTCCTCATATCCGGTCTCCACTTGTGGGGGTGCATGCCGGTCTTGTTGGGTGTAAGTCTGATCCCAGCCACTCTGAGGCACCGGTGCCTGTTCCTGTACAAGATGAACTCAATGTACAGGTACAGGTGGTGCAGAAGGGGCAGGTAGCTTTATCTTAGCTACCTTCTCAGAAAGTTCCTCCACTTGCTTCGGTAAACGTAAGAAAGACTCGAGGTCAGTGACCCTCTTGTGGATCTGCTCGACCATGGTTAACTTATCAACAATCATCCCCATGCTGGGAATGAGGTCCTCTGTCAGATCCGCTACAGTCCTCCGGATTGTCTCGTTAGACAGGATTGAGGGAAACAACTGATAGCCTCTGGTGGCTTGCGACCTGCCGGTTTCCACCATCTGCTCTAGTATCTTCCATACAGCATTCTCATTCTTATTTAGATAGCTTCCTCCACAGGCGGCACTTACTAACCCCTGCATCTCCGTGGTTAAACCATAGAACAAGGTCTGGACTAAGATCACCTTAGAAATGCCATGGCAGGGACATTTCTGAACTAGGTCATTAAACCTATCCCAGGCATCATGGAATGGTTCACTGGGTCCCTGGGAGAAACTGGAAATCTTTGTTCTCATTTGGTTAGTCCTACTGAGAGGGTAGAACTTCTTCAGGAATAAGTCTTTGAACTGCATCCAAGTTGTACATCTCACCCCTAGGTTCTTCAGCCAATGTGTTGCCATATCTCCTAAGGCGAAAGGGGTGGCCTTCAGTCGAATGTAATCTTGCCCAACCCTACGATGGCTAAGGTTGTTGCAAACCAGCTCGAAGTCTCGGAGGAAGGCATATGGTTCTTCATGGGCATTTCCGTTGAACTTCGGTAGCAGGCTAAGGAAGTGGGGCTTTAGCTCAAATGCTTCAGCGGGAACCGTTGGTGCCAACCAACTTTGTATCTCGTTCTCTGCTGGGTTATAGGCATCAACCATTGGTCGGTCGATTCCTCCTGCTGCAATGATTTGTCCCATTCTTGCTGTAAGATACGCATTCGTTTGTTCGGCTTGGGCGAGGCGAGCCAATACTTGCTAGAGTGGGTCATCTTGGTTTTCCTCTTTTGGGGGTCGCTTTGGTGGAATCTTGTCCTCTAATCTTGGGTATGAAACATGGCTTGTGTTAGAGGAAGAATCAAGGAAGGGATTCTTACCAAGGCAATGGTCTTCCTCGGTAAGTTCAGAGGAGATGAAAGGGTTGGTTTGAGAGTAACCACCCAGGTTTTGAGGAAACCAGAACTCAAGAGGGTCATGAGTCCTGGGTGGTCCAAGTTGCATTTGGGCCGGTGAAGAGGAGTTTCGTGGGGGACTCCAAGAAAGATTTGTGAACAAAGAGTCGATGTCCCCCCAGTCACTCATCTTGATTTGGCGAGAAGAGTCAAGAGTTCTAAGTGGAGATAGGATTTGACTCCTACCTGAAGTTAACAATTCAATCCAAGACCCTGGGTTCACACTCAACACAGTAGAGAACTCGAAACCGAGTCCAATTAATCTTGTCAATTTTAAGTGTGATTTTTCAAGCAAGATAGCAAGGAGTTACACGGCCTATAGGGAAGTCGGCTCAGAGCCGGATGCGTCTTCCCTATTTAACATGTCGCCTAAGATACCACCGGTCCTTCCTTTCTTCGCTCCTATTCCAAGTTGAGGACTCAAAGACCATGCCCCTATCTACTTGCAAGCAGGCGGAGGCTGACAAGGCTGGAACTTCACTCCGGAGGGTTACTAGCAACTTGTCACGAAGTACCGCTGGTTCACCCCTGACTACCCGCGAACAGGCGGAGGCTACTTGGTACTAGTCAGTGAATCTGAAAGTATCAAACTTGTGATATTTGATAGGATCAGTTGGCCCGTGACATGGAAGGTGGGGATTTGGGTTCTGTCTTAAGATGCTCACACACACTCCAGTACCCTCACTCAACCTGAAAACAAGGTCGGAGATTAGTCTCCCGCAAACAATTTTCCAATTTTATCGATTTTTTGGTCAATACTGTTAGCGGTCCCTGTTTTAATTTAAGTTCTCACTTGTTAGTACAACCACACAGCACGCCTAACATCCAGTCC
This sequence comes from Ottelia alismoides, assembly GCA_037367405.1. NCBI lineage: Eukaryota > Viridiplantae > Streptophyta > Magnoliopsida > Alismatales > Hydrocharitaceae > Ottelia > Ottelia alismoides. The sequence continues at coordinate 748,597 of JAZKJV010006370.1, read as the reverse complement.
CAATTTTCGTTTAATTTATGTTTGAAAAACAGAGGGGGAAATCGAGAAAAGCCGATGCACGAAAAAACGATGATGCGTTTGCTGAGTTGAGAAGACTTACAGCGATCCCTTCGCTTGTATGCAGGATGCAAAACAGAATTGAAAACTTTACACTACATGCAAATGTAGACAACAAAATCCGCTCCTAGACAGGCAGTTCTATTAGCGAGTGAAGAACAAGTTGATTTGACTAGATCTACAGTCTAAGTGCGTCTTTTAAGTGTATTGTGTGGTCCTAAAAATTTACGAGCACAAGCAATTCCTAAAGTGTCTCGAGGAGCCGCTAGTGCAAGCCTAAGTAACAATTCAAACCACACAGCACACAGTGACACGGTTCCACTATCTTTACACACGCGAGAACACAAACGGGAACCGCTGGAAAAGATGCGAAAAAATAAGGAAATGAATAAAAAGAACAAATTCTCTCAGATCACTCAAACAAATTAGAATGCAGGTTCCTCGAAGCGTCTTCAACTCCGGTGTTCCTTGAACAGAAATAATTTGAGGTCAGATAGAGAATGACTCGAAAATAATGCAAAATTTAAAGGACAGAAATTATTCACAAGAAAAACCGGGGGTCAGACTACCCGAGGATGGAAAATCAAACATTTAGAATTTCATTGCAAATTTACCTAAACCGTGCCTCCCCGGCAATGACGCCATTTTGATAACGGCTCCCACTACCCTTTTTAATTCGAGCAAATTAATGATCAAATTAGTTGATTATGTTCGTTGCAGTCGGATAATGAGAGAAGATCAAAAACCACTTTTAATTAATCGAGTTAATTTCGAGCGGCAATTTTTTTACTTGGTTGGAAGTACAAGGTCAAACTCAGGGAGGCAGATGTCTCCTTAGGTAGATTCGAAGCAAATTTCTAAGGTTTGATTTTCAGAGGAGATATTTTTGGTCATTTTTGGTTTTTTTATTCAAGACACATGCAAAATCAGGCTAAATTACGAGTTAAATAAAAAATATGGTCAAATTAATTCTAAAAATTATGAAACTTAGCCAGATTATGGAATGGGATGAAATTAAGCTACCCTAATTTTTTTGTAAATTTTAGGTGCACGGATAATAAAAAATGCAGACTTTAGTGAAAATGACTAAACCAATTTTAATAAGTACCAAATGATGATATTTCTCAGAAACAAAATTAAACCAAATAGATCTAATTAAGAGATATTTAAATCAACTTGAATTTTGTTAAAACATTTCACGATTGATTAATTAAAAATTGATTAAGGTTTTCACTAAATGATTTTTCTAAGACAAACTATACGTGCAAATGGGATGATTTTTGGTTTTGTTGTAGCGCAGACTTAGATCTACTAATGATGATTTTTCCGAGATTTTTCGGTAAGCCGACAATGCGCAATAAATTTATCAAAAACATGAGGAAAATGTTTTAATTTTCACCAAGTTAATTTCCATAAATATTCTGCAAATCAAAAAAATACAAATAAATACTAAAATGGTAGAACAAGAGTTATACTATACAATGCAATTTTCGGAATTAAAAATGAGTGACAAAATGACAACAAAGTAAACGTGCAAATGCAAGGGTGTGAATGCAATACAGAGAAAAGAAATATGAGCTAAAATGAGAACAAGGACTTACATGCAATTATAGGAAACTTGAAATTTTTTTAAAAACTTGCAAAGGGGTGCAAGTGTCGCCTTTGCAAATTCTCATTTTTGTCCTTATTATCCGATACCTCTCCCCTGTTCTTGGTGATGAAACAGGGGAGGTCTTCAAGGTGGCCGACGGAGCTTGGAGGAGGAGGTGGCCGGCGAGGGAGCACGTGGACGCGCGCGGCGGCTGCTGCCGTGGCTGGTGGTTGCGCACGGCCGCGCGGAGGTGAAGGGCGGCTGCGCCTTGGAGGGTGGTAGGCACGCTCGGAGGAGCGGGCGGCTGTAGGCGGTGGAGCAGGCAGACGGCAGAGACGTGGGGCGGCGGTTGGAGGGCCGCGGTCCCACGGTGATGGGGCTCGACTGCGCGTGAGGTGGCAGGCGGCGCCCAGCTGGCGCGCGTGTGCCAAGGAGGAGGTGGCGTGGCCGATTCACGTTGACGACGAGATGGTGGCGCAGGTGGCTGGTTGGTGAATGGAGGATGGTGGTCCTGCTAGCTGGGAGGTGATGGCGCGATGGCGAGGAGTTGGCGTCACCTGCAAGTGGATGGGTTGCAAAGGGGTGCGTGCGTGGCATGGTGAAACGGGGAAGAAGAAGGGAGAAAGAAAATGGAGTCAAAGTTCACAAAAGGATCCCCTGTTTCAGCAAAGGATTCTCATGCATTTGTTTAGCGGGCTTAAATAACTGACGAATCGATTGACGGTATTTCTTCGAAAAAATAAATAAAAATCACCGTTGCGTTCGCAACGTGTGATTTATCCGTTGATGTGTGATCGGTTTTGCCAATTGATGAATGGAGACGAGTGAATCAAGGAGAGAGATATAGAGAAGGAGAAGAAGATAACAGAGGAAGAAAATTACCTGGAGGTGATGGACGAGTGCCTATGAAAGAGGAGCTCAGAGCCCCTCAGATCTTCGCTCTAGACCTTGGCGAAGGTCGAGCTCGGCAGCTTGAAATGGCCGCGACAAAGGACGGGGAGTCCCTTGGATCTTGCCTTGCAAAAGGATCCTGTCTTCGCTCGACACGGTGGCTCTCACTTGCTGTCACCAAGAAGAGGGTGGAGCTCAAGGATTGTGTGCTCAAGATGGTGGATGGGTGTGAAGGAAGGAGGAGAGGGGAATATAAAGAGGAGGAAGAGGAGGTTGGAGAGGAGATGGAGAGAGTGGGAGAGATGGGTTGTGAAGTGACGTAGGAGATAACTTCTCCCTTAAGTCAAGGGAGAAGTGGGGAAGAATGGGTAGAGGGGGAAGGAGAAGGCACCACTTGGCGCGCTAGGATGCGACCATGTGGCTTTATTTAATTAATTGCAAAATCCATGGAGCTGACGCGTGGTGGCTTCAGGAATTGCCACGTGTTGCTCCGAGAAAAATCCGCAACTAAATGCAAAGAAAAAATAAAAAAATAATAATAAAAGAGGTTAGATCAAAAAGTGGTCAACACAAATGTTGCTCGTCTCCACGAGATCTACAAATTTCGTGAAGGAAGAAAATCAAACGAGATCATCTGTACAAAAATGTATTTTTGGGTGGTACCTTATAGATATAAAATACCGCATTTTATCTTTTGCAATTTTTTGTCATTTTTAAATGAGAAAAATTAAAATAAAGTTAGATAAAATATGAAAAGAATATTTACAACTTAATATAATTTTTTGGATTTTTAATAATGAAGAAAATAAAATGATAAAATGCAGGGGTAAAACGGTCATTATGTACAATGTACAAAAGGGGCCCAAAACCCAAGTTTTGCATACGAGCTCCGATTTTAATGAAATTGGTCTTGTTTCAAAGGTCTTTGAATGTATATTACTTTAAAAGTGAGTAGACCTAATTCGGAGGTTGTATGAGAGAGATATGTGCATTTTAAAGTTCATGGTTTCAAACTTGGATTGGGGTTTTATTGGTCAATTTTACAAGTTAGTATTTTTTGATATTTTCCTTTGATTAGTGCTAGTAATATATACAAAATAGAGTTGGTTTTATTGTATTTGGAGTTAGCATAAAATATATACAAATAAGGTATTTTATCTAATATACAGGTGAATATTTACAAGTGAATTGGGCTTCTTATTTTATGCGAATATGAATGCTAACATGCAGATATTATGCTTGCATGCATGAATTCTAATTATGCAATATAAGTAGAAATACGCCTCTAATTACTCGGGAACAAAGCTCTATTTTCAAATTTTAGAGTGATGAATCACGGATTCATCAGTGAGCTGCTACTAGATTTCTTGTATTAAGGCGAGTATATGTATTAACTTCATTCTAGTCCACTTGTTGTCCCTTCCCTTTGATGCCATCTCAGTTTCAGAGTCGGATGAACTGATATCCAAATCAGGCTCTTGGTCTGCAAATAGGAAATGCACATCGACCAATCTGGATACATGCACCAGATGTGTAAAAAAGAGTTCAAAATCAGGGTCTATTCTAAACTTTATTAAGGTTGGAGATGTGTAAGGAGTGAAATAAATTTCCATCCAAAAAGAAGTGAATTCATGACAAGAGTGATCCCAGTTATTTGAGGAAGAAGCAAGGAGTCTCGAGAGTGGTTCGCAAGGTCTGAATCGATCTCTCCAGAATCACACCAAATTATTGGGGTGTCGATTTCAAGGAATTGATGTCAGTGTCCATAAAGTCTTAACTAAACCATCTCTAAGTCGTCATCTCGAGATACAAGAAGGTAGAGATGCGGAATGGATGACACGAAAATGAGAAGAAGATTAGAAAATAGAATAAAGGTAAAAAGGATCAAAACGAGCAAATAAACATAAGAGATGAAAAGAGGTGTGATAAAAATGCGCAAACGTTCATGGTTTTAATATTGATCAAAGTAGACTAATCAATCAAACCTCAGAAAAAGGGTGATTTCACCAACTCAATCACAAATGAGATGTAAGAGTTCGATTATTATTTTATCAATTTTATTGATTCTCAAGCAATATTATCAATTTTAGTCCTTAACAACTATCCCTGTAGATGAGTGAGTACTACCAGACAATCGTCTTGTACTTCCCACTTCCTTTCTAATTAGTAGCATGCACTTTGTAATGGTCCATGTTATTGGTTCCAGTTCCACTACTTAGCCAAAGAATAAAAGATGAAGCTAATAGAAGAAACCAATACTCCCCCCTTTCGGGTACTCAGACTTGACAACATGCGACAGGGACCTGCCATTGCATTTCCCCTATGCTCAGTACTTTAGACTAAGAATGCAAGCAGACTCGACCCCTACTCGCTCAAGCATCAATAGAAGTGCAAGTACTTCATAAATCCGGTCAATAGACAAGGCAGTACCCAAGATGGGATTGCTCTCCGTTCCTTAAGGGTCGTGCCTCACTAAGTCTGGTAGGTACCTGAGAACAATGACGATATTGAAGGATATGGTATAAACCTCAAGTGCATCACGGAAGCGTGAACATCGTATCGAATACGACGAAGAACGACTAGTCCACTAGTTGTTCTATGCAGCGGAAATTAAAATTTTTTCATGCGATGAAACCACATGATCCAAGAACACTTCTCGGGTCATTTCGTATAAACCACAAACAAGTAATAGGTTTACCTATTGAAGCATGGTTGCGATCAAGTCTCTAAACGAAGAGACCTCCTACCTCAAGTCCGATCCGATGGAGGAGACGCTTGCGAGTGCGGGGATGAATCGCGTGCTTCTCGCAATCCATGTTGATGATCCAAGCGGCGGATCTCCTGATCTCAACACACGAGATCCGACGTCTTCTTCATGAGCAAGGCGCACCGAAGGAGACTGAGATTCACGAGCAAATGGTCGGGCAGCATAACGACGACGATGCGGCGATGGAGACTCTCTCTAGAGCATCCATGGTGGACGGCCATAAGAGAGGAAGAGAGAGTAGGTGTGTAGAGAGAGAGAGAGAGACTTATGTTGTCTTATGTGTTGTGTAAAGAAGAGCAAAGGGGTGCCTCTCCTTTTATAATATTTTGGGATCCATGGATCTCAATCCTTGGACAACACAAATCTAATGGCTCTCATTGATTGTGTTTCTTTTAATGGCTAAGATTTGTTTTGGTAAAAACCAACAATAATTAATTTAATTTAGATAAAATCTATATTGATAAATCAATATAAATCAATCTCAAATTAAATCAATCAGGCATGGAGATTTAGGAATGAAGATTGCCTCCTTCCATAATATTGGATTTGGTGGCAATCTCATGCAATCTCATGAGATCTCATGAGATTCCATTATTCTATGGAAATCTCCAAGATTTACAATAACACTTGCTGTAAATTATTCTACAAAAATAATTCATAATTATTTTATGAATATTGCAATCTTGCTATTGGAAAATAGTGAATCACATTCACAACCCAAAATAAAATGTGAATTACATTTTCAATTAATTGTCCAATGTGAATCCAATTCACATCAACATTTAATTAACAAATGTAAATTACAAATATCTCTCTCTTATATATTATAAATCACATTTATAATATATATGACTAATATGGATATTTCTATGCACATTATTCATATCCATGATAAGTAAATCACATTTAATCATCTTGGATCTCTATTCTCATGTGCCCCAATAATATAAATCACATTCACATTATTCACATCTTTGATAATTAAATCACATTTAATTATCTAAGACAACTCTCTTTATAATATGAATCAAATTCATATTAATCATGATAATTAAATCATATTTAATTATCCATTTTCTCAATGCTTGGATACATAATATCAACAATGAAATTATCCTGAACCCTTTCAAGGATAATGCGCTTTCTTTGCGAATACTAGGAGATAAGGACAGGGCGATTGTATTGCTCCACGTATAGTGACTTGGATGTTGATATCATATCTCAAATCCAGATCGTGGGCCTCCCATAGATGCTTGATTAAATCAAGACCGCAAATCTAATCTTCTCATTGCATCTGAATCACATTCAGATCAATGTCCAACATTTGTACCAAGATTAGATTACTTCTCTACTGAAAGGAGTCACTAAAATCCATACCCATTTCATCACTCCCTAGGAATGTAAGCGTCATGGTTATACAATCGTTTATGATCACATCACCCTCAGGTATTCCTAATACCTATACATCCTGCATATTAGAAGACTCTGAATAAACCTGAAGTATTGGATCAACTTTATATTGTCTACTTCATGGTTTTATCAGTAAGTTTCTCATTCGATCATTGGGAGTCGGTATCGATCATATACTTTCCAAAAGCATATATCATACCTAGGTCTTGATCATATACTTTCCAAAAGTATATATCAAACCTACAAATTCAGTCAAGCTTCCAAAGCGAGACGACTATGCGCACGGAATTTTCTTCTTCCCAATATCTTATGAGTGAGCTCATGTCTTCCGGTTCAGTAACTGAACATGTATGATCCCTTTGAGAGATCATATTACTCACATGCCCTTATATGCACACCAACACGCCGGTGTATAGACCTTGGTTAGGTTATTAACCTATTGGTCTGCCAAATGTACATACTCAAACATATAGTAACACATCTGTCTCCGGTCAGAGGATGCATGCCCGTATCGTGACAGCATACGATATAGGACTTTGGTTATCTCGATCTCATTAAGTCAACTCTTTGACCTAATTAATCTGACACCTCTGAATCTCTATTCCTATGCAGAGGACCCGCATCAAGAGGTCAGTCAGATAGCAACCTTTAGAGATAAGGATTGCCATCTCCTACTCAGGCTGGAGATCATCTCTTAACAATCATTTGACGGTGCTTGATGAGTCCTTAATCTAACTCTTTAGATATTCATCCAAGCACTAGCCTCTATGAATCAACAGTTGAATCAACAGTTGTATGATCATCAAGACGGTCATGGTACATAACCCTAATTGTACTATGGGACCTATTATGCAAATTATTCATTCTTCATTTCAGATCAGGGAATGATATTCGCAATAACATTTATTGCATAATGGCTCGTCGTGGGCTCGCATGTCCAACAATCTCCCACTAGCCCAAAGAGCCATTAATGGACTAATCATTTAAGCCCACACTCATGTGACAATCATAGGCTATTTCAAAAATAGCTAGGTAAGCTGATCAGTCACTCTATTCTTGCGAGACTACGCCAAGTCCTTTTACGGCACTTGCATATCCCTAGCAACAGTGCTCGCATCTAATGCGAATGTTGCATCTTATGCAATCAATACTCAATCTTGTTAAAGCTATTATAGTGTCCTTGACACTATAGCTTAATAATTGCTATAACCAGTATTTCCATAATCCTTATCAGAATACCCTTATTCCTGGAGATCTCTTTCTCCAAAGGTATCCAAAGTTAAGACCTTTTAGATCATTATCTATATAGTCTTAATTTATGGAAGATAAGACTTTGAGATCACTATCTCAAAAATCTTGTTATCTATTAAAATTTTGTTATTACTGCAATTAAGTGTTCTATCTCCATAGTAGGACTAGTAGCGGTTTACTACTCCCACTGCATGACAGATATCTGGCTTTTGTACACATCTAGCATACATTCAGCTTCTCGTAACTAATGCACAAGTGCAAGTAGTTCTAGCATTCAGTTCTTCAACTCTTTGAGGTGCTATCCCTTTAGATAGGTCACTACCACATCTTAAGGGAAGGAAGCCTTTCTTGGAATTTTCCCAAAAAAATGGAATATGTCCAATGTGTACTACTAAAGTGACAGTCCCAATACTCTCTTCTCTTTTCTTCTGAACATCTTCAGAACTAAGATCTAAAAGGTATCCTTGAGATCATATCTCAATGTATGGAATAGCCAGTCTATAAAACACTTATTATTATCCTTATATCATTCCAAATGATTAGGATATTATCTACATTTATCGTGATGAACACAAAGGCACTCCCACTAAGCTTCACATGGCTCATCAAGATTCTATCTGAAATCATAACATTTATAATGTCATCAAATCTTATGGTCAAACTTCAAGAAGATTATTTGAGTCCATAGATGGATTCTTTAGCTTGCACACCTTGCTTTCCTCAACCATGAAGCCCAGGGGCTACTTCATGTGAATATCCTCAGAGAGGTATTCATAGAGGAATGCAATCTTGACTTACATCTCTTGAAGATCCATTTACACCTTTATGGGTCTTACCCATATAGGTGGATCCTCGAGAGTCCATATACAACACTTGTATATGAAGTCTACTTTAGACTTTTATTGCTAAAATCCATCTTTCCATGTTATGATCCTCAGGATTTTCATCACATGAAATCCGATCACTGATACATGGAATACATCCTCAAACTTATTTGAAGAAGTATTAGTGTTTCATCTTTAATTGTCCTTTTAGTTTCCAATTTAGGAGCCTCATTATCTTCTCAAGATTAAATGAGTTCCTACACTTCATTTTCTTCTTGATCCTCAATAGGGTCATCCTCTAAGAATCATATCCTCAGTGATGAGATCTCTTAAGAATCTCAAGATTATAAAGTAGGTATCCAATACCATCCTATATTTTCCTAATGAAGTAACACTCTCTAGTGCTCAATTCCAGCTTACTTGCATGGAATCCTGTTAAGGATATATATTGTAGTCTCCACTACACATATATACCTGGAAACTAAGAGATAATTATGCTAAAATTCATCATTGATAAGATCATATCACACATGATCCAATTGTATCTCCCTATAACTCTATTGAGTTTAGGTTTATCTGGAGGAGTGAGATAGGAATGATATTCCTTTCTCCATAAGGTATACCATGAATTCATCTAATAGGTACTCATTACCCAGATTAGACCAAATTCATTTTCATCTTCCTTCAGACTTTGGTTCCAAACCAAAATTATGAAATCTTTGAACATTTCAAAGGCTTCTTTAGGTGAAGAGAAGAGATCTAATATCATACATAATCATCAATAGATATCATATATCCACAATGTTCATTATGATATATTGATCCACATACATCAATATGTATGAGATCATGAATACCTTGACATCTTACACCATTCCCAAAGAAGGGTGTATTGGACATTTTACTTTGAATACAATATTCATAAGTATGTAAGTTTTGAAATTTTAGACATTCTAAAGTTTCATCTCTTACTAGTCTATTGATCTCAACAACAGGCATATGTCCAAGGCTTGATGCCAGATCATTGTCAAATGATCTTCATCCTCCTATTGATCTTTTAAAAAGTTCAATTTTCAGTATCAGAAATCTTAATGAACCATTCATTAATTTTCTAATTTATTAGAGTCCACTAGATGTTAGCTTACTATCTGAAATATATATCTGATGTCACGCCTGAGCACTCGGGTATAAGGTACTAAATTGGTCGTTGTGACCCAAGCGATCAAGCACTGACAATCAAGAAGAATAGACCACTAATAATAGACAAAATCGATCAAAAACGCGATAGGGGTCTCGCTATTGGATTAACCTGGTATAGCGACCAGGGTCGAACTCAAGGAGCACGGGTTGGCCTCTCAGCCTACGAAGTAGTCAAAAAAAAGATAAAATAAAAGGAGAAAATATTTTTGGTGGTTTTTGAATATTTTATATTTTTTTAGATTTTTTAGTTAATCAAGAAAATAAGAAAAGTAAAGAAACACACACTTCAACAATTTATTAAAAGCAATAATAATCGACCAAAAATTCAAACAAAAATATTTTTATGTGTTTTTTATTTTTTAGTGCTTTTAGTGAATTTTTGAGAATTTTCTGATATTTATTTAATTTTCTAAAAATCAAAAAGTGACTAAAACAGTAGGTACTGTCCAACCGAGCTAAAAGAGCCTAGATAAAATATCTAAAGGCCCCAAATTAGTTGGGAGGTAATTTTCCTGTGAAGAGAAGAAAATAAGGAAAATTTAGGCACCTATTTTATTGTTTTTGGATTTTTAATTGATTTACTGGAATTTTTATAAGATTTTGAATGTTTTTCAAATTTTAATGGTTTTCAGTAATGAAAAATAGCCAAAATTGGCTAGAAAATCAAACACATTAAAATAGAAAGTTGACAATTATTTGTAATTTTTGGACACTATTTAATATTTTTTTGTGATTTTTAAAGTTAGACAGTGAAGAAAACAGAGGTTTTTGAATTTTTTAAAAATAACAATTGAAACAAAAATGTCCTCAAAAATCCTCGAAAATGTTACACCATGGCAGGAGCCATGTGTCCAATTTTTGTTGGATTTGGAGGTATTTTGTTATTTTATTCAAAGATAAAGAGAGGGCACAGTGCACAGGGACCAAAGTGCAAATACCCAAGAGTCTGGGGGGTCTGGTGCAAATAACCCAGCAAAACACGCGCCACGCGCGTGCCTGGGGCACTCAGGGACCCAAATGTAATGAAAATAAGTTTCAAGGACTTATTGGTAACAGGTACCAAAAGTCTAGGGCCCTATTCGCAAAATACCCAAAATATCACGCACATGTTTAAATACAATACGCATAGGGGTATAAATGCAAATAAACTAAAAGTTTCATTCAACTGTTAACAACCAGAACTACAGGGGCATGTCTTGCAAATAAACCAGAGAAACACGTGACGAAGCACGTGTCAGACCATGTACAGGGGCATAAATGCAAGGAAAATAAAGTGCAGGGTCCACAGTGTAAATTTCACAAAAAGTAAACAACTATGCTACGTATTTACTGGACTAAAAAGTAAATGCGTTAAGTAAAGGGGCCTGAGTGTTATTTACCCTTTTATTAACGTCGATGGCCGGATGTGTGACGCGTGGCGGATCTGACGACTGAGAGCAATGGCGCCTTTATCCTTGAAAAGCCCAGCCTGATCGAACGTCTGAGAGCCCTCCACGTGGAGATCGGACGGTGACGGTGCGCTGGAGTCTAAGCCCTCAGTGAATCGACGGAGGAGAAGAGGGCACGTGGCAGATCTGACGGGTGAGGCTTGCTGGCGCCTCTTCCTCCTAGCGGATGGTCCAGATCTATTCTCGTAAAGATCGGACGATGACGGTGCGCCTAAATGAACGGTTGAGATTATACCGGGGCGCTGAGGACGATCGGACGGTCGACGAGGTGGCTGGAAGAACTGGCGGCCGGCGAGGTTCGCCGGCCCTCTATGCGCAAGGTGAACCTCGTCTGGTGCTCCTGAGATGCGAGAAAGCTTCGTCGTGAATCCCCGCACCTGATGCGCTGCTCCGATGAAGGCGGGGAACTCGGGAGAGCTCCGGCGAAGCAAGGAACCTGGAGCTGCTGTGCTCAGAAGTCTCGACCTCCAGATGAGGTCGAATGGCCTTGATAACTGCACAGGAAGATAGCTGGGTCGAGGGCAAATTGCCTCGACCCGTCAGAGCGGAAAAAGAGTGGCCGGTGAGTCGATATGATAGGTCTCTGGCGAGCGGCGGAGGTGAAGACCCAAGATCCTGCTCCGGGGCGAGACAGAAGGAATGGCTGGGTGGAGAAGGTGGAGAGATGTCAGGCGAAGGTGGTGGCGATGTCGGATGGTCAAGTGAGTGGACGTAGACGAAGGGTGGAGCTGGCGGAGCTACGGCTACCCAAATCTAAAAATCCTAATTTACGCTAAACTAGAGGCTAAGGAGGTTACCTGGTGAAGCATGTCGACTGGGCTGGAGCTCAAGAAGCTCCGGGGTCATTGCCTGCAAGGGGGCGTCATCTCTCCGATGCTGGGCGCGCTCGCGGCGGCGCACGGCGGTTGAACCACCGGATCAGTGGATTCCTGGGAACTCGGGCCTCGCTTCCACTCCAAAACACGCAGCTGTCACTCGGGTACTCTGGAGGAGCTCCTTGGCGGCGAGCAGGAGTCCAAAGATGGAAGAATTAGGTCGCTGGAGACGACATTATATATGGTGACAGATCCGAGAAGACAGGGATCAGGCAAGATGCTCGAGCCTCGGATCCATCAAACCCACCCCGGGCGAGGGTCCTGGATGTTCGAAGATTAATCGGGGCCCGGGGTTAAGTGAAATGGCGATCGGGTCGACTAGGAGATAAATCGAGAAAACGGGTCGATGGCCCAGATCCGCGGGGAAGAGGGTCCGCGGGGGAAGTTGACCGGGGTCAACAAACCCCCGTGGACCAATCAGGAGCCGCCAAATTTGTTTATTTATTTTGAGAGAGAAAATGGTCGAATTACTAAAAACTCAAAACATGAAATATTTTTATTTTATTTTTTTTCTATTTTTTGTGATTTTTAATTAATTTTTAGAAATAAAAATAGTTATTTACACTATATAGCTATATATAGGTATATGTACAATATAGGCTTTTTAATTGTTATTTTTATGCAATTTTATTCCTATTTTATATTTTATTTATTTTCATTATAAAATAAGTAATAAAAAGGTATTTTTATTTTATTTTAATTATTTATTTACATAGGTAAAATAAATACATATATACATTTATATACATGGTATATTTACAATATGTTTTTGTATTTTTAATTTTGTTATTTTTATTTTGTTTTTGTTTTAATTATTTTTATTTAATTTATTTACATTATATAACATAGAATATTTACAAAAATTTTGGAAATTAATTTTATTTATTTACAAGGTTAAATAAATATATAAGAGTGGTTCATGTACATGATGAAAGTGGTGTTTTTGTTCTTTTTGATTTTTACCCTTTTTCTTTTGTTTTTATACTTATAACTATGTACAAGTATTTACAAGCATATTTTGGGCTATTTTTGTGAGGAAAAATATTTTTATTTATTTACATAAATACTTACACATATGAGCCCCTATCTCCCTCTACTTTGGCTTTTATGCGGTCAGGCCCATGCTGAGCCCTCCCTTGGGTTAGGTTGCTCAATATTTATTCTAAATATTTCCCTCTTTTTCTTTTTAATCTTTATTCTTTTATTTTTTCACAAAAACATGCTAATTATAGGTTTTTTACACAATGCATGCTTTTGATAATTATTTGTATTTACACATATCTACATGCATTTGCAAAGGTTTTTGTAGCTAAAATATAAGAATAAAGAGTGATGAATGAGTATTCATCACCCCCCCTATACTTAACTTTGCTAGTTCCTTAGCAAACACTTATTTGAAAAAGAAGTGAAAAAGAAAGAAAGAAAAAGAAAAAGAAAAAGAGGGGAATGTACATGTATCAATGTTGAATATTAAACTTTCCTTCATTAAATTGAATTATGGAGCTCGATCAGATCTTTGGATTATTAATGTGTCGGAACCTTATTTAGACTTAAGCTTAAAACTCAACAGCCTCTAAGTTCCACCAATCTATGGACAAGACTCCTTAATAAACCAGATCAGAACAAGTCTACATACACAAACTCTAATGACTATGAATCTTTCCATGCAGTGTAAGTGATATGTAGCTCCCCACCTTAGAAGTAACAAAGAAACAACCTCCCTTAACCTGGTAACTCTAATGCCTCGGTCTAGCAACTCTTTCCTCGAGAAACGGGGTATTCCCTTATAAGTTCAAGTGCAACCGGCTCAAGAAGAGGGGGAAGAAGTATAGACTTTTGGAAGCTCAGCCAGTGTAGCTAAGTCTCCCGCTGCAAGCTTCATGAGAGGTAACAGGGATACCATAAGCTTTTACTTTATTTGACTACATACACTCCGGTGGGGTTATTAAATTTTCAATCCGACCCACCACTTTTTTGGAGTTCTTTTTGCATTTTGCAATTTTTTTTCAATGCTTCTATACAACATATCTACATGGTGCAACATATATACAATAAATTTTCCTCTTGAGCCAATAGACTATCCCTCTTTTGAAGCTTTATTGCAACCCACAGCTTCTGTCTTTAGCCTTCAGCACCACTAGACCAAGTTGAGACGCACTTCCTTCACTAGAAGAAGAAGAGAGGTTCCGCCTAGAAGTACTACCCTCATATGCTACCCCAAGCCAATGGAAATTGCCTCCTCACCACCTCATCCGTGGAGAGCCATGTGTAAAGTGCTGGTGCAAGTCAAGCCATTGTCTCTAAGAGTCATGCGTGTGTTGTTAAGTGCTCTACTTAGGCTCATCAAGATGACATATGCTCATAGCCGAGTGGACTCAAAGAATTAAGTCCTTATGGACCTGAAAAGCCTTAACCCTAAGCCCTATAAGGTTCCTCTTAGAGTTAGGTGGATTAAGATCTTATTCAAGCTCCATTTCTCAATTTAATTCCAGACTTAGTTTAAATGTCAACTCTCATCCAGGAAAGACTATATACATATATATATATACAAAGATGCTATTTACAAATATTTACAATCGTGCAAAATTTTTGAAAAATGTTTTGAAATCATGAATGGATGGATGCATGAGGTGCAAGTTTTTGCAAAAAGATATTCACACACATTTACACAAGATTTTTGCAAACTTTTGATTTTCAAAACATTTTGGAAAAATTTTGTACTATATACATAGTTTTGATAAGAAAATATTTACACAAACTTTACACAAAAGATTTTTGAAAACATTTTTACAAGAATAATTTTGTACACTAGCTATGTATGTGCAAGAAAAGAATGATTATGTACAGGAAAAATTTTTAATTTTTGTGATTTTTAAGGTTTTTAGCCAATTTATTTATTAACACACTCACACAAAGTACGAGTTATGGCTAAAGTATATATGAAATATATACACTCCCCCCTATACTTAGCTCGAACGATGTCCTCAGAGTCAAGAGCGATGAAGAAGACATAACTCGTGCTATGTATAGGGAAGTGAAAAGAAAGGCTATATACAGAGATGAACTAGAAAAGTCAAGAGGGTTTCGGGTCTTCCCTCTATACTTAGGATCAAGTAATCCTAAGTATAGCAGGTTGTATACTAAGGGAAAACCGAGAGGAGAATGTACAGGGTCTACCCCCCCCCATACTTAGGGTGAGATATCCCTAAGTATAGGCAGCAAAACAGGGGTGGAACGACACGAAGAAAATCACGAATATATACAAGAAGGAGGACATCACTCCCCCTATACTTAAGGTGGAGAACCTTAAGTATAGGCAACCAAACAGAAGTGATGAAACAGAACGAATGAACAACCCGGTGTTTCCACCCCCCTATACTTAGGATGAGCAATATCCTAAGTATAGCAAAGATAATCCTAAGTGAGACCTGGGGTAAAAACAAGAACAGAAGAAAGAAAGATCAAACAAGACGAAACACGTATATACAAAAGAGTACAATGTTGAGGTGCCTCTCAACAAGCGCTAGGTTTTACCCCTAGCTGGGCGCAAAGGCTAGGACAATGCAGACCAAGGTTCAGGACGGCATCGGTAAGGCGAATGCCGTACTGTCGTCGCAGTCTCGGTGTGAGAACAACGATGAACTCAACAGTGTAAAGTAAGACACCCATGTATACAATCAGGCGGGTGTCTGCTACCGGCCAAAGATATGGGAAGAAATGATCGGGATCCGGTAGCACAAAAGAAATCATCAGCTCTGGGTCAGACTGGAGTGAGAGTATGGAGCCAACGAAATCAAACGTGGAGAAGGATGGATCAGTAATAGAATCCTCCACGTCAATCAGTGTCTCAAACATGTGTGGACAATCAAGATCAGGAGACTCTCTAAGCAGAATGATATCCGATGCATGTAATAGAATCAGATCAGGCAAATCATCGAATATCTCCAGAATGGGCTCATCCTCGCGAGGGTCGTCGAGGTGAGAAGACTCAGAATCAGAATGATCTAAAGACTCGGTTTCGTGTTCCACCAGATCGGAAACACTCTCAGAAAGTGAAACCGGGTACTCATCGAGTGCGGCATCCTCCCGCAGATAACCCTCGGGGAGAGATGCCAGATCAGGAGTGACTAGAAGAGGATCAGGATCTAGATGGGCATCTGCGCTGCTATCAAGTATCCACTCAGTGCACCAGGCTGCATCATCATCGGAAGTGTAGCTCTCGGCAATCTGGAAGCAGGAGAAGGTACTAGTCAATACCGCGAAAGCTGGCAAAGTGTCTGTGGTTGATCCTCGCTCTGCGGCTATGCTGGCTGTTAGCTGGTCCTCAGGAAGTGTATCTGTCTCAACAAAGTAAAGGACAAAAGGCTCGAAGACGGGACTCTCTGTGTCTGTACTCTCAAAGTGGTGTCCCTCATCAAGCTGTGGCTGCTGAGCTGAGTCCTGGTGACTGTCTGCATCCAAGAAGTGTCTCTGCAGGAAGGAAACTGACTCCTCCGGGACTGGAATCTGAAGTGTCTGAATTAACGGCAGCAAAAGCTGGGGCTCCTCCGGCTCCTGGAGTATCAGAAGATCTGATATCCAAGACTCGTCAACAGGGAACTCTGGGGCTGACTCGAACTCCAACTGGAAGGCCAACGGGAACTCAAGTAGACTCTGGGTCCGAACCTCTGCTATCACAGTCATCTCCTCTGTCAGTGGTGCTGCATCATCCAAATCCTTGGGCTGGTGTGTAGAAGCTGACTCACCATGTGAAGTGACACACCGCACTGGTACTGCATCGTCCTCATGTGTTGTCCCAACCAAAGCATCTCGTGAAGAAGAACTCTGTGAAAGTAGCCTCGAGATGGTATCCAGGAAGTGAATGTCGGAACTGCGGTGTGAACCGCCACATGTGGTAATCACCAGTGCAAGCTGCTCTGCGGTCATCCCCCGCATGGAGATCTCAATCAAATCTGTCAGTGGAAGTCCATGGTCTGGAAATCTCCTCAAGAGGTCAAGAAACCTCGGCCATGCCTCGTGCAATGGCTCCTGGGGGTCAACTGAAAAGTCCATGATCAAAGACCGCATGAAATCTGCTCTACGTGGGGGAAAGTATCTCTGTAGAAACTCTCGACGTAGCTCTCCCCACGTCTCGAATGTCCTTCCCAAATGTCGGTGCCATCTCATGGCTCTGTCGTGAAGCGTGAATGGGAAGGTCATGCTCATCAGCTCCTCTGCAGTGACGTCTGAATATCTCTGTGCTCTACAAAACTCCTCGAAAGCGGACAGGTGAAGATAAGGCTCCTCGTGCGCCTCTCCTGAAAATGTCGGCAGTCGCTGAATGTAATCCAACTCCAAAACGAATGGACCTAGTGTAGAAGCTGACTGAGCTCCATGTGCTATCTGCTCCTCTATCCTTCTGGAATAGGATATGTCTGCTAATCTCCACTGCTCTCTCTGGTCACCAACGGAGTGCGCTCTCAACTCAGCAACAACATCGTACGGGTCTCGCATCTGCTCTATCTGGTATCTTCGGATGTCTCGCACAGCATGCCCAGAGTAGTGAGATGAAATGGAGGGAGGGAGCGGGAGGTGGGTCAGAGATCTGACCTCCCTAGAAGGTGGACTGGAGTGATGGTCAGAAAGTGAAGAAAAAGCCGCAAGAGTCGGCTTACAGTGAGGGGGATCCATCATCCAGGGGAAAAGGAGAAGAGAAGAGGAAGATTGAAGGGAGGTGAGGGTGGGAAAGCAGATAGATAGAGAAGAAGATGGGGAAGATCGAAGGGATCTGGCAATCACACAAGATGAACAAGCAAACCCCCAATTCACCTACGCACACAAAGCTGAAGACCGAAGGGATCGGTCAATTATCTTGTCGATTTTATTTTAGGTGATCATCCAGTCTATCAGAGCAATTACGTGAGATAAATAGGTATCCAAATCTTTCTCAACCGACTGTCCCGTACTGAAAGCCGGTAATCAGTCAAGAATAGATCAGAGGCTCTATCCTAATGTGCGGGTCACTCTCTCGCTCATCCAAACCAGACAAGGAGGGGGTTACTCTCCCCAAGACAGATTTTTAGTGAAGTGTCTTTTAGGTCAAGTATGATTAGCAGTCCCGATTTTATTGTTTTTGTTTTTAGATATTTTTCAAATAAAAAGAAACACCTAACGAATTTTTCGGTTCTCCTGATTATTAAGTCAAAAACAGGGGGAGAAGACGAAAAAGACGATGCGCGAGAAATCAATGATGCATGCTGAGATAGAAATGCGTACCTTGTCTCCAGCACTCTACATGCAAGTGATCCGCGCAGAATTTAAAAACAGGAAATAAACTACCTAAATGGTGCAAGCGGAAAACCGAGTCCCTAAACAGCAGTGCTACTCGAAAGAACGGCTAGCCGACCACCAGCCTCCAATCCAAAGAGTCCGGTCTAGACCCACCCCTCCTCTTCTCGACAGGTCAAGTTCAGGAGTAGCGCTTGATCGGGTGGGTTCGCGGCGCGTAGGCACGGAGGTGATGGAACGACTATTTTATTATTATTTTTATTATAGGTCCAATTACCGCACTATAGGAACAGGCAATTATATTAGGGTGTTTGGATCCTATGAATTACGTCACAATCAAGCAGAAAATCCTACGGCTAGGGGCTCGGAAATCCGCGTGAAACCGGAAAAGGCAGTAAGAGAAAAAAACCGCGTAAAAATCCGCGAAAAAGCCTAAGGGTCCCCCGAGCACACCGGTGCTCGGCGAAACAGACCCGCTAAGTCCAATCACAGTCCAAAGTGTCCAGTCTGAGTCCCTGTATTATTACAATCAGTTCAAATGTGCGAATAATAAATCCTAATCTAATCTATGCTAATCCGCGGCTCCCGCACTCCTGCTTGCTTTCTTGCGCTCTCCTGCGACTCTGTGAAGAAGAGAGCCGCCTCCGGTTCTCGCGGTTGCGTCGGCTTCCGAAGAAGCCGCCTCGATCCTCGGGCCCTCGCAAGAAAACAAAAACAAGAGTGTCAAACCAGATTATTGTAAGAAAATGTCAAAAAAATATAGCTCCAAGAATCTATACAAAAAGCCGCGAAAAGAAAACCACGGAAAGAAATGAATCGACTACTAAGTCGTGCTCCCCGGCAACGGCGCCATTCTGATGTCACGCCTGAGCACTCGGGTATAAGGTACTAAATTGGTCGTTGTGACCCAAGCGATCAAGCGCGGACAATCAAGAAGAATAGACCACTAATAATAGACAAAATCGATCAAAAACGCGATAGCAGTCTCGCAATTGGATTAACCTGGTATAGCGACCAGGGTCGAACTCAAGGAGCACGGGTTGGCCTCTCGGCCTACGAAGTAGTCAAAAAAAGATAAAATAAAAGGAGAAAATTTTTTTGGTGGTTTTTGAATATTTTATATTTTTTTGGATTTTTTAGTTAATCAAGAAAATAAGAAAAGTAAAGAAACACACACTTCAACAATTTATTAAAAGCAATAATAATCAACCAAAAATTTAAACAAAAATATTTTTATGTGTTTTTTATTTTTTAGTGTTTTTGGTGAATTTTTGAGAATTTTCTGATGTTTATTTAATTTTCTAAAAATCAAAAAGTGACTAAAACAGTAGGTACTGTCCAGCCGAGCTAAAAGAGCCTAGATAAAATATCTAAAGGCCCCAAATTAGCTAAGAGGTAATTTTTCTGTGAAGAGAAGAAAATAAGGAAAATTTAGGCACATATTTTATTTTTTTTAGATTTTTAATTGATTTACTGGAATTTTTATAAGATTTTGAATGTTTTTCAATTTTTAGTGGTTTTCGGTAATGAAAAATAGCCAAAATTGGCTAGAAAATCAAACACATCAAAATAGACAGTAGACAATTTTTTGTAATTTTTGGACACTATTTAATATTTTTTGTGATTTTTAAAGTTAGACAGTGAAGAAAACAGAGGTTTTTGAATTTTTAAAATAACAATTGAAAACAAAAATGTCCTCAAAAATCCTCGAAAATTTTACACCATGGCAGGAGCCATGTATCCAATTTTCGTTGGATTTGGAGGTATTTTGTTATTTTATTCAAAGATAAAGAGAGGACACAGTGCACAGGGACCAAAGTGCAAATACCCAAGAGTCTGGGGGGTCTAGTGCAAATAACCCAGCAAAACACGCGCCACGCACGTGCCTGGGGCACTCAGGGACCCAAATGTAATGAAAATAAGTTCCAAGGACTTATTGGTAACAGGTACCAAAAGTTCAGGGCCCTATTCGCAAAATACCCAAAATATAACGCACATGTTTAAATACAATACACACAAGGGTATAAATGCAAATAAACTAAAAGTTTCATTCAACTGTTAACAACCAGAACTACAGGGGCATGTCTTGCAAATAAACCAGAGAAACACGTGACGAAGCACGTGTCAGACCATGTACAGGGGCATAAATGCAAGGAAAATAAAGTGCAGGGTCCACAGTGTAAATTTCACAAAAAGTAAACAACTATGCTACGTATTTACTGGACTAAAAAGTAAATGCGTTAAGTAAAGGGGCCTGAGTGTTATTTACCCTTTTATTAACGTCGATGGCCGGATGTGTGACGCGTGGCGGATCTGACGACTGAGAGCAATGGCGCCTTTATCCTTGAAAAGCCCAGCCTGATCGAACGTCTGAGAGCCCTCCACGTGGAGATCGGACGGTGACGGTGCGCTGGAGTCTAAGCCCTCAGTGAATCGACGGAGGAGAAGAGGGCACGTGGCAGATCTGACGGGTGAGGCTTGCTGGCGCCTCTTCCTCCTAGCGGATGGTCCAGATCTATTCTCGTAAAGATCGGACGATGACGGTGCGCCTAAATGAACGGCTCAGATTATACTGGGGCGCTGAGGACGATCGGACGGTCGACGAGGTGGCTGGAAGAACTGGCGGCCGGCGAGGTTCGCCGGCCCTCTGTGCGCAAGGTGATCCTCGTCTGGTGCTCCTGAGATGCGAGAAAGCTTCGTCGTGAAGCCCCGCACCTGATGCGCTGCTCCGATGAAGGCGGGGAACTCGGGAGTGCTCCGGCGAAGCAAGGAACCTGGAGCTGCTGTGCTCAGAAGTCTTGACCTCCAGATGAGGTCGAATGGGCTTGATACCTGCACAGGAAGATAGCTGGGTCGAGGGCAAATTGCCTCGACCCGTCAGAGCGGAAAAAGAGTGGTTGGTGAGTCGATATGATAGGTCTCCGGCGAGCGACGGAGGTGAAGACCCAAGATCCTGCTCCGGGGCGAGACAGGAGGAATGGCTGGGTGGAGAAGGTGGAGAGATGTCAGGCGAAGGTGGTGGCAGTGTCGGATGCTCAAGTTAGTGGACGTAGACGAAGGGTGGAGCTGGCGGAGCTACGGCTACCCAAATCTAAAAATCCTAATTTACGCTAAACTAGAGGCTAAGGAGGTTACCTGGTGAAGGCTGTCGACTGGGCTGGAGCTCAAGAAGCTCCGGGGTCATTGCCTGCAAGGGGCGTCGTCTCTCCAACGCTGGGCGCGCTCGCGGCGGCGCACGGCGGTTGAACCACCGGATCAGTGGATTCCTGGGAACTCGGGCCTCGCTTCCACTCCAAAACACGCAGCTGTCACTCGGGTACTCTGGAGGAGCTCCTTGGCGGCGAGCAGTAGTCCAAAGATGGAAGAATTAGGTCGCCGGAGACGACATTATATATGGTGACAGATCCGAGAAGACAGGGATCGGGCGAGATGCTCAAGCCTCGGATCCATCAAACCCGCCCCGGGCGAGGGTCCTGGATGTTCGAAGATTAATCGGGGCCCGAGGTTAAGTGAAATGGCGATCGGGTCGACTAGGAGATAAATCGAGAAAACGGGTCGATGGCCCAGATCCGCGGGGAAGAGGGTCCGCGGGGGAAGTTGACCGGGGTCAACAAACCCCCGTGGACCAATTAGGAGCCGCCAAATTTGCTTATTTATTTCGAGAGAGAAAATGGTCGAATTACTAAAAACTCGAAACATGAAATATTTTTATTTTATTTTTTTCTATTTTTTTGTGATTTTTAATTAATTTTTAGAAATAAAAATAGGTATTTACACTATATAGCTATATATAGGTATATGTACAATATAGGCTTTTTAATTGTTATTTTTATGCAATTTTATTCCTATTTTATATTTTATTTATTTTCATTATAAAATAAGGAATAAAAAGGTATTTTTATTTTATTTTAATTATTTATTTACATAGGTAAAATAAATACATATATACATTTGTATACATGGTATATTTACAATATGTTTTTGTATTTTTAATTTTGTTATTTTTATTTTTATTTTGTTTTAATTGTTTTTATTTAATTTATTTACATTATATAACATAGAATATTTACAAAAATTTTGGAAATTAATTTTATTTATTTACAAGGTTAATTAAATATATAACAGTGGTTCATGTACATGATGAAAGTGGTGTTTTTGTTCTTTTTGATTTTTACCCTTTTTATTTTGTTTTTATACTTATAACTATGTACAAGTATTTACAAGCATATTTTGGGCTATTTTTGTGAGGAAAAATATTTTTATTTATTTACATAAATACTTACACATATGAGCCTTTATCTCCCTCTACTTTGGCTTTTATGCGGTCAGGCCCATGCTGAGCCCTCCCTTGGGTTAGGTTGCTCAATATTTATTCTAAATATTTCCCTCTTTTTCTTTTTAATCTTTATTCTTTTATTTTTGCACAAAAACATGCTAATTATAGGTTTTTTACACAATGCATGCTTTTGGTAATTATTTGTATTTACACATATCTACATGCATTTGCAAAGGTTTTTGTAGCTAAAATATAAGAATAAAGAGTGATGAATGAGTATTCGTCAATATCCATCATAACTCTTATGATAGATAAATTCCAGAATTCATGTTTATCTCCAACATTTAGAAATAAACAGTAGTGTATTCTAATATCTACATCATAGAGACATTCTCTATGACTAAGGGCTCCCACTGAAATTGAGAAGTCTATCAATCCAACAGAGATTGTTGCAACAATTGCATCAATATCCATGTAGAAGACTATAAACCTTAAGATCAAATTTTCCAGTCTTCTAAAACATATGCAACATATTACAAGTGTTGTTAGAAAATAGATATACAATTATTAGACTTTATCTTATCAAATAAGAAAGTCAATTTCAATGATTATATGTAGATTATCTTGATGCTCTATCCGAGTCCTTCAATAAGGATTCTAGAAAGACTTGATATTCATATGGAAGTTACAGAAGTACGGTCAACTCTTTGACTATCCTTCTTATCTTGGGTCTGACCCATGCTTCCACTGCGCTCCCTTTATCTATAAACAACTATTTCTTAAGACTAAGGATCTCTTATGTTAAATTCAAAAAGAATTTAATGTAAGAGCATTTCAACATTTATACATGCTTCATTAAATTCATACAATATGAATATTACGAAGCTTTATGAATGGCTAGAGTATAGAAAGTAGAATTATGACACTCATCATGTCTACATCCATCTAGACTCTTGAAACATTGGTTCAGGTAGATATTCAAACATTTTGAATACATCATCTCTTATGGAGCCACCATTCTGCATGATGTAGAGAACCATGTCATTCATGATTAAATGTTGAGAGCACATATGTATGCCAGAACATCTTCTTAAGTCTTTATAAGAATTATTTGACAATTGCGATCATCATCGACATGTCACTTCCAAAGCACATTTGATGATGTCAAGACTATAGAGACATACAAACCCTAGGTTTGAAGTCATATTATCTATTTAATTGTCATTCATCATTATTATGAGGAAACTTGCATATTGCAACCACAAATATTACGTGTCTAACTGTAAGTACAATATCTGGATTATGAGTCCAATCCATGATATTCTACTGATTATTATTGAGTATAGAATTGAGTGGGTTTAATGAAGGATTATCTGAAATAAGAAATTTTCATAAGTGTATATATTTATATATATATATACATATTTTACTTTGATTTAGGAATTTTTATATCAAAGTTGTCTTGCCTTGTCAACACTGAAAGTTCATTCCCTTAATCACTTTCAATGTAAGAGATATACTTACCATTATATCTCAAGCAAGATGTGGGATCTCCTTCCTTATCTTTGTTGCATCCCTATAATATGAGAACCTACAACTCGAATAAAAAGAAGCGGGAACACGTTCTACCTCGCAAGTCCAACTTGCATCTCCCAATTCGGTCTTTAACACCCGGGCCCACCACCCCTAAGGCGATGTTGACCCGTCATTAATTGAACCAACCGTCAACATGAATACAACTCGCTATGCGCAATCCAATATCGCTCCAATAATATGAGGACCCAATATTGGGGTCACTACGCATACGTCCTTACTCTTTCGAGAAATGAAGAGCCCGATCCAGATGCGCTTGCATACAGGAGCTGTCACTTCGGACAGACGTCTCCTATATACAATCCCTGGCGACGGAACCCTTTGCCTTGACGGGAGACCATGGATGTCACTTATGTGATCCTCCATATCATATTCAAATCTTAATTAATCACTATGAAACATATTCATTATGATTAATTCTTCCAAGGGAAATAACATCTTTATTCATAATAGAGTGTTTTAATTTTAATTAGATTCCAATTAATCAAATCATATTAAATTAATTATCCAATTAATATCCAACAAACATTTTATTGTTACTTGAATTATGTTATTATTTCAAATTTATTCTGAATTTTAATAATTAGAAATACATCTTGATTTGTCCGGCATTATCGAGTCCCTACCCGTTGTCATGGTCAGTACCGACGAGAGTGGGACGGACCACATACGTTGCAACCTGCTACCCCAATGCTCTCCGACTAGATACCATATCCACCTCAGGAAAGGATAATACCAAATAAATCAATTTGTACTTGAGATGATCATCGGTTCTTCAACCAAAATTATACAATATAATAATAATCAAAACAATTTTGATTAACATTATAATGAGATTTGCTAAACAAATTCCAATCCGATTCAAACAACATGTTTGTTGGAATGTAGATCATGTAACCAATTAGTGATCTAGATCACATCTAATCAAATATTGGTTAAGGCAATGTCATTTAAGGAAATAATTATCATCAAATATTTCACAAATATTTATGCACAGTTATTCCAAGAAATTAAACAATTTAATTTCACTAATTGATTAAATGACAATCACTAGGTCCTTGATTAGGAAAGTATTTCCAGCAGTGACCCTCACTTACTAAAAATACCATATCTTAATCAATATAAATCTAAATTAAGCAAAATAAATTTTTGAAGTTTGCTAACTTGATTTACAAAAGAACCAAAGTGATTTGCATGCATTTTAAGATGTTTCAAATCCGCAATTAACATCTTAATTACGTCATGATCCGCAGTCCCCGAAACAGTGGATACATGTTCACTAAAATGACCATAACTTGAGCAAACGGATTCGAAATCACGCAAACTCAGATCATAAGTTTTCCTTGTTTAATGGGGAACAAAATCCAATTATTATTTTCGTGTTTAAATAATTTAAACAGTACCTAAAATAATCTCAACAAAGAGATGCGAAAATGAAATGCAAGAAAACTTTCTCAAGCCCTAACGAACCCAAGTCATCCTCGGTTAATGGATCGTATCCAAAAACAACGACCTAAGGCTTTGACACCACTTGAAGGATATGGTATAATCCTCAAGCGCATCACGGAAGCGTGAAAATCGTATCGAATACGACGAAGAACGACTAGTCGCACTAGTTGTTCTATGCAGCGGAAATTAAAAAATTTTCATGCGACGAAACCACGTGATCCAAGAACATTTCTCGGATCGTTTCGTATAAACCACAAACAAGTAATAGGTTTACCTATTCAATCATGGTTGCAATCAAGTCTCTAAACGAAGAGACCTCCTGACTCAAGTCCGATCCGACGGAGGAGACGCTTGCGAGCGTGGGGATGAATCGTGTGCTTCTCGCAATCCATGTTGATGATCCAAGCGGCGGATCTCCTGATCTCGACACACGAGATCCGAAGTCTTATTCACGAGAGAGGCGCATCGAAGGAGACGGAGATCTACGAGCAAATGGTCGGGTAGCATAACGATGACGTTGCGACGATGGAGACTCTCTCTAGAGCATCCATGGTGGACAGCCATAAGAGAGGAAGAGAGAGTAGGCGTGTAGAGAGAAAGAGAGAGAGAGAGAGAGAGAGAGAGAGATACTTATGTTCTCTTATGTGTTGTGTAAAGAAGAGCAAAGGGGTGCCTCTCCTTTTATAATATTTTGGGATCCATGGATCTCAATCCATGGGCAACACAAATTCAATTGCTCTCATTGATTTGTGTTTCTTTTATTGGCTAAGATTTGTGTTGGTAAAAACCAACAATAATTAATTTAATTTAGATTAAAATCTATATCCATAAATCAATATAAATCGATCTCAAATTAAATCAATCAAGCACAGAGATTTAGGAATGAAGATTGCCTCCTTCCATATATTTGGATTTGGTGGCAATCTCATGCAATATCATGATATCTCATGAGATTCCATTATTCCATGAAAATCTCCAAGATTTACAACAACTCTTTAGATATTCATCCAAACACCAGCCTCTATGATTCATTTAATGAATCAACAACTATATGATCATCAAGACGGCCATGGTACATAACCCTAATTGTACAGAGGGGCCTTATAGTGCATTCATTCATTTAATTTCAGAAAGGGAGTGAAACATCAATAACTTTTATTGATAAATATATATATATATATTACAATAACATTTATTGTAAGAATGGTTCGCCCGGGGCTCACATGTCCAACACTCCTACCTCACACCTCTTCACTTCCAGACTAACCACCAGACTTTGACCTATTTCTCGAACCACCTCCGACAACTTCTCACTTCGATTTAACCACCATCCTCTCCGCTCGCCAACCACTTCCTCCTCAAAAACCAATCTCCACTTTTGTCATCCTCCATCCGCCCATGTATGAGTAACCTTCGAGCCTTGAACTTTTCCTAGTGATAGTGAGAACGAGGGTTGGATGTGACGACAGAGATCTTACTTTGGCAAGATCCTTGGCAGCTACATCAAACTACAACATCATTGGTGGATGTTTGAGCTTAGTTCCTAAGTTGGGAACTTCAAGCGATGGCTTGGAGCATCACAACTCTGATTTCGTCCCATCTTCTTTGCCTTCTTGTCTTCGTGATTTTCATCTTCATCAACAGGTAAAGTTCTAATCTCAGTTTCCTTGTGTTTTCACCATTTTATTCCACTCATACTCTCTTATCAATTCACTATCTGAGAACTCATACATCTTTGCCATCCATCAATGATCCACACATGTTTCTCCTAGTCACTACTCTGCTTCTCCATCGTTGTGATCACCCTGATCTTTCTCCGTGCTTGCAAAGCCCGGAGAACCTAGTAGGGTTCACTTCCTTAATAACCAAAGATCCCTCCTGTTCATTCTGTTTCGACTCATAACCCCTCACCTTTGCTTTGGTTTTTAGCCTAACTCATGTAGGATCTTGATTGGTTCACTGATCGGAAGATTATATGCAAACTTCGACCTCAAGTTTCTCCCTTGATTTTACTTTATCGCCAAGGAGAGACAAGCATCCTTAGACCTCAATCTCATCACCAATAGAGGGACTAAGGAAGCTATTCCGACCATCACCTAGTTCAGAATAGGGTGGGAGAAGCCCGCTCGAGTTTGTCGGAGCCCAACCTTCCCCCCCACCGCCTACGGAGGAGTTTGTCACGGAAGGAGGAAGTTACTGTTGGATCGGCCTGAATCGGGCAAGATCTGACGGACCATAGAGCACCACGTATCCAACCAAAGCAACGATTTAGACCTAAGGTTTGGGTGACCTAAACTAGACCCTGAGCATGAGGCAACGACGCATGGAAGGAGCCGAGCCACACCTGAACATGATTGGTCACACGTCACGCACACGTGATGATGGGAAACTTGCATCGCCACCTCTCCGACTTCTGTAAATTAAAGATAAGCCCCTACGCACGAGGATAATTTATGCTTAGACACTAGAAACTTTATATAATTGCAATTTAGTCCTTTTTAGGCCTTTTTGTAATAAAATAAATAATTTTTATTATATTTATGCACGTGCCTTGTACCATTAATATCTTGTGAACTAGATAATGGCATTTTAAAGATAATTTTGTGCTCTTTCTAATTGTAATAAATTCAATGATTTGATTTATTTTTGTAGTGTATAATTTAGAGAGCATATTATCTCTTTTAGACTACATTAGAATTAATCAAGTGATTAAATTTTGCACCAGTTAGGAGATGCGAGTGCTGGGATGTTGAGCCGGTAAAGGGAGGGAGAGGACGACCCAAGAAGTGTTGGAAAGAAACTATACGAAGGGATCTTAGTTTTATGGATATAAGTCCGGGATTGACCCAAGATAGATCTGAATGGAGGCGAAGAATCCATGTAGCCGACCCTACTTAATTGTGGGAAAATGCTTTGTTGTTGTTGTTGTTGCATT
Source organism: Ottelia alismoides (assembly GCA_037367405.1). Classification (NCBI taxonomy): domain Eukaryota; kingdom Viridiplantae; phylum Streptophyta; class Magnoliopsida; order Alismatales; family Hydrocharitaceae; genus Ottelia; species Ottelia alismoides. The sequence continues at coordinate 719,763 of JAZKJV010006370.1, read as the reverse complement.
CTTTAGTACTCTTATTATTCATTCATTTATTAATTACTTTCACAAGATATTTAATTACTTAATCACGAGCATATATGTGTGTTGTGCATTTATTTTGTTTTGCATTGCATCATTATATCCCATGTGATATAGGTTTCTTAAAATGATTTAAAAATTGTATGCATTATGTGTGTTGCATCGTGCTTGACCTAGACTGCTTAAAAATCACCTAAAAATATTTTACATCTAGCTTAAATTAGATAATTATTTGTGTCCTTATGTTTGACCCAGATTTTGTTCAGGTATAAATTAAACCTGTGACACTCTTATCAGAGATTCTTCTCAGTTCTGTATGATCGTCATTTGGTCGTATTACAACGAGTGATAATTATCTTGGCCAATATGCACATCAATGCTCCAATGTCATAAATCTTTCAAGATAGCTTATGAGAATAAATACATCTTTTGACATCAACATACACAAACAACCTTGATTATCTTAGTATAAATACATTAGATTCTCGCAAACTTAGCCCCCATTTTTAGTGGCACGTAACCAAAATCTCTTTCGCAGTGATAGCTTGGAAGTGATTCGTCTAGACAAATTTAAAGTTACCTAGGTTGGATGAACTATCTATTAGTTCTTTCTTAGTATCCTTTAGGAACTTGTGCTTATTCTCATATTAATTTGATCTTAATAATGACATAAACTTATATCAAGTCGATTACTTGCATTCTATATCTATTTGACTTGCAAGTTTAGAATTGTAAGTTTACATGTTGTTTCAAGATCAAGAAGGTATCAAAAGATCAAAGTCATATACCGAGTTTTGCATTATCATTGTTGTAACTTAATTCATAATTTTAGCACAAAAAACATATATGCTTGAATAGTAGATGTATGCTTGATTGAATCAACATGACTTTATTTTTAAAAACAAGCTCTTAATCGATCAACTCTCTGCTCCTGATCGACCATTCTCTAATCAACCAGCTTATAATTCTTATCAAACACTGCATAGTCGCCCATGTTATAATTCTAATCAACGACCTCTTGATCGACCAGCATGTTTCTATCAATTGATCACTTTTTGTTCAACCAACTTACAACCTTGGTTGGTACTGAAGGATATTGAGAATCCTCAAGCGCATCACGGAAGCGTGTTGATCGCATCATATGTGATCGGGACGACTAGTTGCTCTAGTCGCTAGATGCAGCGGAAATTAAAATTTTTTTAATCAAGTGATGAAACCACATGATCACGAGAACTTTTCTTGGATCGTTTCATCAAACCACAAAGTATAAGGAATATCTCTTGGAATGTGGTTGTAATCATGAGATCTCTAAAACAAGAGATCCCCATGTCTTAAGTCCGATCCACGAAGAATGCACTTGCGGGTGCGATGATGAGACGTGTTCCTCCCGCAATCCTCTATGAAGATCCAAGCAACGAATCCCCTGATTTCGTCCAATGAAATCCATCATCTTCCTTTAGAGCAAGCAACCCAAAAGAAGATGGAGATCCTCGAGTCGTTGAAGGAGAAGGCGAGAGACTCTCTTTCTCAATACAAGATGGACGACCAACTTGAAGAAGAGAGAGAGCGAGAGAGAGTAGGCGAGACTGAGAGAGAGAGAGAGTAGTAACCTTGTACAACTCTTGATTATGTACCTTTGAAAGGCTAGGTTAGCCCTCCTTATATATTAGTTTGGGATCCAATGGATCTCAATCCATGGGACACATAGATCCAATGGCCATGTTGATCTATATATTAATCAATGGCCATGATTGTTGTTGGTTAAAAACCAACAACATTAAATTATATTTAAATCAAATATATGTTGTAACATTATAAACATAATTTAATTTAACATAAATTAATTATCAAGAGATAATAAGATAAAAAGAACGAGGAGATAATTAAATCACCCCCAAAAATAGGGGACGTCACCCATGGTTGACGCCACCTCTATTTTTGTGGTGATTTTATCTCCCATTTTATTTCATCCATTATCTTTTAATTAATTTTGTACTAACCATTATCACAAAATTATCCACCAAATTAATTCCAAATTAATTTGTGAATATTTCAATCATGCCATTGAAAAATATGTGGATCATATTCACAACCCAAACTAATTTGTAATTACATTTCCAATTAATTAATTAATGTGAATCCAATCCACATTAATAATTAACAAATGCTATTTACAAAATTTCTTTCTCTCTGATGTATATATTAGGGATAATTACACCCATAACCCTGAGTACTCTCGCAATAACAATCATAACCCTGTATAATCACGAATTACGCTCAGGACCCTGAGTAAGTGCGTCGTCTTACATGTATAACCTTTCGTTACTTTATCTCATTAACTCAACCCAATGATTGGGTTAATCTAACTGATCAACATTCTAACGGTTGCGATTAACCCAAATAAAAAAATATCCGTCTGCTCCCTCCTCCTCCTCACGGTCACCTTCCCTTCAGATGCCGCAGCACGGGCGCTCAGCAACGACTTCCCGGCGTGGGGGTGGGGGAAGGGCATCCAGGTCGTCGTGGGGGTGGGGTGGCCTGAGGGCGGGCGGGCGGGGGGGGGATCCGCAGGTCACGCCGTGGAGGGGGGGCATCCGCAGGTCGTTATCGGGGAGGGGGGCAGGCGGCGCACCTGCAGATCATCGCGCGGAGGAGGGGGCGGCTTTGGTCGGGGGGTGGAGGGCCTGCGGGTCGGGGGTGCAGGGCGCGGAGGTCCCAGGGGAGGGGGGCTTTGGTCGGGGGGTGGGGGTCCGAACCCTTCATCCGCTCCTCTCTCCGCACTGCTCCACTCCGGCCCTGCTACCACCCCGTGTTGGCGGCGGCGGCCTCCGAGAGCACGAGGCCGTCCCTGTTCGTCTCGCTGGGCGTGTCGAGGGAAGATGCGTCGGCGAAGGTGACGGGGTATCTCTCGTGCTGCACATGCTAGGCGGTGCACCTCAGGCTTGGTGGTGCACCCCATACCTAGTGGCAACACTGGTACCTGTAGATCATCGCGCGAGGGTGGAGGGCCTGCGGGTCGGGGGTGCTGGGTGCGGAGGTCCCGGGGGAGGGGGGGAGGAGGTCGCGGAGGTGCGGGTGGTGGCTGGAGGTCGGGAGTGCTGGAGGTCCCAGCGGGGGGGCGCTTTGGTCAGGGTCGGAGGTGCAGCTCGTGGACAGGGGGCTTCGCAGGTAGTGGCTGGAGGTCGGGGGCAGGTCGCGGAGGTTGGGCGGGGCTTCCCAGGTGGTTGCTGGAGGTCGGGGAGGTCCGGTGGGGGCGGTGGTTAGCTGGGAGGTCGGTTTAATTGGGGAGAGGGGTTGGGGGCATGTTTTGCAAATAAAAATAAATATCTGGGGTATTTTGGTCTTTTTTGACAGAAACCATCAAGTATAACGGCTAAATCAAACGGACCCTAACATAGGGTTATGTCATGTAAGAGTTAAGCATTACTCGGGGTTTCTCATGTAATTCGTGATTATACAGGGTTATGATTGTTATTGCGAAAGTACTCAGGGTTATGGGTGTAATTATCCCTATATATTATAAATCACATTTATAACATACAAATATTATGGATAATATTATCCATATACCATAATCCTTGATAATTAAATCCCATTTAATTATCTTGGATAATCATTCTCACAATATGAATCTCATTCATATTATGTTTGATAATTAAATCTCATTTAATCATTAAGTCCTTCTTGCTTGGATACACAATTCATCAAATGAATTATTCTTGAACCCCTTCAAGAATAATGTGCTTTTTCCGCAGATACTTGGAGATAAGGACAAGGCGATTGTATTGTTCCACGTATAGTAACTTGGATGTTGAGATCTCATCTCAAATCTAGATCTTACGAACCTCCCACAGATGCTTGATTAAATCAAGACCGCAAATTTAATCTTCTCATTGCATCTGAATCTCATTCAAACCAATGTCCAACGCTTGGACTAAGATCAGATTGCTTCTCTACTGAGAGGAGTCACTAAAATCCAGACCTGTTTCATCACTCCCTCGGAATGGAAGCGTCATGGTTATACAATCGTTTATGATCACATCACCCTCAGGTATTCCCAATACAGGCACATCCTGCATACTGGAAGACCTATGATCATCCTGAAGATCAAGATCAATTTTAACTATCTTCTTCAGGGTTTGGTCACCAAGTTTCTCAATCTTGGTCATTGGGATTTGGTATTTGATCATATGCTTTCCCAAAGCATATATCATACCTTCAAATTCATGTCATGCTTCCAAAGCACGACGACCATGCATGGAATTTGATCGGTCCCAATACCTCATGAGTGAGCTCATGTCTTCCGGTTCATAGATGAACCTGTATGATCCCTTTGAGAGATCGTATTACTCATATGCCCTTACATGCACACCAGCGCGCTGGTGTATAGACCTTGGTTAGGTCATCAACCTATTGGTCTGCAAATGTACATACTCAGACATATAGTAACACATCTGTCTCTGGTCAGAGGATGCGTGCCCATGCTGTGACAGTATTCAACATAGTTTATCTCGATTTCATTAAGTCAACCCATTGGCCTAACTATTCTGACACCTCTGAATCACTATTCCCATGCAGAGGACCTGCATCAAGAGGTCGGTCAGATAGCAGCCTATATGAGAAAGGATTGCCATCTCCTACTCATGTTGGCGATCATCTCTTAATAATCATTTGACGGTGCTTGATGAGTCCTCTATCTAACTCTTTAGATATTCATCCAAACACCAGCCTCTATGATTCAGTTAATGAATCAACAACTATATGATCATCAAGATGGCCATGGTACATAACCCTAATTGTACAGAGGGACCTTATAGTGCATTCATTCATTTAATTTCAGAAAGGGAGTGAAACATAATAACTTTTATTGATAAACTAATATATTTTATTGATAAACTAATATATTACAATAACATTCATTGTAAGAATAGTTCGCCTGGGGCTCACATGTCTAACAGGTACACATTTAATTTCAATGGCTCCTTAACAACTACTTATGATTGATAAATCAAATTTGACCGGATTGATCAACTAGAACAACGAGATCGATCAATATTACATTATCTTTATGATGTCTTGCAAGATGTATTTCCAATAGCTACTTTTCAAAATTTCGGCTATAGATCTATAAAAAGAACATATACCATTTTTAAAAAGCATACATTCCAACACATTCCAAGGTAAAGCACTCTAAGATCCTCCACCAATCTTTAGTTTTCATACTCAAAGAGATACTGTTATTCTAAGATCTATCTGGATTGTTTTCATTCACTCAAGCTCTCCAATCCAGCATTGATCACGTCCAAGCTCCCATGCCTCTCTTCGACTAGTCAGAGAGATATTTTCTACACGCGACAACACTATTAGTGATATTTTTCTGGTTATATTAGTCACCTATGCTCATATTAAAAGATATTGTTAGTATTATTTGTCATACTTCTTTATACATGCGTAAGAATATATCTATGTCGCTAGCAATACAAAAGTATTATGCTATTTCTTTTCAGATGACACTTTTATAGAGAGTCTTGGTATTAGATCTAAGTGTTGCGTGTTTGATCTAAGAAGGTTTGGGGATGTTCGAAGTCTATTTAATCCTAGCTGGTACCTCGGTGCCTGATCCACATGTGAATACTTTGGTGTGTACTCTAAGATTATAAAATGTATCGGTTTTTGATCCAAGAGCTTTATAAAATAGTTTTGTTATACATGTAAATAACTCGTATATATAGTGAAGCAGTTGATCGGCATGGCTCATTAAGAATCTTGAGTCAGGAATTCGAGTCGTGATTTTCACCTAATTGGGTTTCCATGTAAACATCTGTGTGCACTATGGATTAAATCTATAGTTTGATTATTCTACTTATCTTACAAATTCAACAAATTAATTTACTGCCATAATTTAGTGGGTATTACTATTCATTCATCTAGTAGTGTTTCAGTCTTACATGTACTCTTAACACAGAAAATCTCTCAAAATCCCATGATAAGTTGCTTTATTCCGATTGCTTAGAATATTACTAATCTCAAATCAAATCAGATTCCTTGAAACTTTCTCGCTATCTCCATATCTATAATTTTATCCTCATCTAAGTAACTTTACCATTTCCCTAATCTAAAAAAGGGTGATCTCTAAAACATCAAGTTAACCTGTACCACATAAGCATAATAAATAAGGTGAGATATGAGATAAGTGAGGTTTATTCCTTATTCTTGGTGGATTGGATTTTGGGAAAAGGAAGAGGTAAGAACATGTAGACAGAGACATAAGCATTGGACCACACTATAGGCAATGACCATTTATACAGACATTGATTTGAACTTTTATACTTATCAAGGATTAGGGGTGAAATTTGGACAAATCACTAGTGAGCCATGTTGGGCCCAGGCGTAAGCCCGTTTAACATACTAGACTTGGGTAAAACCAAGCTTATAAAAATCCAGTTCAAGCTCAACCTGATCTAAAATTAATGGTCTACTCTTTGGGCCAGGCTGACCCAATCCACTTACACTTCCAACAACAACACTAATAAATTTCCCATTCAACACATTACAATATGTTCATATCATCTAGAGACTTTAGAACCGATGTAAAACATCAATAAGATTATTCTAGAAGAAAGCTAAAAGCTATATTAGCAAGCATACATTATATATCATTATTTAACATTGTAAATTATATCGGGATAGTGGGTCGAGCCTAGCTTGAAAACTCAATTGTACTTGTATTTCGGCCCTATGCCCGACCCATTTTAATTTTGGGCTTGGATCGGGTCAGCTTAAGAAGATGGGATTTGGGACGGGTCTAATTGACCTAGGTAAATGCTCATCCCTACCAAGAGCTATAATCTTTAAATTATAAATAATTTGCGCTGCTTCATATTATCTGCCATACATATCAATAGTACATACTAAATACGACGATAGCTGTTGTGATCAGTGTTTTTGAAACCAGATCGGATCGGTCCGACTAGTCAATCGAGCTTGGACCAGTTCGATTAATTAGTTTATGCCAGTTCGGTTCAAAATCTAAATTTTATACAATCCGTCCGGTTCAACCTATTATTTTAACCCACTTTAACCAGGTTCAACCAAAGTTGAACAACATTTAATTTTTAATTATTTAAAAATAATGCTAATAGTAGAAGTTGAACCCATGACCTTTGCTTACCAAATTCAAACTCTTAACCAACTACTCCAGCATAATTTTTTACTTGTAATAAGTTTTTAATATAATTAAATCAATATTATTTTATAAAATAATTAGTCCAAATAATATATAGAGGATGGGGAGCTTGCACCAAGGTGCATGTAACTTTACATGCACCGACGCTTATATCTTCCACATTTTTTTACTTTTTTGAAAAATACCACCATATATATTCATCCATATATCTCTTCAATATGTCATTCGAATTTCGTCAAAAACAGAGACTCCTAAGACCTCCATCCAGAACAGGTAGTTTTAACGATCTTAGAATTGTTGTAATCGACCTGTGTTGGATGGAGGTCATAGGAGTTTCTGTTTTTGACGAAATTCGAATGACATATTAGAGGGATATATGGATGAATATACATGGTTGTATTTTTAAAAAAAATTAAAAAAATGTGGAAGATATAAGCAGCGGTGCATGTAAAGTTACATGCACCATGGTGCAAGCTCCCCCATCCTCTAATATATATATATATATATATATATATAGAGAGAGAGAGAGAGAGAGAGAGAGGTAAATGGGGCTGCCCCCAGGGAGTAGCCAACTTGGCTACTCCCACCCTTATTTTTACCTCATTTTTTTATTTTTTTGAAAAATAAAAATTTGTATATTCATCATTATATCCCTCTCACATTCTATTAAAATTTCGTCAGAAACAGAGACTCCTACGACCTCCATCCAAACATGGTCGATTTAAACAATCCTCCGACCGTTAAAATATGACGTCTGGATGGAGGGCTTAGGAGTCTCTGTTTCTGACGAAACTTTAATAGAATGTGAGAGGGATATAATGATGAATATACACATTTTTATTTTCCAAAAAAATAAAAAAATGAGGTAAAAATAGGGGTGGGAGTAGCCAAGTTGGCTACCCCCTGGAGGCAGCCTCATTTTACCCATATATATATATATATATATATATATATATATAGAGGATGGGGAGCTTGCACCAAGGTGCATGTAACTTTTCATGCACCGACGCTTATGTCTTTCCCATTTTGTCTTTTTTGAAAAATACCACCATGTATATTCATCCATATATCCCTCCAATATGCCATTCGAATTTCGTCAGAAACAGAGACTCCTATGACCTCCATCCAGAAAAGTAATTTTAACGGTCTTAGAATTGTTGTAATCGACATGTTCTGGATGGAGGTCATAGGAGTCTCTGTTTCTGATGAAATTCAAATGATATATTGTAGGGATATATGGATGAATATACATGGTGATATTTTAAAAAAAAGGAAAAAATGTGGAAGATATAAGCGCCGGTGCATGAAAAGTTACATGCACCTTGGTGCAAGCTCCCCATCCTCATATATATATATATATATAATATGATATGTATGACATTTGATGGTGCATACGAAAAACTATTTTATGTATAGTGCGCAATATACATTGTCTGCGCATTTTATTTATATTTCAAGTGTATATTATATATATTAATTTATTTCGGTTTGATTATTCGGTTCAACCATTTTTTCTCACTGGTCTGATTTAATCCGATTTTAAATAATGATGACATCATCATCTGGTTGAACCAGTTCGATTACATAGTTCAACTCGATTTGACCATTTCAATAATATTTCGGATTCGATTTGAAAAACATTGGTTGTGATGTGCGTCATACGACCCACAAGAAAGAATTCCATCCTCATCGTTTCACTCGCAATAAAAATCCATCCTCATCGTTTCACTCGCAATACACACACATATAATTTAATAGGATTTTTATCCAATGAGCCCAGTGCCTAGGGTGGAGCATTGGGTCGGGCCTGCCTGAACCCGACCCTGACCCAACCTGCAAAAGCTCGAGCCCGGCCCGAACCCGATGTACAAGTGAGACGGGCCCGAGTCTTCATTTTTGAAAAATATTATGCTTGGGCCGAGCCCGAACCCGAAGTACAAATGGGCTGGACCCGACTCCTCATATTTCAAAAAATCATATTAGAACTAAATTAGGGGACACGGATTTGTAGTCAAAATACATCTAATATTTCTCATCCATCAATAGTAATATTATATAGTAACAATACATCCAATATTCATGTGTTATGGATGAATTATATCCATAAAAATAAATTGGAATCAAAGTGCATCTTCATGGAATCAAAATAAGTGCGGGTTGAGCCCGACCCGAACCCGAGCCCGATCTCGTAGGCCTTGGGCCAGGCCCGGGTCCTCAATTTGCTGAAAAAGCGGGCCTCGACCCGGCCCAAGGCCCACGGAAAATTGATGGGCTCAGGTCGGACTTTCCCGGGTTGGGCCGGGTCGAACCTAATGCTCCACCCTACCTGTGCCCATTAGAGTTGGGATGAGCACCTAATTGTAGTCGTCTATCCACAAGATTCAATTCCCAAAAAATAGGAACCGGTTTTCATATGGAAATAAAATAAAATCGGAAATTAAAACATTTCTAAAAATAGCTTTAAGTTTCTGGAAAGTGGAAGACATGTGTATATGATTGCTAAAACCTATCGTTTCATTCCAATGCAAGGCATTTTTTCGTTCTAATGCAAGATGAGAGGTATGCGATTCGATTTCATGATTTAATCATTTATTTCTATCATAATTTCATTGTTTTAATGATATTTTGATTTTATTAGCAGTTTTTATTTTGGGATCAAAACGAGTGAGATGATGAATTCACTAATATTTATTTTATGAATACTGCATATTTTTTATCGTAAGCAATATTTATTGCAGAAGTATGATTGAAATATGTGAAAGTGGCGTTCATAATATCAATTTTTATTCATTTTAATACACGATCTGTAGTCCTGATTGATTTTTAATCGAAGATTTTTTGACTTCATACAATAAAAGTTACAGAAAACACAGTAATTATTTTTCATGCCTTACTTTGAAAATATATTGAGTTGTTGATGTATTTACGTAATTTTCTTATAAGATATCTTATGTTACTATTGCTAACAAAATTGTTACTTTTAATGTATTACTTTTAAGATATACACAGTCACTGATATATTTACTCAATTTACTTATAAGATATTTTATGTTACTACTACTAACAGAATTGTTACTTTTCATGTGTTACTTTGAAGATATAATGAGTCACTGCTCTTACATTCATTATCAATGATAAAAATTCTACAATTACCTAAGTAACTTAAATATTTACTTGTACTTTGCAATCAGTTAATGATATAGAATTAAAAGTTACTGATTTTTTTTCGTAAAAATGAATCTACTTACTTTCGAAATAGTGAATTCTTACTGATATGAATTCTGAAGTTTATCTTACTGATCTCAATTCAGTAAGTTATTTGAGTACTCATCAATTACCATGCATTGAGTTACTATTATAAATATTATTCTTACTTTTCATGTTTATATTTGTCTTACATAGTTATTGATTCATTTTACAAATGCTACTGATAATTTATTATTTCAGGTACGGCATATGCTCGGACACTTATGTTTCGTGGAAGAAAAAAAAGAAGTGTTGATGATCGTTGCATATTTATTGATTAAAGAAGAGAGAAGAACATATTTGGCAATAATATTAAGAACAAATCATTCTATAACTAATAAAAAGGGTAATTAACAAATGCATTTACCAAATAAATAATTGGTATATACATATAGTTTCAGTAACTAATCACAATGAGTCAGTAATATGAACAAGAATATTCTATAATTGTGCGTATAACTTCAATAATATTCCAACTCAATTATCTAGTAATTATTTAGAAGTACTAAGTAACTAAATCTTTAGTAACAATCAGAATGAGTTATGTAATATAAACATTTATAATTAGTAATTGTCATATGGACATTAGTAATTTACCTATTCAGTAATTATTGTATGGACAATAGTTACTACAACTTCAGTAATAATTGCAATGAGTTCAGTAATGTAGACATTGTAATCAGTAATTATTGTATTGATTAGTAACTTTGTACAAGTGTTATTAGTAAGAATGACTGAAAGACAAGTAACACCCAACAAATAGCAAATAACCTATACAAATGTTATCAGTAATTTTTATGAATAAAAAACATACATGAAAAGTAACTTTGTATTTATTTCAGTAATGATTGCAATGGAATCAACACCTTTGTATAAAAACATATATGAAAAGTAACGTTGTATTTATTTAAGTAACTCAACGTGAAAAATATTTTGATTTTCATCGGAGGAAGGAGGACATTCTCATGATTTTTTTGGAAAAAAACAGTGCAACAATTAATGAATAAGTAATTGCATCTAAACAAAGGAATAAAATTGTGAATAACATGCGGACAGTGGTTATGGCAACTCATTCTTAGCGCTAAATTTGAAAAATTAACCAAATTTACTCAGAATCATCACACGGACGATCACGCGTGCTTAAAAAAACTCAAATGAGCACATGGCTCACTGGATAAGCCCTCTAACTCTCTCTCTCTCTATATATATATATATATAGGGAAAAATGGGGCTGCCCCCGCCCCATTTTTCGGCGTTTTTTTTTATTTTTTTTTGAAAAATAAAACCATGTATATTCATCCATATATCCCTCCTACATGCCATTCGAATTTCGTCAGAAACAGACTCCTACGGCCTCCATCTCGATAGTATCGATTTAAAAAAATCTTGTTACCGTTAAAAAATTACTGTCCGGATGGAGGCCGTAGGAGTCTCTGTTTCTGACGAAATTCGAATGGTATATAGGAGGGATATAGGGATGAATGTAAATGGTGTTATTTTTCAAAAAAAATAAAAAATTTTGCCCAAATAAGACGGGGGCAGCCATGTTGGCTGCCCCTAGGGGGCAGCCACATATGACCCATATATATATATATATATATATATATATATATATATATAGGGATAAATGGGGCTGCCCCCTAGGGGGAGCTAACTTGGCTCCCCCGCCCCATTTTCACCATTTTTTTATTTTTTTTTGAAAATTTCTTCCATGAATATTCATCACTATATCCCTGTATTATGCTATTAAAATTTCGTGTGAAACAGAGACTCCTACGGCCTCCATCCAGACAGTCATTTTTTAACGGTAACAGGATTTTTTAAATCGACCCTGTTTGGATGAAGGTCCTAAAAGTCTCTATTTCATACGAAATTTTAATAGCATAATATAGGGATTTAATAATGAATTTACACGGTTTTAGATTTCAAAAAAATAAAAAAAATTATGTCAAAAAGGGGCGGGGGAGCTAAGTTAGCTCCCCCTAGGGGGCATACACATTTTTCCCACATATATATATATATATATATATATATATATATATATATATATATATAGTCTCAAAAGTATACATGCACATATGAGTGTTCATAGGATGGGTATCCGACTCATTTAATTGTGACCTGCCTTGATCCGTTGTTATTGGATCATGGGTCAACCTGCCCATTAAAATGGGTACCCGAATGGAATGGGTAATTGGTTAATATTATCGTGTAATGCGCAAGTACCCATAGAAGTACCGCTGGCTCTATTAAAAAGGAGTTAATTTATATTACATAAATGTATATATATAACTAGGGATGAAAATAAATACAAATATTTATGGATTTTGACCTACAACATTCGAAAAAATACCGAATGTTTGTATCCGACATTCTATCGAAACCAAGTATGGATATGGATATTGAATTTTTAAAAAACTCAAATACGGATATAGAGTTTTTCAGTTCAAAAACCGAATTCGAATATGGATATCCAAAATTTTCAATATATATCTCTTGTGGCATTATTTATTACCCATGTTTCTCGATCGTCCCATCATGATACGATACTAAGTTCTACAACATGGGCTGCGACGGCACATGTGACGATGAAAGGTTCGATTTTTGAGTCGACATATAAGAATCACGAATGTAAGAAATGCTTATGGATTTTGAACTTTTAATATTTTAATGATTTGATGTGTATATATATATATATATATCATGTAATTATAAACTTTGTGTGTGTGGAGTGTATTAAACGATATATTGCGTACTAAAATTTAATATTCCATAAATTCTTGCATCAAATTTATTAATGCTATTATATCTATATTAATGAAGATTGCAATTTTTATTGACTTCATACTTCACTATATTTGTAATGGATATTTATATGGTATTATTTGTATCTGTATTCGTATTTGATATAGATGAAGCCAATATGGTTATGGAAATAGCCAACCATATCTAATCCGATTTCATTCCTATATACAATCGATTCATATTATGTTGCATTCACTATCATCTTGATTGAATGTCAAGATGAATATTGTAACGTCCCGGGCTTAGGTCCCCGGTCCGTTAACGGAGCATTACTGGCCCTAACAACCTCTTGGGATCGGGCCCTTACGGACCCGATTAACCACCCCCAAAATGCTTAAGCCGGGTTGTCAAGTAGTAAGCCCCTCACTATTTATCCCACCCGGAAACTTCGTGTTCCACGGTGTGGGACATTGTTTGGGGTTTTACAACCTCCCCCACTTATATTCGCAACGTCCTCGTTGCGACATGGCACATCACTTCTTCCCAGTGACAGTGGCGGCTGCACGCTCCGGGTAGCCATTTCCTCCAACCTCTTTGTAGGGGCGGCTCCACCTCTCGGGTAGCCCTTTCCACTATCAGAGGGCGTTCGGCTCTGATACCATTTGTAACGTCCCGGGCTTAGGTCCCCGGTCCGTTAACGGAGCATTACTGGCCCTAACAACCTCTTGGGATCGGGCCCTTACGGACCCGATTAACCACCCCCAAAATGCTTAAGCCGGGTTGTCAAGTAGTAAGCCCCTCACTATTTATCCCACCCGGAAACTTCGTGTTCCACGGTGTGAGACATTGTTTCGGGTTTTACAAATATATACATCGATTTGGACCGTAGTCGGTTCACTGTCATATGCGTTAATTCAAAATTTTGACATCCATATGTATCTCCATTTCAAAATGGATACATATATGAATATGTTGCGTGTGAGCCATCAAATTCATATAAATTTAATTTAATCTATAACATATTAATATGTATTATTTTTAAATCTAATTCACATCCCGTCATATTCATATCATTTTCCATATTTACCGACATGTCACCGAAAACCGGGGCATATGTGTTGGAGGGATCTTGGTGCAATCGCAAGGATTGCAGGGCTTGTGATGATTGGAAATGACTGTAGGGATCATTGTGTAAAATACCCTAATAGTTTGCAAATACGAAGGAAATATTCCATTCTTGGGACTGAGGAGACCGACCAATCGAAATGCAAAGATTGTATTTTGGGAGATGGTATTCGAATAATTCTAGTATTCGACGTGAAGCGGTGCAATTATCTGGAAAGCTCCTAAATTTGTGGGATGTTATCGTGCAACTCTTCTGAAGGATTCATTTGTAATTGAACGGACTAGTGGAGTAAAGTGAAATTTCCCCGTGGAGGAGTCCCAGTCCCCCGTGTCCGTTATAAAGCGAACAGGGGAACCGAAACGACCTCAACTTCCGGTGGTTAAATCGCTCTCTCTCTCTCTCTCTCTACGTTTGGGATCATCCTCCATCGGTGTTTGGAGTGGTTGCGGTGGCTCTGACAGGCAGAAATGGATCCGCCGGCGAGAAAGGGAAGAGAGAAAGAGGTGATAAAACTGGAGCGGGAATCAGTGATCCCCATCATGAAGCCCAAGCTCATCATAAACCTCGCTTACCTCATCGGTACACATCCCTAATCATTAGATTGATGCATTCGATCACGACTATGTATAAGCATTCTACGATTCAGAACATCTCCCTTTTGAATCGGATTTCTGTGATTTCGTGTCATGTATGTGCATATCCCCTGTTCAAATTGCAGATGCGATTGTTTGTAAAAGTCACCCCCGTTCAGATTTACGCACAGTTGGTGGCTGATGCGAGGATTAACTCTCCGATTTGTGATTTGGTAGTATCTACCTGCGGATCATGCTTGGAGGAATGCGTCTAACGAAAATTAGTGTTTTTAGCTATTGAGTCCGAACATGAGCTAGAACTAGATGACCTCTTGGGTTTGAGGGCATTGACAGCTTGTTAGAAAGGATCCTGCAGAGAGTCGTGCCCTCTACATGAAAACCATTTGTTGAAATTTGAGGAAAATAAAAACAACTATATTCATCACATGTCTGGGGATCTCTATACAGAGAAGAGGCCAATAGATAAAATGAAATGATATGTTAATTAGACTTGAATCCTAATCACTTATTGGGCTGCTGATGTGGCTGATCTGTATCCTGACTTCTGATTGGCTAAGAGCTGTGGGTCATGATTGTCGACATGTCTGATCCATGTCCTGCCTTCTGATTGACTGAGAGCTGTTGGGCCATGATTGCTAACAAGTCTGATCTGTGTCCTGCCTTCTGATTGACTGAGAGCTGTTGGGCCATGATTGCTAACAAGTCTGATCTGTGTCCTGCCTTCTGATTGGCTGAGAGCTGTTGGACCAGGATTGCTGACATGTCTGATCCGTGCCATGTCTTCTGATTGGCTGATAACTGTTGGGATGGATTGTTGAATACATATGATATTCTTTTGTTGCAGTATAAAAAGGGCCCTAGAGCCATCATATACTGCAATCCTCATTCTGATCCTGTTTGTCATCCCATATCTATACCTTCTCTGTACCCTATGTATTACATTTTTTCCATATAGTGAAACTGATTGCCGCCGCCCAAGGACATATTCCATTTACAGGTGAACCTTGTAAATCCTTGTGTTTACGTCTTGCTTGTTTGATCGTGTTTGTGTGTGTTTGCTTCCGCGGTTCGCAACAAACTGGTATCAAAGCTTTAATTTCTGTCAGGATCATCCAGTAAAATGGCGTCACACAATCTGAAGATGGAGAATTTCATGGGGAAGAATGGATTCAATCTATGGCAGATCAAGATGCACGCTCTTCTGAAGCAGCAGGGCATATAGGCACCGCTAGATCAAGAACGGGCGAAGACACTCGAGCCGTCCGAATTGATGGTGTAGGAAGAGACGGCGCACTCGACGATCATGCTGTGTTTGACGGACGAGATTATCGCGTAGGTTGTCGATGATGAATCCACGGTCGGTCTGTAGTTGAGACTCGAAAGTCTATACATGACTAAGTCTCTGACCAACAAGTTGCTCTTGAAGCAATGTATTTTTCTTCTCCACATGCAGGAAGGTACATCTCTTAAAGGACATCTAGATCGCTTAAATACATTGTTGATGGATTTAAGAAATGTAGATGTTAAGATTGAAGATGATGATGCTGCCTTGGTTTTATTGATTTCTCTTTCATTATCGTTTGAAAATTTTGTTCAATCGTTCATTGTGGGAAGATAGTCAATAACCCTAGAGGAAGTTCGCGCAAGTCTGCATACGCATGAACTTCGGCATATGGCTACCGGGAAGCAGGACTTTAACGTTGCAGGTTGGTTATGACTCATGAGAAGAGTCATGCCAGTTCTAGCTACACAAAGAAGGGAAAGCAGAAGTTGAAGTTGAAGAATCACAATGCTAGGAACATCTGCAATTACTGCAAGGAACATGGACATTGGAAGAAGGACTGCTCGAAGAAGAAGGAGAAACCTACGGTTGCAGTCGTAGCTCATAGAGGCGTAGATTCTGAAGATGATTTGGTTCACATCGTCACGGATCAGAAGACGACGGATAATACCTGGATTCTTGATTCAGGTTGTTCCTACCATATGACTCCCAATGAAGATTGGTTATGCACCTATGAGAAGATAGATGGCGGAAATGTCATCATGGGGAATGATGCAGCGTGCAAGATTATAGGAATTGGCTCTGTGAAGATCAAGATGCATGATGGAGTCGTGAGGACGGTGACAGAAGTACGCCATGTTCCTGATATGAAGAAAAACCCGATATCACTTGGAGTCTTGGACTCTAAAGGATACAGATACAACGTTGAAGGTGGAGTCATGCAGGTTGCCAAAGCTGGGATTGTTGTCATCAAGGGCAACAAGCAGAAGACCTTATATGTCTTTCAAGGGTCTACAGTTCTTGGGAGTGACTTCAAGCATTGTTTGTACTTGTTCAATATCGACATTTGACAATAACCCCAAGAAGGTGCTGGCGGCGGCGCGGTGAAACTTGGCAAAGCTTCCCTGAGGAGAAATTTCAAGGTGAATATTATTTATAATTCCTTAATTCTTGTTATCTGAATTTCAAGTGATGAATTATAGTCGTAGTTAATTTTGCTATATGAGAATCCCAATGGAGTCTAGCAGTAGCTAATTCTGCTAGTGGAAAATTCAACTCATGGTGGAGTATAGTAATGGTCAATTTTACTAGGGTTTTTATCAGTTGTGCCCCTCCGAGATATCGCAATATCAGTTATGCCCCTATCTTTATGGTAATATCAGTTGTGCCCCCGACTTCTTGCCAATATTTCACTTGTGCCCCTCGGAGGGGCATAACTGATAAAAATCTTTTATCAGTTATGCCCCTCCGAGGGGCACAAGTGAAATATTGGCAAGAATTCGGGGGCACAACTGATATTACCAAAAAGATAGGGGCATAACTGATATTGCGATATCTCGGAGGGGCACAACTGATAAAATCCCATTTTACTATATGCGAATTCAACTCTGGTGGAGTCTAGCAGTGGTTAATTCTGCTAGTGGAGAATTCAACTCATGGTGGAGTAATAGTAGTGGTTCCTTCTACTATATGAGAATTCAATTCAAGGTGGAGATTGTTAATTAGACTTGAATCCTAACCACTTGTTGGGCTGCTGATGTGGGTGATCTGTATCCTGACTTCTGATTGGCTAAGAGCTGTGGGTCAGGATTGTTGACATGTCTGATATGTGTCATGCCTTCTGATTGACTGAGAGCTGTTGGGCTAGGATTGCTGACAAGTTTGATTTGTGTCCTGTCTTCTGATTGACTGAGAGCTGTTGGGTCAGGATTGCTGACAAGTCTGATATGTGTCCTGCTTTCTGATTGGCTGAGAGCTGTTGGGCCAGGATTGCTGACATGTTTGATCCGTTTCATGTCTTCTGATTGGCTGAGAGCTGTTGGGATGGATTGCTGAATGTAGATGGTGTTCTTCTGTTGCAGTATAAAAGGGGCCATGGAGCCATCATATACTGCAATCCTCATTCTGATCCTGTTTCTCATCCCATATCTTTACCTTCTCAGTACCCTATGTATTACATTTTTCTCCATATAGGGAAACCAATCGTCGCAGGACGTAACCCATTTATGGGTGAACCTTGTAAATCCTTGTGTTTGCGTCTTGCTTGTTTGATCGTGTTTGTGTGTGTTTTGCTTCCGCGATTCGCAACATGATACAATGTGAGATGGTGGGATAAAAGGATCTCTCAAGCCGGAGCTTATATTATCTATCTTGCCCAGCTTGCACAAAAACTTCTAAAAGAACTCGATTAAATGTTGTGGTTATCATGTCCATGGCCTGTTATGTAGATGGAACATTCCAGAATATGAAGAAGATCCTAATACAATGGCAAACACTCCTGAAACATGGGGTTGTTGACAATATGAAAAGATATTTAATTCTCACATTGTAACTTTATCTGCATGTCGTTTTCCACCTGCAGATTAGCAATTACAACACGATTCCTCATCATTTTTTAGACTACCTATGTCAAGGTCCTATACTCACTCGCTAAACTAGAGAGGTATACCACTGCTTGATACTTGCTTATGTATGTGATGGAATTACTCAGTAGGTAGTTATAAAAGCATGTGATGGACTTTCTATCTATGCACACCTTGCATAGTCACTGTTCGAATATGCAACAATATCCATATAATAATTTAGTAATAAATCCTTAATCTTGATGTATGTTGGAATCATAAAAGATGCATCTCAATGAGCATGCATTGGTTTGTCCATTAGTTGATGCTTCCACGTCATTTTTTAGACTACCTATGCAATGGTGTTATGCTCACTCGCTACACTAGATAGGGGTACCATTGCGTGATGCTTTGTTGTGCGATGAAATTTACCCACTATGTAGTTATAAAAGTATGTGATGGATTTTCTATCTATGCACATTTTGCATAGTCAATGTTTGTGTTAGAATATGCACCATAAATGAGTAATTGGATTCCTCCAAGATCTAATTATCACATCTATAAATAAGACACCCCATACCATCTGTAACATTTAAAAAACAATAACATAATATCCAACTCTTTAAGGTGGTTCACTTGTTTTATCTTGTTATTTATGTAATAGGGTTCCACGTAAATCTCGATATTCTTTAATTTTCTTTATTCTTTATCTTTGATTACATTCTCGCATTATCACTTTCTACTTGGTATAAGAGCAAGTTCGGCTATAAGATTTTTTCTTAAATATTATTATGTTCATCTTCATAATATGTTATTAAAAATTCAAGAAAGTTCTAATGTTTTCTAAACCCTAATTGTGAGAAGTATTTGGGCACACAGGCTGGTGCACAAGAAAGTTAAATGGTTGATTTCTTAAACACTATGTTTTTGGATAGTGGGTTTAGGTGGGTTAAACTGGTTGCAGGTAACCCATTTTTGGGTTTTGGTATTTGGATAGAGGGTTAAACTGGGGGTGGGTTAGAAGTGGGTTTGGGGTGATATGATTGTATTGGAGTTTGAAAAAGTGAGTAGTTATTGTGATGTGATTGTATTGGAGTTTGAAAAAGTGAGTAGAAGTGGAGTAGTTTATAATTTTTATATGATATGATGGTATAGTATATTATTTTTTGATGGAATTGATGATGGAGAATTGATTTATTTATTTATTTTTAAAAGATAAAAAGTGAAACCCACGTGGAGGGAGAAAATATGGGGTAGAACATGACCTAATTATGCACATTCTGAAGATATACAAGACGGTGCACAATTTCCGAACCGACTTTTCTAGGATGGCATCCTACGGGCCCTATTCTTCATGTATTCAGATTCATCGCATAAGCGGTGCCAGAAGATCTTCAAGACTTGTGTATAGATCAACCCTGACTCAAGGCCTCCAAGACAGGCCCCCAGGCAGAGCGCTCCTCGCTGGAGACACAAATCTCGGTGAAGAAGCCCATCGATGGTTGTTGCGAGATGGGTTTATCCCATCCGAACCTACGATGATTCCCTTGCGTTGTTCCAAGCGCATGATATCCCTACGCCATCTCCAGTTCCTCCTCTCGTTGCTACTGTTTGGCAGTCATACCACCCACATGCGCGTGAAGGCTCCTCTTCTATTCTTCCTCGTACAGATGCTCCAACCCTTCAGAAGCTTCCAGGCATGAGTCCCTCTTCATTAACTCCAGGCGATCCTCTAAGTAGGAAACAATATCATCAAAATGGTTGTTGTAGGATGGCGCTACACCCCGATGATGATGGACCCAACCACTCCTTTGGAATCTCGACGGTGCACCCTTGATCACTCCGTCGGCCTTTAGGGTTGTACACCTCTAGACCCTTCCTCCCCCGCGATGGTGGCATGAGGTTCTTTATGGATATAGAAACGGATTCCATCTGGAACCATAATTGGTCTTCTAAAGAGAAGAAGTGGCATACTTGATACCTCTTTGAGTTTTCAAAAGAAAAAAATGACAGGCCCCATGCGGGAAGCTTATAAAAAGAAAGAATGGGGTATGACATTTGGGTCGAGTTTATGGGCCATAATTTAAAAAAAAAGTTTATTTTTTGGCCCAAGGGCCCTGTTGAGAAAAAAAAAGAGAAAAGAGGAGGTTGTGTTTTCTTTGGTCTAAATTTGGACCGGAAAGATTTCCAAAAAGGACCATCATAAAAAAATCCATAAGAAAAAATAAGGGAGAAAAGCTGAAAATTGAACTTGGTTTAAAAAAAGAAAAAAAGATCGAGAAGAAAAAGTAACAGTTTTTGCTTTCCTCATCTTTATCTTCTCTCACCTTAGTCGACATCATATTTTTTGACAAATATGGAAAAAGGGGAGTATTATGTGAGAAATCTCCATACTTTTGATTTGGGCTTAGGGTTTTCATGTGTAACGTTTGACAAAGACCTATGTTAGAGGTTCGATATGGACAGATCCATACAAACTCCAGAGTAGAGATCCCATTCTCTAAACTAGTGTGGGAGAGACCTAATACTCCGACGAGGAGACTTAGTTTAGCCTCCATCTCCAAGTGGAAGTTAATGAGTATATTTCCACAGCTTTCTTCAATTTCACCCTTCAAAGAGATGCAGTAGTTGAGGGCCAATGTCTCCTACAAGTATCTTAGTTCAAGCGATTCTATGCAGTACAAAGCATATGTTCTCCGATGAGGAAACTTATTCCGATAAGTGCAGAGCATACATTGTCAGACGAGGAGATTTAGTTCAGTTCCTGTGACTCTAACAGATGTAATACAGAGTCCACGTTCTCCAACGAGTAGACTCGGTTCACACTCCAACCCTTCAATTCCTCCTTACTACTAGTACGTCACAAGAAGCAACATCTTTAGCAAGCATCCGATAGATTATGCATTAAGTTGATATTGTTTGTAGTGTCTTGTATTCTATGAGTGAGTGGTTTCTTTTTATTTATCCAAGCTAAGTGTTGCATGATCCAGATTGAGGGGGATCGTTGGACTATATGTCCATAGATGGCAATTAGGCTCCTCTATGGTTCAGTTACAACATTTACATGTTTAGTCTAACATCGTCTATGAGTAAAACTTGATCTTACAGGTGAGGTTATATAAGAAGCCCCACATCACATGTAACCTTTGAGAGAAAGCAATAACATGTTAGAAAATATGAATATATAAGCGGAATGATAAACATAGCATAAATAAAGAATATGAAACATGGAAAAACACGATTTTACGTGGAACCCTACTCCCTAAGGAGCGGGATGAAACCACGGGAGAAGGCCTCAAAAGGTCATATATTGCATTCAACTTTCTCAATGGATATAGGAGGTCTGTGGCTCCTTATATAGCCTCCATAGGGCCTCTAAATCCCGTCACTGGTAGATGTGGGGCTAAACACTGGGATGGGGTAAATGGATCTTGGAGTGATCCACTTAACCTTCTACAACTCAAGTTGTACGCAACCAAATACTCCAACACTCCCCCTCAAGCTGGAGCATGCAATGCTCAGCTTGGACAAACAGAAAGAAACTCAACTCTCGCTACATGACACTACAGACAATATCAACTCAACACACACAACTGTCGGTTGTTGTTAAGGACGTTGCTTCTCATGCCGTGCAAGTGAGGAGGACGAACGGGTTGGAGTGTGAGTCAACTGAATCTCCTTGTCAGAGAGCATGTGCTCTGAACTGCGCTTGTCAGAGCCACTGCAACTGGAAATGAGTCTCCTCGTTGGAGTATTAGATCTCTCCCATCTGGCATAGAGAATGGTACTCTGCTCTAGAGTTCCTATGAAACCACATGAAAACCATAGCCAACATGGCATATGGAATGGGATCTCTACTCTGGAGTCCTTATGGATCACATGAAAGCTTTGGTCAAAACAACAAAGGATGATGGGGAACACGAATAAATGAAGGCATACATATGCATATCTGAAAAGACCGCATACATGTACGTGTTTGAAACTGGAGACTCAGACCAAATCGGACGTCGAGATTGATCTTTTGAAGAACTGTAGAGTCCGAATAATTCGGCTGGTCTGCAATCTGACATTTAAATCTAGAATCTAGAACAGACCTGTGACTCTACACCATACTCTCCCTTTCTCCCATACTGGTCGGAAAATCAATCGACCAAGTTGGGAGAAGACAAGATAATAGGGAGAAACAAAACAATAAGACGATTTCAATTTTTTCAGTTTTTTTTCAAATCATCACCATTTTTTGAAATATTTTTTTCGGAATTGCGTACGACTTTTGTGTGTACATGCCTTTTCCCCTCCTTTCTTTACAATTTTTTTAAGCTGTCTCTTTATTTTTTACGGCTTTCTTTCTTTTTTTAATGCAAACAACCCACTTGGGCTTCCTGTTCCTCCTCCCTTTTTTCACCTTTTATTAATACATGGCCTAAACATGCCCTTTGAAAGTCAGCCCCCTATTTTTTAATAGTTGGGCCGACAAGCATTTCTCACTCCCCCTTTTTTGCATTTTTGTTTTTATTACGACCCATAAGGGTGGGGATAACCCTATTTATGGTTCCCACTTGGGAACCCCTATATTAGAAGGAATGTCACCCGTCGCCCTTTATCTGGAGCATCGAGTTCCTTCGGGAAGGAACCTTTAGCAACGGTCACACAACCTTGAGAGTCCGCAACTGCGATGGGAGGAGGTACGCGAAGCACTGGAGGATGTATGACGACAGGCAGGAGAGAAGGGTGGCACCATGGGGACCTCCTCCTGGAGGTGTTGGTGAGGCAGGATGGATGTCGCCGCCTGTAAGGGTGACATGATGCGTCACCTGGAATTCGCCACTAGAGGGGAGCCGTCGAAGGTGGGTGCTACTGGCACTTGGTTGCATGGAGGATGGGTTGCCGCAGCCGTCAGTAAGGGTTTGGAGAGGGGATCGCAGTGCTACGACAAGGGTTGGAGGGCTTCGCCTGGAAGCCTGGAGGATGCCTTCCCTGCCTGGATGAGGAAGCACGACAAGGGTGCCGTGAGGAGATGCTTCTCCCTGGAGCATCGAAAGATGAGAAGGTGAATAGCGCCACTGTGAAGATGGATAGGAGCAGGGTTTGGGGCTTGCTATCAGCGTGATTCCATCAATAAGATGGTGCGAGGCCCTGTTTCTATTGCCTGGAGAAGGAGATCAGGAAGTCGACCGTCTGGGGTTTGGAGCGGCACTACCGCTTGAACTGGATCTTCACAAATAAATCAAGAGTTACAAAAGACCTTAGAACAAGAATTTGGAATTGACCAAATCATATCACAAAAAAATCTCTAATCTTGAACAAATTACAAGCATAACAATCTTTAAGAATAAAATATTACAATCGAATCTCGAACAAATAAATAACACGAAATCCTCGAGAATCGAACCAGCTTTGATACCATGTTAGAAAATAGGAATAGAGAAGCAGACTGATAAATAAAGCATAAATTAAGAAATATGAAACATGGAAGAACACAATTTTACGTGGAACCATACTCCTTAAGGAGAAGGATGAAACCATGGGAGAAGGCCTCAAAAGTCCATATGTTGCATTAAATTTTTCGAGACCCAGTTCTCCGATGAGGAGACTTCTTTAGACTTAATTCTTCAGCGACCGTGGACTCCGACGAGGATTACACTCTACGACTTTTTCAGTTCGATCCTTTTTAGAGATGGAGTAGTTGTTCACATTGTTGTGGCAGACCAGAGTGCTCCGACAAGGAGACTCATTTCTAGTTTCAATGACTCTGATAGACGCAGTATAAAGCACATGCTCTCCGACGAGGAGATTTAGTTGACTCACACTCCAGCCTGTTCGTCCTCCTTACTTGCACGGCATAAGAAGCAGCATCCTCGACAACAACCGATAGTTGTGCATGTTGAGTTGATATTATCTGTAGTGTCATGTATTGTAAGTTGAGTTTTTTTTCTATTTATCCAAGATGAGCATTGCATGCTACAGCTTGAGGGGGAGTGTTAGAGTATTTGGAGTATGCGTCCCTTATTTAATAGGAGAGTAAATGGATCCCTCCATGATCCATTTACCTGTCCATGTATTTAGTCCCACATCTACCAGTGGTGGGACATGGAGTCTCTGTGGAGGCTATATAAGGATCCCCATACCTCCTGTATCCATTGAGGAAAAGCAATGCAACATATGGCCCTTTGTGGCTTTCTCCTATGGTTTCATCCCGTTCCTTAGGGAGTAGGGTTCCACGTAAAATCTTGTTCTTCCATGTTTCATATTTCTAGTTTATGCTCTATTTATCATTCCACTTCCGCATTACTATTTTCTAACACCTATCATATTGCAAAATAGATCTCAAGTTTCTAACCAATCTTTCTTCTAAATGTTATTTTCTCCGATCTTCACACCAATTCCTTTAATATTGCTTCCATCAGATGTGCACTCCATATATTCATCTTTAACTTTATACAAAATCCTTTAATCTCTAAGATATCTCTCTAAACCCTAGGCTTCTTATTTTTTCCATCACTAGTCTCATCAACTAACACAATATCATCAACAAATAATAAACACCAAGTTACCTCATCATGAATGTGACTAGTCAACTTGTTTATAATTAAAGTAAAAAGGAATGGACTCAAAGCTCAACCTTGATGCAGTTGGATTCTGATGTCAAAATAGTCAGTCTTCCTAGTCTGTCCTTACTCAAGATGAAACCCTATTATACATGTATGTTATAAGGTTAATGTACATGACAAGTACTTGTCTCTTCGAAAAAACTCTCAACAAGATCTCCCATGGGACTAAATCATAAGATTGCTCCTAATCAATAAAAATCATATGGAAGTTCTTCATTTTAGCTCTATAAATGTGCATTTTTCTTAAAATGGGGATAGCTTCAATGATTGAGCAACCTGAGATGAATCCTAGTTGGTTTTCTATTACTTTGCAAACTTGCTTCAACCTTCTTTTGATCACACACAGCCAACTTTTCAAAGTATGAGTCATCAATTTGATACTTACGTAATTCAAACAATTTAGAATGTTTCATGTATTCTTGTAAAGAGGCACCCTAATGCTTTTCCTCCATTCCTCAAGAGTTTTATTTTTTCGCTAAGTAACATTGAATAAAGTTGTAAGCCAAATCAAGGCATGCTCATCTAGAACTCTCCATACTTATATGGGAATGTTGTCAGGTCCTACAACTTTCCTAGGTCTCGTAACCTTCAAGCCTCCTTTACTTTTTTCCTTTGTATTCGTCTATAGATTTCATGATTCATATGATTTTCACTACTAGCTAGATCTCCAAAGTGACCCCTTTATTCTCTTGCCTAATGAAAAGTTTATGGAAATACCGCTTCTATCTAGTCTTTATATCCTTCTAAGTAACACACATATGTCCTTCCTCATCCTTAATTCATCTCACTTGAGAAAAATCTTCGCTCTTTCTTTCTTTTGCACTTTGGTCAATTTGAATATATCTTTCTTATCCACCTTAGAGTCCATCTTTTTATACAAAAGTTCAAATGCTTTTGTCATAGCTTGACTTAGATACTTTTTTGCTTCCTTATTCGCTACATAGTTTGTGATAGTTTCCTTTGTTATATCATTATACAGAGCTTTAAAGCAAACTCTTTTAACATTAAGCTTCTCTTGTACCCCTTCATTCCAACACCAAGCATCTGTTTGGCATGTAACTACTCCTTTAGACTTGCGTAGCATCTCTTTGGTTACCATTCATATACAATGTGTTATTGCCTCTGACATCTCATTTGCACTTAAGTTACATTCCCAAATAAGTTTTCTAAACCCTCTCCTTGAAGCTAGCTTGCTTCAATTGAAGATTCCATCATCTAGTTTTAATAGTCTTATGAACCATCCTTTTCTTTATCAACTCTTTTATTTGCACACCCATGAGTAGCAAGCGAGAAGACAAGCTCTATCCTGGGAATCTGAAATTACTTTGCAGTCTTTGCAGCATAATAGATCTCTTTTCCTCATTGTAAAGTAATCTATCTGTATTTTAGTTAGGCCACTATTATAAGTAATTAAATGCTCCTTCCTCTTCTTGAAGAGAGTGTTTTCTATGAAAATGGCATATGCTGTTACGAAATCCATGATGACTTTTCCCTTTATGTTTCTAACATCGAAGTCATGACCTCCATGGATACTAACATATCTTGAAGCATCCTTTCCCGCATATCCATTAAAATCCCCACCTATGAAAATCATCTCTGTTGAGATATTAGTTATCTTTATTATCGTTTCTTGTTTTCTGTTTCTTTCTTCTTCTTCTTCTTCTTGTAATTTGCCCAATAGGTTCCTCTCCTATATAAGAGAACCCTAGAGCCTCTCATAATGTATTCCATTCTTTCACCTCTACATGGTAGCGGAGTGACAATCCTAGGATAAAGTTCTCGTATTCCACCCTAACCCTAACACTACTCGCCTGCCCCACCCCCCATGCATGCTAGGCCACCATCGCCCATTCCCTGACGCCGCCAAACCCAACCCTCAGCGCTGCCTCTCCCTCTAGCGACTCTACAACCCCCCCGGTGCTGCCTCTCCCTCTGGTGACTCCCCAGGCCCCTCCTAGACCTTTCCAGGCCACAGCCGCGGCATCTAGGCTGCAACCTGGGCAATTCCAGGACGTAACCCCTACCCCAGGTTGTCGCCTAGGTCCTTTCATCCCGCAGCCACAACGTCTAGGTCATCCCTGGGCACTTCTAGTCTGCAACCCAGACCTTCGAGGTTGTCTCTGACCCTCTAGTGTGCCTCCCACACCTCTGTAAGACATTTTGAAGTCTGCACCAGACTGATTTTGATCGGAAAATGATTTCAAACATATAAATCATGTTTTCTGACCCTAACAAGCAACGAAGATTGCTAAGGATGGTTGTATGAGTCTACACGTACAACCAATCCTCCATATGATTGTGTAGACTCATTTATATCGGTTTACTCCCCATTTGAGTTCCGTCCTTTGGCCGTCTTATCATCATGTCAGAGAACAAGGGTGACATTTTCTCGTCCGGTGCCTGATAGGTCCCAGCTCCCAGCACTAAAATGGATGGGACCAACTATGAGTTGTAGTCCATGTAGTTTCTCACCTTCATGTAGTGTAAGAATAAGGAGCACATACTGACAAATCTGGAGCCAATGGATAAGATTGAGACAAATACTTCTTGGAAGCAAGATGATGCATATGCACGTATTTAGCTTTGTGATACCCTCACCATTGAAATAGCCAATGATATTCTGACTCAGCCTACTGCCAATGCGATGTGGGACACTTTGGCATCCACCTATGCTCAATCGAAGAATGATGCCATGATTCTTCAACTATAGTTTGATAACTATAATGCCAAGTAGAGTGACCACCCCCTGCATGTTTACTACTCTTCGCTTCGTGGCATGTTTGAGAAGCTTCATAGCTACATGCTTATTACGACATCTACTGAGCAACATAAGACGTACAAGAACTTCACGATGGTTGGAGTCTTTTTGGCTAGACTTGATATAGAGAATGATGCTGTGTGTACTTAGCATCTTACTGGAGCTACCATACCTCCCATAAAGGAGGCCTATAGCCGTCGCAGTCGAATCATCATGCCTTTGACAACTACTTCTTTGTCTTCTTCAACGATGGCCACTTCTCGTGGCCAAGGAGGGACAATCCAGTCTAGAGGGTGCACCCCTTGTGGCAGAGGTGGTGGTCTCCTACGTGATCCTTACACCTACTGTCATAAATCTAGATATACAGAGGATAAATGTTATCAGAAGCATGGATATCCTGTTTTTGGTCGAGTAGCAGAGCAGATTGTGTCTTCAGAGACTTTGGCTCCCCAGGTCGATCCTCTCCTGGATGATATTGTCTCTTGTATTCGAGAGATCATGACTCCTACTGTTGACACCACCACTACCGATACCGTTGCCGCAACCAAAGCCTCTTCGAGATCCTCAGGTATTGCTTGTGCATTCACTGGTAGTAATGGTGCAAATATGACATAGTGGATTATGAACTCTGGTGCTTCTCATCATCTTTGTGGAGACAGAGCGCAACTGAGGTCTTAAAGGACCATACCACCTGATAGATGGATTGTCATTGCCAATGGAGACCAATTACCAATTACAAGATAGGGGGAGGTGCATCTGACGTCGTCTATGCGTCTTCATAATGTTTTACATGCTCGTGACTTTCAGATGAATTTACTTTCCATTAGTCAGATTACTAAGGATCTGCATTGTTGTGTCATCTTTAATCCATCATCTCTTGTGTTTCAGAACATACTCACGGCCATTAGTCAGACTACTAAGGATCTGCATTGTCATGCCATCTTTTATCCATTATCTCTTGTGTTTCTGGACATACTCACGGGCAAGGTGATTGGATGTGGCTGTGAGCAGCGAGGATTCTACAGACTGGTCCAATTTTATCATATTTGTGTTTCCACTATACCTAATGGACCGGTCTCTTCATATCTGTGGCACCTTCGATTTGACCACCTTCCTTTGCAGAAGCTATGTCGTGTTCTCCATCAGATTTCCACGAGATCCTCCTTTCAATGTGAGGCATTCCAGCTTGGGAAGTACCATCGTTCCTTCTTTCCATCCCTTCAGAGTCGGAGCAGTTCTCAGTTATTTGAGCTCCTTCATTTAGATATATGGGGTCCGAGTCGTGTTCCTGATCATCAGGCACACCGTTTTTATCTTGTTGATGTTAACAATACTTCTAGACTTTCCCGAGTCTTTCTTTTGAAGAATAAGTCTGAGGCTAGATCTATGATCAAATATTTTATTAATAAGTAAAAAAAATATTTTATGCTAATGTCAAATATCTTCACATTGATAATACATTAGAATTCTGCACCTTACAACATTCTGAGTTTCTTAGATCTCTTATCATTGTTCACCAGACCTTATGTACCTATGCTTCTTGTTAGAATATTTCGATGATATATTCCATAGAGCCCTCGGGTCTCTTATATAGGGAGAGAGCCCTTGGGTAAATTACATGAGAGGTACATAAAGAAACTGAAATAATAAATAACATCAAAGACGAACAACTATCTCTACACTCCCCCTCAAGATGGAGCATAGATATCTATCATGCTCAGCTTGGAAGAACATATCTGGAAAGGTCCTCTGAGCAATGGCTTTGTGAATATATCTGCTGTCTGGTCCTCTGAACTGACGTGAGACGTAGAGATGAAGCCCTTCTGAATCATGTCCCTAGTGTAATGACAATCCACCTCTATATGTTTTGTTCTCTCATGGAAGGCTGGATTGTTGGCAATGAATAACGCTGCTTGATTGTCACATTGCAGGTTCATAGGCAACGGAACTTCAACATTCAGATCTTCTAGGACTGCTTTAACCCACATCATTTCTGTGCTTGCCTGTGCCATGGCCCTGTACTCGGATTCGGCACTGGATCTCGCCACAACAGTCTGCTTCTTGCTTTTCCAGGAGACTAAAGAGCTTCCTACGAAGATAGCAAACCCAGAAGTAGACTTACGATCCCGTGGACATCCTGCATAATCCGCATCTGCGCAGGCTGAAATAGACAAATCTGTGCCTTTCTTGAACAACAACCCTGTGCCTGGTGAAGACTTCAGATATCTCAATATCATGTACAATGCATCCATATGGACTTGCCTCGGTTGCTCCACAAATTGACTCACCCGGTTTACTGCAAGTGCAATATCCGGTCGAGTTATAGTGATGTATAAGAGCTTGCCCACCATTTCTCTGTACCTTCTCTTGTCCACCTCCTCAGTGTCATCATCGTACAGCTTCATACTCGGATCCATCGGTGTACTTGAAGGTCTGCATCCAGTCATTCCTGTTTCAACCAGCAAATCTGTGACATATTTTCTTTGAGTCATCACCATTCCTTGTGCGTTTCTTGCAAATTCTATCCCCAGAAAATACCGTATTGTGCCTAGATCCTTTGTAATGAACTGGCTGCCCAACATAGACTTGGTTATCTCAACCCCTTGTGCATCATCTCCAGTAACCAATATGTCATCAACATATACCATAACAACGATGGTACCTCTAGGAGTCTTCCGGACGAACAGTGAGTGATCTGCATTTGATCTTCTGAAACCCTATTGTTCAATAAGCTGGGAGAGCTTCTGGAACCATGCACGAGGACTCTGCTTAAGGCCATAAATAGCCTTATGAAGTCTGCATACCTTCTGAGTCTCCCCCTCAGCAGCAAACCCGGGTGGCTGTTGCATGTAGACTTCCTCCTGTAGATCACCATACAAGAAAGCATTCTTAACATCAAGCTGGAATATGGTCCAGTCACGTACCACTGCAACCGATAGAAGAATGCGAAGGGTAGAATGTCTCGCCACTGGTGAAAAAGTGTCCAGGTAATCTACCCCATATGTCTGTGTAAACCCTCGTGCTACAAGCCTGGCCTTGTATCTGTCAAGGCGACCATCTGCATGATATTTGACTGTAAAAACCCACTTGCAGCTCACCACAGACGCACCTGGAGGAATAGGAACTAGAGACCAAGTCCCTCTGGATTGCAATGCACCATCTCCTCTTCCATTGCTAAACGCCAGCATTCAGTCTTCATGGCTTCCTGATATGTCCGTGGAATCTCAACTGATGATACAACAGCGGCAAACTTCTGGAAATCCCCAGTGAGACGATGAAAGGAGACATGAGAGGCTAGGGGATATGAGGCACACTGTCTTCGCTGTTTCCTATGAGCAATAGGCCGGTCCAAGTCATTCAAAACAGTGCTGACCGGTTGGTCCTCCTCCTGTGGTAAAGGCTCCTGCACATGTGCATTATTTAACCCATCATTAATATCAGAACATACCTGAGGCGTGCTGGATGGTTGAGATGTAGCTTGAGCAGGGCCCGTGCGTCTCGTGTAGAACTTAGTGAAAGGAACAACTGGGGGTGGTGGTGGTGGTGGTGGCGGGGATGGTGGTGGTGGTGTTGATATTTGGGACGCTGGAGTAGAGGACGGACCCAGGCTTGGAGGTGGTGGAACATAGACTTGGGAGTATGATGATGTGGAGGAGACCAATCTGTCACCTGCAGGGGAGAAGTACATGACAGGTTCGAAAAATGTAACATCTGCACTCACATAGTACTTGTCATTGACAGGATCATAGCAACGGTACCCCTTCTGTGTCCTGGAGTAGCCCACGAAAACACACTTGATAGCCCTAGGGGATAGCTTATCAGGCCCCGGAGATAAGCGGTGAACAAAAGCGACAGTGCCAAAAACCCGAGGTGTCAATGTAAACAAGTCTCTGTCAGGAAAGAGAACAGAGATTGGAGACTTTTCCCCAAGAACAGTTGTAGGCATTCGATTGACCAGATAACACGCAGTAAGTATAGCATCACCCCAAAAGGTTAATGGAGCACAACTCTGAATAAGTAAAGTGCGAGCAATGTCAAGAAAGTGTCGATGTTTTCGTTCGGCAACCCCATTTTGTTGAGAGGTGTAGGCACATGTGGTTTGGTGGACAATGCCTTTAGATGAAAGGAAGCTAGCAAGAGAGCGAGTGCAGAACTCCAATGCATTGTCAGTACGCACATACTTAACAGTAGATGAAAAAACATTCTGAACTTCATTAATTAGATTTTGAAGAACATTTCCTGCTTCAGATTTATTTTTGAGAAGAAAAGTCCACGACACTCTGGAGAAATCATCAACCACAACTAGATAGAACCTGTGCCCCTGGTGATCCGGGACACGACTTGGACCCCAAATATCTATATGATATAATTCAAACGGGGAGCTACTGCTCCGACTCTGACGACCAGGGAAGCTAGACCGATGGTGCTTCCCCAACTGACATGCTTCACACCGAAAAGAAGAACTCGGAGATATCTGAGGCAGGAGGTGACGCATCTTCTGCAGCGGTAGATGACCGAACCGAAGATGCCAGGTGTACGGAGAAACGGAGGCCTGGGTATGCAAGGAAACACCAGCGTAGGAGTTACGAACGAGACGATAAAGGCCATTGTGCTCAGAACCACAGCCAATCACTCTGCCCGTCAGTATGTCCTGAAAAATAACAGACGATGGATCAAAAATAGCACGACAGTGCAAATCACGTGTAATCTGACTAATAGATAAGAGGTTCATAGAGAATTCTGGAGCATGTAGCACATTCTGTAAGTGCATAGAGGGTAGCAAAGCTGTCTCCCCCTGACCAATGATAGGAGACTGAGTGCCATCAGCAATGAGTACAGAGCGACCTGGCTGAACAGCTCTGTATGACTGCAGAATATCTTTCTCACGGCAAAGATGATGGGTAGCTCCAGAGTCGACAATCCATCCTGTGAGGTCATGACTGTGAAATGAGGCTGAAGGACTACCTGAGGCACTGGCTGAGGCCGATGTACTGGCTGACGCCGAAGCCGCAACATCAGAAACGTCTGCACCCTCTGATGAAGAAGATTGTGGCATAATATCCCGAAGTCGTGCCACCAACTCTTCGAACCTGCGATCTGGAGTAGATGCGGGTGGACCCTGAACATGATCAGCTACTCGTGCAGAAGGAGGAAAACCATGCTTGGAATAGCATGTATCCTCCGAATGACCAGTGCGGCGACAATATGAGCACGTAGAGCGTATGCGGCCTCCACGGCCACGTCCACCACTTCCCCTGCCACGAAACGAGGACGAACCACCACGTCCCCTGGAAACTGCCATTGCTGACGGAGTTGCAGTCGCTGTATTGGATGGGACGGGTACACGGCTGAGCCGCCTGTATACCTCTTCTATCGGTGGGATGGTGGCATCGGCCAGTATCTGAGCGCGTGCTGCCTCGTACTCCGGATCTAGGGCAGCGAGTAATACGCCAACCATAGTGGCGTTGCGGAACGTCTTCTGCTGTTCTGGCGTGGCTGTAAGCGGAATGGTGCTGTAGAGCTTCTCGAACATGCCACGAAGCGACGTGTACAGGGAATGAAGAGGCTTCCCATTCTGCTTCGTGGTAAATATATCATGCTGCAACTGGAGCATTTTCGTTTCATTACAGACCTGAGAGTACGTCATAGCCAAAATATCCCACATCGCCTTAGCGGTGGGCTGGTGAAGGACATCATTCGCTATCTCCGTCGTGAGCGTACCTGAGAGCCACACCTTGGCGTACGCATCATCCGCCTCCCATGAGGCATAGATTCCTGTCTTCTCCGGCGGTTCATCCTCGGTAAGAATATGTTTCTTACCACACGACTTCATGAGACTGAGGAACTGCATCGCCCACAGTTCGTAGTTCGTCCCGTCCATCTTGACGATTGGTGCCGAACCTTTGAAGGCACCTATGGCGGGCATATCTAGCTTCTGATCTGACATGATGCCGGAGAAGAGCAACTACTGATAGACTAAGAAAATACTGTCTACCAAGACCTTGTAGGATCCAAGTGCATAGGTAGACGATTATGCACTTGAATCAGTCATAACACCGAGTCCTAGGAAGAACGCGGCACCGAGTAGAGGCTGTGAGAGCCTCTACTTGACAAAGACGGCTACTGAAAGGCGACGGCGGCTGCTGGACAGCGGTGGGGGCGTGCCGCTGTGGCTGGCGGCAGGTGCAGGGGCTGGTGGGGGGGGTCCCGGCGGCGTTAGGGGGCCGGTGGGGTCGTCCCGGCGGCGTTGAGGTGGCAGCTAGGGAGGCCCTGCGGCGGAGAGGGGCCGGTGTGGGGGCCCCGCGGCGGTGGAGAGGGCCGTTGGGAAGGCCCTTCGGCAGTGGAGGGGCCGGTGGGAGGGACCCGGCGGCGGTGGGAGGCCGGTGGGGAGGGGGGGAAGGGACCGAAACCCTAGAGGGAGAGGTGGGGGGCCGAAACCCTAGAGGGGGGGGGCGGCGGTGGAAAAACCCTAGGTTAGGGTCATGGCTCTGATACCATGTTAGAATATTTCGATGATATATTCCATAGAGCCCTCGGGTCTCTTATATAGGGAGAGAGCCCTTGGGTAAATTACATGAGAGGTACATAAAGAAACTGAAATAATAAATAACATCAAAGACGAACAACTATCTCTACACTTCTCAACAGAATGGTATTACCAAGCGCTAACATCATCACTTACTTGATGTGATCAGAGCCTTGTTGATACAGAGTCGTGCTCCTTACTCTTACTGGGGCAATGTTGTCCTTACTGCATGCTATTTGGTGAACCGCATGCCCTCGTCTGTGTCAGGAGAGAAGATTCCATTCCCGATTGCGTTTCCCGAGAAGGATCTTTTCTCCCTTACACCTCATGTGTTTGGATCTGTTGCCTTTGTTCATGATGTCTCTCCAGGTCATGACAAGCTCTCTCCTAGAGCTTTTAAGTGTGTGTTTGTTGGCTACTCTCGTACTCGGAAGGGGTACCATTGCTTTGATCCGCTAATGCGGTGTCAGTGCTGATGTTACTTTTTTTGAGTATGTTATGATTTTTCTTCTACAGGTGACAAACTAGCTCCATTTGACTCTGACGATGAGATCTATATGCCTCCACCTCCTACTGTCGTCCCTCCACCTCCCTCTACTATTGTTCTACCACCACCTCCTCAACCACCACCACCACCACCACCATCTATATCTACTCTGGCCTTTATACCTGCTCCCGTGACCTAGTTTTTACCTTGTGTTTTTACTCAGGTCTCGCTCGATTCCCCCAGCTCACAGGTCTTGCTCGTTATCCAGCACGCCTCAGGTATGTATTGAGCACATTGTTTCTACCGATGGTACTACTGAGTTGTCTGTGCAGCAGGATTCTATACAGGATGAGCACGAGTCCTCTTAAGAGGGGAACTCACATGTTGCAGACTTGGCAGATGATTTTGATGTGCTGATTACTCTACATAAGCTGAGACGTAAGTGTGCTACTTATCCTCTTGTAGCCCATGTTTCGTTGAGCAGGTTGTTAGTT
Organism: Ottelia alismoides; assembly: GCA_037367405.1. Lineage (NCBI taxonomy): Eukaryota > Viridiplantae > Streptophyta > Magnoliopsida > Alismatales > Hydrocharitaceae > Ottelia > Ottelia alismoides. Next base: position 684,133 of record JAZKJV010006370.1, on the reverse strand, counting down.
TATTTAAGGATATTTACCTTGGAACTATCAGCCGTGGAGATACCACGGACATATTAGGAGGCTCTAAAGGACAATCAGGAGGTTAGCTATGGAGGAGGAGATGGTTGTGCTGCAGTCACGCGGTATGTGGAGTCTTGTTTCTGCTCCACTTAATGCATCTGTTGTGGGACGCAAATGGGTGTTCACTATAAAACACTGTGTGGATGGCAGCGTGGTTCGTTATAAGGCAAGATTTGTGGTACGTGGGTTCACCTAGACATATGGGGTGGACTATCATGATACTTTCTCTCTAGTTGCCAGGCATTCTACTTTGCATATTCTACTTTCTGTTGCGGTGACACGAGATTGGTCGCTTTATCAGCTTGATGCGAAGAATGCCTTCCTCTATGGTGATCTACAGGAGGAGGTCTACATGCAGCAACCACTTGGGTTTGTTGTTGAGGGGGAGTGTCAGAAGGTTTGCAGGCTACACAAGGCTATATATGGCCTTAAGTAGAGTCCAAGAGCATGGTTCCAGAAGCTCTCGGACTTGATAGAGTAGCAGGGATTTATGAGATCGATTGCCGATTACTCCTTGTTTGTGCAGATGACCCATAAAGATACTATTGTCATTATTGTTTACATTGATGATATTATTGTTACAGGGGATGACGAGCATGGCATTCAGGGTGCTAAGAACTTCCTAGATCAGAAGTTTACGACCAAGGACCTTGGACATTTACGTTACTTCCTTGGACTGGAGTTTGCCAGGAACCGGCGAGGTCTTGTGATGAACCATAGGAAGTACGTTACAGATTTTCTTTCAGAGACATGCATGGCAGATTGTAAACCTGGCACTACTCCTATTGACCTGAGCATGAAGCTCTATGATAATAATACTGAGGAGGTCTACAAGAGGAGGTACAGAGAGCTTGTTGGCAAGATACTATATGTGACTATTACCCGGCCCGACATATCCTTTGTTGTGAGCAAAGTGAGTCAGTTTATGGAGCATCCCAGACAGGCACATATGGATGCAGTTCATATGATTATGAAATACCTGAAGACTTCACCCGGTACATGACTTCTTTTCAGCAGAGGCATATCTCTCTCAGTTACAGCATGTGCAGATGCAGATTATGCTGGGTGCCCAAAGGATAGAAAGTATACATCATGCTTTGTTGTGTTCATAGGGAATTCTCCTATTTCATGGAAGAGTAAGAAGAAGATTGTGGTTAAGTGCTGAGTTAGAATACAAGACCATGGCACAGGCTAGCACAGAGATGATGTGGGTCAGATCTGTACTTACTGACCTGACTATAAAGGTGCCTCTTCCCATGCACCTCCAATGTGATAATCAGGCTGCTCTTTTCATTGCTAACAACCCAAACTTTCATGAGAGGATGAAGCACATAGAGGTGGACGGTCACTACACTCGTGACATGATACAAAAATGTCTTATTACCACTACACATGTCAACTCTGGAGACCAGACAACAAATGTACTTACAAAGTCTGATCGATATCCATGCTCTAGCTTGAGGGGGAGTATTGAGATATTAGTTATTTATTATTATTTTCTTATTTTCTGTTTCTTTCTCCTTCTTCTTCTTGTAATTTTCCCAATAGGTTCCTCTCCTATATAGGAGAACCCTAGGGCCTCTTATAATGTATTCTATTCTTTCACCTCTACAATCTCTCTTTATGGGATTCCTTGCATAATGTTATTCAAGTCATCTCAAAAATTTTATTTAATCTTTTTCTCTAAATCAATTTGTGGTGCATAAACTGAGATGGTATTCATGATTTCTTTTTCAAGCATTAATTTTAACAAAATAGTCCGATCCTAAAATCTTTGCACCTCAACTACACCATCCTTCAAATCCTTATGAACAACCACTTCAACATCATTTCTGCCATTCTCTTTACATGAATATCACAATTTAAAGTATGTCTTTCTTATCTCCCTTGTTTTCTTTCCAACTCATTTTGATTCTTGGAGGCATAGTATTCGAATCATCTTTCTTTGCATCATATCTACCATCTCTATAGATTTGCCCGTTAAAGTGCCAACATTCCAATTGCCTATCCGTAACTTCTTTTGTGACCTATTTTGGACTGACTTCTTTACTTGCATACGTCCAATATGCAAGAACCTGTGCAAATTTTGTACTCCATCTAGGCAGCGATGTAGCAAAACTAGCTTATTTATTCGCATGCATCCCTCCTCATTGCATTCAAACTATGCAACACATCACTAGTAGGGAATGCCCCCAACAAAATCCAAATGTTTTCTTAAATCCATGTTGAAAGATTCATTTGTTTTATGCTGGATGTCGGCTACGTAATGCAACCTTCCTCACTTACCCAGGGTTGAGACATGACATGACTGAGTTAAAAAGATGCAGGGTTTGTCAGACATACCCAAGACCAACTGTTTCTCCAAGAGATCGATCAGGACATGATCCTCTACAGCCATAGGCTTGGGCTTAAGGCACAATCAGTCATCCACCAGACTGTTGACATGACATCTTTATATTAAACGATCTCAGTAGTACGAACCTATAGAACAGATCATGTCTCTTGGTAACTGATCTTTACTGCATATGAAGTTTGTTTGTTTTTGGTGTCTTCTCTCTTTGTCGCTTCCCTTTGTCGACCTCAACCCACACAAACCTACGCCGCCCGTGGATTTCCCTCTGCTCGTTTATGGCATGTAACCATTAATACTTCCCGCTCATGGCATGTAATCATCACCGCCACTACCTGCTCTTCCGCCCTTGATGCCCTCTTGAGAAAGGCTTCGAGCCCCAACAAACACTTGATGACCCTCCTCCTATATCCTCTCTAAGGCTAAAGCCCAAGACACGTGATCGTTGACCCCATTCATGATTGCTCCCCTCACCACCATCGCTGCATTCTCCCTGCTGTCATATCCAGTAATGAGAAATCAACCCCTCCCCCTCCCCACCCTAGGATCGGGGATTTGAGAATAATCAAATCACCCTCCCTTTTTCTTTTGATTTGGTTTGGCTTTTTAGTATGGAAATATAAGTGAGAGAATTGTGGTTCAATTTAAAATGCACTATATATATAAATGTGTGTGTATAAATATATGCATATGTATATAGGGTTAAATAGGGCTATTGGCAAGGGAGAGACAACTTGACTACCCAGCCCTTATTTTTTTATTTTAAAGAATTAAAAAAAACATTTGAAAAATTTAGATCACTGTATAATATCATGTTTTCATTCGAATTCCAAATAGAGCATATATATATATTTATCTAGAAGGAGTCAATTTTATGAATTCTTATATCACTAATATCTGATAAGCATGATATATGTGATAAGAATATCAAACCGAATCCAAATTTGTATGAGAACATGTTACAATATAGTGATCTAAATCCTGCTAAAGTGTTTTCAAGATATAACTTAAATATATTATGTATGAAAGATGCATAAAACTCTCTTGCATATAATAAAAGCCATGTGCTTGTGTGGTTTATGGCATTTTAAATTGGGTAATTTGTTTGTGAGCGTTGCACATAAAAAAATTATCACATTGTTGCTCATGTAAGCAACGAGGAATCCCTCCTCGTTACATAGTTCTCTGTATCATTGAGCAAAAGTTGACTTGTGCATTATGCAGTAAAAATCAACAGATTACTGTCCTTTACTGGTTGAGTAATACTCGATATAAAATGCAGAACATGGAAATGATCGTACAGAGTTCTTGACATTCTGCAAGAGGGTAGAGTATATGATCAGGGCTTGGTATCTCCTGCAATTTGAGGATCTGATGGTACATTGGTCTCACATTTTTTGGTCATCTCTTTTTTTGTAAATATATGATCAAAATCAAGGTGTTTCTTCCTTTGCAGCAATTGTATTCCTTGTTCGATCCTGTTCATGGAAATGAAAAATTGGAGCAGCAGAAATTAACTTCGCAGGACATTGATGAGCTTGAAATAAACTTCCTGGGTTATCTTTTCAAGGTGAGTACTGAAATTGTTTCTTGAATAAATAGGCAGCTTCAGCTTTCCCTGTTTCTCTTTGTTTCACAAACTTGACACACGTGGCTTCTTTTGATAAAGATTTCTATATTTCTTCTTTCACACATTGTCCATTGTATTATACGTTCATTCTATCTTAATTACAGTAATCTTGAAAATTTATCCCTGTATCAAATTCGAATCATTAATATAGTTGCAGTAGATCGGTTACTGCCTAACATGATTGTTCTAACTTTTAGGCTCGTTGAATATTTCCTTGACGTCACTGTCAATCTTACATTTGCTTGTGTAAAAAAAAAGACTTTTTTTAAAAATAATTATTAGAATAATATTAATTAATTAAACAACCATCAAGTTAAAAAATTTAAAAATATAGCCATGAATCGGCACCTGAGGTGCCGATTTGGGAAATAATGCCCAAATCGGCACCTCAGGTGCCGATTTGGAGACATAAGGGATGTAAGTGCAAAATACCCAATGTGTTTGTCCAAATCGGCACCTCAAGTGCCGATTTGGGCATCCTCATTGGGTATTTTACATTTCTATCATTTGGGTAATTTATGTTTCATCCATTGTTTGTTATTAATAGTTTTTTTCAACTAACCTTTTTTGTTATCAAAAGTACACATTTACCATAGGATGTAATTACATTTGAATGGCAAATGTATATCCTTTCTATTCTAAAATTGTTCTTTTCAAAATATTACCTTCGTTATATTATATATTTGGATCCTTTTTCTTCATCATATTATATATTTAAGATGCATGAGACCCTTATTCGTTGGCATCTAATTCATTAATTATCAAACCACCTATATGTATTATATAATGAACGATAATTAAGAATAAATGTTTCTATTGCAATGAGTTAGATACTATATATTCATTAATTATCAAACAACCCGTTGTAATCATTTTTTTGTGATTTTGATTCGAAAATCTAACCTTATAGATTGAATCTTAGATTAATGCTCTACATATTCTTCAATTTTCGGTTAAATCGGAGGTCGTTTGCTATTCCATCTTGATGTTTGAAAATTCGGGTAATATTTTGAAAAGAACAATTTAAGAATAGAAAGGATACACATTTGCCATTCAAATGTAATTACATTCTATGGTAAATGTTGTACTTTTGATAACAAAAAAGGTTAGTTGAAAAAAACTATTAATAACAAATAATGGATGAAACATAAATTACCCAAATGATGGAAATGTAAAATACCCAATGAGATGCCCGATTTGGGCAAATACATTGGGTATTTTGCACTTGCATCCCTTATGTCTCCAAATCGGCACCTGAGGTGCCGATTTGGGCATTACTTTCCAAATCGGCACCTCAGGTGCCGATTGATGGCTATATTTTTAAATTTTTTAACTTGATGGTTGTTTAATTAATTAATATTATTCTAATAATTATGTTAAAAAAAGTCCCTAAAAAAATGAATCCTTATTTTAGACATCAAATTTGATTGAAGAGATAGATTAGAGAATACGTAGTTATCTAGAGATTTCATCCAGTCAAATAATATATATTTTAAATCATAATGGGTTTGCCTGCATAGACTATAAATGAGAAGCATGACCTTGATTGTTAATCCATTTTGAGTTAATTCATTCTTCATGGTATTGATTGTGATCTCTGGCCCTATCTACTCAATCTCTAATTCTTCCCGTTCCACTTTTTTCTCAAGTGTCATGTTTCTTTCATTGACCTTTCAAGTTTATCCAATATTTGCATTACGTAGTGATCAGATTGCACATAGAAGGATTTTGCCTCAATGTTGCTTCGCTACCTCTAAATTCAAGAGTTCGTTCCCAAAACTTACGTGTTAATGTCTTGTATTTTTATTACAAGAAACCACTGCTATCGGTGTTTACTCATCAATTATGGAGAATACATTATATAATTAATTTCCTTTTTGTTGCAATGTTTTCCCTTTTATTGTTGTTCTTAGGTGTGCATGACTGAGCACAGAAAAGTTTACAAAGGCCGCTGCACCTCCATTTATGCAAAGTGCAAATTTAGCAAATGTTATCTCATAAAGTATGCACGCGAATAAAGAAGCTAGTTTCACTACATTTCCATTTAGTTGCAGCTCAAGGGTAAAGAAAGCTAAACCATTATGTCAAATGAAAAAGAAGATAATGGAAGAGAACTCGATTTCTTTCGAATGTCTACTATAGAGAGCTTTGTCGAATTTGAGTCAAAGAGAATGATGTATATACTACTACAACAAATACAAGATACAAACACGTTTCTCTATTTCAAAACTCATACATAATTCACTCAACTCTCTACCAAGTAGTAATACTCACTAGAAATACCAACAAATCACTCAAGCTCTTTTCTTTACAATTACACATTGTTTTTGCGAGAGAATAACATGGTGAATGCATCACATACTTCTTTCGGAGTAGTGGATTCCTGTATGCACTTGATCAGATTCTTCTCGATTCATCTTGAGCACAAAATTGCCTTCCTGATCTTGATTAACGCACCCACATGTTTTTATTGATGATGTGTCTCATCGTCATCTCCGACGATCTCCTAAAGGCCATGTCCTTGAGTAGGAGTTGTAACGAAGTTGACATGTATGATATATATAGCCTTTAATGAAGCAAACCTCAATTTTATTAAGATGTCTGGAATCTTAAGTTCATTCAACTTGATACTTTACAGAACTCATTGCAATCTCCCCCTCATCGTTGGTGGACAAAACTCACCATCACAAAATATGGTCGACAAGCATAGGGAAAAATGAGGCATGCTCCAATGGTAACCTATGTGCAACAGCAGCCTCGACATACTTGAGGTCCAAAACGAGGTGCGCTCCATTGCAACTGATGCCTACTTGTGCTTCAGCATCATGAATTACACCTTGATCATGCTCATCGGCTTCCCCATGTCCATAAGCTGCAGTAATTGAGCTGGAGGTGAAAGTGGAGGAGGAACTCTTAGAAGGTGAGTGGAGGTGGGAGAGGGATTAGGAAGGTGAGAGGTGAGGACGTGAATGTGTTTGTGAGACCTGTAACACATGGTTTGTCACTGTATGCATAATTTGGGGTATTATTTTAACCAAGCCCTCTATGTGAATTATAACTGGGGACATGCTTCTGTCAGGATATCTCACATCATCACCACATTAACATATACCATATATTGTAATTAGATGGGGATATCTCACATCATCACCACATTTTGGGCAACATATACCCTATATTGTAATAGGTGGTGAGTTCGCCAATGGTACGGGTAATATTTTAGAAAGAGAAGCGAGGATTTGGGTTGTGTTGTCAAGTTGAGGGTGCAAACAAGATTGAGTTGTAATTGGGCTGTGTTGGAGAAAACAAGAAGGGGTGTTGGGTGGTAAGTAGAAGATCATGCTTATTGGTGAGGCAATGGTTAATAGCATGGTGGCCAATGGAATACCTTCAGATAATATGGATGGTAGAGTAAGTTGTGGGGAGATGAGGGTGGGGATGGGCTTTTTTTGATAATGAGGATTTGATTTTGATACCATGTTAGACGTAAAAAAAAAGAGAGGATATCGTAGAGATGGAGCATACATTTTAAGCCCAGGAAGATGGAGCTCTTAATTTGAGCATCACGAGGGAGAGCCGCGGCAAGGTGGATGACCCACCTTGGATCTCGCCAAGTTGGAGTAGCAGGTTGTCAACGCCTTCGAACTCAAGTCCTCATTGTTGTCACTCGCGAGGAGGGGTGAAGCTAGTGGCCCTCATCTTAGGGAGTGGTTGACATTTGATTGATGGTCGACAATAAAGGGGATTTGAGGAGATGGTGATGTGGACGTCGAGGGTCGAGTCATGGGGCAGACATGGAGGTGGTGACTTGGTCGATGGAGGCCGCAACCGTTGATTGTGGGTAGAGGAAGAGGAGAGGAGTTGGATTTCGACATAAGAGAACAGAGGTAGGAGACGAAGCATGGCCATTCCATCGACCGAGATCGAACGACCATGAATTAGCCACGCGGCGAGAAAATAAGAAAGTAAAGAAAATAAAAGTAAAAAAATTAAAAAAATGGGAAAAGAATCAGGGCCGTTGGATGATGGGATACCTCATCCAACGATCCAAATTGGAGGAAGCCAAATGAGGATAAATGGGGGTACGTGGTGGCTCCTGGAGCTGCCATGTGTCGTCTCCACAAGATTCATAGAAGAAAATTAGATAAAAATAAAAATAAAATAGAAAAAACACCAATCAAGAAGTGATCTTCATGAATGTTATTCGTCTCGATGAGTCCACAACTTTCGTGAAGGGACCAAAACAAAAAGAAATCATCTGTATAAAATGATTTTTTGGCGGTATTCTATGTACATGGAATACAATATTTTTATGTTTTGCACTTTTTTATGATTTTTAAATAAGAACAATTCAAAATAAAATTAAGTAAAATATAATAAAAATATTTACACATTAATATATTTTTTAGTATTTTAATAATTAAGAGAATAAAGAAATAAAATACAAGGGACTTACGCACATACTATATACACAGACTCAGAACGATTCATTTTCTTTAGTTTTTAATTCATTTTAGATTTGAATTTTTCCACACTTTATTAAAGCATAAATCGAAGAAAATAAATGAAAAAGAAATCATTTAAAAGATTATTTTTTGTACATAAAATGATAAGTCAAAATCAGTCAACATATACAATATACAATGATGATCCAAAACTCAACTTTCACATATGAACTCCGATTCTTTTGTTCTTGATTTGTCGATAATTGAATATACGTTTATTCAAAAGTGAGTAGGAGTTCATAGGAGACTATATGTGAGAGATATTTGACTTTGAGGCTTTTTATCTTAAAATTATGGTTTGATTTTATTTGACAAATATACAAGTTATTATTTTTCAAGCATTTTTCCTTTATTACCCACTTAAATGATATCATTGATATGTTGGTAGGGCAATGTTTCCACCACCCAAAAGACCAGGGTTCAAATCCTCCCTTATGGGGTTGCGTTAGGTAGTCGACAAACATCATAAAAAATAGTCGCATCTTTCAACATGGATTTGAGCAAGAATCCATGTAGCCGATCTTACTTAGAGTGGGAGAATGCATCATCATTTTTCTTTATTAATGTTAGTATTATTTACACAATAGTATTATGTACACAATGGATTTGATTTTATTGGATTTAGGGTTAGTACAAAATAATGAAAATAGGATAAGTTGAGTTAATTTACTAGTGATTATTTATACATAATATTTGGCTTCTTATTAATGCAATTATGAGTGGTAAAATATGGATATTATTTACAAATGCATGAATAATAATGCACTATAAATGGCTAATTGCATTTAATTACTTGGGAACATAGCTCTATTTTCAACTTTTAAAGTGATGAATCCTAGATTCATCAACATCCTATTGATAAGGAAGGTATTAATGAGAACAATTTCTCCCCAGATTCTCTTAGGGATGCTTCTTTGGAATAAGATCACTTTGCTAACTTCAAGAAGGTGCACGTTCTTTCGCTCTGTAACAACATTTTGCTGAGGGCTATAGCTGCAATGAGTCTCATGAATAGTTCCTTTAGCATTAAACTATTCATTTAGCTCTTTTGACAAATATTCATGAGCATTGTTAGACTTAAACCTTATAATCTCTTTACAATATTGCGTCTTAATAAGAGTAAAAAATGTTTCACAATGCTACCAAACTTACCACGGTTATGAAGTAGGTAAACAAATGTGCTTCTAGAGTAAATATCCATAAACATAATGAAGTACTTGTGGCCATTGCGAGCGGAATTCTAGAGGAACCTCAAACATCATAGTGAACACACTCAAATAACTCACTTGTCTTGCTTTCATAAACATAAGTTGCATGGGCGTGCTTTGCCTTCAAATAAATGTGACACACTAAGTCCATATAGCTCAAGTCTTGAAATAGTAAAGGAAACAACTCTTTAAAATAATCAAGCGGAAGATGACCAAGACGTTTGTGCCATTGTATAACTTGACGCACACACACTCATTCGTATCCTTTCTTCCTTGAATTGCAATCGTTAAGGCATCTACAACTTCAATTAATAGGTGATACAAACTGTCAGAAACTAAATCGATCCCAATTCTCTTTCATGTTACCAAATCTTGTAGCATACAACGATCAGAAGAAAATATAAGTTCACAGTTCAATTCTTTTGTTATAATGTTAACAAATAAGAGATTCTGCGGCATGTCTGGGACATGAAGTGCATTATAGGTAGCAAATTTATCAAGAATAGGACTTTATTTTCCTGCAGTTGATATGAGATCTATCAGCAAGAGACCAATTTATATGCTCTAAAAAATTTTAGATCACCACTATCAATTATCCACTCAAATTTTGGATCACATGCATGAGGGAAGGAACACACCAACATAACATTGAAATCTCAACGGAACCAACCTTTGATCACCGAGACAATATCCCAAGGTACCAGTTTGTAACCCAATGACAAAAGAGGCGCAACGGCTTTACGAGAATTGGAACTGAACGTCAATCAAAGCAGAGTTCATAATCAATACGAGGGATTTCAGCCCCATTTCAATAGATCCCAACAAAGAGCAAAGGAAAAATCCCAGCCCTAGTACTGAAGAGGGTCTACAGGAGGAGCCCTAGCGACAGCACATAATCAGCAATTTCAGCACAATATTTGGAGCAACAATTAGACCCAAGTCGCAGCATTTAACCCAAAAACGCAGCCACTCCCACATTGTAGCAATCATCCTAAAAAACAGACTTAGACCTCGGCAACTAGTGGCTTCAGGTGGGCAAAGCACTGATGGGCGGAGCCCTAAAACTGTGGGCAGAGCACTGCTGGGCGGAGCATGGTTGGCCTGTGCACTGCTGGGCGGAGCCCTAACGTGGAGTTCTAATTCAATGGAGGCGTGGAGCACTTGCTGGACCGAGCAGACTGAAATCGTGAGACAGGCAAAATGGAGCACATGTTGAATCGAGCGTAGCAGCTAAGAAGTCCATAGGATCTCGAACCTTGCTCTGACACCATGTAAACAATCAAACACACAAAGATGGTGGTTTACAGGAAAGAAGAGAAAGATTGCAGTGAAGAAGGGCTCTTGTCACTTGTCTGCAATAATGGTTTTTCTCTATTTTTCTGTCCCTCAAAAGGGAGAAGGTACCTATATGTCGTAAGGCGGATTCCTTCCTAAGATTTGCATATCCATTTGCATGGCACTCAACAGCCCCGAGTGAAAAAAGACTTGGTTGTTTTTTTATTATGTTTCCTAAAATAGGATTAAGGATTATGAGAATCTAAATTTATAACTAGTTTATCATAACTATATCCGTGTCCTTGTCACGGTCTCCTTCAACAAGTTATAACAATGTTAAAATGGAATGAGTCACGATCACAAACCGATGTGATTACAGAACATTCATACTTTTTAATTTTAGAACACAATCGGCAAGCTTTCATCTTTCAGTTCTTTTTCATGGATACTCTATTCTTTTATGACCGGAAATAGTTGATTGCCAAAATATCCTTTTATAAGCGTTTATTCCTCCTTTGGTGTTTTTGCTTTTAAGGATTTACAATACATGTATATTTTGCTGCAATAATTAAAGTTTTGCAACTACATTTAGTTATTGATTTTAACTGATCCCAGTAACATTTAATTTCTAGCAGTTGCACATTGATTAACAGACATTAATTGCTTCTACTTTCTGAGAAAAAAAATCCGAGATGATATAAGGTTTTTTAGACGGGTAAAATTTGAACTTAATCTTATGCTTGCCCAACAGACTACATAAATAGTTTTATTTTAGTTCTTAAGGTGTATCAAAGTCATGGAGAGAACTTCTTTACTAGGTAATGGAGAAAAGCAACTTTAAAATTGTAAGTGATGAAGAACTTGAAGTAGCGCAGTCTGGACAGTATCTCTTGAACCTCCCCATAAAAGTGGACGAGTCCAAGGTTAGGCCTCAACTATATAGTTGATCTACTGGTTCCATGTATAAACCATAATACATGATTTCATTTCGATCTGCATTTAGCTTGATTGTAATCTTTTCCCGAGATACTTCAAAGCGCACCCTCAGGAAAACCTTCCAGAGTTCTCAGACAAGGTATTTTCCAACATTATGCATTTTGCTTGCTTTTAAGTTGCTTTTCTTTGCTATTTTGGCGATGGTCTTTTGAAAGACAGTATTAATACACAATAAAAAGATTGGGGTTTTTTGCTATTGGGGTTTTTGCTAAGTGTCATGCATTTAAGACATTTATAATATATGTATTGGATTAGCTATCTGCATGAACAAACCAACAAAGGAAAGAAACACATTTTTTCATGGAAATCCTTTCTATTCTATAATGGAAAAACCACAAGCATATAAATGGTGATGTACTTTTTAGAAGTGAGATCTACAATGGACTATATGTTTGGTTTTTGTCATGTTAAGATTGATTGGTAATTTATATGCATGAATTTATTATGTGACGGGCGTATATTGGTAATTTCCTATGGTCGTCTATGTAACCGTAAATGTTCAAGTTGTGGTATAAAAAAGCTCTTGTAGTAGCCACATATAGTACAACAACAAATTCGTGAATAAAAAGAGAGTGGTGTGAGCAGTGGCTGTAAGTACTTCGCTGAACCATTAAAAATCCTTGTGTGCAATTGTGTTTGTCTCCTCGTTTGAGTATTTATCTTCTTGGATGTTGTTGATCATATATGTCCCCAACAATATGTATTACCCATATGGATAGATGGATAGGGGGCATGGAGGAGCACATGCCCCCTCTTTTTTTTGATAAATCACAATATGGATATGCTATTTAATTGCAATTTAATATGTTTAATCGCAACTTAGTTATCTTTAGTTAATTCGCTTTCTCCACACAACTCTACTACACCTAACTTCCATTTCCTTGACACTTGTTAATTCTCTTTTTCAATTAAATTTAATAATTTTTATGGGTTATCCATCAATAATTCCTTAAATCTATGTGTCCTTAGCTTTCCCTATAGCATGATGATGTACATTATATCGTAATGTTCTAATGATTTTAGATGTATAAACACACTCATATTTTACATTGGAGCTCTCTATGCTGATGACTTAAAAAAATAAAGATGGGGATGACTACAAAATATAATGAGTGGGTAAACGATCCATAGCTCCGTTTGCCCAATAACAACAAGCTATCTCAACGCAAATATTTAATGAAGATACAAGATTTATATGGAAACTTTTTCGATGAAGGAACAACCACGAGAATGATAGCCTATCGGTCTCTCACAGGAGACTGCATTTTTCTGTCTTATAACAATGGCGGGGTGTGAATGATATTTAAAAGACGTTGTTAAATGGATCAAAACTCAATATCCATTTAATCCAATAGAGTATTTTTAACTATACCCCTTTACCGTATGAAATGAAAGGATCTGAATAAGTTAATAGCCCAAAACTTGAGCAAAGTTCATCACTACCTTTTTTCAATATTTGACAGATTATGAGCCAACATTCGTTTTCCTCATTAAATTATGACTGCCATGTTATTTTTATTCGGGATTTTGACTAACTAGCACACTTTAATGTGATGAAAAGTACATAATTTTCCGCCGAGGCATTGGAATTGATCGCACATCGGACTTCTTTATCATGGAGAAACTGGATATGATCATAGCTCGCATTTGGACATGGCTTCTTCGTGCGACGACGTGAGCATTCAATTAATACCTATTGTAGTATACAAGTAGGATAGTAATTGCTTTCAAAGTATGGTTTCCCATACATTGTCATTCTTTCGTTCCAAGTCCAGCAGATGCTGCACAGAGAATATCCTAGGAGATAAGAGACTATGCACTTATAATTTAAGCTTAAACTGTGCAGAGTGGAAAAGATTCTGTCTAGAAAACCAACTCGTCCAAAGAATCCGAAGAAAACCGATGAAATAATTCCAGATACAGAGCAGGACATGGTCGTCGAGAGGATTCGATTAGAAAACATGGAACTGAGGTTCTTGCAAATGTTCAAAATTCAATTCATATAACTGTATGTGTTTGAATGCATTGTTCTTATGATGATCGGCACACAATGATTGCAGCCTGCCGAATCTTTTTGGGAAGATTACTATTCAAGAACCAACATTTGATAGAATGATTGTTGTTTACAGGTACTTACTATGCTCATAATAACGTGCAATGATATTTTTTAAGATAACTTGACAATGATTTTTACAATAGGAATCCATAATCCCTTTTATGTTTATAACCATGTTTACTGTTGAAACAGAAGAGCAGGTACCAAGACTACAAGTAATCCGGTATCCATGTCAAACACTTCAAAAACATTCCTATGGCTGACATGGAACTTGTTCTGGTGAGATTTCCTACGAGCCGATTGAAAAGTGATACAAAAAGCATGCAAGTAAACTTTAAAAAATATTGGTTCTTCAAGGTGCATTGATTGTTTTTTACAGCCAGAGAAGAAAAATCCGAGTCTTACGCCGATGGACTGGGTGAAGTTTTTAGCATCTGCTGTCCTCGGTTTGGCAAGTACCTTATGAGTATCACTTGGTTATTCATTATTCATTAATTATTAATTATTAATTATTTTTAGTATGTTCAAAATAATTTTTACTTTTATTTTTAATTTACATTACTCCTTTCAGGTTGCCTTAGTAAGTTCTCTAGAGATGCCTAAAGCAGACATTTGGGTGATTATCGCTATTCTATCTGGTTTGGTTGGCTATTGTGCTAAGACTTACTTCACGTAAGTAGTGGCAAAATGCATTTCTACTACTATTTGGTATGCCTTTAAGACAACCTAATTTCTTAGCAACATCTCATAAATGTTTCCATATGGACTTCCAGAATTTCTGTTGATATACCTTAAGTCCTATTTAATTGTGCTTGCAAAATCCTATTTGGTTTGGAATTCAAAGTCTTGTTGTCTTTATGATTTGAAGTCCTATTTGTTTTAGGATTTATTTGTTTAAGAAAAGGTATTATACAAACCTCCATAGTGTTAGTGTTTTGAATCATCCTCTATACTTTCTTCTTTCTCCACATGTTGAAAATTGATCTCGGTGCCTTAGGACATAGCCCAGTTACAGGCGAACTTCGTTAATCCACGTGTCTTTGTGCTTACTTGATTGATCATTTGTTCATATTCTGCTTCCGCGATTCAAAACAAACTAGTATAAGAGCATCGGGTTCCGTCGAGAGCGTCAAGCAAGATGACATCGCACAATCTGAATATTGAGAAGTTCAAAGGGAGGAATAGATTCAGTCTATGGCAGATCAAGATGCGTTCTCTTCATAATCATTATGGCATTTAGACGTTGTTAGACTAATGGAGGGGGAAGACACTCGAATCCTCGGAGTTGATGGTACATGAAGAGAAGGTGCACTCGACGATCATGTTGTGTTTGGCAAATGAGATCATTGCGGAAGTTGCCAGTGAGAAATGCACGACTATTCTGTGGTTGAGCCTCAAAAGTATGTACATGACAAAGTATCTGTCCAAAAAGTTGTTAAAGAAATGTCTGCTCTCTCTTTGTATGTAGGAAGGTACAACTGTTAAAAACATGTAGATCGCTTAAATATATTATTGATGGATTTAAGAAACATAGAGGTTATGATAGATGCTATATTGATTTTGTTGGTTTCTCTTTAGCTATCATATGAGAATTTTGTTTCGTTGTTTATTATGGGAAGAGAAGCGATAAACCTAGAAGGAGTTTGCGTGAGTTTTCATATATGTGAACTTCAGCATATGTCTATCGGAAAGCATGACTCTAACGATGTAAGTTTAGATATGAATAATGAGAAGAGTCATATTGGTTCTAGTTACATGAAGAAGGGAAAGCAGAAGTCCAAGTCGAAGTATTACGTGAAGAAGGGAAAGCATAAGTCAAGTCGAAGTATCACAATTCTACATATATCTACAATTCCTGTAAGGAACCTGGACATTGGAAGAAGGACCGACAAAAAAAGGTAAGGTTTCTGTGATGGCTCATGGAGGTGCATATTCTGAAGGTGATTTGATTCCCACCAGCACAGATCAAAAGATGACAAATAACATGTAGCACCCGAAACATACTACCACATCTAGTAATTACAAAGTGTGGTCATAGCCTATAATTAAGTAGTGAGGGCTACTACGAGATAATCCGAGTTTAAGAATTTTGTGTTGTGGTTTAGAGCTCCAGTTGAGTCCAAGCCCAACAAGTTGTTTGGGCTAATAATCCTTGATAAATAATCAGGTCTTGTGCTCGGGAAGTTATAGATGGTATCGGAGTAGATTCCCTCTAATAGTGGAAATGGCTACCCAAGAGGTGGAGCCACCCCTACCATTGATTTAGGAGGAAAGGGCTACCGAGAGGTGAAGCCACTACTATTACTGGAAATAGGTCATGTGCCATTGCGTAATGAGGATGTTATGAATGTAAGTGGGGGTTATTGTAGCAATCCAAACATAATACCACATTTAGTAATTGCAAAGTATGGTAGTTGCTTATAAGTAGTGGTTGCTACTACTAGATAACCTAACCTTAAGCCTTTTGGGCTATGGTTAAGAGCTCTAGTTAGGCCCAAGTCTAACAAGTTGTCTAGGCAAGTATTCCCTAATAATGAATTAGGTTTAGAGCCCGAATGTTACATAACACATAGATTCTTGATTCCTGTTGTTCTTACCATATGATTCCTAATGAAGACTGGTTGTGTACCTGTAAGAAGATAGATGTTGGAAACACTGTCATGGGGAATCATGGGGATTGGCTCTGTGAAAATCAAGATGCGTAATGGATTTGTGAGGATGGTGATAGGAGCTTGACATGTCCATGATCTGAGAAAGAACCTAATATCCCTTGGAGTCTTGAACTCTAAAGGATATAAGTACAATGCTGAAGGTGGAGTTACAAATTGTCATAGATGGGTTATCTATCATCAAGGGAAACAAGGAGACTACCTTATACATCATGTACTGGTCTACAGTTAGGGTTTCTATTGTAGTGACGTCCCAAGACATGAAGTCAGAATAGAATTGTGGCATACGCGAACGGGGCATATGAGTTAGGTGGGGACAAATGTCCTTAGTCTGAAGGGTCTCATCGGGGATCTTAAGGGATCCATGTTGGAGTTCTACAAGCATTGCGTGTTTGGAAAACATCACAAGAAGTAATTCAGTAAAGCTATTCCTAGGATGAAGGATACTTGACTAAATCCATGAGATTATTGGGGCCCTTCCTGGGTCCCATCTTTGGGAGGTGCCATGCATTTTCTGTCTATTATTTGTTATTATTTTATGATGATTTGGGTGTATATGATGAAGTACAAAAGTAAGGTATTTCAAACTCTCAGGCAATAAAAAATCTTGGTGGAGAACCAAACTTCTAAGAAGGTGAAACATCTACATACAGATGATAGGTTGGAATCCTATTCGACAGAGTCTAATGAGTTCTGCAAGGAGGAGGGTGTTATGGTACACTGCAACGCCACAAATATGCCAGAACAGAATGGAGTTGCAAAACGAATGAACATGACTCTTCTGGGCTTGGTAGAGAGTTGTGAATACAACTTGTTACTTGGTGAATCGAAGTCGCATGTCTGCTATTAACTGCAAGACATCCATGGAGGTATGATTCGGTAATCATGCTGATTATTCTATTTTATGAGCCTCTGGTTGTGCTTCCTATTACCATGTTAGTGAAGGAAAGGTAGAACCAAGGACAAAGAAAGTGGTGTTTACAAGCTATGGTGTAGGAGTACATGGGTACATAATCTGATCTCCATTGGGCATAGAGTTATTGGTAGCAGGAATGTTACATTTGATGATAATTTCATGATTCAATCGAGTTGTGAGTCTGTTGATATAGGGATAGGTGACAATGTGTACGAACTTGTATAGTTCAAAGTGACACCAAGTAGTGATCACGCAGTTGATTACACCACTCATGTTTAAGCTGATATTGAAAACCTTGAAGCTGAGAAATCGAAGGAGAGGCACCCAAGTATTACTAGTTGCTAATGACCGTCCCCATAAAGAGATACATCTACCATAGAGATATGGCTTTGAAGATATGGTTGCGTTTGCATTGCATATTGCGGAGGAGGTAGAGCCTCCAGAGAGACCTCCTATTACAAGGAGACTATAGCTAAGGCATAATATGGGTAGTAGATTGCTGCTATAGGTGAGGAGATAGAGACTTTTCACAAGAATCAAACATGATATCTTGTCAAATTGCAAAAATGGAGGAAAGTCACTGGTTGCAAATGGATTTTCAAGAAAAAACAAGGATCTCAGGTAGTAAAGGCATCAGATACAAGGTATGTCTAGTTGCTATAAATGATTACAGTAAGAAGGAAGGTCTACTTTACAACGAAATATTCTCACCAATTGTAAGATATACATCCATCATTGTGCTACTAGCTCTTGTAGCACATCGAGACTTGGAGCTGGAGTAGTTAGATGTGAAGACAAGTTTCTTGCATGGTAGCTCAAAGAAGACACTCTCATGAGCTAGCCAGATGGATTCACATTTTTATGCAAGAAAGACAATGTGTTCATATTGAAGAAGTCATTGTATGGGCTTAAGTAGTCTTCTAGGCAGTGGTATATGAAATTTGACAGCTTCATAATTGATCATAGTTTCAATAGGAGCTCATACGATTGTTATGTTTACCATAACATGGTGGAGGATGGGTCCTTCGTCTAACTGTTACTATACGTCAACGACATGCTGATTGCTGTCAATAAGAAGAGTGTCATAGATGATATGAAGAAATTCCTTAGTTCGAAGTTTGACATCAAGGACCTTGGTGTAATGAAGAATATTTGAGGATAGAAAACATCAAGGATCATGCAGAAGGGAAACTTTTCTTATCTCAAAAGAACTACATTGAGAATGTTCTAATGTGATTTAGGATG
Source organism: Ottelia alismoides (assembly GCA_037367405.1). Classification (NCBI taxonomy): domain Eukaryota; kingdom Viridiplantae; phylum Streptophyta; class Magnoliopsida; order Alismatales; family Hydrocharitaceae; genus Ottelia; species Ottelia alismoides. The sequence continues at coordinate 665,223 of JAZKJV010006370.1, read as the reverse complement.
TCTACAACCAAAACTCTAGGTACTCCATCTGCTGGAAATAGTCATCTCTCAGTTTCTTTTACACCCAGTCAGACACAGAGAAGGAACACATGTCACGTGTTCCCTATGTCGGCGCAGTGGAGAGTCTTGTGTATGCCATGGTATGCACACAACCTGATATCTCTCATTCTATAAGCATTAGCATATTCATGCGCAATTCAGGGAAGGATTATTGGCAGGCAGACAATCAAGTGGATTTTTCGTTACCTGAGAGGAACATCCGATACCAGCCTCATCTACATAAGTGATTCAAAGTTTTTGCTTGTTGGATATTCAGTTTCAGATTATACTGTAGATGTTGATGGGAGGTGATCAATGACGTACTACATCTTTACTTTTGGGAGTTTTGTAATTAGTTGGAAGGCTACCTTACAACCATCATTTACTTTGTCTACCACAGAGGCAGAGTATATAGCTTTGCAAAGAAAGGCATCCAGTTGAAAGGATTAGTTGGAGATCTTGGTCTACAACATGGTCAAGCTATAGTATGTTGTGACAGTCTCAGTGAAATATGCTTAGCCAAGGATCATGTACATCATGAGAGGACCAAGGACATAGATGTCAGATATTACTTCATTTGTTCTTAGGAAAGGATCAAGGTGAAGGTCAACACATTAGATAATCGGACCAATATTTTCACAAATGAAGTTCCTGGGAGTGTTCAAACATTGTTTGGACTTGCCCAATGTCGACGAACGACAGTAGCCCCAAAGAGGGATTGGTGGCGCACAACGAAGCTCAGCGAAGCTTCTCAGAGGATTCAATTCAAGGTGGAGATTGTTGATATACCTTAAATCCTATTTAGCCTTGCATACAAAGGCCAATTTGGTTTGGGATTCAAAGCCCTATTTGCTTTAGGATTTGAAGTCTTACTTGTTTTAGGATTTATTTGTGTGGGAGGAGGTACTATATAAACCTCAATAGGGTTAGTATTTTGAATCATCCCCTATTGTTTCTTCTTTTTCCACATAGTGAAAACCGATAGCTGCTGGCTGCTGCTCAGGGACATAGCCAAGTTACAGGTGAACCTTGAAAATCCATATGTCTTCGTGCTTATTTGATCGATCGTTTGTATTTCGCTTCTGCGATTCGCAGTATTTTCCATCTTATATTCACTACACCGTATGTCACTCCTGACTTTTTTTATTCATGCTTCAATACCAATAAAAGGTGTGAAAGTAATTCAAACGTCTCTTATAGTTCCTTGTTGGCGCTTGAAATGACATATTATTCATGTTCTTGCCCTTGACTTCGAGATTTTACGTCGATGCAGGTTTCAACAAAATATGGTTGCTTATCAGAACTTGATCACACAGTCAATGTATGACAAGCAGCTGGACAGCGGGAGAGGCACTTTGCTCCATTTATGCGATGATGTGATTCTACAAGAGGTCCATAATCAGACGGCATTAATTCATAAGCTCTTCATACATATTTCTGCACAGTAATGATATTTAAATATTGTTATATGCTATGGTTGCAGGTCAAAGAGGTGATAGTTGCATACTTCATCTTGATAGAGCAGGGTAAAGCTACCATAGAGGTTGCTACCATCTAGGGTTATAACCTTGTTGAGAAATTCTTTAAAGTTAATTTTCTTGAAAAAAAAACTTTCCCCACTTGCAGGATCTGGACTTGCGATGCGAAGACCTAATTAAAGAGGAGTTTGGTCAAACATGCAATTTTGATGTTGTGGATGCAGTTAAGAAGTTGGAGAAGCTAGGCATTGTTACACGGGTGAGATTATATAGCATTTTGTTTTGGTTTGGAAACAGATGGCGTTTTACCATGAAACACTATTGAAGGAAATTATATAGTAAGGAAAATGCAGAGATTCTAACTATCCAGAGTATCACCACAACTGCATTACTTGGGGGCCTATGCATAGGCCTCCAATATATTTTGTTATAATCATTACAAATGATCTTCTCATGAATCCAATTCTTTCTTGCTACACCACATCTGTCTCAACAATTTAAATCTCTGCATGATCATGTTGAAGGACTCATGGATGACATTACATTGTTGATCTTTGGCTACCCTAGAGTGTTTGCGTCTTCGTTTCTAAGCTCCTCAGTTTGCCATTTTCATCCTTTCCTATATATTGTAGACAACATGAGCCTGAACCTGAATACTTGAAAATCATTCCAATGGATGCAAGGCTATTTCAACCTTCACCTTTATCCTCTGTGTTTCATGCAAAATGCACAATCATATATTTAGTTTGGCATATGCACGTATAACACCTTGGTTATTCTGGTGTTTGATTTTCCTAATTACTTGATCCCATTCATCATGAGCGTCCAGCGCGACAACACTAGTTGAACACAAATACTCATGGAGAGAACTTAGTATATTGCTAATACGAATCGAACAAATGACTGCAAAATATGGCTAACATTGATTACACAAGTGACTGCATTAGAACTGGTGACATGCTCATGACACCAGTCACAGAATATTTGGTCCTTAATGAAGGAAATTGTTGAATTAAGTTTCTCAATTGCCACCGTGGATTCAGGATGCAATAGGGCGAATTCAAGGAGTAGGTCTGAAGCGCGCAAATGAAATTATAGGGACTACAACAGAGGAACTGGTACTGAAAGCTGAACAAGGTGGTTCCAGTTAGTTCGCTCACTCCTGAAGCGACAGCCCTTGCTTGTTCCTCCTTCAAGGTCCAACCAGTAGCATTGAATAGATTTACTATAATGTAAATAATTCACCCATTGTTGGCTCTCAGATGAATGAGTTGCTTTTTATATACTTTTTTCTTTGTCGGCAAATATTGTAACATTTGTTTTATTTATATTTTCAGTTAATAAAGGCTACATTATCTATACATGAGTGGAGTCACCCTTTAATTCCCATTGGAGCATGCTCCTCCAAGCTTCTGTTAGACAAGTTTATAAGGTGGCTAGCTATTTCAGATCAAGCATATGTTACATCTTCATGGATACCCAACAGATGAAACATTACAGATAGGGAAGGCATAGTATAGCTGCATCTTAAACCAGAAGAAAGACACGGATTTGTACAACAGATATTAGTACATCAAGAAGAAGCCATCATTAAGCGTTTCCACTGACAGACTCTTCAGCAGCAGCTTCAACCTTTTTTACATCATGACCTGTAAAATCTTGTCCAATTATACAATAAACGTTGTAATCTTTGTAATTAAACCACGACTATTGTGACCTTATTAACTCTTACACCACAACTCTGGATAGGGCATGGAGTAAATTATAGGGGTTGTTGTGGGATTGCAAAGATTATAAGGGTTATTATGTAATTCACTACAATCAAACTGTCTTTTTTAAATCTATCATTATATTATTCGTTATTAATCATAATATAATGAAAATTATTCATTGCAAAATATTTTTTTATACTTGAGACACACTTGAATGGTTTGGTGGTATTGTAATGTGTCTACCACCCAAACGATGAGGTTCAAATCCCCCTTGTGGAGGTTGCATTACGTAAAAAATAGTCGAATCTTTCAACATGAATTTTGAGCAAGAATCCATGTAGCCAATCCTACTTATAGTGGGAGAAGGCGTCGCCATTTACTTGAGTTTAACATGAATGACACATCCATTGTTGCTATATCATTAGAGACGATCCATTCAATTTCTCAAGTAGGGATTTCTCGGCAAGGGACTTTTGAGGTGCATGCTCCAATCCATAATAGTATAGGGAGGTAGGCCTCACAAGGCAAGGACATGAGGAAGTAGGTATCCTCATGGTCTACCAACATTGTCGAAGTCAGTTACTTGAGAGTTGCTCCAATTGATCCTTGAAGATTGAAATTGGAAGCACGGAGAAAGATATTACGATTCCAATTAGAGGCTCTGCGTAAATCTTGTTGTGCCCCAACAGATATGGAATCTTTTTTTCCGTACATGTTTTGGGGTCTTAGGAAAAAATGTGACCATCTGTCCATCCCTCATCCGGAGCTTTATTTCAACACGAACTCCAGTCTTTAGATGTCCACACTACCAGAAAAGAGACCCACGCAGTCTTCCAACACCCTGTCTAAGTTGAGCTAAGTGCATAATGCGAGAGTACATATTAATTCCCCATTCAGAAGTTATACCTAGAATTAAGAGACCAGGTTAGACACTAAGAGTTAAAGTCTGCACATTGTCATGTGGAACTTGAAGAATTAAGTCAAAGACCCGAAGCTTCTAAATTCCTCTTTCTCGATGAAGTTCCTCTGAGAATTCGGTAGATTAAAGCCAAGTCAAGACCACTCTCCACTTCTATTCATAACTCAGTTCAGAACCCAATAACTTTCCACACTGCATATGCTAGATATGCAAATGCAGATGTTATGAAATACACATGAGGTGTAAGATGATTTTCTTCTCATTTTTTTGAATGAATGCAAGGATGATATGCAAGAGTATGAAGCTTTATTTTTTTACCGATTTTTATCCATCCTATAATTATTATATAATATATACAAAAAATACTCGAAAGTATGAGCTATGGGTAAAGTATATATGTTATATATACACACCTTCCTATACTTAGCGAGCATTATGTCCTCAGAGTACAAGAAGCGACGAAAAGATATAGTTCGTGCTAAGAGTAGGAGACAAAAAATAAAAAAAGATTATATAAGTCGACCACCCTCATATACTTAGGCTCTGGTCATCCTAAGTATCAAAGAAGATCAAAAATGGGAAAGTCAAGGTCAAGAGGAAAAATGGGTGAATATATACAGGGTGGGCATCGATCCCCCCAACTTAGGCCCAAGTTAGACTAAGTATATGACATAAGTGAGTATAAGGGTCGATGAGATCCGGAGAATATACAAAGCGAATGGGGGTGGGGTCAGATTCAGGAGATAGTGAAAGTGGTGTGGATTCATGCATTCCCTAGGAGTGGATCATGGAATTCTGGAATGCGCATGAATGGGATCTCTTCAACTCGGGCTAACCTCATTTGATCCTACAAAATGCTTTTGTAGCTACCCATTCACAAGGAATCGTTGTGCACCATTTGTGAGCTCTGAAATCCATACACTAATTTTCGTGTTCACTTCTTTGAGAATGAAGGGTCCCATCCATTTGGATTTCAACTTGCCCTGAAAAATCTTCAACTTTGCATTGAATAACTAAACCTTCCGCCTTGGAACAAAATTCTTTCATATGATATGCTGGTCGTGCCAACGCTTGATTTTGTCCTTGTAAATCACATTGTTTTCATATGCCTTGTTTTCGATTTCCAGAAGCTTGTTTAGATCCATCTTTCTGCTCTGTTATCCTTTATAAGTATTCCGATTTACTTTCTTTAATGTCCATTTAGATTTGTGTATCAGCTCATTTCGTAAACCATCCAGAATGGGAAGGTTCCAAGCAGGGTCTTGTAAGCAGTCTAGTATGCCCATAGAACTTGGTCAAAGAGCTGGGACCAGTTCTTCGTGTCGGGGCGGACTTGCTTCTGCAAAATGTCCTTCACCTCTTTATTCGACACCTCAGCCATGCCATTCGATTGTGGGCGGTATGGACTAGCGACAAAGTGATCGATGTCGTAGTATTTTGTTAACTTTTCCATTTCTCTGTTAAATGTGTGACTACCCCTGTCAGAGATGATGACTTTGGAAACCCTGAATCGTGAAATGATGTGATCTTTCATGAACTTCCAGATAATTTTGCTATTTGTGGCTCGGGTAGGGATATCTTCCACCCACCTATAGAGATAATCAACCGCCAAGAGAATATGCTCATAACCGTAATGACCGGTACAATCCCTCCCACTCTCTGACATACTGGACATGACCTAACAATTGAACATGCATCACGGAACATGGTCAGCCAGTATAAGCCACATTGAAGCACTTTTTAGGCGTTTCTCTTCTTGTAGTAATGTCCTCCTACCACCAAGGAATGGAAGTAGGTGAGGACACTTATGTATTCCTCCTGAGGTATACACCTCCCCCAAATACAATCCGGACCCTTGAAGAAAAGGAACGGATCCTCCCAATGATATTTCCTTGATTTAGACTTAAGTCAATCAATGCTGCGCTTAGGTCAATCATGGGGAACTGTCCTAGACACTAAGAAATTTACCATGTTGGCATACAATGGAAGAGAGTTGATAGAACATATCGACTCGTCGGAGAAGGAGTCCTTGATGGGGTTAGTCTCAAAGGAACTATGTGACTCTATGTGGGAGAGATGACCGGCCACCACATTCTTCACTCTTAGCTTATCCTTGATATGCAAATCAAACTCTTGGAGTAGTAGAATCCACCTAAGAAGACACGCCTCTGCATCCTTCTTTTCCATGAGGTACTTGATGGTTGTATGATCTATGAACACGGTAACCTTGGAACCTAAAAGATGAGATCTGAATTTGTCCAAGGCAAACACTACAACAAGCATTTCCTTCTCTGTAATGGTAATTCCGTTGAGCCTAATCGAGCACTTTTCTTGCTTAGTGGACAACATAAGGAATCCCTTCTCTCCTTTGTCCTAACGTGTCCCCTACTACAAAGTCAAAAGCATCTGCCATGATTCAAAAGGAAGAGATCAATTTGGGGCCTATAGGATAGGAGCATCCAAGATCTTCCTCCATAGGAGCTCAAAGGCCGCAAGACACCTGTGATCTACAATGAATTCTGTGTCTTTCCCTAAGATCTCCATTAGAGGTTGGGCAATCTTTGAGAAGTCCTTTATGAATCTACAGTAAAAAATGACATGTCCAAGGAACAGCCTCACTTGCTTGATGTTGGTTGGTGGTTGAAGTTTCTTGATCACATCTTTCTTGGCAGGGTCAACCTCCATTCCCCTCTTGAAGATGGCATGCCCCAACACAATGCCCTCTCGAACCATAAAATGGCTTCCCTAGAGAGCACTATATTCACCTCACTACACTTCTTAAGGTCTTGATCCAAATGAGATAGACAAGTATCAAACGAGTCACCATGTACTGATAAGTCACCCATGAAGACTTCCAGAAAATCTCCCACCATCTCAGCAAATACTATAATCATGCACTGTTGGAAAGTCCACGATGCATTGCATAGACCAAAGGGCATGCGTCCGTATGCATACGTACCAAATGGACATATAAAGGTGATCTTTTCCTGATCCTCTAGAGAGATGTCTACTTGGTTGTATATTGAGTATCCATATAGAAAGTAGAAGAATTATTTCCCCACAAGTCTCTATATAATCTGATCTATAAATGGCAAGGGGAAATGATCCTTCTTTATCGTGACATTCAAGCGTTAGTAATCCACATAGACTTGCCACAACGTGGGTACTCACATCGCAATCTCCTCTCCATCCGAATTGGTGACTGTCTGAAGTCCCTCCTTCTTAAGGACTATATGAAGTGGTGCCACCCACTTGGAATCAGAGATGGATATATAAACCCTGCATCACACCATTTTTTAATCTCCTTCTTGACTACTTCTCGTAAGGTTGGATTCGGTCTGCGTTGGAACTCATGAGAGGGTTTAGCACCTTCCTCAAGGTAAATATGGTGTGAGCACAAAGCGAGATTAATCCCGCGAAGATCGGACAGGCTCCATCCTATGGCCTTGCGGTTCTTTTCAAGAATCTCTAGCAAGCGAGATTCTTATTCTCTAGTAAAGCTAGAACTGATAATGACCGGGAACTTCCGTGGTAGGCCTGTAAGGAAGGCATATTTGAGTGTTGTGGGTAATGGTTTGAGCTCAAGTAAAGTGTGATCATCATGAAAATCCGGTTCAATCAACTATGGCTTTGTGGTGATAGTGGCTGGATCTGTCACTAAAATACTGACCACCAACTTATTCGACTTTAGAGTCGGATCATCAAAAGTGTCCAAGCAATCGGCAAAAGGCATGTTTGACTCATCATCTTCGTCTTCTGATTGACCTGAAGGAACATGTCTAACAAGCTTAAGTCGGCTTCTGAGTCATCGAGGACGTAGTGAGATGCATGAGAAAATTCTCCTGTGGATAAGGTTTCATTCTGCAGGACATGTCTAACTGCCTCATCTACACAATCCTCTCATGGTGAGAGGGACTTGTCAACCCAAGATGATTGTTGTTGCTAGTAATCAACTGTGTCAACTCTGTAGCACTCGGCTTCCGACGAGAAATACTCTATACTACTATCTAAATCATATCTTTGCACTTTTGTTTGTTGCATTCTCTAATTCTACACTTTCATCATGTGCATGATAGCGTATCTTTCCCAGAATATAATCAAAGATAGCTTCGGCCATCCTCAGAAAAGGACGACCAAGTATGATATGGGAATCTTGCCATATTCGAGGAAACTTCATGTCTAGGACCATGAAGTCGACCTTGTACTGCTTCCCCTCTATGTCAAGGATAACATCCTTCAACATTCCCTTGGGCCTCTTAGATCGGTCTGCGAGTTGTAGGAGTGCTCTCAATCTCCTCAGAGGTCTAAATCTAGATGATCTAGGAGGGAATATGGTAGTAAATTGATTGAGGATCCGTTATTGAGTAGAGTACGAGCGAATCATGTGTTAACAATCTGACTAGTGATAAAGTGTGCTCATATATCTCTATTCTTCCTTGGAATCTCATTACGGATCACACATGTAGTGACTATGGACAACACATGTTTCACTGTTCGAGTGTTCTTTTTCATGCTAGTCCTAACAGGTGTGCATCTTGCCTTTAGGTACTTAAATGCAGGAACCATATCCACTAATTGGAGGAAAGGTACCTCAACTTATATAAATCCCGAGGGAAAGGGATTATTGAAGGCTTACGATGTGAAACCGAAATACCATTATTTGAGTTCTTATTGGAATCAAAATTCACTTGTACATGACTCTGACTTAGACTTGGACTCTGTACAGGACTTGACTGACATGCATGAAATGCAACTGAAATTAAACAGAAGCTGGAAAAAATGCTGGTGATGCATCCAAGGTGGTCTTCTCATCTCCCAAAGACTCGGTGCTCGCAATCGTACTCGATGTCACTTTATTCTTCTTTTTGGATTTTCTTGATTTTTTGATTTTTTTGAGATTTTTGTAGATTCAAATGCCACTAGTGATCCTAAAGATGATGATGGTGATGATGATCCTCCTCCATTAAGATATCCACAGGGGTTGGCTCATTAGTATCCTCCAATCCACTCTGTCGTTGTAAATCAGGGGTCTGCATGGTTCTACCACACTTGAGAGTAAGCTGGTGAACACCATGCAATAGGATCTCATGATCTAATTCTAAGGAATTCGAATAGTGTACATGATCCTTTGGTGATTCTATCCTTGGTTCATGCTATTGGGGTTAACTTGAACCTGTGATGGGATGGAGGTCCTAGGTGCGGTGAAACTCATCACGCAAATGTGAAAGCCGATTGATGTCGGCTCTCTGATCGTGCTGCTTATTGTAGTTGAGTTTGAGCTCATCAAGGATCCTATGTAAGCCAGAGGTATCCGAAGATGAAGCTCCATGGTCCTGCCTCTGGGACCGCTGCTACTGATCCTGCTACGGTCTGTTAGGTCCTTGATGGGACTTGTTGACGATACTAGTTCTGCTGATGGGGGTACTGCTGCTGTTGAGGGTGTGGAAACATGCAATATTGAGGTTGAGGGGTTATTGTGGGCGATGCTGCTGCTGTTGCTAGGTAGCATTGGGATCATTGGTGTACCAGATCCCATTTACCTCCCATACTTGTTGGAGATCCTCAGTAAATGTCTTTATGGATGTCTGTGTGAATTGGCTCTCATGGACCTCAGGATGACCCGAAGTCCATGTGTTGTAAGACCCTGTATGGGCTGCTCCTGAATGTGGTGCGCTCGATAGATGGGAGCGGGGTTGCATATGGGACAGGTATCTTGATCTTGGATACCTTTCCAGATAACTCCGCCATCTGTTTGTGAATCTTGGCGAGGTTCTCCCTTTCGACGAGCTTGTGTATTTCACTCACCTTCTTCTCATCTTCTCAACCTTAGTTAATTTATCGTTGATAATCCCCATGTTGGAGAGTAGGTCATTTTCGAAATCGATGATAGATGTTTTCCCCACCTCCTAAGGTACGCAAGAGGGAGGTGGCTTGTCATAAGACCTGCTTGATGATCTAGTGCAGCCGGTCTCTGCCATTTGATCTAAAACCATCCAAATCGCATCAGCTCCTTTTTTCAGATGGCTGCCTCCACAGGAAACATTCAACAGTCCTTGAACTCAAGATTAGACCACTGTACAGGTTCTGGACCAGGATTGATCAATCAATATCATGACATGGGCATTTCTGAATTAGGCCCTTGAATCTCTCCATGCCTCGTGGAAAATCTCATGGAACATATGTGTGAAACTTGATATCTGTGGCATCATCTGATTAGTTCTACTCAATAGGTAGGAACTTCTTGAGGAAGATGTCCTTCAACGCAGCCCACATGGTGACTACCCTCCCCAAATTCTTTAGCCAATTGGCAACTTTACCTGCTACAGCGAAGGGGAAGGCTCTAAGACGAATGTAATCCTACGCTACACCAGGCCATCCTAGATTGTCACATACCATTTCAAACTTCTGTAGGAACATGTATGGTTCCTCTATTACATTGCCATAATACTTTGACAAGAGTGTCAAGAAGTGAGGCTTTAATTCTCCCAGCATTTTGGTGGTACGATCGGCCTCAGCCGGTTCTCGTTCTGTGCGGCAATGAGATTGTAGGCATCTCTCATCGATCCCCCTTCACTCCTTAACTGTCTAAGCTATTGTCTAAGCAATTCATTTCTCTGCTCAGCATGTGCAAGTTTGGCTAGGATGTCCCTCAATGTGTCATGATTTCCCTCATCATCCATGCTCTTTTTGGGAGGCATCTTTCTATCTTGGTCTTCTTCACCTTACAAAGGATCTGAATTAATAGGATGGTAAGAAGGTGATATGGAAGCATCGAGGTGAGAGTCTTCCTCGATGTGGTGAGAGAATAGAGGGTTGGTATGGGTTTGACCACTCTCGAGAATGAAGAGTAAATTATTGACCTTAGTATCATGGGAAGAGTGTCCATGAAACCAAGGGGATTCAGGGGAAGAGCGTCCATGAACCGGTGAGGATGGTCGGTTTGGAGAGGTCAGTGAGAGGTTCACGAAGTTCATGCAATAATCACCCCAATCTGCCATTCTCCGTGTCAAAAGGTTTGAATTAAGAGCACGATGTGAAACAAGGAGTGATAGGAAGGGTGCTATGAGTGCAGTCTTAGAACACACACCCCTGAATACAAACATAAGCTAACCCCAAATTCACCAACTCAACACTGTAAAAGCCATAAAGGTTTGACCAAATTATCTTGTCTGTTTTAGTTGGTGATAAATGTAAATTTTGAAAGAGTTAACGAGCAGTTAGGTGCATGTATTTCCCTAAAGACTTACTCGACTCTTATGACTAGTTGTACCTACTTTTATCCAATATGGGATGTAAGTACGGACCGTAGGATGGCTACCCGTTACTTAAGGACCAAGCCTTGCGCAATGTCCTTTAAACCATCCACTCTACTAAGGAAATCCAGACCGTTTACCAATTACCCATTTTTCCTCACTGAGAAGTAGCTAATGATTTTTATAAAATCAATAGTCAATCTGAAAATCCTGACTTGGCTTTATCCTAGTGTTCATCCCTCTCCCACTTGCAAGTAAAGTCAAACAATGAGTGGGTTACTCTTCCAAAATAATTTCAGTTTAATGCAGTTTTTGGTTCAAATTGTATTAACAGTCTTGATTTTGAGCTTGATTTTCACTGAATTTAACTCACCACACAAGGCATGCCTAATGAACGGTCCAGATTTTCTTTTAATCCTAAGTTATAAAACCAAGGGTAAGGGAGTCGACAAAAGCATATGCAACAATAAATCAATGATGCATGCCCGGTTCAGAAGACTTACGGTGAACATCTCGCTCTACATGCAGGATGGTATACAGAATATAAAATTTTATACTATATGAAATGTAGGCAATGAAACCACACCTATCAGATAGTTCTAATTTACAGGAAGAGGTAAATTGAATTTGACTAAGTTGAAATGATCTAAGGTGTGCATGTTTAAAATGAATGTATGGTCCTAAATTATGAAGGGAACATACAAGTTTAAAATTACACTACTGTGTGCCTATCCTAATTTTGTCAACTTAGGCCCCACCCTCACCATCGAGTGAAACAAGTCCGACACACCACAGAAAAAGTCCAGTCTTTTTACACATGCGAGAATCCGGTCAGGATCTGCTAGAAATGAAAAATTAATAATAAATTTAAAAAACACTCTCTTCAAAAATAAGAAAAATTAAATTTCTTGTGTGTCCTAATAGCTTCGAGTTGCGTCAGCTTCCAAGAAAACCTCTCCAAGTCCACCGGGTTCCCTCGCACAAAAAAAAGATTAAATATTAAAGAGAGAACCATAGAAAGATATACGAAATCAAAAGAAAGAAAAAATGCTGAGAAAATAAATAGAGAAATAAATACAAGAAAATCAGGGTGTTAGACTACCCAGGGGTGGAAAACCTAATATCTAGATTTTCTAAAAACAAACCTAAGTTGTGCCTCCCCGACAACGATGCCACTTGAAGAACCCTAAAAATTCCTAATTAATTATGTGTAATTAAAGTTTAATTTTCATTCTAGTTGGGTAAATTTGGATTAATAAAAAAGCACTTAATTAATGTGCCAATTAAAAGCAAGTCGTCAGTTTTTTTTGTGAGGTCACACAAGAAATAATTATATGCAATATTTTTTTAATTTTTAGATGATGTAGTATGAAAATGCAAAATAGTGATAATGCAAAGTGAGCGGATATGAAGCAAACAGATCCGAGAAGCAACTGATCAAATTAGCACGCACTCCAATTACTATCGCAATTGATTAGCCAAATAAGATATGATTAATTTCCCGAAATAAATCCCCTATTCAATGAATAATTTATTGAGCAAGAAAATTAATAAATAAAGATGCTCAATATGAACAAATTAGAACCTCAATTGATCAGTACCAAATAATATCTCAGAAATAAAATCCTAGTGTTCAATATGATAGAGGATCAAATAAGAAATTAAAACGACACTAAGAACGCGAAAATACGTTAAATGATGCTTAAGATATGAATATCCTAAGTTCAAGGACCAAATTGTAAATAAAATAAATAAAATCTTTGCAAATGTACCCTTGAGGAGGACTGTTCTGTAATACTATGAAAATAGTTCGATCCTTCTACAATTTACCCACGATGGGGGTATAAATGTAATATCTGGAAGGAGAATGTGCTTCTATGCAAATTTTCCAGGGGGAAGAGTCCTCCACACATGTCCTGCTGGAACGGGGACCTTGGCATAAATTGATGGAACTCGCGGGCATTAATGCATATTCTCCACCCTCATAATGTGAGATGTACGTGGGAGAGATTTAGAAGTCGGCTCGACATGTGCCAATCTGGCTTGTGAACGAACCTACACATGTCGGCTAGTGATGCCTCGGTTAATATTCGAGGCTTGAGGCTCGGGTTGCATGGCTCTGGATCTTTGAGGGTCGTCCGATGAGCTTTAATATATGGCCACGATTTGGGCAGGTTTCGACGGCTTGGATGAGACTTGTTCTTGATCCTAAGGTTGTCATATTCTTAACCTGGGCATGATATTCCCTCATTGAAGAATTTTGGCCGACACACAACCAATAGGCGTCGATGAAGATCGTGGAAGCTCCGTGCTACTGAGGATGGGCGTGAAGGCGAGGTCGATGGTAGAGCTTGGAGGCAATGTTGTGGTGTTGGTATCGAGGCACTTGATGATGCGAGGGCAAGGCATCCAACTATAGAGGTCAGTGGTGCATCACGACAGTGGGGTTGTAGTCCACAATTTGTAGCCTGTGGCAGGCTGCTCCCGATGCGCTGTGAGCCAAGGGTGTCCAAGGCGATGGGGGTTAGTGGACCAAGGCGGTGGAGGAGAAGGTGTTGTTGTCGAGGCTTGAGTTACATGCGGTGGAGGATAAGATGGAAGGACATCGAAGGTGTATTAATAGAGAATAAGCAACAAGAGGAAAGGAGGAAACCAAGGGAGGAGAAAGGAGAAAAAAGAAGAGGAAGTACTTGTGATTTTTCGTCGGAAGAGTAGAGAGTTCGACGAGACTCTAATGTTGTCGCTCAACATTGGCGGAGGGCGGAGCTTGGTAGCGACCACTCAAAGAGAGGAAGTTGAAATGGTGGTAGGACGCCATTAGATCTTGCCAAGTTTGAGTAACAAGATGTCATCGCCTTCAAACCCAACCCTTATTGCTATCACTCGCGAGGAGTGAAGCTGGTGGCCCTCGTCTTAGGGAATGGAAGATACGTAGTCCTGAGGGCTCGATGGGTTTAAGTAGAGAGAGCGGGAGACATAGGTGATGGAAATAAGGGTGGTTTGTGAAGGTGCGAGATCATCGGGGATAACGGGTGTGGGTGATTGGTTGATAAGGGGATCGACCATTGCTAGTGATGAAGGTGAGCCCGCTGAATTATGGAATCTCCATTTCATCATCTTTATTCAATCAAATTGTCCTTAAAAACCCTAGCTGATACATGTAAATATCATTAATTTGTACAAAATAGCACCCATCATTTATTACATTTATTGTGCCAAAAATATTATTTTTAATGCCAAAATTACATAATAAAAAGAAGAAAAGAAAAAGGAATTAAATATTGAAAATATTTTATGATCCTAACCAAGAGACCAAGTCCAAAATGAAGTCGGTCGACTAGAAACAAAGTAGGGGGAGATAAGGGCCAATAATAGAATAAAAATTCCATTTATTTATTCATTATTTATGTATTTTTTGACACCTATTTTATTCTTTATTATTGATGCATCACATAAAGAAACTTTGTACATGAAAGTTGTAGATAATAATGTGAGTAAAAATACAAAATTGAGTTTGTACAAAAATAATACACTGTGTTCGTTTTATGCACAAAATAAAAAGCCGAAAAATCAAACTTCACAGATCCATATCTTTCAAATAAAAACTCAAAACATATCAAAATCACGTCTAACTCTGTATAACTTTTCAGGAGCTATTTAATGATGGTGGTTTTATATTTTTGGAGCTATTGTCTGAAAGTTAGGTTTTGGGCCCCTATTGTACATTCTATCCATTAAAATATTAAATTTATTCATTATTCATTATTTTTAAAAATTTTATTTTTGTAATTTCTAAATATTATTTACAACATATGTTTGTATTACAATTAGAATAAAACCAAAAGAAAAATGCAAAATAAAATAAGTTTATGAGAATACATAGATAAAAATACCTATGTCATACTTATGTATAAATAAAAGAGGAACATATTCTTTCAGTCTTTCTTTCATTCTTATAATCTTTATATTTTTGTAATGTTGCAAATATTATTCTTATTCTATTAAAAATACAAAACCTGAAATAAAACTCATTAAAATAAAAAGATGCTTTTAAAACATAGGTAAAATACCTGTAAATATACCTACATAATATACTTGCCTATTTATTTAGGTGTACAGATATCATCCTAAAAATAAAATAAAAATATGATTGTACTCACAAAAATGAATTATAAATAAATAAAAGAAAGGAAAAAAATAATAAAATAAAATATACAAAATAAAAATAAAAATGCACAAAACATAGATGAATCTACCTATAAATACACCAATAAAAATTAACTACTAATAAATAAATCCAAAAAAAATAAAAATCATAATACAATACTACATAAAATAATAAACATTTTTTATTATATACTCAAAAAAATAATAAAATCATTTACTATTTTAAATTAATTATTTTCGAATAATACTTGCTGATTTGTCGTTTAGCGGCTTAGGTGGCCCAATCAGGGTGCGTCGTTCCTTGGCCTCGGTTAGCTTGACCGTCTCCTGATTTGATGTGGCGTGTCTTTTCCCCGATTTTGTGCCTTTTTTCCCAGCCACGAAATCCATCTATCGCCTCCGATCCCTTCATAAGAAATGATCATTGATCATTGTACATACACGCCATACCTCCTAATTGCGTGTACACACACCCAAATCATGGTTTTTTCCCGGTCCATAAGGGTGTTCGATTAGGTCTATAAATAAAACCCTCCGCCTCCTTCTTCAAATTTGGTCACCATTAAAGCCCTAGGAGCCCTCGCCTTGGATTCCAATCGTCTTCTTGTGACAAGAGAAGGTGTTTCATTCTTAGGTGAAGCTCCAGGAGGCCGGGGTGAATCCACGACCGCCGCTGTCGACGACCCTGCTCCCTGGGAGACCCCCAGGTATAAGAGTTGTGTCTTTTCCATTTATTTTTCTTAATTTTGATCCTAACTTTTATTTCAAATAGTTAGTTTAGTTTCTAGTTAGTATGGTTAGCTTAACAAAGTATCCTCGTACTTCGTCGGAGTGGAACTCGGGCGAACTCCTCCGCGCGTCATCAGCGCCCCTTCAACGTATGTCCCGTGCCCACTTCAGTTCTGAGCATCCCAAGATCACCCCACACATCTTTCTTCTTCCAGATCCATCGTGGATCTGGAGATCTAGGTGCTCCAGTCCGCCGTTCACCGAAGCACCTCCACCCCTGTAAACACTCCATTCCACCACTAATAAGGCCCCTTGGACCTCCTTGTTTCGCTTGCAACCATTTCCTGCAGGTCTGAAGTCCAATAGACTCCAAACAGAGTCGATCTTTGAAGATTCGAGGTACTTGGAGGTGATGCGCTTCCTCGACCTTGTGGAGGAGCTCCGTCCAACGTCGGAGCATTTTGCCTCCTCCAGCAGTTAGAGCACTTCGCTAGGAACATCTAGAGCCATCTCGGAGCCTCGAAGAATGCCGGAGATGGGAGATCGGGGGCGGGAAGCTCGGCTTTGCCAGCCTTCTTCCCTATTCTTCCCCTTCACCTCTCCGTCGTCGGATCAGATGGAGATGCCAAGTCTCCCAGCCACCGTTGGATCACACGAGCTTCAACTGTCGGATCGCTCACGACGATCTAATCTTCATCGTTGATCCGCGAAGAGGTGCCAACTATCGGATGGACAACACGAGGCAAGTGAAGATCATCCAACCGTCCGCCCACGCATCTAAGGGGTAAATTGCACATCTCGCCCCAGCATTTTTGTATTTATTATCTAGTCCTGTAAATAAAATATAACGTGTAAAATAAAGTGGAAATTTTGCATAAAGGACACTGATCTTTCTGTGTTTGCAAGTAGGTCCAATCCACGTCACCTCGCGTGTCATCCCATGTGAGGCCGTAAAATTGCATGTAAGCCCCTGCTAGTTTTGCAAATTAATTCTAAGTCAAATAAAATAAAACTCACATTGTATATTTTTGTAAAAATTGCTGAGAGACCCATGAACGTTTTGCTAATTACGTTTTGGTCCCTCCCAGCCGCGTCACCCACGTGATGGGGTAAATTTCACATGTTCCCTAGGAGATTCTGTAATTGTAGAATGGTTGTTAAATATTAAATAAATGTTTTTATAAATTGGCACATTTGTAGATGAACACCTAACATTTATTTTTATTACATTTATGCCCTTGCCAAGACATGCATTTTTTCATGCTTTATATGATTATTAAAATAACTACAATGCGTCTAAAAATCCACAAAAATAGGGATAAATGCTTTATATCTTGTACTTTCACGCTATGATTTTTAATTGGCATTTTTTTACATTTTATCTATTTATTAAAAATGAAAAGGAGCCTAAATAATCCATGTTTACCTATAAAAATTCCAAGAAAATATGAAAACATTTTAAAAAATTACAAAAAATTATATATAGTGTATTTGGTATTTATTGAGTCCAGAAAGCGAAAACCTCTATAAATAGAAAAAGAAAATAAAAAAATCTTAAAACTCCAAAATCCGACAAAAAATATAAAAATTCAAAAAATATCAAAAATATGTTTTTCTAATTTTTAGTTATCTTACATTATTATTTATATATTAAAATTAGTTTGGGTAATTTTTGTATTTAATTATTATTTTTAAAACCCTATTCAACTTCGGATTATATATTAATCCCTTATTCAAGATATTTTTGACTTTAAAAACATATAAAAATTAGCAAAAATCCAAAAAAGTAACAAAAAATTAGAAAAAAAAATCTAAAAACGATAAAACATTATTTTTACTAGTTTAATCTATTTTGACCTATTTTTATCTTTATAGTATCTATACATACTCTATATTGTACTTATACATTACATACATTTGTATATACTTATATATATATATATTATATTTAAATCAAAAGAAATAAAAAATGGAAAAATGGAAAAGATAAAAAGAAAATATAAAATTATAATACCAATAATCAAATAAAAAAAGTATATAAAATCCAAAACCCGCAAAGAGACCTATGCACATAAATGACTTGGTTATGTATAAATAATCATGGGCTACCATTTTGCTCTTTGTGGTTCGACCTCTACATGCTTGCCTGCTGCACATTTTATGGTAGAGAAATAGATTTTAATTCTACATTTCTACTATTAATTATTTCATTGATTATTGTGGGTTAATTGTTGATTAAAGTCGGGTTTTGTTGATTGGTCACATCAACGATGCTAATTGAGTTTGATTAGCAGACCCTCACGAAAGCCTCTTTATCAGATATCGCCGTTGCCTGGGAGCAATGAGCGTAGCCTATTTTTACCAGACATTTATGTATAGTCATTTATTGATTCCTTATTGTAAATTAATTCTTTGATTATTCATGAAATTGTTTGTAATTATTTATTTGCAATTAATTGTTTGATCATTGTTGTAAATATTCATTGATTTATTTGATTATTTATTCATTCATTCTTGATTTGATTATTTGATTATAAAGGTTAATGCCATTTTTTTGCAACTTTGATGCAAGGTCCTGCCACGTGAGGACGGTTTCCTAGGAGGCCAATGTAGCCAAGCTTTGAGGAGGCTGGTCTTCTCTTTATGACCAACTCGAGAGAGCACCAAGGGAGCAAGAAGAGGAATTAATTAAAAAAATTCCACTTTTGTAATTTATGGTGAGAGAGAGACAATTTTGGCATGTAATATAACTTGGACTCTACTCTTCACAACGAGGTCTAATGCCCGAATGTCTGTTCACTTGGGAGCCTCGTCGTAGTTTTCTGTGTTTTCTCGCCTTCTTTTACTTTGTTTCTCGCTGGTTTGAGCTTTCCACCTTATTTTTACTTTGTTTTGTGTGCATGGAGCCCCTAGATTTAGGTTTCTTGACTCAGTAACTAGGTCCACACCTTAATAAGAATGCATGTTCCTATAGTCTCTTACGTGTGGATCTAGTCAAATTAATAATTTTTGGTTAATTAGCTTCGAACCCGCACGTTGTGAGGGACGTTGTACAACGCTGGCAGGACCCGTTGTGGCGGGCACCGAGACGTCTCCAAGATCGGACTTTAGGGTTTGATTTTGATTAGCTAACATATGATTCTTCACGATTAATAGCAGCTATTGTTTAGGGCGATTTTGTCACTAGCACATCGCCATGTAGATAGGATTAAAACATCTATTTTGCATACCACATGGAGAGAGCTGGGAAGCACTGTAAGTCCTCTAACTCGGCATGCATCATTAGGTTCAATGGTGAATTCTCCACCATTGAATCAACTTGCATGGCTTTTTCGCTATCTCCCTCTGATTTTGAGCACCTAGGACTTAAATGAAAATCTCCAAAGATGTTAGGCACTGGTATGAAACAGATCCAAAAAAAGTGAAAACCCAAAAATTAAAATAAGAGGACTGCTAAATAAACTTTGACCTTAACTAAAATTCGTACTGGACTATCATTGTTTTGGGTTCATAAAGCCCTCATTGTTTTTAGGTACCTTAGGAGGGGACCATAACCCCTCCCTTGAGAGGCATGACCCACTAAGGATTAGAGGCCAAATCTCAGTCTGTAACTGCCTTGTATATCTCATGGATTTTTGAAGTATTGGCACTTTTGTCGTATGTGACCGAGTACGGCCTTGTCAAAGATGATAGTTCCCGCCTTGTGTGGAACTCCGACATGGTCTGAAGTACTGAGCTTAGGCCACGCCTTTACGAGGGTGTCTGTCTCATTAGTTTGCCTCCGAGTAGGTTCTTGCACGCTCACGGGTGATTCCGTTACGAGTGAGAACCGAAGTATTGGTTTCACCTACTGGCTTCCTCTCTCTATTTCTTTGGCTAAGTAGGGATCCAAGAAGAGTTACAAGGACCTAGAAAAGTACATACTACATGTTACAAAGGAGTAGGACAAGTACATGATACTCTTCTGGCAGTACTCTCTCCTATAGGGTTAACATGGTAAGGACTTGTTACAAGATATGCCTAAAATAAAAACTCTAAATCTGAAAAGCTAATAAGTATTTGAACCCTTAGAGCTTTACATAGCATGAGTTTATGAGACCAATTTTGTATTGTGTTTGTATGGATCTAGATTAAGGTTCAAAGATTGATTCCCGCGCACTTGCGCAAAATTTTATCATGTGTTTCTCCCTTTGACCCCCGCTCAGTTTGAGCCTTATACTATTTTACACTCCATTTTATGCCTCGTTGACCACCGTATATTTCCTCCTGCATCGATCCCCCTCTTGTTTCACGAAGTCGATCCATGAATGGCTTAGCCAGGATCCCGTCGACCACCACATCGATTCCATGTACTCGATTTCATTAATAATTAAAGGCGATTCCTGAGAACACAATCCGAACCTTGTGGATCGACTCCATACTCCTCATCTTCTACCCTTCCTTTCAACCACCCAATAAAATTGGACCACTCCTATCCCACCTTCGCCGTTGTGGATGAAAGTCGATTACAGCCCATATATTTTTTCATTCACAATACTTTAGGATTGACCTTAATTCTATAATTCATCTTGGCAGCTGGGAGTTGATTTCAAGCGGTATGATTGAGATTCTCTCATCTTGCAGATAAAAGACAAATCAAGCCATGGATATAAATCCAGAATTCGTCTCCTCAGATTTAGACTCAAAAATGGCACCTCAAGGAAGAGGAAAGGATCAACAGCCTCTACAGCCTGAGCAAGGAGAGATGTCTGATCATAATCATGTGAATGCACAACTATTGGCATCTATCCAAGCTATCCAGCAACAATTGACCAAACAAGCCCTAGCATAGACTGCATTCCAGAAAATGCTGAATGATGTGATGAACATACCAGAGGGAGGAGGAGGCAGACAAGGATGAGGAGGTGGTGGACCCCTAGAAGATGAGGAAGAGCCTGAACAAGGGAGGCCCAAACCTACACTGAAAGAAACATATAATCCTGGAGATAACCAGATGACCGAGTGGATCCTCATTCCACCGGTGCATGCTCACTTTGAGACGAAGCCCCAGTTCCTCGCTATTCTTCCTTCTTTCCATGGAAATACCAATGAAGAGCCTTACATTCACTGCAATAGTTTTCACGCATCTGCCGAACTACTCACTATCCCAATTTCCCCTTGGATGTTGTAAAGATGATGGTGTTCCCCTTCAACTTACAAGATAAAGCCCTCTACTGGGTTAACCATCTAGGGAAGGTTGTGACTACTTGGGAGGAATTGAAGTTCGGTTTCCTGCACAAGTTTTACCCTCTCGGTCAGCTCAACCAGATGCGAGCAAGAATCAACAACTTCTCTCAGGGAGCCCACAAATCCATCTATGAAACCTGAGAGAGGTTCACTAATATGCAGGTGAAGTGCCCTCACCATGAGATTCCAAGGAACAGCTTGGTCCAATACTTTATTGGAGGCTTGAACATAGAGAGTCAAAGGCTTGTTGACGCAGCCTGTGGGGGCTCACATTTCAACAAGGATGAAGACGCCATCTGGCAGATCTTCGAGGAAATGGCCGAAGGAGAGGCTGCCCTCTCTTCATCCAGGGCGTATCAGAAGCAACCCCAGATCCTCCAGAAGCAAGTACACATGGCAGCGTCTAGAGAGGCGGAGAGAGATGAGATCTCCAACCTTAGCATTATTGGGGGCCATATCTCGAAGGTTTACATTATTGAGAAGCGATCGCAAGACCTTGAGAAACTTGTTGTAATCGAAAAGAGGACGCAAAATCTCAATAAACTAGATCAGATCACCAAGCAGTTGGAACTGCTGGTGGGCACCATCAACTCTGTCTAGTCGGCAACATCAACTCCAGATGCTCCACTTGAGAAGAAGGAAGACCCAATACTACCAAATCACCCTCAACCGAGCCAGCAGCCGCAAGCAGTCCAACACGTACACTACGTGTAGGCGCCCGACCAGGTCTAGCCGCAGCAACAGATCGCTGTTTACCAGTCAGATTTTCTTTCAACATCTGATCCAGCCTTCCCACCACCACCCCTGATTCAAGAAGTCAACGGGGTTCGGAGTAATGATGTACAACCGACCCGTCCAACTGGACACCCTCAGGGCCAGCTACCATCCAACCGATAGTACCACCAACCTCAGGGTGGTCATTTTGGGCAGTCCTCATAGCCGCCACCACAATACCATCAGCCTCCCCAGTATGCCAATCAATGGAGGCAGAATCAACATTATCAACAACCGCAATACTGTCAACCACCACCATACCATCATTATGTGGCTGCCCTACCTCAGTATTACCGGCAGTATCCGCCATCCTACAATCAGTTTCAGCTTTCTCCACCACCTCAGCACCATAAACACTCGTCGCCCCAGCTCCCGCACATGCAACAACAACGTGGTCTGTACACGGAAACTTCTAAGGCGATTCCCGTGAACCCGACCCTAAATTGCTTGGCTTGGCTTATAAAAGGCCTAACATATATGACCAGAAAGCTAGATGACCTGACCGCCACTAAGACCACCATTCCGGTACAGGTTGAAGCTAACCCCAATAGCTTAAAGAGAAAGGAGCAGGTAGAATGTGATGTCCCGTCTATGCCTGTAGAATCAGATGATTGTAATATTGTTTTATCTAATGTTATCACTCTCAGGAGTGGTAGGGCCTTGCCTTCGCCTGCCACCAACAAAGGAGACAATAAAGCTTTAGGTGAATCGTCATCTTCTGCATCAAACATGCCATCTACAGGGACAGGTGAGGAAGAAGAAGGAGGAGCCATTTCAGCAATCACCCGTTATCCGCATCAACAAAAAGAACAAAAAAATCTGCAAAACCAAAAAGAACAAAAAGAAGATTGTTGCCAAAGTGAAGTCGCACCAGCCTTGGAGGAGCCGCCAACAACAATCGATCCCTTGCCAGCCGACGGAGCGCAGGCCCCACTTTTTTTCTGTCTACTAGTACCAGAGGCTCAGCTTCTAGAGTGTATGCCTTTTTGTAATCCGGATGTACAACATTTTGTTAATGATGGTTTTGTTGTAGATAAGAACTCTATTTCAGATTTGTACACATTCTTTTTCCTGATGCAATAGAAAAATCCAAAAAAATGCAAAAAGAAAAAGTGCCTTATCTGATCATGGAGTTGTGGATATCATCAATAACTTGACTGTTGAGATTCCTCTGATGAATGCCATGGAGTACATGCCAGCTGTAAAGAAAGATATGAAGGAGGAATGTACAAGCAAGTATTGCCTGACACGAAAGAATGAACGCACACATGTTGAGAAGAACACCCTCACCATGGTCACTGTAGTAGCAATCAGCAACCTCCCACAGAAGAAGCAATACAAAGGAGCACCTCTTATCAGTTGTGAATTTTTTTATCAAGTCTTCGAGCACACACTGCTTGACAGTGGATATTCCATCAACCTTATTCCCTTGTTACTATTGCAAGAATTTGGGCTAGGTCCGCTCAAGCAAACATGGATGATCCTTCAGTTCGCTATCGATCCATCAAGCGACCTAGAGGTTTTTTGGAAGACGTTGTAATAAAGGTGCGGGAAATGCAGTTCCCAATTGATTTTGTAGTCCTTATATGGACTCCCCCGTACCCTTACTCCAGACTTCTATCATCCTTGGCCGATCATTCCTACGCACCTTAGAAGTCGTGGTTGATTATGGCTTTGGGAATATCATTTTCAACTCAGGCAGAAAGAAAATCACTATAGACAAGATCAACGAGTCGAAGGTCATGACTGATGAGAGCCGAGCAGTACCAAAAGCAGACTGTAACTTTATTACAGAAATCAGAGATACACCACTCTCTTTGGATGATCCATGGACCCAAGAAATCCTCTCTCTAGAGGATGACTTGGAAAGCACAATTGACACATGCTCCGATAATACTTGGGAGACAAAATCTAATTTGCTGATGTACTTATTTGATTCCAATGATTCAATCTAATCTGAGCACAATGAGCCTAGTGCTAAACTATTCGACACATTACCAGAATCTCAACAGAGTATTGAGGGCAGTAGTTCTACCAAACTTCATGCAATACCGCCCACCACCAGTGCAATTTCCGAAGTGACTGATAAGTTGACCAGATCGAAACTAGAACTCAAGCCACTTCTAGCAGGCTTGAAGTATGCATTCCTTGCAGGTGAAGAAAACATGTATCCGGTCATCATCAGTAGCAAGATAACTCTGAAGCAGGAATCTCGACTTCTCGAGGTTCTAGAGAAGAACCGCAAAGCGCTTGGTTGGCATGTATCAGATCTCTGCAGGATAAACCCTGCATTGTATTCACACCACATTTACCTGGAAGAAGATGCCAAATCGTCCTGCTAATTTCAAAGAAGACTAAATACAAATCTCCGGGATGTCGTCATGAAAGAAATCACGAAATGGTGTGATATAGGTTTCATTTACCTCATCTCCGATTCAAAATGTGTAAGCCCCTTGCACATAGTTCCCAAGAAGTCGGGGCTCACCGTGGTTACCAATGACAAAGGGGGGAGATAACTCGGTTACCAACATCCTGGAAGGTGTCTGTTGACTACCGTCGTCTTAATGCATGAACTAAGAAGGACCACTTCCCCTTGCCATTCATTGATTAGGTTTTTGGAAAGACTAACCGAAAAGGAGTTCTTCTGCTTTCTAGATGGGTACTCCGGGTACAACTAAGTGGAAATCACCCCCAAAGACCAAGAGAAGACTACCTTCACTTTCTCGTTCAACAACTATGCTTTCATAAGAATGCCCTTTGGATTGTGCAATGCACCAGCAACATTTCAAAGATGCATGCTTGAAGTCTTTATCGAGATGGTGGGCAGTTTTCTTGAGGTATTTATGGACGACTTCTCCGTCTATGGTGACAGTTTTGATTCTTATCTTGTGCACCTGGACAGAATACTTCAGAATATCGTGAAGTCAATTTAGTGCTATCATGGGAAAAGAGCCACTTCATGGTCACAGAGGGAATTATACTTGGTCACATCGTTTCTAATCATGGCATGGAAGTCAACCCAACAAAGGTGGATGTGATTGCCAATCTAGAGCCAACTCGGATAGTGAAGAATGTGAGGTCATTCTTGGGGCATGTAGGATTCTATAGAAGATTCATCCATAATTTCAACCTAATTGCCCGACCTCTTACAGAACTTCTATGCAAGGAGACTGAGTTTAATGTTGATCAACATGTTCTCCTTTCATTCAATCAGTTGAAGGAGCTTATCACTGAAGCTCTAGTCTTATAGCTGCCAGATCGGTATCTACCCTTTGAGATCATGACGGATGCATCAGTCTTTACAATTGGGGTTTTCTAGGATAGAGAAAAGACAAGGTGCCCTATGCCATTCACTATGCCAACAAGACATTAGATGAAGCTCAAAGAAATTACACTGTAATATAGAAAGAGTTGCTGCTTGTGGTATTCTCCTTGGAAAAGTTCAGATCTTATTTGTTTGGATCCAAATTTATCATCTTCCCAGACCACTATGTTATTCGATATTTACAGCAGAAGAAGGATGCCAAGCCCAGAATGATTAGGTGGATCCTTCTCCTCCAGGAATTATATTTGGAAATCAAGGAGAAGCCTGGATCTCAGAATGTGGTAGCGGATCATCTCTCCAGAATTGAGTAGCAAGAGCCTCTGTTGAGCAGTGCACCCATCACAGAGACCTTTCCTGACGAGTAAATTTTGGCCGTAGATTCTCTCCCTTTGTATGGGGGTAGTACTGTGGGATTGGACTAAGATTCAGAAGGACAAATTCTTGTCGACAATCCACTTCTACCGATGGGAAGATCCTCTCTTATTCGGGGAAGGAGCAAATTTCATTTAGCGCAGGTATATCCATCAGGTGGAGCATCATAGTGTCCTCAAGCATTGTCACTCGCTCAAATCTGGTGGACACCTGGAGACAGAACGACAATAAAAGTACTTCAGTGTGGCTTCTGGTGTCCCAACCTATTTAAGGATGCATCAGCTTTCGTCAAAAGATGCACTAACTGTCAGAAGTTGAAAGGCACACTCACAACAAAAGATTCAATGCCCCTATAGATCATTCAGATAGCTGACGTATTCGGTGCTTGGGGTATTGATTTCATGGGACCCTTTCCCAATAGTCAGAGATATGAGCACATCCTTCTTGTCGTTGACTATGTAAGTTGCTGGGTTGAAGCTATCCCCACTCGACCCGCTGA
The DNA here is from genome assembly GCA_037367405.1 of Ottelia alismoides. NCBI lineage: Eukaryota > Viridiplantae > Streptophyta > Magnoliopsida > Alismatales > Hydrocharitaceae > Ottelia > Ottelia alismoides. The sequence continues at coordinate 638,730 of JAZKJV010006370.1, read as the reverse complement.
CATACACACAGTTTGTCGATTCTTGAAAGAAAATATCATTTTGCGGTTCGGGATTCCTAAAATTCTCATATCAAACGGGGTAGCCACTTCATTAACAAAGAGATCAAGAAATTAACGAAGGAATACAACATCGAGCATCAAGTCGCATCTCATTACCATCCGCAGACCAATGGCATGGTCGAACTGTCAAACAGAGAAATCAAGACGATCCTACAGAGGCTTGTTAAGCCAGACAGAAAGAATTGGTCCCAACTTTTGGACTCCAGGCATATCGAACTGCTTACAAGTCTCCTTTGGGCATGTCGCCCTACCATCTTGTGCATGGAAAACCATGCCATCTGCCTGTAGAACTATTTCACAAATCCTTACGAGCAATCAATATGTGCAATTTGGACTCACACAGAAGTGGTCAGAAAAGAAAAGATGATCTGAACAGACTCCTGGAATTCTGAGACTATGCATGTGATAACACATTGATGTACAAGGAGAAGGTGAAACACTGGCATGCCCGACACATCAGACCAAAGATCTTCGAAGTTGGACAGAAAGTGTGGTTATTTGATGCAAAGTTGAGGATCATCCCAGGTAAATTAAAGAGAAAATGGACATGACCATTTCTAGTAGGAGAAGTGCGTGACAATGGCAGCATTGTAATATTAGAATTGTCTCCTGACACACATCCATTTGTTGGCAATGGTTAGCTACTGAAGCCTTACCTGAAGCATGACACTTTCTTGATTGTTGTCGATTTAATCCAAGTACTACGCTCTGAAGACACATCTACAGCGCTGGCAGCATCAAAAGATTCAGATAATGCACAACAAAAACTTTTCCTCTAATTTCTTGTCTTTTCTTCTTTTCCACTTTTCTCCTCTACAGTTACCGCATTCATCCTACATATATATAATCATCATCAGGTGTATCACACCTTTTTGTCAGTCTTCTACACTTAGGACGTACCTTTTCCTAGGTATGGGGGGGGGGGTACCCCGAATACCTTCATTCTTTGATCCTCTCCATTGTCTCCTCTTCTCGCCTATACTTAGGGTTCTCTTACCCTAAGTATAGGGAGGAGCCAATCCGAGGACGATCTGTTCGTTCTCATCCTTGACCGTCCCTACCTTGTGTACAACCTGCTATACTTAGGATTATTTGATCCTAAGTATAGGGGGGACGGTCAACTTCCTGTTCATTTATTCTTCTCGTCATTCATTTATTATTTAGACTTTTCCTATACTTAGTCTGAGTTATGTCATCTCTTTTTCTCTTTGATCTATGAGGACATAACTCGAGCTAAGCATAGGGGGGTCGTATATACTATGTATATAATTCAAGCCATAACTCATACTTTTGTATTCTAAATAACACTTATGGCTAAAAATAATGTTAAATTCATCACAATCTTCTAAATAAAAAGATATGCATATCTCCTCAAACTCTTTTTGTACATACTGATTATTAAATCAGGCAAAAATGCTTTTGCAAAATGTTTGAAAAATAGTTAAAAATCCTTTTGAGAAATCTTTTGAAAACTGTTTGGAGAATAGTTTGTAAAGAGTATTCAACTTTTGGAAAAATCTTTTTTGAAATTTATTTTCTTTGTGTGAAATAAAAATATTTGAAAAACTATTTGCAAAAGGTTTGAAAAATGGTTGCGAAAATATTTGAAAAAAGCTGTACATACTGTTTGAAAACCCTCTGCAAAATGATTTTCAAATGCGTGTACATGTTTGTAAAATGTGTTTGTAAAAATTATTTTGGACTATAGTTTTGACAAAACCTATACATACTGTTTGAAAACCCTCTGTTGGGGTATGTATATATGTTGTATAGAAAAATAAGCAAGCTTGAGCATCAATGTTATACTATGTGAGCTTGCAGCTAGATGACTTGACTACACTGGTCAGGCATCCCAGGATAGGTAGCTACACTGGCTACCGCCCATTCTTCTCTTCACCTCCTCCTCGTGAGTTGGATGCCACTTGAACTTAGAAGGGAATACCCCACTCCTCGACGACAGAGTGCTGTATTGGGGAATCATTGGGTTGTCATTCTGGAGAAGTCAGTTCCTTTGTCATTTCAGTTGGGGGGAGCCACTATCACTTACATCGTACAAGTTAGCTTCACAGCCATAAGGGTTTGTGTATGATGTAGGCTAGTTCTGACCTGTCTATTAAGTTGGTTTGAACCGAGTTCTGTGACTCACGGATGCTGTTGTGATTTAAATTTAGTTCCCGACCTGGTTCCACACACATTCTCACGTCATGTCTAACCTGAGCTCCAAACTTTGATTTTGTAAAGACAAGTTATTAACTGAAAGCATTTTTATTCATTCTTTCTTTTTCTTTTCTTCTTTATTCTTTTTGTACTTATTGCATAAGTGTTTGCTAGGGACTAGCATAGGTAAGTATACGGGGTGATGAATCTCCATTTCATCACCTTTTATTCTATCATTTTGGCCTTAAAAACTCAAGCTGATATATATAAGTAGCATTAATTTGTACAAAATAGCATCCATCATTTATTACATTTATTGTGCAAATAATATTGTTTTTAATGCCAAACTTACAGAATAAAGGGAAGAAAAGAAATAAGAAATAAAATATTGAAAATATTTTATGATCCTAACCTCGAGACCAAGTCTAGAATGGAGTTGTTCGATAAGGAATAAAGTAGGGGGAGATAAGGGCCAGTAATAGAATAAAAATTCCATTTATTTATTCATTATTTATAGATTTTTTCAGACCTATTTTATTATTTATTATTGATGCATCAAATAAAGGAACTTTGTATATGATTGTAGATAATAATGTGAATAAAAATATAAAATTGAGTTTATAGAAAAATAATACACCGTATTCATTTTATGCACAAAATAAAAAGCCAAAATTCAAACTTCAAAGACCCATATCTTTCAAATAAAAACTCAAAACATATCAAAATCACCTCTAATTATATATAACTTTTCATGAGCTATTTAATGGTGGTGGTTTTATATTTTTTGGAGCTACTGTTTGAAAGTTAAGTTTTGGGCCCCTATTGTACATTCTACCGATTAAAATATTAAATTTATTCATTATTCATTATTTTTACAAAATTGTATTTTTATTATTTTATAAATATTATTTATAGCATATGTGTGTAATACAATTAGAATAAAACAAAAAGGAAAATGCAAAATAAAATAAGTCTATGAGAATACATAGATAAAATACCTATGCCATACTTGTGTATAAATAAAAGAGGAATATATTCTTTCGGTCTTTATTTCATTTTTTATTCTTTATACTTTTGTAATGTTGTAAATATTATTATTATTCTATTAAAAATACAAAACTTAAATAAAACTCATTAAAATAAAAAGATGTTTATAAAACATAGGTAAAATACCTATAAAATACCTACATATTATACTTACCTATTTATTTAAGTGTACAGATAACATCCTAAAAATAAAATAAAAATATTTTTATACTCATAAAAATGAGTTATAGATATATAAAATAAAGTAAAAAATAATAAAATAAAATATACAAAATAAAAATAAAATGCACAAAACATATATGAATCTACCTATAAATACACCAATAAAAATTAACTGCTAATAAAGCCAAAAAAATAAATAAAAATTATAATAAAATACTACATAAAATAATAAACATTTGTATTTTATATCAAAAGTTAATAAAACCTTTTACTATTTTCAATTAATTATTTTCGAATAAAACTTGTTGATTTGTTGTTTAGCGGCTTAGGTGGCCCAATAAGGGCGTGTCGTTCGTTGACCTCAGTAAACTTGACCCCCATCTGCTGATTTGATGCGGCATGTCTTTTCCCCAGTTTTGTGCCTTTTTCCTAGCCACCACATCCATCTATCGCCTTCGATCCCTTTATACGAAATGATCATTGATAATTGTACATGCATGCCATACCTCCTAATCGCGTATACATACGCCCAAATCATGGTTTTTCCCCAGTCAATAAGGGTGCTCGATTAGGTCTATAAATAAAACCCTCCGCCTCCTTCTTCAAATTTGGTCATCATTAAAGCCTTAGGAGCCCTCGCCTTTGATTCCAATCATCTTCTCCTGACAGGAGGAGGTGTTTCGTGCTTAGGTGAAGATCTAGGAGGGTGGGGTGCACCCATGGCCGTCGTCGCCAACGACCCTGCTCCCTGGGCGACCCCCAGGTATAAGAGCTACGTCATTTCCATTTATTTTGCTTAATTTTGATCCTAGCTTTTATTTCAAATAGTTAGTTTAGTTTCCAGTTAGTTAGATTATCTTAACCGAGTATCCCCGTACTTCGCTGGAGTTGAGCTCCGGTGATCTCCTCCACGCATCATCAGCGCCCCTTCAACGTATCTTCCGTGCCCACTTCATTTCTGAGCATCCCCAGATCACCCCACGCATCTCGCTTCCCCCAGATCCATCATGGATCTGGAGATCCAGGTGCTCCACTCTGTCATTCATCGGAGCACCTCCGCCCACCGCAATCCACTTCATTCCACCACTAATAAGGACGCCAAGACCTCCTTGTTTCGCTCACAACCATTTCCTGCATGTCTGAAGGCCAATCAACTCCAAACGGAGTCGATCTTTAAAGATTCGAGGTACCAGGAGGTGCTGCGCTTCCTCGACCTCGCGGAAGAACTCTGACTACCGTCGGAGTATTTTGCCTCCTCCAGCAGTTAGAGCACCTCTCCAGGAACATCTAAAGCCATCTCGGAGCCTCGAAGAATGCCGGAGATGGGAGATCAGGGGCGGGGAAGCTCGCCTTTGTCGGCCTTCTTCCATGTTCTTCCCCTTCACCTCTCCGTCATCGGATCGGATGGAGATGCCAGGCCTCCCAGCCACCGTTGGATCACACGAGCTTCAGCCGTCGGATCGCTCACGGCGATCTAATCTTCATCGTTTATCTGCGAAGAGGTACTAGCCGTCAGATGGAAGACACGTGGCAAGTAAAGATAATCTAGCCATTCGTCTGCACATCTATGGGGTAAATTGCACATCTCACCCTAGAATTTTTGTATTTATTATCTAGTCCTATAAATAAAATATAATGTGTAAAATAAAGTGGAAATTTTATGCAAAGGACCTTGCCCTTTTTGTAATTGCAAGTTGGTCCAGTCCACGTCACCTTACGTGTCATCCCATGTGAGATGGAAAAATTACATGTAATCCTCTGTTAGTTTTATAAATTAATTTTAGGTCCAATAAAATGTAATTCACATTGTATATTTTTTAAAAATGGCTGAGAGGCCCCTGAACTTTTTGCTAATTACGTTTTGGTCCCTCCCAGTCATGTGACATATAGTCCCACGTGATGGGGTAAACTTCACATGTACCATGGTAGATTTTTTAATTGTAGAATGGTTCCTAAAGATTAAATAAATGTTTATATACATGGGCACATTTGCATATGAACACCTAACATTTATTTTTATTACATTTATGCCCCTACCATGACATGTATTTTTGTGTGATTTATCTAATTATTAAAAATACCTATAGTGCTCCTAAAAATCCACAAAAATAGGGATAAATGATTTATGCCTTGTACTTTCAGACTATGATTTTTAATTGGCATTTTTTGCATTTTATCTATTTATTAAAATAAAAAGGAGCCTAAATAATCCCTATTTACCTATAAAAATTCCAAAAAATGAAAACATTTTAAAAATTTAAAAAAATATATATAGCGTATTTTGGTATTTATTGAGTCTAGAAAGCAAAAACCCCTAAAAATAAAAAAAATAAAAAATCATAAAGCTCCACAATCTGACAAAAATTATAAAAATTCAACAAAAATACCAAAAATGTGTTTTTCTATTTTATAATTGTCTATACACTATTATTTATATATTAAAATTTATTTGGGTAATTTTAGGATTTAATTATTACTTTTAAAACCCCAATCAATTTCGGATTATATATGAATATATTATTCATGATATTTTTGACTTTAAAAACACATGAAAATTAACAAAAATACCTAAAAAGTAACATAAAAATTAGAAAAATCTAAAAACCACAAAACATTATTTTTACTATGGTTAATCTATTTTGACAAATTTTTATCTATATAATATCTAAACATACTCTATATTGTATTTATAATATACATATATTTATATATACTTACATATATGTATTATATTTAAATTAAAAGAAATGAAGAGATGAAAAAAATGAAAAAGATAAAAAGAAAATATAAAATTACAAAACCAAAAATCAAATAAGAAAAGTATATAAAATCTAAAACCCACAAAGAGACCTATGTACATAAATGACTTGGTTATGTATAAATAATCATGGGCTACCATTTTGCTCTTTGTGGTTTGACCTCTACATGCTTGCCTGCTATGCATTTTAGGGTAGTGAAATAAATTTTAATTCCACATTTTTGCTATTAATTGTTTCATTGATTATTGTGTGTTAATTGCTAATTAAAGTCATATTTTGTTGAGTGGTCAAATCAGCAATGCTAATTGAGTTTGATTAGAAGACCTTCGCGAAATGCCTCTTTATCACCGAGGAAGGCAGAAGTGGCTGGAGATAAGGGATAAGGGGAAGGCAGTTTTGGGTGATCGCAGTGAGAGGGCACGGGTAGTTGTGTAGGTTGTTGTGCATCTGGAGATGGGCAAGAGATGGGGGGTCGATTGTTGGGACTCACATGAGATCTCGATCGAGGGGACAAACCTAGTCATCCAGAGGTGGGGGCGCACCAGGCTGAGCTAGCTGGAGAATGGTGACGATACACACAATGCACGTTAGGAGGGAAGGAAGAGGGTCACACGCATTGCACGTGATTAGAAGTATGACGAGTGCTGCCCCTCATGTGTAGGGCACGTGAGGAGAGAGAATATAAGAGTAAGTGGGGGTGACCTGGCATTACGTGCACAACAAGTGAGGAGAGAGAAGGGTGTATAATGATGACTAGGAGCTAGGTGGCTCCAATGATTGTGTGTCACGTGGCTTGGTTGACAAAGAGTTGACCAGACTTAAAAATGCATGATTAAATAGATTAAAAATAGAGGATGGAATTGGATGCAAAAGTGCTCAATGAAAAAATGTAGATCTAAATGCAAGTTACAATGTTCTTGAAGGATTCATATACGAATGAAATACATGATGCAAGATAAAAAATTTTGTTGATATTTTATGTACATAAAATATCAATTTTATGTTTTGAAATTTTATTTGATTTTCTGATTATATATAAATATATGCAAAATCAAACATGCTATGAAATAATGCAATGAAATCAAATGATATTTTTTTGGATTTTTATGGGTTTTGTTAATGTCAAAATAAATTAGGTAGGTTAATTATATACATGTAGGTTAGGTGAATAAGGTCAAGTCAGAATTGATCTTTTTTATTACTTTTCTTATTTTTTTTATTTTAATTTTTATATAATTTATTAAAACATTGAATGAAGTAAAGAAATGAAAGAGAAAATAGTTATAATGGATGAAATATGCACATGAAATGATAGGTCAATTGTTGAAAATGTATCATTCGCAAAAGAGTCCCAAAACCCAACTTTTACAAATTAGCTCCGATTTTAATGAAATAGGTCTTGTTTTGAAGATCTTTGGATGTACATTTCTTTAAAGGTGAGAGACCGAAATCAGACTATGTATGAGGAAGATATGCGCGTTTTAGTCTATCTATTCTGAAAGTAGGATTTTGTTTCACGGGCCAATAAAGTTAGCATTTTTTATATAGTAATATGAACACAATGAAGTTAGTTTCACGTCAATTGGAGTTAGAACAAATTGATTAAAAATGCCTGAAGTTAGGTGAAAGTGTGAAGATGATTATGAATACAATTATGCGTGCTAAAATATGATATTAATTCTAAGTGCATGAATGCTAAAAATACAGAATAAATGATGAAATGTGGCTAATTACTTGGGAATGAAGCTCTAATTTCAACTTTTAGTGTGATGAATCATGGATTCATCAGTCGGCTTGGGAGATGATGTTGGTGCTGGCTTCTCCTTAGCCTGCTCGATTCGACCTTGACTGTTATTTTATTTTTGGAGATTCCCTTTTTGTTTTTTTTTTAATTTTCTGGAGATGGTGGTGGTCTAATGCTCCTCCTCCTCCTTCCTTGTCTGGCTCTGTTGTTGGATCGACTGATGCAGAAGATAATGATTCGTTAGAATATGTTTTATTTTTCCTTTTTATTGTGGTAAAAGTTTGTAAGGTCCTACCTCTCTTGAGAATCACATCATTAGATAACATAAAATCAGATATACTTGACTCTTTTGGATCGGATGAGACATCGCGAACTACTTTTGTTTGAAGTTATTGAGTTGGCCTTGATCTGCGTATGTATGGCAGTTTTGGTGGTATTGAGGTCACCGAGCTTTTGACTCATCTCTACTAGTCTCTTCACTAGTTGAGCCAAGCAGTTGAGATAGAGGTTCATGAGCACAACCTCGGATGGTTCAACGTGCTGACCACATTGAAACTAATAGTGTGGTGGAGGGTACAAATGAGAATAATGAGAATTATACTGAGGAGGGGTGATGTTGATAATGCTGAGGAGGGGATATTGGTTTTATTGAGAAGCCATGCAATTTAGGTACAGTTGATATTGGTGGTACACTGGATGTTGGTAATTAGAATTCAATCTCTAAGTATTCTGATGTGGTGGGACTGATGCTAGAGCTGGTTCTGAAAAAACTTCCCACCCAGAGATTGGTGGTACAATTGAATATCAGATAACTGGCTCTGCTAATGTCCACCTGGACGGGTTAGTTGTGTATCATTGGTCCATATGATGTTCGCCTCATGAATTTGGGGTCGAGGTGGGAAATATGGATCCACATAAGTGAAGGATGTGAAAATTACTTAAGCACATCACAAAAGCATGAGGATCGCATCATATGTAATTGGGAGAGACTAGTCGCACTAGTTTCTTGGGGTAGCAGAATTTAAAATTTTAAAACAATGAAACCACTTGATCCAAGAAAACTTCTTGGATCAATTCATTTAAAACACAAATGAGTATTATGTTTACCTTATGAAGCGTGGTTGCTATCGAGTCTCTAAACGAAGAGACCTCCTATCTCAAGTTCGATCCAACAGAGGAGACGCTTGCGAGCGCGTTGATGAAATGTGCACTACTCGCAATCCATGTTGATGATAAAAGCGGTGAATCTCATGATCTAATCACACGAGATCCGACGTCTTCTTCATGAATGAGGTGCATTGATGGAGACGGAGATCAACGAGCAATCGAATTGGCAGCACGACGACATAGCGACGAAGACGTCGATCCTCTCTAGGTCTCATGTGGATAACCACATGTTGAGAGAGAGAGAGAGGACGTGCAGAGAATAATAGAGAGAGAGAGTTGTTGCTTTTTTATTTTCACACAAATAAGACCTAGGGTTGCCTTTCATTTATAATATTTTAGGAGTCCATAAATGCCAATCCATGTTGAACCAAATCCAATGGTGGAGATTGATTTGTGTTTCTTTCAATGACCATGATTTTGTTGCTAAAAACACAACAATAATTAATTTAAATAAATTAATTATATTGGATAACAATCAATCTACCTTGAAGAAATAGGAAGGAGGCTAGCCTCCTTCCAAAAGCGGGTGGACGGACACAAGTCCTAATAGGACTTGGTGGCCGTCCCCTCTCCTTAATAGGAAGGGGAGCCTTCTTTTCCTAATACATAGAATCTCTTATTCCATGAAATTATCCAAATATTTGCAACAACTTTTGCTGTAAATTATTTCAAAAAAATATGTCCAATTTATTTTGTGAACATTGCAATCATGCCCTTGGAAATTTGTGAATCACATTCACAACTCAAAATAAAATGTAAATTACATTTTCAATTATTGTTCAATGTGAATCCAATTCACATCAAAATTTAAATTGTAAATGTTATTTATAAATATCTCTCTTATATATTATAAATCACATTCATAATATATGAATAATTTGGATAATGATATCTATATTATTATTATACATAATAATTAAATCACGTTTAATTATCATGGATCTCTATTCTCTTGAGCCCAAATAATATGAATCACAGTCACATTTTTCTCATCTTTGATAATTAAATCATATTCAACTATCTTTGATAACTCTCCTTATATGTCCAAATAGTATAAATCAAATTCATATTATTCATGATAATTAAATCACATTTAATTATCCATTTCTCAATGCTCGGATACATTTTAAACAATGAAATTATCCTTGAACTCTATCAAGGATAATGTGATCTCTCCGCGGATACTTGAAGATAAGGACAGGGTGATTGTACACTACACATATAATGACTTGGATATTGAGATCAAATATCAAATCCAGATCTTGCGGACCTCTCATAGATGTTAAATTAAATCAAAATCGTAAATCTAATCTTTTCATTGCATCCCAATCACATTCATATCATTGTCCAATATTTAGGCCAAGATCAGATTACTTCTCTATTGAGAGGAGTCACTAAAATCCAAACTCGATTCGTCACTCCCTAGGAAACGTCATGGTTATACAATCGTTTATGATCACATCATCCTCGTGTATTCCTAATACATGTACATCTTGTATACTGGAAGACCTAGAATAACATGAAGTTTTAGATCTATTTCAACTGTCTCCTTCAAGCTTTTATCATTAAGTTTCTCATTTGATCATTGAAAGTTGGTATCGATCATATACTTTCCAAAAGCATATATCATACCAAGGTATTGATTATATACTTTACAAAAGCATATATCAAACCTAAAAATTCAGTCAAGCTTTCAAAGAGAGACGACCGTGCACGGAATTTGATTCCTAATATCTCATGAGTGAGCTCATGTATTACAGTTCAGTAAATGAACATGTATGACCCCTTTGAGAGATCGTACTTTGTATACACATCCTTGTACCGTTGTATAGGCATTGATTAGGCCATCAACCTAACGGTCTACCAAATTTGCATACTCAAACACATAGTAACATATATGTCTATGGTCAGAGGATGCTTGCCTATATTGTGACAACATACGACATAGGTCTTTGGTTATTTCGATTTTTTAAGTCAACTCTTTGACCCAACTAATCTGACACCTCCAAATCTCTATTCCTATGTAGATGACTTACATCAAGAGGTCAGTCAGATATCGACCAAAAGATAAAGGATTGTCATCTCCTACTCAGGCAGGAGATTATCTCTTAATAATCATTTAACAGTTATTGATGAATCCTCAATCTAACTGTTTAGATATTCATCTTAACACCAGCCTTTATGATTCAACAATTAAATCAATAGTTGTATGATCATTAAGATGGCCATGGTACATAATCCTAATTGTCCTAAGGGACCTATTATGCAAATTAGTTATTCTTCATTTCAGATTTGGGAATGATATTTGCAATAACATTTATTGCATAATGGCTCACCGTGGGCTCGCATGTCCAACAGTCTCCCACTAACCTAAAGAGACATAATGGGCTAATCTTTAAACCCACACTCATATGACAATCATATGATATTTAGAAAAATAGTTATATAAGTTGATCAATCACTCTGTTCCTGAGATTGTACACCAAGTCCTTTTACGGTACTTGTATATCTCATAGTAACAGTGCTTGGATCCAATGCGAATGTTGCATCTTATGCAAACAATACTCAATCTTGTTAAAGCAGTTACAGTCTTTGACACTACAACTCAATAGTCATTATAACCAGTATGTAATTTCTATTATCCTTATTAGAATACCCTTATTCACGGGGATCTCTATCTCCTAAGACAAGACCCAGTCTTAAGTCTTATAAGACATCTACAGTTAAGACCTTTTAGATCACTATCTATGAAGTCTTAAGTTCTTGAAGATATTATTATTACTGCAATTAAGTGTTTTATCTCCCATATTAGGATTTGTTTACTTCTCCCATTGCATGGCAGACATTTGAATTTTGTACACATCTAGCATACAATCGGCTTCTCATAACTGATGCATAAGGGCGGTAGTTTTAACATTCACTTCCTCAACTCCTTGAGGTGTTATACCTTCAGATAGTTTAGTACAATATCATATGGGGAAGAAGCTTTTCTTGGAATTTTCCAGAAAATAGAAAAATATCCAAGGTGTACCACTAATGTGACGATCCCAATACCCTCTTTTCTTTGCTTCTGAATAACTTCAAAACTAAGATCTAAGAGGTTTCCTTAAGATCATATCTTGGGGTATGGAATTGCCCAACTATAAAACACATATTATTATCCTTATATCATTTCAAATGATTAGGATATCATCTACATGTAGCATGGAGAACACAATGGCATTCCCACTAAGCTTCACATGATTCATCAAGATTCTATATGAAATCATAACATTTATAATTTCATCAAATATAATGTTCCAACTACAAGAAGCTTATTTGAGTCCATAGATGGAGTTCTTTTATCTAGCACATCTTGCCTTCCTCAACTATGAAGCTCTAGGGCTACTTCATATTAATATCCCCAGAGAGGTATTCAAAGAGGAATGCAATATTGACTTCCATATTGTAGATATCAAAGTCAAGTTGTGTAGCTATAGTTAGCAACAATATGATGAGTTTAAACATGGTCCATAGAAAGCAAGTCTCATCACAAGCGATGTCTTCTTTCTGTGTGTATCTTGAGGATACAAGCATTGCTTTGAAGGTCTCTACTTTCTCATCAGGTTCCCTCTTTCTTTTGAGGATCCATTTACACCTAACTGGCTTTACCCTTATAGGTGGATCCTCGAGGATCCATATACAACACTTGTATATGAAGTCTTCTTTAGACTTTATTGCTAACATCCATCTTTCCTTGTCATGATCCTCAGAAGCTTCATCATATGAAGTAATATCATTGTCAGACTTAACTGACATATGGAATCCATCCTCAAAGTAATTTGAAGAGGTATGAGTGTTTCATCTTTAACTATCCTTTTAGTTTTCAGTTTCAGGAGCCTTATTATCCTCTCAAGATTAAATGAGTTGCTTCAGTTCATTTTCATCATGATTCTCAAGAAAGTCGTCCTCTAAGAATCACATTCTCAGATATGAAATCTTTTAATAATCTCAAGGTCATAAAGTTGGTATCCAATACCATCCTTTATATTCCTAATGAAGCAACACTCTCTAACGCTAGATTCCACCTTACTTGCATCCATAGCAAAGTTATGGTCCAAGCAACCCTAAATCCTCAAGTGTCCAACGATAGGATAGGTTCCAAACCATATCTGATGGGGGTTTTCGAGTTTAGATTTGCATGGAATCTCATTAAGGATATGCATTGGAGCCTCTACTACATATATACCTGGAAACTAAGAGGTAATTATGCTAAGATTTATCACTGATCAAATCATGTCATACACGATCCAATTGTATCTCCCTACAACTCCATTGAGTTTAGGTGCATTAGAAGGATTGAGATAGGAATGATATTCCGTTGTCCATAATGTATACTTTGAATTCATCTAATAGGTACTTGCTACTTAGGTTAGATCAAATTCATTTTCATATTCCTTCAAACTTTGGTTCTAAACCAAAATTGTGAAATCTTTGAACATTTCAAAGGTTTCTAAGGTGAAAGGAAACAAAGAATCATTAATAGATATCACATATCATTATTGTTTATTTTGATATAGATGATCCACATCCTTCAATTTCTATGAGATCTTGAATACCTTGGCATCTAACACCATTCCCAGAGAAGGGTGCATTGGACATTTTTACTTTGAATAAAATATTCACAAGTATGTAAGACTTGAAATTTCATACATTCTGAAGTTTCATTTCTTACTAGTCTATTGATCTCATCAATAGACGTATGTCCAAGACATGATGCCAGGTCATTTTTAAATGATCTTCATCCTCTTATTGATCTTTGAAGGTACAATTTCCAATATTAGAAATGTTAATGAACTATTCATTGGTTTTCTAATTTAGCAGAGCCCTCTAGCTGTTAGATTACAATCTGAAATATATCCATCATAACTATTTATGCTAGGTCTATTCCAGAATGCATGTTTATTCCCAACATTTAGAAATAAACAATGAATGTATTCTAATATCTAGGTAATAGAGACATTCTCTAAGACTAAGGGCTCTCTCATTGAAAACATGAAGTCTATCTATACAATAGAGATTGTTGCAATAATTGCATCAATATCCATGTGGATGACTATTAAACCTTAATATCAAATTTTCTAGTCTTTTAAAACATATGCAACTAATTGCAAATATCATTAGAAGAATGAGATGCATTTATTAGACTTTAATCTTATCTAATAAGTAAGTCAATTTCAATAATGTTATATAGATGTATATTATTCCGATGCACTATCGGAGTCCTTCTCTAGGGATCCTAGATAGAGTTGATAGTCATACTATCAACACATCAGCTTGTTGCAGTATTGGCATTCATCCAACTCTTTGGATGCCATATGGAAGTCACAGAAGTACAGTCAACTCTCTGACTTTCCTTCTTACTTAAACCAATGCTTCCTATGTGTTTCCTTCATCTATAAACAACCATTGGTTAAGGCAAAAGGATTTCTTAGGTTGAACTCAAAAGAATTCAATGTAAGATTATTTCAATATTTATATATGCTTCTTCTAACTCATACAATATGAATATTATAAAGCTTCATTTATGACTAAAGTATAGATAGGAGAATGATGACATTCATCATATATGCATCCATCTTAAATAAAAAACTTTGGTTTAGACAGGTACTCAAACATTGTGAGTACATCATCTTTTATCGAGTCACCATTCTGCATAATGCAGTGAACCATGTCATTCATGATTAAATGTTGAGAGCACATATGTATGTCAAAAATGACTTCTTTGATTTTATAGGGATTATTTGACAATTATGATCATCAACGACATGATACTTCCAAAGCACACTTTATGGGAGATCAAGACTATAGAGACACACAAAACCTAGGTTGTTTTCTTATTGTCTATTTAATTACCATTCCTCATTATTATGAGGAAACTTGCACATTGCAACCACATACATTGTGTGTCCAACTGCAAGTACAAACATCATAATCACGGATCTAATCCATGATATTCTATTAGTTATTTTTGAGTATAGTTTTGAGTGCGTTTAATGTGGATTATCTGAAATAAGATATTTTCATAAATATATATTACCTTGATTTAGGAATTTTTATATCAAAGTTGTCTTGCCTTGTCTACACTAAAAGTTCATTCCCTTATTCATCTTCAGTGTAAGAGATATACTTACCATTATATATTACGCAATATCTGGGATCTCCTTTCTTATCTTTATTACATCCAAATAATATGAGAAACAATAACTCAGATAAAAAAAGCGGGAACTCATTCCTCCTTGCAAGACCAACTTGCATTTCCCAATTTGATCTTTAACACCTGGGCCCACCACCCCTAAGGTGATGTTGAATCATTATTAATTGAACCAACCGTTAACATGAACGGCACTCTCTATACACAATCCAATATCACCCCAACAATATGAGGAACCAATGTTGGGGTCACTACTATACAATCTTACTCTTTCAAGAAGAAAAGAGTCCGATCCAGATGCCTTTGTATGCAAGAGTTGTCACCTTGGACTGGTGTATGCTCCATACAGTTCCTGACAATGGAACCCTTCACCTTTACGGGAGACTATGGATGCCACTTATGTGGTCCTCCGTATCATGTTCACATTGTAATTAATTATTATGAATTTTGTTCATAAAATTAATTATTCTAAGGGAAATACTACTCTATTCATAATAGAGAGTTTAATTTTAATTGGATGTAATTAATTTAATCATACTAAAACAAGTATCAATCAAATCAATCAACCAACAAATAAATTTTTATTGTTACTTGAAGGATGGTATACTCTCAAAATACCTATTATTCGAATTTTAATAATTAGAAAAATACATCATAATAGCTTCAAGAATTATTCTTTCGTTATCCGATGTCATGTCTAGTACCAACGAGAGTGGGACAGACCGCTTACGGAGTAACTTGCTACCCGAACGCTCTCGGACTAGATACCATATCCGCCTCAAGTTAGGATAATACAATTTGATCATTTCGTATTTGAGATGATAATCAATGTTTCAACCAAAGTTATACCATACAATATTTAACAAAAATATTTTTGTTAATATTATAAGGAGATTGGCTAAATAAATCCTCAATCCTATTCAACCAACTATGTTTGTTGGGATTGATGTAACCAATTGTAATGTAGATCATATCTAATCAATTTTGGTTAAGATAATGTCATTTAAAAAAATAATCATCATAAATATTTCACAAATATTCATAAATAATTATTTCAGAAAATTAATCATTAATTTCATTAATTGATTAAATTATAATCACAAGGTTCTTGACTAGGAAAGTAATTTTAGCAGCGACCCTCACTCACCAAAATTATCATATCTCAATCAATTTAAATCTGAATCACGCAAAATAAGTTTATATAGTTTGTTGGTTTTTTTACAATAGAACTCAAGTTATTTGCATGCATTTCAAGGCAAATCAAAATCATGGTTAAATCATTAAAACACATTATAGTTCGTCTTCCCGAAACAGTGGATACATGTTCACTAAAAGGATCATAACTTGAGAAAATATATTCCAAATTACATAAACTCAAGTCTCGTGGTTTCCTTATTTAATGGGGAACATAATTCAAATGATATTTTTGAGTTTAAACAAAAAAAATGAAAAATAACACAAATCATGGTCGCGTGAACAAAATGTTATAGAATTTCACAAACCCTAATGTGTTATTGTCATTTTAGGTTTATGGATCATATCCGAAACCTCTGACCTATGGATCTGATATCACATTAAGGATATGAAAAATCCTTAAGCGTATTGCATAAGCACGAGGATCTCACCATATGCCATCGGGAGTGACCACTTATACTAGTTGCTCGGAGTAGCAGAATTTTAAAAAAATTAAAACAGTGAAATCATATGATCCAAGAACACTTCTCAGATCGTTTCATCTAAACCACAAACAAGTATTAGGTTTACCTTTTGAAGCGTAGTTGCAATTGAGTCTCTTAACGAAGAAACCTCTTGTCTCAAGCCCGATCCAATGGAGGCGACACTTGCGAGGGTGTTGATGGAACGTGTGCTCCTCGCAATCCATATGATGATCCAAGTGGCAAATATCTTTATCTCATCACACGAGATATGAATTGTTATACATGAAATATGCACACTGAAGTAGACGGAGATCCACGAGCAGTGGAAGCAGCAACATGACGAAATAACAGTGACGACGGTGATCCTTTCTAGGTCATCATGTGGATGGCCACATGTTGAGAGAGAGAGGATGTGTAGAGAATAATAGAGAGAGAGAGAGTTGTTGAATTTTTATTTTCATACAAAAGAAGAGCCAGGGTTACCTCTCTTTTTATAATATTCTAGGAGTCCATGGATCCCAATCCATGGAGAACACAAATCTGATGGTGGAGATTGATTTGTGTTACTTCCAATGGCCATAATTTTGTTGCTAAAAATACAACAAAAATTAATTTAAATAAATTAATTATATTAAATAATAATAAATATAATGTAATTTACATTGAATCAATCTACCTTGGAGAAATAGGAAGGAGGATAGCCTCCTTCCAAAAGGGGGGTGGACAGCCACAAGTCCTAATAGGACTTGGTATCCATCCCCTCTCCTTTACATAAAGGGGAGCCTCCTTTTCCATATACATGGAATCTCCTATTACATGAATTTCTCCAAATATTTGCAACAACTTTTGTTGCAATTATTCCACAAAAATAAATCTAATTTATTTTGTGAACATTGCAATCATGCATTTGAAATTTGTGAATCACATTCACAACCAAAAAAATGTCAATTACATTTTAAATTAATCGTCTAATATGAATCCAATTCACATCAATATTTAAATTGTAAATGTTATTTACAAATAGCTCTCTCTTATATATTATAAATCACATTCATAATATATATATATGTTAATAATTTGGATAATGCTATCCACATTATTCGTATCTATAATAACTAAATGACATTTAATTGTCTTGCATCTCTATTCTCATGTGCCCAAATAATATGAATCACATTCACATTATTCACATCTTTGATAATTAAATCACATTCAATTTTCTGAGATAACTCTCCTTATATGTCCCAATAATAAAAATTAAAATTCATATTATTCATGATAACTAAATCACATTCAATTATCCATTTCTCAATGCTCAATATATTTTCAATAATGAAGTTATCATTGAACTCTTTCAGGGATAATGTGCTTTCTTCGTAGATACTTGGAGATAATGATAGGGAGATTGTACGTTCCACGTATTGTGACTTAGATATTGAGATCAAATATCAAATACAGATATTGCGGACCTCCCATAGATGTTTGATTAAATCAAAATTGTAAATCTAATCTTTTCATTGCATCTGAATCACATTCATATCACTGTCCAACATTTGGACCAAGATCAGATTACTTCTCTATTGAGAGGAGTCACTAAAATCCAGACCCATTTCGCTCCCTAGGAATGGAAGCATCATGGTTATACAATAAGTTATGATCACATCACTCTTAGGTATTCCTAATACATGTACATCTTGCATACTGGAAGATCTATAATAAACCCAAAGTTTTAGATATGTTTAAACTGTCTCCTTTAGGTTTTATCGTTAAGTATCTCATTTGATCATTGGGAGTTGGTATCGATCATATACTTTCCCAAAGCATATATCATACCCAGTTATTGATCATAATATAATTTCCAAAAGCATATAGCAAACCTACAAATTTAGTTAAGCTTCCAAAGTGAGATGACCGTGCACGAAATTTGATTCCCAATATCTCATGAGTGAGCTCATGTCTTCCGGTTCAGTAAATGAACATTTATGATCCCTTTGAGAGATTGTATTACTCATATGCCCTTGTGTGCACACCAAAAAAGCTGGTGTATAGGACCTTGATTAGACCATCAACCTATCTGCCAAATGTACATACTCAGACATATAGTAACATATCTATCTTCGGTCAGAGGATGCATGCCTATATCGTGACAGCATATGACATAGATCTTTGGTTATCTCGATCTCGTTAAATCAACTCTTTTACCTAACTAATCTGACACCTCCAAATCTCTATTCCTATGTTGAGGGACTTGCATCAAGACGTCGGTCAGATATCAACTAAAAGAGAAAGGATTACCGTCTCCTATTTAAGATGGAGATCATCTCTTAATAATCATTTGATGGTGCTTGATGAGTCCTCAATATAACTCTTTAGATATTCATCCAAGCACCAGCCTCTACGATTCAACAATTGAAACACACAATTGTATGACCATTAATATGGCCATGGTATCTAACCCTAATTGTACTAAGGGATATATTATGCAAATTAGTTGTTCTTCATTTCAGATTATATAATGATATTTGCAACAACATTTATTGCATAATGGCTCATCGTGGGATTGCATGCTCAATTAATATATGGATGGTGCTCAGGTTGGTAGACAACCATCTGTTGTTTGTGATTGTTTTGATGGTGATTAGTTAGGAGCATGCACATAGTACACATGCTGGATATGTTGAAGCTATCCTAGACTCGACTGAGGTGGCTATGGCGATGACAAATCCTTCGGCTTAGAGGGAATCATGGCTGATGGGATCGCAGACTAACATGAGTTGATTGTACTAACCAAAAGTTTAATATACTTGGTAATCTGGTCCAATTTATCTCGATACATGTTTCTTTTTTTTCATAGATAAATTTTTAGTTGATGAACTAGAATTTCCTTACGGGTCTAAAAGAATGATCCTTACTAGAGAGTAGCGAAGACAATAGTATCGTTGAGGCGACCCATAAGAAAACTCTCGTTCAATCAACAATTAACCCAAAAATGAATAAAACAATGGGAAGGCAAACATGTGGATTAATATTTAATATAAATCTACAATAAATGTGTATAGTATGTAAGCATGTGTAGAGGTCGAACTCAAGGAGCATTAGTAGATTGTGCAAATAAATGCAAACTTGTTCTTTTCTCTGTCCATTTATTATTTTTATGTGGGTTTTAGTTTTATTTTTTGGGTATTTTACTTATTATAAAATTTTTTATTATTTTAATTTTTATTTTCCTTTTTATATTTTTATATTTTTAATTTTATTTTTAAATATTTAATATAAGAATATATAAGGGTATATGCATTGTAGGCTAATACGATTATAAATAAAAATAAACAAAATGCATGAATAAATTATTTTTGGGTTTTAGATAACTTTCTAATGTTTGTGATTTTTTGTATTTTTATGCATATTTTTATGTATTTTTAAGATAAAAATATCCCAATCAAGAATTAAATAAATAGTATGATAGATTTGAAGATTAAAAATAGAAAATAAAATCCAAATTCTCTAAAATAATTTTAGTAGATACATATAATATATAGAAAATTGAGAAATAAAAGTAAATATTTTTTATTTTTTGGAAATTTATATCTTTTTTTACTAGATATTGGAGTTTTTTATTTTTATATTTTATTTTTCTTTTTTTAGGGTTTTTTGTACAATATAATAATTAGCAAAATATATTTTTTGGGGGATTTTTCAAAATGTTTTATTATTTTTTGGTATTTTATAAGCAAAACAATGACAAAAATGTGCTCATTTGATTTTTAAAAATAATTAAAATAGCTAAAGGTCCAAAATAAAAATATGACATTAAAGTATATGTTAAAAGACATCTAAACCATATTTTGCATAACTTGGAGCATGGATGATAATTTTAATAAATGAAATTTGAGCAAAAAATACATGTACTAGTGATGGCATATTTGCAATTATAATTAAGTTAGGGGCTCATGTGAAATTTTTCCCAAAATATGCAGAAGATATTTAAAATTAAATTAACTATTTTACAAATCAGGAAATTGTTAAGGTATACATGCAATTGACCAACTCACGTGGGGCGACACGTGAGTTGAGCTTGACTGGACCCATGTGCAATATGCAATAAGTTCAAGGGCCTCTATGTAAAATATACACATTTATTTAAACTACAAAATATAAATAAATGACTAAATAAATATTATAGATGGTGGGGGCTTAGTTTGTAATTTACCACTGATGTGTGCGAGGGAGATCGTCCTTGGATCATACAATGTTTGCTTTCTTTGAAGAACATGGAAGAATGGTGGACTTCCTTGCATTCGATCTTCGATTTCTCTCTCCTCAGACGATCTTGTTTGATGTTTCATGGATCTACATGAGTAGGGAGCTCTTCCACAACTAGTGATGCTCCCAGAAAAGTCTGAGACCCAGTGTTAGGGTCCTGAATTTGATCAAAACACGGGGCACCTGGAGTCTTCTTCCCGGTTGAAATCGACCCACGAAGGGTCCTTTGACGTTAGGACTTGCATGAATAAAAGCTGGGGCTTGAGGTGACTCGATTCAACCATTTTGAAGCTGGAGCGCATAAATATGGAGGGTAGTAGAGAGAGTTCGATGAAATGCGACAGAGGACCCTCGATTCGTTGAAAACAAGTGACTAGGGGGTCTTGATGGGCGCATCAGATGGAGAACTCGATTAGAAAGATGATGGGATGAATGTGGAGATAGAAGACTATCGAAAACACGATGAAATGGTCGGTGCCCTAGTGGCTTTGGTGAACAAATGATTTGAAAACTAAGCTACCATAGTGAATTAAATACGAAGCTAAATATGGAATTAAAAATGCAGAATGAAAAACTACCTAGAAATGTAAAAATGTGCAGCTCTTATTCCTGCCATGGTGGGCATGGAGCATGGTCGCTAGAGCTCATCGTGGATCATCGTCTCTTCCTCCCTCCACCGTCTCCTAGCTCAAGGATGGACTTCCTCTGTCACAAGGCCTTCAACACACTCAAGGACACGGAACAAATATCCAAGGGGGGTCAAAATTGGATGGAAGAACATGAAGGTTTATTTATAGACAAGAGTTCCAACGATCTTTGAGAGAGAAATTTGAAAGGCTCGAGAAATATCTGGTGGATCTGATGATCACATGAGGTAGAAGGATGTGAGACATAGAATCTTTGTGAAGAGCTCGAGGTGGAAGGATCAACAGGCCAGCTTGGAAAATCGAAGGAGATGAGGGACTCAAGAATCTGACAATAATCAAAGATGAAAAATGGGGTATTAAACGAGGGTCAATACCCTAAAACGTGATTGGACAACACAAGACCAAATCACGATAAAAAAGGGAATTTATTAATAAATAAATTAATTAAAAATATTAAATGATTTTATTAAAATTTGTGTAAAAAATAAATTTTTTTATTTTATGTAGTATTTTATTATGCTTTTTATTTATTTTTGTAATCTGAACTATTACAAGTAAAATTTTAAGGGTATATTTATAGGTATTTCATTTATGTTTTTGTATTTTATTTTTTTTTGTATTTTTGATTTTATTATTTTATTTTCTTAATTTATATATTTACAATTTATTTTTATATACATAAATATATTTTTATTGTATTATTTTGATCTATTATGTATACTTAGATAAATAGGGGTATTAAATATATAGGTATAATTATAGGTATTTCATCTATGTATTTATGTAGACTATTTTATTTGTGTGTTTTGTTTGTGATTTTATTTTATTCTAATCATGCAGATATACTATAAATAATATTTGCAAAATTATAAAAATATAAAATTCTAAAAATATCAAATAATAAATAAAATGAATAATTAAAATGAATAATCTATTCAGATATATTGTACAATAGGGATCCAAAACCTAACTTCCACACCTTAACTCCAAATTAAATAATACCACCTTCATTAAATAACTTATTAAAAGTTATATGTATTAAAGTGATTTTGATACATTTTGAATTTTATTGAGGAGATATGGGCTTGGGAAGTTTGGGTTTTGACTTCTTATTTTGAGTATAAAATGTACAGTGCATATCATTTTTGTATAAACTCAATCTTGTATTTTTATTTACACTTTTATCTATAACTTTCATGTACATAATTCCTTTATTTGAGGTACAAATAATAGAAAATATATCCCAAAAATACAATAATGATGATAAAAGAATAGTGTTTTTATTGTCTTTTTGGCTCTTATCGCCCCCTACATTATTCGTTCTTTACTAAATCAATTCTTGACTTAGTATCGAGGTTTACTATCATAAAATAGCTTAGGTATTTTCTTATTTTTATTTTCTTTACTTTATTCTATAAATGTGGTATTAAAATTTATATTTAATATGCAATAAATGGAACAAATAATGAATGTTAATTTGTACAAAATAATGCTATATACATGCATTAGCTAGGATTTTTAAGGTCAAAATAATAGAAGAAAGGTGATGAAATGGAAATTCATCACCCCCTATACTTGCCTTTGCTAGTACCTAGCAAACACTTATGCAATAAGTGCAGAAAAATGAAAATAAGGAAAAGAAAAAGAAAGAAAGTGGATCGATTTATTTTCAAACATGTCTTCACAAAATCAAAGTTTGGAGCTTTAAGTAGGACCTTTGTATTTTAGGTGCATTCAGAACCTTATTGGGAAACTGATTTGAAAGCAACAACCCTTGAGAGTCACAAAACCCTGCTCATGTCTCCTCAATAGCTAGGTCATAATACTTCAACTCATACGCAAACCCTTATGACTATGAATCTATCTTGGACAGTGTGTGTGATATGTATCTCTCCTTGGCTGAAGCGGTAAAAGTTAGTCTTCTCCGACATGGTAACCCTAATTCCCTAATTCAACAACTCTTTCCTCGAGAAGGGAGGTATTCTCTTTTAAGTTCAAGAACAACCAGCTCAAGAAGAGGAGGTGCAGAGAATAATGGTCGGTAGCCAGTGTAACTACATATCCTAGGATGCTTAATAAACGTATCCAAGTCATCCTACTATAAGCTCACAAATGTATGACTTTGAAGCACAAGCTTGCTTATTGACTATACAAATATGTACACTCCGACAAGTATTTTATTTTAAATTAGGCATGTCTATTTTTTGGAGTTTTTATTTTTTTTAAATATGATATACATCAATATTTACATAAGGACTTTTTCTTCTTGAGACAGTATACTATCCCTATTTTGAAGCATTATTGCAACCCCACAACTTCTATCTTTAGACTTCGTCGGCATTGGATACAATGGCCACAACAATGTGATTTCTGATGTTACCATTAGCATGTGTCTCATGCCGACAAATCCAGCCCTTTACCACTTAACCTGAGGTGAGTAAAGTGAAAAGTGTAGGTGTACAAGATAGGTCATTATCAACAAGAATCGTGGGTGCTCCGAAATATTCTACTAAGGAAGTCAAGACGACACTGAACCAACTCTCATGATGTCAAAGAATTGTAAACTAGACATGAAGTAACTCAATTCCAGTTCCTATAAGGTTCTTGTGATTAAGTATATTTAAGGTCCAACCAAGCTCCATTCAATTATCAAACTCAATCTGAAAAATGCAAATGCTATGCTCAATGCAAAAAATATTTTTGTGATGCATTTTTCAAAATTTAAAATTTTATGGGTTTTTTAAAGATTTTGCAAAATTTTATGCAGTTTTTCAAAAAGTTTTTGCAATTTGTTTTTGGAATTTTTCAAAATAAAAGATATTTGGAACAAAAAGGAAGTACGTGCAGATATTTGAAGGATATTGAATTA
This sequence comes from Ottelia alismoides, assembly GCA_037367405.1. NCBI lineage: Eukaryota > Viridiplantae > Streptophyta > Magnoliopsida > Alismatales > Hydrocharitaceae > Ottelia > Ottelia alismoides. Next base: position 614,004 of record JAZKJV010006370.1, on the reverse strand, counting down.
TCCTCAAGCGCATCACGGAAGCGTGATCGTCGTATCGGATACGACGAAGAACGACTAGTCGCACTAGTTGTTCGGCGCAGCGGAATTTAAAAATTTTATTCGATGAAACCACATGATCCGAGAACCATTCTCAGATCGTTTCATCTATAACCACAACAAGTATAATGCAATACCTCTTGAAGCGTGGTTGATCTAGTCTCTAAGAGAAGAGACCTCCTGTCTCAAGTCCGATCGTCGGCGAGACTGCTTGCAAGCGCGGGGATGAACCGCGTTGTCCTTGCAATCCAAGAAGATGATCCAAGCACAGTTGCTCCTGATCTCGTCACACGAGATCTAACGTCTCCTTCGTGGGCGTAGCACACCAAGAAGACGGAGAAACCGAAGAACGTCGAAGCGGCAGCGCGGTGGCGATGGCGACGACGATTCCCTTCTCTACGGTATGGTGGACAGCCACCAACAAGAGAGGGAGAGAGGGCTGGCGTGTATGAAGAAATGAGGGAGAGAGAGAGAGCTCCAATATTGCAAGTCATTAGAGAGCATAGTATGCCTCTCTATTTATAGGGTTTTGGGATCCATGGATCTCAATCCATGGGACACATAAAATCAACGGGTGAGATTGATTTATGTCAATCCAATGGCCAAGATTGTTGCTGTCAAAAGCAACAAATTTAGGTTATAATATATTTGACAAAATCAAATATAATTTATTCCTAAATCAACCCAACAAATAAGGAGAGAAGATACATGGAGATTTCATCTCCATGTACCTTCCATGTGGACGGCCACACATTCCTTATAGGAATGTTGTGCCGCCCCTTGAGATTGCATGGAGATTGCAATCTCATGGAAATCCATGAGATTGCATATCTCCTTGGAATCTCTCTTATTTATTTGCAACAAATTTATTGGGTTTTATTCTTCAAAAATAATTCACAATTATCTTTGAGAATATTGCATTCTTGCCATGGAAAAAATTGTGAATCATATTCACAACCCAAAACAACATATAATTCATATTGTTAATTAATTACACAATGTGTATCCAATACACATAATAATTAATCAATACATATAAATTATAATTAGCTCTCTCTAATACATTATAAATCACATTTATAATATATTATGAATAATTGGATATTTCTATCCACATTATTCTTATCCACATTAATTAAATCACATTTAATTAAATTGGATAATTTCTTCACACATCAAGATGATTAAATCACATTTAATCATTATTTCTTCATTGCTTAGATCTTATGGAATTATTCTTGAACCCTTCAAGAATAATGCAATCTCTCCGCAGATACTTGGAGATAAGGACATGGCGATTGTATTGTTCCACGTATAGTGACATGGATATTGAGATCATATCTCAAATCTAGATCGCAGGCCTCCCATAGATGCTTGATTAAATCAAGACCGTAAATCTAATCTTCTCATTGTATCTGAATCACATTCAGATCAATGTCCAACACTTGGACTAAGATCAGATTACTTCTCTACCGAGAGGAGTCACTAAAATCCAGACCCATTTCATCACTCCCTAGGAATGGAAGCGTCATGGTTATACAATCGTTTATGATCAAATCACCCTCAGGTATTCCCAATACCTGTACATCCTGCATACTGGAAGACTCAGACTAAACCCGAAGTATCGGATCAACTTTATACTGTCTACTTCATGGTTTTATCAGTAAGTTTATCATTCGATCATTGGGAGTTGGTATCGATCATACACTTTCCAAAAGCGTATATCATACCCAGGTCTTGATCATATACTAAAAGTATATATCAAACCTACAAATTCAGTCAAGCTTCCAAAGCGAGACGACCATGCGCATGGAATTTGATTCATCCCAATATCTCATGAGTGAGCTCATATCTTCCGGTTCAGTAACTGAACCTGTATGATCCCTTTGAGAGATCGTATTACTCATATGCCCTTATATGCACACCAGCACGTCGGTGTATAGACCTTGATTAGGTCATCAACCTATTGGTCTGCCAAATGTACATACTTAGACATATAGCAACACATCTGTCTCCGGTCAGAGGATGCGTGCCTATATCATGACAGCATACGATATAGGACTTTGGTTATCTCGATCTCGTTAAGTCAACTCTTTGACCTAACTAATCTGACACCTCCGAATCCCTATTCCTATGCAGAGGACCTGCATCAAGAGGTCGGTCAGATATCAGCCTAAAAAGATAAGGATTGCCATCTCCTACTCAGGCTGGAGATCATCTCTTAACAATCATTTGACGGTGCTTGATGAGTCCTCAATCTAACTCTTTAGATATTCATCCAAGCACCATCCTCTATGATTCAATAGTTGAATCAACAGCTGTATGATTATTAAGATGGCCATAGTACATAACCCTAATTGTACTAAGGGACCTATTATACAAATTATTCATTCTTCATTTCAAATCAGGGAATGATATGTGCAATAACATTTATTGCATAATGGCTCGCCGTGGGCTCGCATTTCCAACAATCTCCCACTAGCCCAAAGAGCCATTGATGGGCTAATCATTTAATCCCGCACTCATGTGACAATCATAGGCTATTTAGAAAATAGCTAGGTAAGCTGATCAGCCACTCTGTTCCCGCGAGACTACGCCAAGTCCTTTTACGGCACTTGCATATCCCCAGTAACAGTGCTCGCATCTAATGCGAATGTTGCATCTTATGCAACCAATACTCAATCTAGTTATTTACAGTGTCCTTGACACTACAGCTTAACAATTATTATAACCAGCATTTTCATAATCCTTATCAGAATGCCTTTATTCTTGGAGATCACTATCTCTTAAGGTATCCACAGTTAAGACCTTTTAGATCTCTATCTATAAAGTCTTAAGCTTTTGAAGATAAGACTTTGAGATCATTATCTCAAAAAACTTGTCATCTATGAAGATTTTTTTATTACTGCAACCAAGTGTTTTATTTCCATAGTAGGATTAGTAACAGTTTACTACTCCCACTGCATGGCAGCCATCTGGCTTTTGTATACATTTAGCACACACCTGGCTTCACAGAACTGATGCCTAAGGGCAAGTAGTTCTAGCATTCACTTCCTCAACTCTTTGAGGTGCTATCCCTTTAGATAGGTCAGTACCATATCTTAAGGGTTAGAAGCCCTTTTTTTTGAAATTTCTATGAATAGAATATGTCCAAGGTGTACTACAAATGTGACAGTCCCATTATCCTCTTCTCTTTGCTTCTGAACAACTTCAGAACTAAGATCTGAGAGGCATCTTTGAAATAATATTTCAAGATATGGAATAGCCAGTCCATGAAACACTTATTATTATCCTTATATCATTTTTAAATGATTAGGATATCATCTACATTTAGCACGATGAACACAAAAGCACTCCCACTAAGCTTCATATGGTTCATCAAGATTCTATCTGAAATCATAACATTTAAAATTTCAAAAAATCTTATGATCCAACTTTAAGAAGCTTATTTGAGTCCATAGATGGATTCCTTAGCTTGCACACCTTGCTTTCCTCAACCATGAAGCCCTGGGGCTACTTCATATGAATATCCTCAAAGAGGCATTCGTAGAGGAATGCAATATTGACTTACATCTTGAAGATGCAATAGTCAAGTTATGTAGCTAAGGTTAGCAATATTCTGATGGTTTTAAGCATGGTCACTGGAGAGCAATTCTCATTGCAAGCAATGTCTTCTCTTCCAGTGTGCAGCTTATGGCTACGAACCGTGCTTTGAAGATCTCTACCTTCTCATCAGGTTCCCTGTCTCTTGAAGATCCATTTACACCTTTACAGGTCTTACCCATATAGGTGGATCCTCAAGAGTCCATATACAACACTTGTATATGAAGTCTACATTAGACTTTTATTGCTATCCATCTAACCATGCTATGATCTTCAGAAGCTTCATCACATGAAGTTCGATCATTGTCAGATTTCTCTAACACATGGAATCCATCCTCAAACTCATTTGAAGAGGTATTAATGTTTCATCTTTAATTGTCCTTTTAGTTTCCAATTTCAGGAGTCTCATTATAAATGAGTTCCTACACTTCATTTTCATCTTGATTCTCAAGAGTCTCAACCTCTAAGAATCACATTCTCGGAGATGAGATATTTTAAGAATCTCAAGGTCATAAATTAGGTATCCAATACCATCCTTTATTTTCCTAATGAAGCAACACTCTCAAGTGCTAGATTCCAACATACATGGAACCTTATTAAGGATATACATTGTAGTCTCTACTATACATATATACCTGGAAACTAAGGGATAATTATGCTAAAATTCAACATTGATAAGATCATGTCACACATGATCCAATTGTATCTACCTATAACTCTTTTGAGTTAAGGTGTGTTAGGAGGATTGAGATAGAAATGATATTCATATCTCCATAAGGTATTCTTCGAATTTATCTAGTAGGTACTTGCTACCTAGATTAGATCAAATTCATTCTATCTTCCTTCAAACTTTGGTTCTAAACCAAAATTAATGAAATCTTTGAACATTTCAAAGGTTTCTTAGGTGAAGAGAAGAAATCTCATATCATACAATCATCAATAGATATCACATATCCACAATGTTTAGTATGATATAGATGATCCCCATACATCAATATGTATGAGATCCTGAATACCTTGGCATCTTACACCATTCCCGAAGAAGGATGTATTGGACAATATTCATAAGTATGTAAGTTTTGAAATTTTAGACATTCTAAAGTTTCATCTCTTACTATTCTATTGATCAAATCAATAGACAAATGTCCAAGGCTTGATGCTAGATCATTGTCAAATGATCTTCATCCTCCTATTGATCTTAAGGTTTAATTTCAGTATTCAGAAATGTTAATGAACCATTCATTAATTTTTCTAATTTATGTGGAGTCCACTAGATTTTAGATTACTATCTGAAATATCTTCATCATAACTCTTTATGATAGTTCTATCTCAGAATTCATGTTTATTTCCAACATTTAGAAACAAACAATGAGTGTATTCTTATATCTAGGTCATAGAGACATTCTCTACGACTAAGGGCTCTCCCACTGAAATTAACAAGTCTATTAATCCAACAGAGATTGTTGCAACAATTGCATCAATATTTATGCGGACAACTATAAACCTTTAAGATCAAATTTTCTGGTCTTCTAAAACATATGCAACCTATTGCAAATGCCATCAGAAGATTGAGATACAATTATTTGACTTTATCTTATTCAATAAGTAAGTCAATATCAATGATTTATTTAGATTATTCTGATGCTCCATCCGAATCCTTTTCTAAGGATTCTAGACAGACTTGATAGTCATACTATCAACACATCAATTTATTGCAGTATTGGCATTCATCCAACTCTTTGGATGTCATATGGAAGTGACAGAGGTACAGTCAACTCTTTGACTATACTTCTTACTTGGGTCCAACCCATGCTTCCATTGCGCTCCCTTTATCTATAAGCAACCATTGCTTAAGACTAAGGATCTCTTACAATAAATTCAAAAGAATTCAAAATAAGAGTATTTCAACATTTATTTATGCTTCATTAGATTCACACAATATGAATACTATGAAGCTTCATGAATGACTAGAGTATAGACAGTAGAATAATGACACTCATCATCTACATCCATCTAAACTCATAAAACATAGGTTCAGGTAGGTACTCAAACAATTTGAATACATCATCTCTTTATAGAGCTACTATTCTACATAATGCAGAGAACCATGTCACTCATGATTAAATGTCAAGAGCACATATGTATGCCAGAAAATCTTCATTGATTTTATAAGGATTATATGACAATTATGATCATCATCAACATGTCACTTCCAAAGTACATTTGATGATACCAAGACTATAGAGACATACAAACCCTAGGGTTGTAGTCCTATTATCTATTTAATTGTCATTTCTCAATATTATGAGGAAATTTGCACATTGCAACCACATACATTATGTGTTCAATTGCAAGTACAATATCTGGATCATGAGTCCAATCCAAGATATTTCACTGGTTACTATTGAGTATATCAGTGAGTGGGTTTTAATGAAGGATTATCTGAAATAAGAAATTTGCATAAATGTATGTATTTATATATACATATTTTACTTTGATTTAGTAATTTTTATATCAAAGTTGTCTTGCCTTGTCAACACTGAAAGTTCATTCCCTTAATCACTTTCAATGTAAGAGATATACTTACCATTATATCTCAAGCAAGATTTGTGATCTCCTTCCTTATCTTTGTTGCATCCCAATAATATGAGAACCTACAACTCGGATAAAAAAGAAGCGGGAACACATTCCGCCCTGCAAGTCCAACTTGCATCTCCCAATTCGGTCTTTAACACCCGGGCCCACCACCCCTAAGGCGATGTTGACCCGTCATTAATTGAACCAACCGTCAACAGGAACACAACTCGCTATGGGCAATCCAATATCGCCCCAATAATATGAGGACCCGATATTGGGGTCACTACGCATACGTCCTTACTCTTTCGAGAAGCGAAGAGCCCGATCCAGATGCGCTTGCATACAGGAGCTGTCACTTCGGACAGGCGTCTCCTACATACAATCCCTGGCGACGGAACCCTCCGCCTTGACGGGAGACCATGGATGTCACTTATGTGATCCTCCATATCATATTCAAATTTTAATTAATTATCGTGAATCACATTCACATAATTAATTCTTCCAAGGAATTATTAGCTCTAATCATATTAGAGTATTTCAATTGGACATAATCAATTTAATCATATTAAATTAATTATCAATCCAATTCAATCAATCAAACTTGATTATTTTACTTGAATACATATATGGTAATATCTCAAAATACGTATTAATTCGAATTTTAATAATTAGAAAAATACATCTTAATCCCTCGGACGATATCCCGTCCCTACCCGCTGTCATGGCCAGTACCGACGAGAGTGGGACGGACCACATACGTTGCAACCCGCAACCCCAATGCTCTCCGACTAGGCACCATATCCACCTCGGGAAAGGATAATGCCAAATTGATTAATTTGTACTTGAGATGATCATCGGTTCTTCAACCGAAATTGTACCATATAGTAATAATCAAAACATTTTTGATTATAAGGAAACTTGCTAGACAAATTCCCAAATCCTATTCAAGCATCAAGTTTGAAAGATTGTGGTTTCCAATTATGTTTTGGATCACATCTTAATCAATTATTGGTTAAGGCAACGTCATTTAAGGGAATAACTATCATCAAATATTTCATAAATATTTATGCACAATTATTCTAGGAAATTAAACAATTTAATTTCACTAAATGATTAAATGACAATCACCAATCAAACATTAAGTTTGATGAATGTGTTTCCAATTAAGATTTAGATCAAATCTTAATCAATTATTTGGTTGATGCCAAGTCAATTATGTAAATAATCATCTTCAAATATTTCAAAAATATTTTTCATGATTATTTCACGAAATTAACAATTAATTTCACTAATTGACAATCACTTGGTTCTAGATTAGGATTGTAATTTCAGCAGTGACCCCTTCTTACTAAAATTAGCATATCTCAATCATATTAAATCCAAATTAGACAAAATCAATTTTCATAGATTGCTAATTTGATTTAGGACAGAATACAAGTGATGTTACACGCATTTAGAGGCAAGTCTAAACAGTAATTAACATTTTAATCACGTTCAGATCTACAGTTCCCGCAACAGTGCATACATGTTCATTAAAACAACCATATCTAGAGCATACAAAATCCGATTTACGTAAACTCAGATCCTATGGTTTCCTTATTTAATGGGGAACAAAATTCAAGTATTAAATTTGTTTTTAAACAATTTAAACAGTGCCGAATTTATTTACTAAACAGATCTGCGAAATCAAATGCGATGAAAACTTTCGCGACCTTAACGAACCCAAGTCGTCCTCGGTTTTTCGAATCATATTCGAAACCGTCAACCTGGCTCTGATACCACTTGAAGGATATTGAATTATCCTCAAGCGCATCACGGAAGCGTGATCGTCGTATCGGATACGACGAAGAACGACTAGTCGCACTAGTTGTTCGGCGCAACGAAATTTAAAAATTTAATTCGATGAAACCACATGATCCGAGAACCATTCTCAGATCGTTTCATCTATAACCACAACAAGTATAATGCAATACCTCTTGAAGCGTGGTTGATCGAGTCTCTAAGAGAAGAGACCTCCTGTCTCAAGTCCGATCGTCGGCGAGACTGCTTGCGAGCGCGGGGATGAACCGCGTTGTCCTCGCAATCCAAGAAGATGATCCAAGCATGGTTGCTCCTGATCTCGTCACACGAGATCTAACGTCTCCTTCGTGGGCGTAGCACACCAAGAAGACGGAGAAACCGAAGAACGTCGAAGCGGCAGCGCGGTGGCGATGGCGACGACGATTCCCTTCTCTACGGTATGGTGACAGCCACCAACAAGAGAGGGAGAGAGGGCTGGCGTGTATGAAGAAATGAGGGAGAGAGAGAGATCCAATATTGCAAGTCATTAGAGAGCATAGTATGCCTCTCTATTTATAGGGTTTTGGGATCCATGGATCTCAATCCATGGGACACATAAAATCAATGGGTGAGATTGATTTATGTCAATCCAATGGCCAAGATTGTTGTTGTCAAAAGCAACAAATTTAGGTTAAAATATATTTGACAAAATCAAATATATTTTATTCCTAAATCAACCCAACAAATAAGGAGAGAAGATACATGGAGATTTCATCTCCATGTACCTTCCAAGTGGACGGCCACACATTCCTTATAGAAATGTTGTGCCGCCCCTTGAGATTGCATGGAGATTGCAATCTCATGGAAATCCATGAGATTGCATATCTCCTTGGAATCTCTCTTATTTATTTGCAACAAATTTATTGGGTTTTATTCTTCAAAAATAATTCACAATTATCTTTGAGAATATTGCATTCTTGCCATGGAAAAAATTGTGAATCATATTCGCAACCCAAAACAACATATAATTCATATTGTTAATTAATTACACAATGTGTATCCAATACACATAATAATTAATCAACACATATAAATTATAATTAGCTCTCTCTAATACATTATAAATCACATTTATAATATATTATGAATAATTGGATATTTCTATCCACATTATTCTTATCTACATTAATTAAATCACATTTAATTAAATTGGATAATTTCTTCACACATCAAGATGATTAAATCACATTTAATCATTATTTCTTAATTGCTTAGATCTTATGGAATTATTCTTGAACCCTTCAAGAATAATGCAATCTCTCCGCAGATACTTGGAGATAAGGACAGGGCGATTGTATTGTTCCACGTATAGTGACATGGATATTGAGATCATATCTCAAATCCAGATCGCGGGCCTCCCATAGATGCTTGATTAAATCAAGACCGTAAATCTAATCTTCTCATTGTATCTAAATCTCATTCAGATCAATGTCCAACACTTGGACTAGGATCAGATTACTTCTCTACCGAGAGGAGTCACTAAAATCCTGACCCGTTTCATCACTCCCTAGGAATGGAAGCATCATGGTTATACAATCGTTTATGATCAAATCACCCTCAGTTATTCCCAATACCTGTACATCCTGCATACTGGAAGACTCAGACTAAACCCGAAGTATCGGATCAACTTTATACTGTCTACTTCATGGTTTTATCAGTAAGTTTATCATTCGATCATTGGGAGTTGGTATTGAAGGATATTGAGTATCCTTAAGCGCATCACGGAAGCGTGTTGATCGCATCATATGCAATCGGAGCAACTAGTCGTACTAGATGCTAGATGCAGCGGAAATTAAAATTTTTAAAACTAAAGATGAAACCACATGATCACGAGAACACTTCTCGGATTGTTTCATCTAACCACAAGTATAAGGAATACCTCTTGAAGCGTGGTCGTGATCGTGAGATCCCAAAGTAGAGATCCTCCTGTCTCAAGTCCGATCCACGAAGAACGCACTTGCGGGCACGATGATGAGTCGCGTTCCTCCCCGCAATCCTCAATGAAGATCCAAGCATGGCTCCCCCGATTTCGTCAAAGGAAATCCGTCGTCTTCCTTTAGAGTAAGAAACTCCAGAGAAGAAGGAGATCCTTGAGTCGTCGAAGAAGAAACCGATAGTCTCTCCTTTCTCAACACAAGATGGACGGCCATCTTTTGGAGGAGAGAAAGAGAGAGGGCGAGAATATGAGAGAGAGAGAGAGAGTTGCAACCATTTACAACTCTTGATTATTTTGTACCTTGGAAGGCTACACTAGCCCTCCTTTTATATTAGTTTAGGATCCAATGGATCTCAATCCATGGGACACATGGATCCAACAGCCAGGCTTGGTCCATGTAAAATTAATGGCTATGATTGTTGTTGGTTAAAACCAACAACATTAATTTAAATTAAAATATGTTGCAACATTATCAACATAATTTAATTTAACTAATTAAGAGATAATGTGACAACAAAAAGGGAGTCAACCAACCACCCTAAATTATAGGGTGTTATTTTGTCTCCTTTTATTTTATCTTGTTATTTCTTAATAAACTGCAATAACTATTATTGCAATAATATCCACCAAATTAATTCCAAATTAATTTGTGAATATTTCAATCATGCCATTGATCATTATGTGAATCATGTTCACAACCCAAACTAATTTGTAAATTGCATTTCCAATTAATTAATTAATGTGAATCCAATCCATACTATTAATTAACAAATGCTATTTACATAAATTTTCTCTCTTCAATATATGTATTATAAATCATATTTATAATACACATATATTATGGATAGTATTATCCACATTCTCTAATCCTTGATAATTAAATCCCATTTAATTATTTTAGATAATAATTCACAATATGAATTATATTCATATTAAGCTTGATAATTAAATCTCATTTAATCATCAAGTTCTTCTTGCTTGGATATGGAATTCATCAAATGAATTATTCTTAAAACTCCTTCAAGAATAATGTGCTTTCTCCGCAGATACTTGGAGATAAGGACAGGGCGATTGTATTGTTCCACGTATAGTGACTTGGATGTTGAGATCTTATCTCAAATCCAGATCTTACGAACCTCCCACAGATGCTTGATTAAATCAAGACCGCAAATCCAATCTTCTCATTGAATCTGAATCTCATTCAGATCAATGTCCAACACTTGAACTAAGATCGGATTGCTTCTCTACTGAAAGGAGTCACTAAAATCAAGACCTGTTTCATCACTCCCTCAGAATGGAAGCGTCATGGATATACAACCGTTTATGATCACATCACCCTTCAGGTATTCCCAATACCTGTACATCCTGCATACTAGAAGACCCATGACTCAACCCGAAGATCAAGATCTATTTTATACTGTCTTCTTCAAGGTTTTATCAATAAGTTTCTCATTTGATCATTGGGATTTGGTATCGATCATATACTTTCCAAAAGCATATATCATACCTAGGTCTTGATCATATACTTTCCAAAAGTATATATCAAACCTACAAATTCAGTCAAGCTTCCAAAGCGAGACGATCGTGCACGGAATTTGATTCTTCCCAATATCTCAAGAGTGAGCTCATGTCTTCCGGTTCAGTAGTGAACCTGTATGATCCCTTTGAGAGATCCTATTACTCATATTCCCTTATATGCACACCAGCGCGCCGGTGTATAGACCTTGGTTAGGTCATCAACCTATTGGTCTGCCAAATGTACACACTCAGACATATAGCAACACATCTGTCTCCGGTCAGAGGATGCGTGCCTATGCTGTGACAACATTCAACATAGGACTTAGGTTATCTCGATCTCGTTAAGTCAACTCTTTGACTTAACTAATCTGACACCACCGAATCTCTATTCCTATGCAGAGGACCTGCATCAAGAGGTCGGTCAGATATCAGCCTATGTGAGAAAGGATTGCCATCTCCTACTCAGGCTGGAGATCACATCTTAACAATCATTTGACGGTGCTTGATGAGTCCTCAATCTAACTCTTTAGATATTCATCCAAGCACCAGCCTCTATGATTCAATTATTGAATCAACAGCTGTTTGATCATTAAGACATCCATGGTACATAACCCTAATTGTACAGAGGGACCTATTATGTAAATTATTTATTCTTCATTTCAGATCACGGAATGATATGTGCAATAACATTTATTGCATAATGGCTCGCCGTGGGCTCACATGTCCAACAATCTCCCACTAGCCCAAAGAGCCATTAGTGGGCTAATCATTTAAACTCACACTCATGTGACAATCATAGGCCATTTCGAAATAGCTAGGTAAGCTGATCAGTCACTCTGTTCCCAAAAGACTATGCCAAGTCCTTTTACGGCACTTGCATATCCCTAGGTAACAGTGCTCGCATCCAATGCGAATGTTGCATCTAATGCAACCAATACTCAATCTAGTCAAAGCAGTTATAGTGTCCTTGACACTATTGCTCAATAATTATTATAACCAGTATTTCCATAATCCTTATTAGAATACCCTTATTCCGGGAGATCACTATCTCTGAAGGTATCCACAGTTAAGATCTTTTAGATCTCTATCTATAAAGTCTTAAGCTCTTGAAGATAAGACTTAGAGATTACCATCTCTAAAGCCTTGTCATCTTTGAAGATATTGTTATTACTGCAATTAAGTGTTCTTTCTCCATAGTAGGATTAGTAACAGTTTACTACTCCCACTGCATGGCAGACATCTGGCTTTTATACACATCTAGCATACTTAGCTTCTCGTAACTGATGCACAAGTGCAAGCAGTTCTAGCATTCACTTCCTCAACTCTTTGAGGTGCTATCCCTTTAGATAGGTTAGTATCAAATCTCAAGGGAAAGGAAGCCTTTCTAGGAATTTCCAAAAAAAACAGAACATATCCAAGGTGTACTACAAATGTGATAGTCCCAATATCCTCTTTTCTTTGCTTCCGAACAACTTCAGAACTAAGATCTAAGAGGTATTCTTGAGATCATATCTCAAGGTATGGAATAGCCAGACTATAAAACACTTATTATCATCCTTATATCATTCCAAATGATTAGGATATTATCTACATTTAGCACGATGAACACAATGGCACTCCCATTAAGCTTCACATGGTACATCAAGATTCTATTTGAAATCATAACATTTATAATTTCATCAAATCTTATGTTCCAACTTCAAGAAGCTTATTTGAGTCCACAGATGGATTTCTTTAGCTTTCACACCTTATTTCTCCAAACATGAAGCCATGGGGCTACTTCATGTGAATATCCTCTGAGAGGTATTCTTAGAGGAATGCAATCTTGACTTACATCTTGAAGATGCAATAGTCAAGTTGTGTAGCTAAGGTTAGCAACATTCTGATGATTTTAAGCATGGTCACTGAAGAGCAAGTCTCATTGAAAGCAATGTCTTCTCTTCCGATGTGTAGCTTATGACTACGAACCGAGCTTTGAAGGTCTCTACCTTCTCATCAGGTTCCCTCTTCTCTTGAAGATCCATTTACACCTTTATGGGTCTTACCCATATAGGTGGATCCTCGAGGGTCCATATACAACACTTGTATATGAAGTCTACTTTAGACTTTATTGCTAATATCCATCTTTCCATGTCATGATCCTTAAGAGCTTCATCACATAAAGTCCGATCATTGTCAGACTCAACTGACACATGGAATACATCCTCAAACTCATTTGAAGAGGTATTAATGTTTCATCTATAATTGTCCCTTTTAGTTTCCGATTTCAGGAGCCTCATTATCTTCTCAAGATCAAATGAGTTCCCACACTTCATTTTTGTCTTGATTCTCAAGAGAGTCATCCTCCAAGAATCACATTCTCAGGGATGAGATCTTTTAAGAATCTCAAGGTCATAAAGCAGGTATCTAATACCATTCTTTATTTTCCTAATGAAGCAGCACTCTCAAGTGCTAGATTCCAGATTACATGCATGGAACCTTATTAAGGATATATATTGTAGTCTCTACTACACATATATACCTGGAAACTAAAGAGGATAATTATGTTGTAATTCACCATTGATCAAATCATGTCAGACATGATCCAATTGTATCTTCCTGCAACTCCATTGAGTTTAGGTTTATCAGGAGGAGTGAGATAGAATTGATATTCATATCTTCATAAGGTATTCTTTGAATTTTATCTAGCAGGTACAAGCTACCTAGGTTAGATCAAATTCATTTCATCTTTCTCCAAACTTTGGTTCTAAACCAAAATTGTGAAATCTTTAAACATTTCAAAGGTTTCTCAGGTGAAGAGAAGAAATCTCATATCATACATAACCATCAATAGATATCACATATCCATAATGTTCACTATGATATAGATGATCCACATACATCAATATGTATGAGATCCCGAATACCTCGACATCTAACACCATTCTCAGAGAAGGGTGTATTGGACATTTTACTTTGAATACAATATTCACAAGTATGTAAGATTTGAAATTTTAGACATTCTAAAGTTTCATATCTTACTAGTCTATTGATCAAATCAACAAACAAATGTCCAAGGCTTGATGCCAGATCATTGTCAAATGATCTTTCATCCTCCTATTGATCTTATAAGGTTTGATTTTCAGTGTTAGAAATCTTAATGAACCATTCATTAATTTTTCTAATTTCGTGGAGTCCACTAGATGTTAGATTACTATCTGAAATATTTCTATCATAACTCTTTATGATAGTTCTATCTCAGAGTTCATGTTTATTTCCAACATTTGGAAACAAACAATGAGTGTACTCTACTATCTAGGTCATAGAGACATTCTCCAAGACTAAGGACTCTCCCACTGAGAATATGAAGTCTATCTATCCAACAGATATTGCTGCAACAATTACATCAATATCCATGTAGATGACCACTAAACCTTAAGATCAAATTTCTAATCTTCTAATATATATGCAATCAATTGCAAATGTCATTAGAAGATTGGGATACAATTATCAGACTTTATCTTATGAAATAAGAAAGTCAGAGTCAATGATTATATGTAGATTATTCTGATGCTCTATCTGAGTCCTTCACTAAGGATTTTAGACAGACTTGATAGTCATACTATCAACACATCAACTTATTGCAGCATTGGCATTCATCCAACTCTTTGGATGTGATATGGAAGTCACAGAAGTAGGTCAACTCTTTGACTTTCCTTCTTACTCGGGTCCGACCCATGCTTCCACTGTGCTCTCTTCATCAATAAACAACCATTATTTAAGACAAAGAATCTCTTATGTTGAATTCAAAGGATTTCAATATAAGAGCATTTCAACATTTATACATGCTTCATTAAATTCATAAAATATGAATATTATGAAGCTTCATGAATGACTAGAGTACAGATAATAGAATGATGACACTCATCATATCTACATACATCTTAACTCTTAGAGACTTAGGTTCAGGTAGGTATTCAAACATTTTGAATACATCATCTCTTTCGAGCTACCATTCTGCATAATGCAGAGAACCATGTCATTCATGATTAAATGTCTAGAGCACATATGTATGCCAAAATATCTTCTTTTATTTTATAAGGATTATTTGACAATTACGATCACCATCGATATGTGACTTCTAAAGTACACTCGATGAAAGATCAAGAACATAGAGACATACAAACCCTAAGGTGATGTCTTATTGTCTTATTTAATTGTCATTCCTCATTATGTTGAGGAAACTTACACATTGCAACCACATACATTATGTGTCCAATTGCAAGTGCAATATCTGGATCATGAGTCCAATCCATGATATTTTACTGGTTATCATTGAGTATAACATTGAGTGGGTTTAATGAAGGATTATCTGAAATAAGAAATTTGCATAAGGGTATATATATAATATATACATGTTTTACTTTGATTTAGGAATTTTTATATCAAAGTTGTCTTGCCTTGTCAACACTGAAAGTTCATTCCCTTAATCACTTTCAATGTAAGAGATATACTTACCATTATATCTCAAGCAAAATCTGGGATCTCCTTCCTTATCTTTGTTGCATCCCAATAATATGAGAACCTACAACTCGGATAAAAAGAAGCGGGAACACATTCCGCCTTGCAAGTCCAACTTGCATCTCCCAATTCGGTCTTTAACACCCGGGCCCACCACTCCTAAGATGATGTTGACCCGTCATTAATTGAACCAACCGTCAACAGACTTAATACTCGCTATACGCAATCCAATATCGCCCCAATAATATGAGGACCCGATATTGGGGTCACTACGTATACGGCCTTACTCTTTCGAGAAGCAAAGAACTCGATCCAATTAAATCATATATAGGATCTGTCACTTCGGACAGGCGTCTCCTATACACAACAACTGGCGACGGAATCCTTTGCCTTGACGGGAGACCATGGATGTCACTTATGTGATCCTCCACCTCATATTCAAATTGTAATTAATTATCGTGAATCATATTCACATAATTAATTCTTTCAAGGGAAATACACATCTATTCATAATAGAGTGTTTATTGGATATAATTAATTTAACCACATTAAATTAATCATCAATCCAATCATCAATCAACAAACACGTCTTTTACTTGAATAGTAGGTATATTCTCAAAGTACGTATTATTCGAATTTTAATAATTAGAAAAATACACATTGACTTTCTCCGGCATTATACAATCCCTACCCGCTGTCATGGCCAGTACCGACGAGTGTGGGACGGACCACATACGTTGCAACCCGCGACCCCAATGCTCTCCGACTAGGCACCACATCCGCCTCGGGAAAGGATAATACCAGATAGATCATCATGTACTTTGAGGTGCTCATCGGTTTTTCAACCGAAATTGTACCATATAATATACATCAAAACATTTTTGATTATAAGGAGATTTGCTAGACAAATCCCCAATCCTATTCAAGCAAAAGGATTTTTCATGTAAAAGTTGTCCTACAACTATTGTAGGATAAACTATAGTTTTCATGAAAGCAATGTTTGTTGATGAACCAATGATCAAGATCTAATATCTCATCATTGTGGTTTAGACAAGTGTCATTCAATGAAATAATTATCTCTTTAAATATTTCACAAATATTTATCACTAATTATTCAGAAAATTAACAATTAATTTTCATCATGATAATTGAATGACATATCACAAGGTTCAAGATCAAGAAATTGTTAATTTCCAGCAGTGACCCCCAATCACTAAAATTAACTTATCTTGATCAATTTAAATCCAAAAAATGCAAACTCAGTTTCCAAAGATTGCCTATTTGATTTATAAAAGAATCCAAGTGATAATTCACGCATTTCAAGGCGGATTAAAACCGTAATTATCTCATTAATCACGTTCAAATCCGCAGTTCCCGCAACAGTGAATATAGTCATATTCAAAAAGCCATATCTTGAGCAAATAAAGTCCAAATTTAGTAAACTCAAGTCCTATGGTTTCCTTGTTTAATGGGGAACAAAATCCAATTGAAAATTTCGTGTTTAAACATTTTAAACAGTGCCGAAAAATTCAATTTTACAGAGGTGCGAAAATTGAAATCAGTAAAAATTTCGCAACCCTTTCAAGAACCAAATCGTCTAAGGTCTATGGATCATATCCAAAACCTTATTCAACCTGGCTCTGATACCACTTGAAGGATATTGAGTATCCTTAAGCGCATCACGGAAGCGTGTTGATCGCATCATATGCAATCGGAGCAACTAGTCGTACTAGATGCTAGATGCAGCGGAAATTAAAATTTTTAAAACTAAAGATGAAACCACATGATCACGAGAACACTTCTCGGATCATTTCATCTAACCACAAGTATAAGGAATACCTCTTGAAGCGTGGTCGTGATCGTGAGATCCCAAAGTAGAGATCCTCCTGTCTTAAGTCCGATCCACGAAGAACGCACTTGCGGGCACGATGATGAGTCGCGTTCCTCCCCGCAATCCTCGATGAAGATCCAAGCATGGCTCCCCCGATTTCGTCAAAGGAAATCCGTCGTCTTCCTTTAGAGTAAGAAACTCCAGAGAAGAAGGAGATCCTTGAGTCGTCGAAGAAGAAACCGATAGTCTCTCCTTTCTCAACACAAGATGGACGGCCATCTTTTGGAGGAGAGAAAGAGAGAGGGCGAGAATATGAGAGAGAGAGAGAGAGTTGCAACCATTTACAACTCTTGATTATTTTGTACCTTGGAAGGCTACACTAGCCCTCCTTTTATATTAGTTTAGGATCCAATGGATCTCAATCCATGGGACACATGGATCCAACAGCCAGGCTTGGTCCATGTAAAATCAATGGCTATGATTGTTGTTGGTTAAAACCAACAACATTAATTTAAATTAAAATATGTTGCAACATTATCAACATAATTTAATTTAACTAATTAAGAGATAATGTGACAACAAAAAGGGAGTCAACCAACCACCCTAAATTATAGGGTGTTATTTTGTCTCCTTTTATTTTATCTTATTATTTCTTAATAAACTGCAATAACTATTATTGCAATAATATCCACCAAATTAATTCCAAATTAATTTGTGAATATTTCAATCATGCCATTGATCATTATGTGAATCATGTTCACAACCCAAACTAATTTGTAAATTGCATTTCCAATTAATTAATTAATGTGAATCCAATCCACACTATTAATTAACAAATGCTATTTACATAAATTTTCTCTCTTCAATATATGTATTATAAATCATATTTATAATACACATATATTATGGATAGTATTATCCACATTCTCTAATCCTTGATAATTAAATCCCATTTAATTATTTTAGATAATAATTCACAATATGAATCATATTCATATTAAGCTTGATAATTAAATCTCATTTAATTATCAAGTTCTTCTTGCTTGGATATGGAATTCATCAAATGAATTATTCTTAAAACTCCTTCAAGAATAATGTGCTTTCTCCGCAGATACTTGGAGATAAGGACAGGGCGATTGTATTGTTCCACGTATAGTGACTTGGATGTTGAGATCTTATCTCAAATCCAGATCTTACGAACCTCCCACAGATGCTTGATTAAATCAAGACCGCAAATCCAATCTTCTCATTGAATCTGAATCTCATTCAGATCAATGTCCAACACTTGAACTAAGATCGGATTGCTTCTCTACTGAAAGGAGTCACTAAAATCCAGACCTGTTTCATCACTCCCTCGGAATGGAAGCGTCATGGATATACAACCGTTTATGATCACATCACCCTTCAGGTATTCCCAATACCTGTACATCCTGCATACTGGAAGACCCATGACTCAACCCGAAGATCAAGATCTATTTTATACTGTCTTCTTCAAGGTTTTATCAATAAGTTTCTCATTTGATCATTGGGATTTGGTATTGATCATATACTTTCCAAAAGCATATATCATACCTAGGTCTTGATCATATACTTTCCAAAAGTATATATCAAACCTACAAATTCAGTCAAGCTTCCAAAGCGAGACGACCGTGCACGGAATTTGATTCTTCCCAATATCTCATGAGTGAGCTCATGTCTTCCGGTTCAGTAGTGAACCTGTATGATCTCTTTGAGAGATCCTATTACTCATATGCCCTTATATGCACACCAGCGCGCCGGTGTATAGACCTTGGTTAGGTCATCAACCTATTGGTCTGCCAAATGTACACACTCAGACATATAGCAACACATCTGTCTCCGGTCAGAGGATGCGTGCCTATGCTGTGACAGCATTCAACATAGGACTTAGGTTATCTCGATCTAGTTAAGTCAACTCTTTGACTTAACTAATCTGACACCTCCGAATCTCTATTCCTATGCAGAGGACCTGCATCAAGAGGTCGGTCAGATATCAGCCTATGTGAGAAAGGATTGCCATCTCCTACTCAGGCTGGAGATCACATCTTAACAATCATTTGACGGTGCTTGATGAGTCCTCAATCTAACTCTTTAGATATTCATCCAAGCACCAGCCTCTATGATTCAATTATTGAATCAACAGCTGTTTGATCATTAAGACATCCATGGTACATATCCCTAATTGTACAGAGGGACCTATTATGCAAATTATTTATTCTTCATTTCAGATCACGGAATGATATGTGCAATAACATTTATTGCATAATGGCTCGCCGTGGGCTCACATGTCCAACAGGTATCGATCATACACTTTCCAAAAGCGTATATCATACCTAGGTCTTGATCAAATACTAAAAGTATATATCAAACCTACAAATTCAGTCAAGCTTCCAAAGCGAGATGACCATGCGCATGGAATTTGATTCATCCCAATATCTCATGAGTGAGCTCATGTCTTCCGGTTCAGTAACTGAACCTGTATGATCCCTTTGAGTGATCGTATTACTCATATGCCCTTATATGCACACCAGCGCGCCGGTGTATAGACCTTGATTAGGTCATCAACCTATTGGTCTGCCAAATGTACATACTTAGACATATAGCAACACATCTGTCTCCGGTCAGAGGATGCGTGCCTATATCATGACAGCATACGATATAGGACTTTGGTTATCTCGATCTCGTTAAGTCAACTCTTTGACCTAACTAATCTGACACCTCCGAATCCCTATTCCTATGCAGAGGACCTGCATCAAGAGGTCGGTCAGATATCAGCCTAAAGAGATAAGGATTGCCATCTCCTACTCAGGCTAGAGATCATCTCTTAACAATCATTTGACGGTGCTTGATGAGTCCTCAATCTAACTCTTTAGATATTCATCCAAGCACCATCCTCTATGATTCAATAGTTGAATCAACAGCTGTATGATTATTAAGATGGCCATGGTACATAACCCTAATTGTACTAAGGGACCTATTATACAAATTATTCATTCTTCATTTCAGATCAGGGAACGATATGTGCAATAACATTTATTGCATAATGGCTCGCCGTGGGCTCGCATTTCCAACAATATTTATATGGACGTGCATCTATTATTTACAAGAATTGGTATTTAAAAGATTTACATATTTAATTATTTTATAGGTATGTACATAAAATATTTATTTATTTCGATGATGTATATGTATTCCTCAAACTTATTTGAAAATAATTTTACAAATAATTTTGAAAATTATAGTCCAAAATAGTTTTAGTAAATTATTTCTAGAAATATTTGAAAATCATTTTGCAAAGATTTTTCAAACCGTATATAGATATTTTTTAAATATTTTGGTAACAATTTCAAAACCATTTGCAAATAGATTTTCAAAATATTTTATTTCACACAAGAAAAGAGTTTTTATAAATAAAACAAATTTAGAAAATTTGAAAATATTTTATAAAATATTTTTCAAACAGTTTTCAAAAGATGTAGAAAAGATTTCAAAACTATTTTTCAAACATTTTGCAAAATATTTTTACTTGATATATTAATCAGTATATACAAAAATAATTTAAGGAGTAATTATATATCTTTTTATTAATTGATTTAATGAATTGTACATGTATATATGCAGTATTTAAGCCATATTATTAAAAAATACAAAAGTACGAGCTATGGATAAAGTATATATAAAGTATATATGACGCCCCTCTACTTTTCTTGAGTTATTTCCTCATAGATCGAAGAAAGAAGAAGATGGAACTCGTATTGAGTGTAGAAAATCCTATACTACAACGATCGAAAAAGGAATGAAAGAATGAAAGAATGCATGAATGAGAAGTCGATCACCCCCCCCCCCCATACTTAGGATGAAATAATCCTAAGTATATCAGGTTGTATCTACATATAAGGAGGGTTGAGGGTGGGAATAAATAAATCACAGCTCGATCTGTCTCCCCTTTACTTAGGGTAATACATCCCTAGGTATAGACAAAATATCAACAAGAGAGGAGACAACGGAAGGGATCAAAAAAAGAATTGATAAGAAGATTAAATCATGAGGAGAATGTGTATATCACTCTACCTATGCGAAGGGTAAAATAGACCCAAGTATAAGAAACAACAAAAGTGATGAAATAGAATGAAGAAAAAACAACATAACAGGTGCACTCCATGTACTTAGGGCAACGTATGCCCTAAGTATGACACGTAGATATGGTGAATGATATGGGATACATAGGATATACATGAGAAAGAAGGAATGAAAAGACAAAACACATGTATATACAAGCAATAAAGACTGGTGAAGTGAAGGATGATATCTGACACTCGAATATCATACTCTCATCATCTTCACCCTGTGAGAACAATGACATAGTCAGAAAGAGAAAGACACCCTAATATGCAATCAAGTGGGTGTCAGCTACGAGGCACAATAGATCAAAAACTAAGCCAGGATCTGGTAGCGGGAAGCTAAACATCGACTCATAAGAAAATAATGAGAGATCAAAGCCTATATAGCAAGACGCAGAGGAGGAAGTATCAGTACATATTCCTCCATGTCACTCATAGTCTCAGGAAGATACGAAAAGTGCAGAGCAGGAGACTCTCTACGTAGCTCGATATTCGGTGGACCTAAGGTTGAAAGATCAAGAACACACCGAATATGAGAATACTTAGCTCAGCCTTGCAAGGGTCGTCAAGGTTAGAAGACTCAGATGGGTTAGAAGTATCAACACAATCAAAACACTCGATCTCCTGATCCACTAACTAGGATACACAACTAGATAGGGGACAGAGTACACAAATCATATGACTCGGCTTCTTGCTACACCAGATCGGAGACACTAGGAATGAATTCAAGTACCCACAAAATGATGTATCCTCCCACAGATAACCCTTGAGGAGTGATACATATAGGCAATGAATAAACAAAATAGAAGTCATCCCGGTGAGGGTCGTCAAGGAGAGCAGACTCAAAGGAGTCATATCCATTAGATGGATTAGCAGAATCGATCTCATTAGGAGACAGATCGACTATTTAGCAGAAAAGATTGAAAATCCTCAAAGATGTCATAGTCTCCCTCAGATAACCCTCGGAGAGTACTGTGAACTAGGTGGGTAATAAATCAAAAGAATGAGGCTCATACTTGCAAGGACCGTCAAGGAGAGAAGACTCAAAGGAGTCCAGACAACTAGAATAAGTGGTCTCGTGCTCTGATGAATGTGAAATTTTCCTCTTTAATAATCGGAGAATGTCGTAGTGTAGGAGGTAAATTCAATTGATTAAAAATTAGAATCCTTTGAATGTTGTGGAATATTTTTATTTGGCAAGTCTACCAAAGTTGAACACAGGGACACGAGCTACTCTATCTATTTATTGAATTTCGATCAGTTTAGAGCATGTGTGAATCATTTCTCAATTACGGGCCTTCATGCAGATGCATAAGATGCATTATACATATTATAATGCAATAAATTGATGCATGCATTTTTGGTTGATTTCTGCTGCAGTTTAGAATAATGCATGAGAGTAATGCAAAACGTGCACTAGTTAATTACAAATATTCATGAAAAGGTCACTTAAATTGAGCACAGATGATGAATTGAAATCAGGGTCGAATTAAACATAACACTATGAGCAAACATCTATTTATGATAAGGCAATTGAACAAGAGGCATCATATGAACAATAAAATTCACTTCATTTAAAATGGTGTCAAATGAGAAAATTAAACATGTCATGATATAGATGAAGAAAAAAGGATAAAAAACACTAAAATCATGCAATTTAGAACTACGATGCTCAAGTTATGAAGGAAAAAAATGCAGGAGCATAATTGTAATAAAAATGTAGGAAATAAAAAGATAACTATTACAAATAGGTCCTTGGAGGGACCCATTTGTAATTAATGAAAACTGCTTGGACCCCATTGTAATTTTTCTGTATGCGTAGGGGCATATTTGTAATTCTTCAAAAGATGTGAGGGTCTCCCTGTAAATTACCCAGACACGCATGTGAGACATGTGCTTGAGGACCAATATACAAATACTAAAAGTATCCGGGTCTTCTCTATAAAATACTTAAGCACTCATGTGCAGTGCACGTGAGGAGCCTAGGCTCGGGACTCCCAACTAGTTCGGGACACGTGGCGTCATGTGCAGGCTTGGGGCGAGGTTCGGCAGACCCGAAGCTGCTGGGTCGGAATGAGGCTTGGGTTGTCCACGTGTCTTCATTATGGCTGTCCGATCCAGATGATCAGACGACATCTGTGCCTTCTTCTTCTGCCACTGGCTGCCGAAGGAGGCGGGGCTTTGACAATCTATGTGGCTCCTCCATGCTCCGAGGCCTAACTAGAGGGTTGAGGAAGAGAGCTAAGGTCTTTGTGAGAGACCAGGAGGTGCTGCGAAACTCTAGAGCTGGTCGGAGCTGACGTTTGATGAAGCTTCGTCGTAGGGGAAATGCGTGAAGGCGCTCTGATACAAACTCTGGTCATTGAGGGTTCAGCATGCATTAGATAATAGCTGAAGCGAAGAGCGAGTGTGTGCGAGTGTTTGGTGAGTGAATAAAGGCCGTGGAGGTGATGGGAGGCGGTGGTCGTATGCTTCTTCTCCAGCGAAGGGGAGAAGAAGGGGAGTTGGAGCGGGGAAGCTTCTGGAGAAGAGGAGGGTACTCGGCGTGGATGAGGGCGGTATGGTGTAGGTTGGATGGTCAGATGGAAGTAGACGATGGTGGAGATGATAGGAAAATTCAGAGAAATAAATAGAAAATTACCTTGCCAGAGCAAGGTGCTGGTGAAGGCAGTGATCTGGGTTGAGGTCCTCATCGGACCTATGGGTTGTCGCACGATGAGGCCAATCATGCCTCGGTGCTCAGCGGTGCTCGGAATCAACCATGACGTGGCTTGGGACCATGGATCACATCGGAGGGTGGCGGCCATTGTCGCCTCGACAAAGCACCCTCCTCTGTCACCAGACGGCGGAGGAGGCTAGGACGAACCTTCTGAAGTGGTGGATGGCGGTGACACTGGAGGGAGGATGGGTTTTATATGTGGTGTTTTGGCAGTTACTGGTGGTGATGGAGGAGGTTTCGAACGGATGGGGGAGTGATTGAGGAGTAAAGACGGGGGTGGTGAAGGTGACACGAGGAAGGCGGAGGATAGGGCTATGTGGAGGAGCGTTTTGATGAAGAGGGGGTGGCTTATGGTACCTTCCAAAATTGGAAGTGGGTGGCGTATCAGAGAGGGTAACGGTTAGGCTGGAGGTAGGGGACGAAGTCCCAGCCATTAGATCAAGCAATCCAACGGGCAGGATGATGGTGTGGGAGTAAGGCTACGATCAGATCTGAGCATTTTTAATCGAATGGTTGAGGCTTTGGCGCTAACGAGCAGCTATGATAGGGAGATGGGGGAGATCCAACGGTGGGAGAAAAAGAGGCAACATGGGTGAATGAGAGACGTAGGATGAGTCATGATCGTGCGGCTATGGAAAAGGGGCGACATTGGTAGATGCTAACCATAGGGTGTTAGGGGGATCAGAGGGTTGTGACTTAGGTGGATGTGGGGGGTTCAGATCTGATCAGGGAAAGGACCAGGCAGTGGAAGATGGACCGATGATGGACGGTTGAGATGGGGGCGGAAAGGAGCAAATCCGACAGTTCAGGAGAGTGTCGAGTGGCGGAAGGAGAACGGGCCACATAGGCAGCTCAGAAGGCGCCACGTGGCCCAATCAGAAAATTAGAAAAAGAGAAAATAAAGATAAATACAAAAAAAATAGTTAGAGGCGGAATTTGGAAAATTCAAAACATGAAAGTTGTTCGTCTCGATGAGATCTACAAGTTTTATGTTGTATGA
Organism: Ottelia alismoides; assembly: GCA_037367405.1. NCBI lineage: Eukaryota > Viridiplantae > Streptophyta > Magnoliopsida > Alismatales > Hydrocharitaceae > Ottelia > Ottelia alismoides. The sequence continues at coordinate 588,306 of JAZKJV010006370.1, read as the reverse complement.
AAAGCGAAAAGAGGTCATTTATAGAAAAAGTATTTTTGGGGGTATTTTTAATGGGTTAAAAACACTGATTTTCTATTTTTGAGTTGTTTTCATATTTTTTAGTTCTTTGAAGGGTTAAAGAATTATAGACAATTGATTCACCTAATTTTAGGATTTTTTGATGAGAAAATAATTACAAGGTAAATAATAGTAATTAAATACAATTAATTACATGTTAATTATACACAATATAATATAGTATAAAAAGAAGGAATCATTGGTGAATTTTATTAGTTTGATTAAGCCAAGGGGTTTAATTAGCGACTTTTAGCATGATGAATACGAGATTCATCGTACCCATGTACTTAAACCATGCTTATCCTCGAACATCCAAAGAATGATGGAGTCGGATTAATTCCTAACAGTGCAAGTGAGGATTTCAAGGCTCAATCTTTTGAAGACCCTCAATTTAAGAGATCCTAAAATTCTGGGCTTATCCAAATCTTAGTCAGAAGGAATCCAACTTCTCTAATCATCAGACTCTCTTTTTGTGCATATAATATAAGGATATGAAATTAAGTGTACTGCATTTCATGAGAGTCGAGTCGAGGCATCACTCGAAGTTCTAGTCCAAGAGACTCTCCTTTAGACCTCATCCTCAATACTAGGGAATAAGTCTATTCTTGCTTCAGGCAACCGTCTCATTAGTTCGTCAGACATGAAATGTAGATGGACGGTCGGACGATGGAGGGCGTAGGATTGTGTCTATTTTTCTCTCCCTCACATTGGAACAAGGGGCCTCTCGAGTGCCTTTTTACTCAACACATGTAGATTTTTAGCTTGTAGATCAATGTGTCTGTCAAGAGGGTTGGAGTCGTATGCACTTGTTTTTATGGGAGTACGCCGGGTTGTGTTTCTTTTGAGTATCTAAGATACCTTCGACACCCAGACTTGTAGCATTTACAATACAGAGCCCTTTTTTGGTGTCAGCCCGACTCCTTGGTCCTAATTAGCGCTTGGTCCAAGTGGACACTTTGAAAATGTTTGGGAGTGCTCGCATTGGTGGAAGCTCATTTATAATTTGACTTTGATGATAGAGATTTTTCTTTGACATTTTTTACTTTTGTTGGCTCGCTCCACTGCTTTTACCAAAAGTTGGTGCACACTGATCAATAATTATCATTAAGTTTCATCACACCCTAGCACATAGGTAGATATCAAAGAGATAGCATATGAATCTTGTTCACATACTGTCTAGGGTTTTGCTGACACTCGGGTTTTCTGAAGCCTTCATTAACTTTATCCCATCCTCGAATATCATTAGATCGGGTCTCTCTAGTCTTAGTTCCTCAAGTGATATCACAACTCATCTCATCAATCATGCAGTTGTGAAAGTGATTGTGCTGATCATATTCTTTTGAAGGTAGGGATGAAGAGTGCAATATAGCGCTCAAATCTTTTAAACCAGGGAAGTGTAGATAATTAAGCTCAAAACCCTAATGACTAAGGCATGTTAACTAAGACTCTCAAGATTACAGAAATCAAGTGTCCTCAAAATCCTCAAGCCTTGAGTGAATGTGAATGTGTCAGGATTACACCAACTCCTTAGTAAGTGATTTTGTGTGATTTTTGTTTTTGCATATTTTTATGGTTTTTAATTTTTCAGATTTTTTTATTCTTTAGAGAGACAATAACTGGCCCAGGCTCAAATGAATAAAAGTATCTACTCTCAGCCAATATGGATGTAAGTACGGGCCGTTAGATATACCCGTGTTCCTTAAGGATGGAGCCATATACATTGTCCGCTAAACCACCCACTCTGCTAAGGGAGACCGAAGTTCCCTCACTGAAAGTATCTACTAAGCCTAGTAGGCATAGTCTAATTCAAAGAAAGGGTTTTTGAATTTTTCAATTTTTTTTGAAAAGGGGTTATTTACACAAATTAATCCCTCAATTTTTAAGAAAACATTTTACAAGGTTTTACAAAACTCAGTTCACAAGATTACTAAAACCAAGCTCAAAAAAGAATTTTCAAAAAGTTAAAAAAATGAGCTATGGTTAAAGTAAATATACATTAATATATGGTATACCCCCCTATACTTAATTTTTGCTATGTCCTCATAGCACAAGTGATATGAAGCAATTGCTTGGTTAAATATAGAGTGATATAGCAGAACTGAGGAGGGTCCCCTTATACTTAGGTCAAAAATCGACCCAAGTATAAGAAGACAACGCGAGGGATGGATGACTAGGTAGGTCCTTCCTATACTTAGGCTACGCATAGCCCAAGTAACGGATCTGAGTTGGGGGGTTCTTGTCTTTGGATGAATATTTACACTACAATACAAGGGCGGAGGGGGTGGGTATTTTTACAGAAGAGGGCAATCAGGGAGAGAGAGAGTGATTGTGAAATATATAGAGAGATGGGTGGTGAGTGTATATGTGCAAGTGTGTCTGTGGGGGGGGGGGTAGATCATCTAGTGATCTACTATTTTTTTACAACATGCAAACCCTCTAACGAGGACTGTTAAAATAATGCACATGCAACAAATTTTTTTACAGTATGCAAATGCAGGCAGAATGCTAAAAATTCCTAAACATTCTCCACCAAGTCTTTTGCGGTCTCTTCAGCGGTAACTTCCAAGTCAACGCCTCCATGGAGATCAAGCGTCCTCGATCTTCATGGGTCCTGCCACAAACGAGAAATGTTAGAAAAATAGAGATGAATTAAATTAGCAAAAATGATGTAAAATAATGCATGAAACGAAGACCTGTCAATCTTGAAAATATTCAACACAAAAATACATGAAAATTCAATAAATAAACAAAGTTGAGTCGTGTCCCTAGCAATGGTGCCATTTGATGAACGCAAAATTTTCCTCTTTAATAATCAGAGAATGTCGTAGTGTAGGAAGCAAATTCGGTCAATCAAAAACCACAATCCTTTGAATGTTGTGGAATATTTTTACTTAGCAAATCTACCATCGAACACAGGGACACGAGCTACTATATTTATTTATCGAATTTCGATCAGTTTAGAGCATGTGTGAATCATTTCTCAATTACAGGCCTTCGTGCAGATGCACAAGATGCATTATGCAGATTATAATGCAATAAATTGATGCATGCATTTTTAGTTGATTTTCAACTGCAGTTTAGAATGATGCATGAGAGTAATGCAAAACGTGTACTAGGTAATTACAAATATGCCTAAAAAGGTTGCTTAAATTGAGCACAGATGATGAATTGAAATCAGGTTCGAATTGAGCATAACACTATGCACAAACATCTATTTATGACAACGCAATTGAACAAGAGGCATCATCTTAACAATAAAAATTCACTTCATTTAAAATGATGTCAGATGAGAAAATTAAACATGCCATGATATAGATGAACAAAGAAGGATCAAAATGACACTAAAATCATGCAATTTAGATCTACGATGTTCAAGTTTTGAAGAAAACAATGCAGTGGCATAATTGTAATAAAAATGCAGGAAATAAAAAGATAACTATTACAAATGGGTCCCTGGAGGGACCCATTTGCAATTAGCGAAAATCACCTGGGCCCCATTGTAATTTTTTCGTGTGCGCGGGGGAATTTTTATTATTCTTCAAAAGATACGAGGGTCTCCCTATAAATTACCCAGGCATGCACATGAGGCACATGCTTGGGGACTAATATGCAAATACCAAAAGTATCATGGTCTTCCTTATAAAATACCCAAGCCCTCACGTGCAGTGCACGTGAGGAGCCTAGGCTCGAGACTCCCAACTGGTTCGGGACATGTGGCGTCATGTGCATGCTCGGGGCGAGGTTCGACAGACCCGAAGCTGCTGGATCGGAATGAGGCTCGGGTTGTCCACGTGTCTTCATCATGGTCATTGAATCCAGATGATCGGACGGCATTACGCGGGTGACCCGGGTTCGATCCCTGGCAACGACGCCTTTTGATGAATGCGAAATCTGCCTCTTTAATAATCGATAATTGTAGTCTATGAGGCAAAAATCAGTCGACCAAAAGGCACAATCTTTGAATTTGTGGATTATTTTTACTTGGCAAGACTACCAAGGTCGAACACAGGGAACTGCGATTTTTAGTTGTATGGTTTTAAAATAATTTAAATAATTAATTACTGTTTGAGTAATTTCTGTGTCGACAAAATAGAATACAATGCAATGATGAAGATGTGATGCAAAGAAAATAAATAGAGAAGATTATGCCTAGGATTTGTGATTTTAAACGTACTAAATCCCCAAATAATATGATTTATAATTCTGCAAAATATGCAAGGGTCTCCTTGTAAATTACCCAGGCACGCACGTGAGGCATGTGCTTGGGGACCAATATGTAAATACCAAAAGTATCAAGGTCTTCTCTGTAAAATACCCATACCCTCACGTACAATACACATGAAGAGCCTAGGCTCGGGACTCCCAAATGGTTTGGGACACGTGGTGTCATGTGCAAGCTTGGGGTAAAGTTCGGCAGACCTGAAGCTGTTGGATCGGAATGAGGCTCGGGTTGTCCACGTATCCTCATCATGGTCGTACGATCCAGATGATCGGATGACATATGTGCCTTCTTCTTCCGTCGTTGGCTGCCGAAGGAGGTGGGGCTCCGACGATCTACCTATGGCTCCTCTGTGCTCCGAGGCCTTGCCGGAGGGTCGAGGGAGAGAGATAAGGTCCTGGCGAGAGACCTGGAGATGCTGCGAAACTCGAGAGCTGGTTGGAGGTGACGGTTGATGAAGCTTCATCGGAGGGGAAATGTGTGAAGGTGCTCCGACACAAACTCTGGCCATTGAGGGTTCTGCATGCGTTAGACAATAGCCGAAGCAAAGAGAGTGTGTGCGAATGTTTGGTGAGTGAATGAAGACCGTGGAGGTGACGGGAGGCGGTGGTCGTATGCTTCTTCTCCGACGAAGGGGAGAAGAAGGGGAGTCGGAGCGGGGAAGCTTATGGAGAAGAGGAGGGTGGTCAGCGTGGATGAGGGCGGTATGATGTAGGTATTTGGATGGTCCGATGGAAGTGGACGATGGTGGAGATGACAGTAAACTTCAGATAAATAAATAGAAAATTACCTCGTCGGAGTAAGGTGCTGGTGGAGGCGGTAATATGGGCTGAGGTTCTCATTGGACCTCTAGGGTCATTGCATGATGAGGCCGATCATGCCTCGGTGCTCAGCGGTGCTCGGAAGCAACCGCAACGTGGCCGAGGACCACGGATCACACTGGAGGGTGGCGGCCATCGTCGCCTCGATGAAGCTGCCCTCCTCTGTGACCGGAGGGCGGAGGAGGCTAGGACGAACCCTCTGAAGTGTTGGATGGCGGTGACACTGGAGGGAGGAGGAGTTTTATAGTGGTGTTCCGGCCACTACAAGTGGTGCTGGGGGAGGTTTCGAATGGTTGGGGGAGTGATTGAGGAGTGAAGATGAGGGTGGTGAAGGTGGTGCAAGGAAAGTGGAGGATAGGGCTACGTGGAGGAGCGTTTTGATGTGGAGGGGGTGGCTTGTGGTGCCTTCCAAAATTGGAAGGGGGCGGTGCATCAGAGTGGGTAACGACTGGGCTGGAGGTAGGGTAAGAAGTCACAGCTGTAAGCGATCCAACGGCCAGGATGATGGCACAGAAGTAGAGCTATGATCAGATCCAAGTATTTTTAATCGAATAGTTGACGCTTAGGCTCTAACGAGCGGCTACGATAGGGAGATGGGGGAGATCCAACGATGGGAGAAAAAGAGGCGACGTGGGTGAATGAGAGGCGTAGGATGAGATGCGATCGTACGGCTATGGAAAAGGGGTGACATGGGTAGATGCTAGCCGTAGGATGTTAGGGGGATCGGAGGGCTGTGATTTTGGCAGATGTGGGTGGTTGAGATCTGATCAGGGAAAGGATCATACGGTGGAAGATGGACTGATGATGGGCAGTTGAGATGAGGGCAGGAAGGAGCAGATCTGATGGCCCATGAGAGTTCCAGGTGGCGGAAGGAGGACGGGCCGCGTGGGTGGCCCAGAAGGCACCATGTGTGGCCCAATCAGAAAATTAGAAAAAACGAAAATAAAGATAAATACAAAAGAAATAATTAGAGGTGGAATTAGGAAAAAGTCAAAACATGAAAGTTGTTCGTCTCGATGAGATCTACAAGTTTTATTTAAACGAAAATCCAAAAGAGTTCATTTATACAAAAATTATTTTTGGGGGTATTTTTAAGGGGTTAAAAACACCGATTTTCTGCTTTTGAATTGTTTTTTGTATTTTTTAATTCTTTAAAGGGTTAAAGATTTATAGACAGATGATCCACCTAATTCTTAGGAGTTTTTGATGAGAAAATAATTACAAGGTAAATAATAGTAATTAAATACAATTAATTATGGGTTTATTATACACAATATAATACAATAATTATCGGTGAATTTTATTGATTTGATTAAGCCAAGGGTTTAATTAGTGACTTTTAGCATGATGAATATTAGATTCATCATGCTCCGAAAGATCGAACACACAATCAGATAGTGAGACTGACAACTCATATCAGACGACTCGATTTCGTGCCACATTAAGATGGAAGAACAACCAATGAATGAAACCGATTGTAAAGAAAGTGTTGCATTCTCCCACAGATAGTCCCCGAGGAGTAATGCAATCTAAGTAAACGAAAATTAGGGAATTCTAGCAACAAGTCTCATGTCCTCAAAATAATCAATCAATCATCAACAGGAGGGCATAAGGGTAGGGTATAGATAAGAGCTCATCATGGCAATCACAGTGCAGTCCCTCAAATCAACCAAATCAGTTGAGATAAATCAAGGTATCTGACATGGATCCTCTATGTGCTAAATGGGGATAGGAGAGTCAGAAGATGGAGCATGGATCAGTCAAGAAGATGAGTGAAACCACGTGGGTTCCGAGTACCATCTCTTTGAAGCATATAGAGATAGTACATCAAACATCTGAATTAAGACGGGCGGAACCAACTAGAATGAATCATCACTCTTAGCTCAAGAAATCATCATCAAATCATTGGGAATAAATCACATCCTGAATCCAGTGTGTGAGATAAAAATCCTCAGTAAGGAATCACACATGAGATCATGCCTAAATCAGAATCGTCAATAATGTCTACACACATATCAAATTCAGATCCACCAAGAATAGCACACCAATCTCAACATCCTCAAATCTTCCCATCTAGATCAAATAATTCCTGTAATTAAAACCTCGATGCAGGCCTCATCCAATAGTACAACATTCGTGGCTAAAAAGAATGGATGATACAGAAGGGAACGAGAAGGGTTGACGAGATGGTGAAACGGAGATAAAATTGTGGTCCAAGAAGAGAGTCTTCTTGAACCGGACCAAAGATAGGTGATATGGGCAAGGAGACAACTGCAAAATCCAGCTACTAAAGTGAAGATCAAGACATGATATTACGACTCAATAAAGAAGACAATAAGAAAGACAAATACATGGAGATGGACTCAAAAAATAAGAACTCAAAAACTCATAGATCTACAAACTCAAAGAATGATGAATGTAAAGGGACCCAAAATCACAATCAATGTACAAAGCAACCTTCATTTTCACCTACTCCACACAATGAAGACCAAAGATGGTGGTCAATTATCTTTTCTATTTTAGAGTTAGGAGAACCTCAAAACAGTTGTACAGACACGTAGGTAGGCCAGAGATTAGAGCACTAATCCTTAGTGTGTACGTTTCAAAATAAAGCACAGAACACAATTAAGGGCTTGTTTTCCCCAATCAATGAATCCATTACAATTATTTTAGGAATCGGGTAGAGTTAGCAGTCCCAATTTTATTTTTGATTATCACCTTTTTAGGTATTTTTCAATGCAATCATCTAATGAGCTTCCAATTCCATAACCTCCTAGGTGATCAAAATCAGAGGGAGAGGGTCGGAAAAGCAATGCAAGTCGAAAATCGATGATGCATGCATGGTTAGAAGACTTACAGTGCTTCCCAGCTCTCCCTATGTGGGATGCATAGCAGAATTGAAAGCTATACTACATGAAATGCAAGCCCATGAAATCACTCTAGAATAGAATATGTCATTGACGTGAAGCACCAGATGCTAACCATCTAGATATGAGACCTAAGTCCGATATTTGATGCCACTTGATGCCCACCACAACAGATCTTGCCAGCATTGTATGCTACCTCTCTTGGCACGCAGTCTCAAGTCTAAATATACAATAATTATGATTTGATTAAATCAAAAAGTGAATATGTAGGTACATGCAAATATATTAGGGCTTTGGACCTTAATCTATCGAGCAAGTAATTCTTATGATAGGTCTAAATCACACAGAACAAAAATAAAAGCGAAAAAAGAAGAATAAAACAATGAAAACACAACAAAAATGACGAGTCTCCCAAGTGAACAATCGCTTGGGCACTGAACTCGTGAAATGTTAAAGTTTAAGATAGTCCAAATTATTACAAGTATATGTGTGTCTCTCTTACTTTAATTACAAAATAAAAATAAAAATAAACTAAAATAAATAAAAAAAATGAAGAGTTTATCTCCAAAAAGTCCTCCAAGTCTTCATTTTATACTCTCTCCTGCCAGCTAAGTCAAAAAGCTAGCTCCGTCTTGCTTAGGTGCATAGGTCCTCCTAAGAAGTCCTCCCTTATGTAGCAATCCCTCACATCAAAGTCAAACAAGGAAGAGTGATTAGACAAATAACAGATAATATCAAATAAAATAAAGTAAAAATAAAAATCAATAAATGACAAAAATAGACAAGAGTAAATAGACAAATAAATAATCACAATCTATGCAACATTACTCTCTGGCAATGATGCCATTTGGTGTACCAGAATTTCCTTGCGGCCCTAAAAGAATGATCCTCACTGGACAGTAGCGAAGAAAAAAGTGTCACTAAGGCTACCCACAAGAAAAAACTCATTCAATCAACTATTACCCCACAATGAATAAAGCAATGGAAGACAAAAATGGGGATTTAAACTTTATTATAACTCTACAACACAGGTGTATTGTGTGCAAGCATGTGCAGAGGTCGAACTCAAGGAGCAAATGGTAAATTGTGCAAATAAATGCAAAACTTGTTCTTTTCTCTCGTCCATTGATTATCTTTTTATGTGGGTTTTTAGTTTTTATATTTTTAGGATTTTAATTTTTATAATAATTTATTTTTTTAAATTTTATAAATTTTATTTTTATATATTTATAGTTTTAATTTTCTTTTTTTAATATTTAATATAAGTATATATAAGTCTATATATACATTATAGGTAAACTGTCCTCATCTAAAAGTTATTGTCTTCGAGAAGCGGGTTATTCTCTTCTAAGTTCAAGTACAACCAGCTCAAGAAGAGGAGGTGGAGAGAAGAATGGACGATAGCCAGTGTATCTACCTATCTTAAGATGCCTGACTAGTGTACCTAAGTCATTCGGATGCAGGCTCACATGAATATGGCTTTGAAGCTCAAGCTTGCTTATTGTCTATACTAATATATACATACTCTGGTAGATATTTCCTTTTCATTTAAGCCTGCCCACTTTTTTGGAGTTTTATTATATTATTTAATACTATATACAATAACATTTACATAAGGATTTTTTCCTCTTGAGCCAGTAGATTATCCCTCTTTTGAAGCATTATTGCAACCATAACTTCCGTCATAAGACCTCATGGCTAGTGGACATAGATATGTGATTTCCAATGTTCCCATTGGCTTGTGTCTTATATCAGCAAATCCAATCCTCTACTACTTCAACTGGGGTGAGCGAAGTGTAAAGTGCAGGTGTGCAAGTTAGGTCATTCTCAACAAGAGTCGTGTGCGTGCTCTGAAATATTCTACTTAGGCAGTCAAGACAACATTGAACCAAGGCTCGTGTTCTCAAAGAGTTAAGTCTAACAGACCTGAAGTGTCTCAATTCTAGTTCCTCTAAGATTCCTTTGATTAAGTGGAATAAGGTCCAATCAAGCTCTAATCTTCGGAATTTACTTAGACTTGTTCAATCATTAAACTCAATCCAAAAAGTACTAATGTTATGTACAATGCAAGAAAAATGTTTTTGTGATGCATTTATTTAGTTTTGAATTTTTTAAGGACTTTTAAAAAGTTTTTGCAAATTTTTATGCAGGTTTTTGAAAAGATTTTACAAATGTTTTTGGGATTTTTTAAAAACAAAGAGTTTTGAAAAAGAAATATGCGTAGATAGTTACACAGGAGTGCTTATTTGGTATTTACAAGAGTTGGGTTTAAGGATTTACACCAGTTGGTTATTCACAAGTTTAAAGAATTTTATAAACTTGGATTGTATATATAGTTCTCAAAATAATTTGAAAAATATTTTTGCAAATATTTTGAAAACTTTATTTTGTAAACTAATTTGTCAAAAAATTTAAAAATATTTTACAAAATTGAAAATCATTTTACCTTGAACAATATATATATATAGATCTTTCAAACTATTTTTGCAACTATTTTCCAAATATTTGCAAAAAGATTTTCAAAACATTTTTATATCAATCAAAGAAAAGACAAATGTTGAAAATATTTTACAAAACATTTTTCAAGAAACTTTTAAAAGATTTTTCAAAGAAAATTTCCAATCATTTTTCTAACATTTTGCAAAAAAAGTTTACATGATTTTTTAATTTGTATATACAATAAATTTTAATGAATTTTCTACAAGTTTGTACTTCACACATAATTAGTTATATTCTAGCCATACGTGAAAATACGAACATACTGCGGCTAAAGTATATACATAGTATATATGACCCCCTATACTTAGAGTGAGTTATGTCCTCATAGATCGAAGAGAAAAGAAAAAAAATAATTCGTACTAAGTATAAAAGAGCATATACTATAATGACTAAATAATAAAGAATCAATGAATGGGAAGTCAATTGTCCCCCTATACTTTGGAGGAAATAATCCTAAGTATAACATGTTATATCTGCATGCAGGGAGGGTTGAGGGTGCGAATGAACATATCAATGACTCATCCTATCTCCCCCTATACTTAGGGTAAAATATCCTTACATATAGTCATGTATATCGACAAGAGAAAAGATATGTGAGGGATAAAAGAATTAGAAATGAGACCCACTCATCCCCCCTATAATTAGGATGACATATATCCTAAGTATGGGGTGATGACTTAGAGGAATGAAAGAAAGAATGAGAAGAGAGAAAATAAACAGAAAAAAATAACAGAAGAAAATGAAAAAGAAGAAAACTAAAGAAAGAGTTTTATACGAGTATTATATGGATCTTTTGATGCTGCAGAAGTTGTGGATGATGTGTCATTGAAGATCACTTGGACTGAGTCGACAATTCCCAAGAAAGTGTCATGCTCGAGGTATGGTTTCAGTAACTAACCATTTACAACAAATGGTCGTGCGTCAGATGACAACTCTGATATCAAAATGTTTCTGTTGTCATGCATTTCTTTCACTCTGAATGGCCTTGTCCATTTACTTTTCAATTTGTTTGGGAATGTTTTCAACTTGGCATCAAATATCATACTTTCTGTCCGTTCTCGATGGTTCTGATGTGCTGGTCTGATGAATCTCTATTTCATCACCATTATTCTATCATTTTGACCTTTAAAAACCCTATCTAATGCATGTAAATAGCATTATTTTGTACAAATTAACATTCTATAATTGTTTCATTTATAGTAGGTAAAATATTTTCTTTAATGCTAGAATTATAGAATAAATAAAAGAAAAGAAAAAGAATAAAATACCAAAGGTAATTTATGACTCTAAATCCTGAGACTAAGTCAAGAATTGATTTGATCGATAAGGAATAAAATAGAAGAGATAAGGGTCAATCCTCCATTGGAGGTCTCCAAAGAAGGGGAATCCACAAACAACAATGTCTTTAATAGACTCTTGTAAGTCTCTATCGAATAATGTAGATGCCTCCTCCATGTACATATGTTGACAAATCTTCAAGTCAAATAAATGTTTTGATGTACCCATACATGAACTGAGTAAAAGAAGCTCGTTCTGGGATCACCCAACCGAGGAAGAAGATGCATCAACTTCACAGCTTTAGCGTCCCTCTCCAAAGCTAAAACTTCAATAAAAGTTTTATCTCTGTTAACTGCCTCTCCAAGTAATTTCATGCATAATAAAGATCTTCCAATAGTTACTAGAAAGAACCCTTTGTGAAGCTTTCCTACCATCACATGTAGACCAAAATAGTGTAGTTTTATGTTAAATCTAGACACAAGTCTAGCCCACACTCCTGGATGATACTCAGAACATTGGTCTCCTCATTTGTGTCCCCAATAACTGTAGCATCATCAAGATACCACGTATGAAGAAGTAGCTTGTAATTATCCATGATATAATGGATAAGTGGGTATAGTATGAGGGAAAAAGGAACGACCGTAGATGATCACCTTATTTCACTCCAGCGTATGACCAAATATATATGTTTCTAAGGTATAAACTTGTTGACCATACATATAAGAACTCTAACCATACATAGATAGATGGACATCTTGTTCTCACAAGGCTAATAAGGTAGACCTATCAACCATCTTTAAGGCATTATAAAATTCACTATGAGCATGAAAAGAGAACAATCGCTATGACAAGAATTAAATACTCTGTTGACATTGTGCAGAATAGCTTCAGTTCCACTAGAAACACATACTTCAAACTAGAAGTCATTCAGATATTTGACCATATCTTTCATTACTCCCTCCATATCAACTTTAGACACAAGTTGCCTTTAAATAATACCAAGTATAAAGTACAAGGACATCTCCTTCTCAACCATAAATTAATCACAAGGGTGATGGCATGTAAAAGGTCCAAGTCATGACAAACTCCTCTTCACACATATCATCAAGGAGGTGTTTGTCCCTCAAATCGTCTCTACCATAAAAAACCCCTTTAGGGAAAGACTTAATACACCCAAGAATGGTATCAGCTTCTGCAACAAGAGGAGCCTCAGCAAGGGGATAATCCATCAGGGACAGGATGGATTGCAAGGGTGTTTCATCTCCAAATCCTTAATGGTATCTCCACTGAAAGGTGCCACATCAGATGAAGACAAAACTCATATTACTGTTGTAAACTGATCATATGCAACCTTGTGAATGCAAATCCTAATGTTGGGATTTAATTTTTTATCTCCCTCTTTAGAGTAGCCACCGTTATGGCCCATAGTTTCAACCACATGATCGTTCAACACCTATTCCACTAGCTTAGCAATACCGTCGGATTCTCATCAGGTAGAAAGCGAGCTAAGGATAAGATATTGCTGTATAGACTTTTTGTTGTCAGACCTACATTCATGTATGTTTTGAAGATGGAATACCTATAAAGTACAACGTGAAAGAAGAAACGTCACCCACACAAATACGGATCCTCACTCAGCGATCACTTTATAAAGAGTTGACTTTAAAAATTTAAGAGAAGGATGGTCTTCACTGTCAATATAGGTTTTTTAAAAACCCGATCGAAAAGCATGCCATCAAGAATCTGACCTTTCATAGCTGTAGATGTCTGAAGACTCTACTGAAGAGGCTTAATGATGCCAACAAGATGACTTTTAGTCTCACCAGTCTCCTTAGTGATTCGAGTAATGCCATCATTGTAATGGCATGCATGACTCCTTGCATATATATTCATATACATCCCGCATAATCATCGACCAAGGATCCGCAAGGTCTCATCCACAACAAGAAATAAGTCACGGTCTTTTTGAAGATCTTCCTGCAACAAGGTACAATGCTCTTAATAGAGGGATGCACTATTTTGAGATGAGAGATCAAACGTGTAAAGCATTTGTTGCCCTCTCTACCATCCGGACAACAATGAAAATATCAAAATGGACATAATAAGATCCCTCTAAATGAATTCTCACAAGAGTACAAAGAAGGTAGTTGGCAGCTCGATGTATCACATCATTAGGAATTTCTCTTCTTCTATATCACACGTAATATTGCTCTCCAAATATAAAAGTAAGGCAAAACTCGAAACACCTAACACCAAAAAGATGGATTTCGACCTTCCTTGATGGGCCAAGTGCTATAGATGTTCAGGAGGAGTAGGGTACATGAGATACCAGAGATGAGAAGGGGGTTTGGATTGCTAGGGAGGAAGAGGGCCCCGATGGAGGAGGCGTGTTGGGCTGCTGAGGGGGAGGAGGGCACTGGCAGAGGACGAGAGGGTGGGGGCGGTGGGATCGCGACTCGGTGTCGTCGAACCAGACAAATAATCAAATAATAGGGGCAGCGTGCAGCGACCAAGATGAAGCCATGATGGGCTAGTGGCAGTGTGATAGGGGTTACGTAGGATCGCATGCGGTGTAGAGAGGTCGCGGGTGGGCAGTGGTTGGATTGGAGGCAGCTGCAGAGCGGAGTTGTTGGCGGCTGTGGGAAGAAGGTGCTGGAGATAACTTAGCGGCTGCGAGGAAGGGGAGAGTCGAGGATGGAATAAGCGAGCCCTTAAATTCACGTATGCATCTACTGCATCTCGTATATTATTGTTTGTGTTCTGGTGGAATAGTGTTCTAAAAGCATTCCCATTTTCCATAGGAGAAAATATTCGATAAGCTATTACAAAGAGATCGATGGGAGACAGGCAACAAGCTGTGTCGCCAATCCCTTTGGATGGCAAATCTAATTCTTAAAAATACAAGATCTATAGATCTGGGAACCATAACATTGCTATGCATAATTCTTTGGACCCTTTTGTAGCGCCCTACTGCTTCAGTTGTTAAGAATCTGAAGGTGTCAAAACCAAAAGGAATGAATACAATTGTCAATACAAACCTTCTCATGCTTATCAACTTTAGTCGAGGCAGCTTTCTATGCAGTTGTCCTACAATAAAATCACTCCTTATTGGACTCACCAATGGAGAAACTCTAGTCAAATCAACACATGCATGCTTCCCTCCTGCCCATCCAAATATTAAAACATCTGTTGTTCTGAGTGTCGATCTCCCCTTTTGTGGATCCGTCAAAAAATTCACAGGTGCTTCTTTCTTTGAAGCAACTCCTGCATGTATTGATACATCATAAAGGACATCCCTTACAAAATCATGTCT
This sequence comes from Ottelia alismoides, assembly GCA_037367405.1. Taxonomy (NCBI): domain Eukaryota; kingdom Viridiplantae; phylum Streptophyta; class Magnoliopsida; order Alismatales; family Hydrocharitaceae; genus Ottelia; species Ottelia alismoides. The sequence continues at coordinate 573,252 of JAZKJV010006370.1, read as the reverse complement.
ATATTTAAAACATGGGAGTTCACGACAATGAACTGCATGTTCCCCAAAAGTGTCCAAGCATGATTTGTGACATATTGGGCAAGGCTCATTAGCTGAAAAAAGAGGAATCATAAGACGATACTTGAGGACAGTATGATACTCAATATGTGACATATTCATCCCAGAGCCCTCAATGGGAATAATAGGAGGAAGTCTTGAGCATGGTCAGCCTGTAAACAATGAAAAATTGCTTTTTACCTAACAGTCATATCAAACTTAATTTCCATTTCTTCAACAATCTTGCTAAAAAGAGAACTCGCCAAAGCATTCTGGGCTTTAGGGGGGATGGTATCCTTGTTAGCAAAACATGTAAGGTTGAGAGATGGAAATGTGGTACGCAGGCCCTTCAAAGCATATAGAAAGTCATAATCCATACCATGTATCCCACTGTCTCGTAAAACGTGGTCTTGGAGCACCCACAATAGAGCTCTAGAGGCCATGGAAGCATACGAGGAAGCTTCAAGAGCTGAATGAAGACCAAAACCACCAAGTCTGATGGGCAGTAATGCCACCCGCCATTGAAGATCGTCAAAGAAAGGGTCTCCACAAACCACAATATCCTCAATAGCTTTGTGAAGCCCTTTGTCAAACCACGTGGCAACTCGTTCCATGTATGTAGGTTGGCATGTCCTTGCCATACAAGATCGTAATAAAAGAAGCTCACTTTGTGGATGGAGTAAATGCATTAAGTCGACAGCTTTGGTAGCCATCATCATAGCCAGGTCTTCAACAAATTATTTGTCCCTACTCACTGCACCTCCAAGTAACTTCACTCCCAGGACATGCCTCCCAATATCCACGGGAAATAACCTTTTGCGGATCTTCTGTCCATCACATGAAGGTAAAAAAAGTTCGGTATTTTTATGTTCAGCATAAGCCCCATCCTTGGACCCTTGCGTTGTATATTGTCAAGCACCTTGTCTACCTCCAAAGTATCCCTGATGATAGTCCCATCATTAAGATACCAAGCATGGAGAAGGAGCTTATAATTATCGCGTATCTCATGAATAAGTGGATGCAAGACAATAGGAAAAAGAAGTAGACCTAAAGGATCACCTTACTGCACTCCGGTGGTTGACCATAAATGATTGTCTCCAATATATAATCTGACAGACTGAGTATATATAAACTCCACCCATAAAGAAATAGATGAGCATCTCTTCCTAACTTCACAAAGTATCAACGATCTATCTATCATGTTGAAAGCATTAGAGAAAACAACTGCAAGCATGGAGAGAGACCCATCACCATGAAGCTTTCTCAAAAGTCTGTTGGAGATGTGTAAGATGGCTTCTGCTCCTCCAGATACACCAACTCCAAATTGAAAGTCATTAGGATACATAGACATCTCTTTTCCCACCCTCTTCATGGAAACTTTGGATACACGATACCTCCAGATAGTACCTACAACAATATGACGTATGCCGTTGTCTGGTTTGAGCAGTGGATTAAGAGGTGCAGAGGCTATAAACTCAGCCAAACTCAATAGGCATCTCCAAACTAGCCATAAATAAACTCAATAGGCATCCCAGAGCCCTCAATGGGAATAATAGGAGGAAGTCTTGAGCATGGTCAGCCTGTAAACAATGAAAAATTGCTTTTTACCTAACAGTCATATCAAACTTAATTTCCATTTCTTCAACAATCTTGCTAAAAAGAGAACTCGCCAAAGCATTCTGGGCTTTAGGGGGGATGGTATCCTTGTTAGCAAAACATGTAAGGTTGAGAGATGGAAATGTGGTACGCAGGCCCTTCAAAGCATATAGAAAGTCAGAATCCATACCATGTATCCCACTGTCTCGTAAAACGTGGTCTTGGAGCACCCACAATAGAGCTCTAGAGGCCATGGAAGCATACGAGGAAGCTTCAAGAGCTGAATGAAGACCAAAACCACCAAGTCTGATGGGCAGTAATGCCACCCGCCATTGAAGATCGTCAAAGAAAGGGTCTCCACAAACCACAATATCCTCAATAGCTTTGTGAAGCCCTTTGTCAAACCACGTGGCAACTCGTTCCATGTATGTAGGTTGACATGTCCTTGCCATACAAGATCGTAATAAAAGAAGCTCACTTTGTGGATGGAGTAAATGCATTAAGTCGACAGCTTTGGTAGCCATCATCATAGCCAGGTCTTCAACAAATTATTTGTCCCTACTCACTGCACCTCCAAGTAACTTCACTCCCAGGACATGCCTCCCAATATCCACGGGAAACAACCTTTTGCGGATCTTCTGTCCATCACATGAAGGTAAAAAAAGTTCGGTGTTTTTATGTTCAGCATAAGCCCCATCCTTGGACCCTTGCGTTGTATATTGTCAAGCACCTTGTCTACCTCCAAAGTATCCCTGATGATAGTCCCATCATTAAGATACCAAGCATGGAGAAGGAGCTTATAATTATCGCGTATCTCATGAATAAGTGGATGCAAGACAATAGGAAAAAGAAGTAGACCTAAAGGATCACCTTACTGCACTCCGGTGGTTGACCATAAATGATTGTCTCCAATATATAATCTGACAGACTGAGTATATATAAACTCCACCCATAAAGAAATAGATGAGCATCTCTTCCTAACTTCACAAAGTATCAACGATCTATCTATCATGTTGAAAGCATTAGAGAAAACAACTGCAAGCATGGAGAGAGACCCATCACCATGAAGCTTTCTCAAAAGTCTGTTGGAGATGTGTAAGATGGCTTCTGCTCCTCCAGATACACCAACTCCAAATTGAAAGTCATTAGGATACATAGACATCTCTTTTCCCACCCTCTTCATGGAAACTTTGGATACACGATACCTCCAGATAGTACCTACAACAATATGACGTATGTCGTTGTCTGGTTTGAGCAGTGGATTAAGAGGTGCAGAGGCTATAAACTCAGCCAAACTCAATAGGCATCTCCAAACTAGCCATAAATAAACTCAATAGGCATCCCAGAGCCCTCAATGGGAATAATAGGAGGAAGTCTTGAGCATGGTCAGCCTGTAAACAATGAAAAATTGCTTTTTACCTAACAGTCATATCAAACTTAATTTCCATTTCTTCAACAATCTTGCTAAAAAGAGAACTCGCCAAAGCATTCTGGGCTTTAGGGGGGATGGTATCCTTGTTAGCAAAACATGTAAGGTTGAGAGATGGAAATGTGGTACGCAGGCCCTTCAAAGCATATAGAAAGTCATAATCCATACCATGTATCCCACTGTCTCGTAAAACGTGGTCTTGGAGCACCCACAATAGAGCTCTAGAGGCCATGGAAGCATACGAGGAAGCTTCAAGAGCTGAATGAAGACCAAAACCACCAAGTCTGATGGGCAGTAATGCCACCCGCCATTGAAGATCGTCAAAGAAAGGGTCTCCACAAACCACAATATCCTCAATAGCTTTGTGAAGCCCTTTGTCAAACCACGTGGCAACTCGTTCCATGTATGTAGGTTGACATGTCCTTGCCATACAAGATCGTAATAAAAGAAGCTCACTTTGTGGATGGAGTAAATGCATTAAGTCGACAGCTTTGGTAGCCATCATCATAGCCAGGTCTTCAACAAATTATTTGTCCCTACTCACTGCACCTCCAAGTAACTTCACTCCCAGGACATGCCTCCCAATATCCACGGGAAACAACCTTTTGCGGATCTTCTGTCCATCACATGAAGGTAAAAAAAGTTCGGTGTTTTTATGTTCAGCATAAGCCCCATCCTTGGACCCTTGCGTTGTATATTGTCAAGCACCTTGTCTACCTCCAAAGTATCCCTGATGATAGTCCCATCATTAAGATACCAAGCATGGAGAAGGAGCTTATAATTATCGCGTATCTCATGAATAAGTGGATGCAAGACAATAGGAAAAAGAAGTAGACCTAAAGGATCACCTTACTGCACTCCGGTGGTTGACCATAAATGATTGTCTCCAATATATAATCTGACAGACTGAGTATATATAAACTCCACCCATAAAGAAATAGATGAGCATCTCTTCCTAACTTCACAAAGTATCAACGATCTATCTATCATGTTGAAAGCATTAGAGAAAACAACTGCAAGCATGGAGAGAGACCCATCACCATGAAGCTTTCTCAAAAGTCTGTTGGAGATGTGTAAGATGGCTTCTGCTCCTCCAGATACACCAACTCCAAATTGAAAGTCATTAGGATACATAGACATCTCTTTTCCCACCCTCTTCATGGAAACTTTGGATACACGATACCTCCAGATAGTACCTACAACAATATGACGTATGCCGTTGTCTGGTTTGAGCAGTGGATTAAGAGGTGCAGAGGCTATAAACTCAGCCAAACTCAATAGGCATCTCCAAACTAGCCATAAATAAACTCAATAGGCATCCCAGAGCCCTCAATGGGAATAATAGGAGGAAGTCTTGAGCATGGTCAGCCTGTAAACAATGAAAAATTGCTTTTTACCTAACAGTCATATCAAACTTAATTTCCATTTCTTCAACAATCTTGCTAAAAAGAGAACTCGCCAAAGCATTCTGGGCTTTAGGGGGGATGGTATCCTTGTTAGCAAAACATGTAAGGTTGAGAGATGGAAATGTGGTACGCAGGCCCTTCAAAGCATATAGAAAGTCATAATCCATACCATGTATCCCACTGTCTCGTAAAACGTGGTCTTGGAGCACCCACAATAGAGCTCTAGAGGCCATGGAAGCATACGAGGATGCTTCAAGAGCTGAATGAAGACCAAAACCACCAAGTCTGATGGGCAGTAATGCCACCCGCCATTGAAGATCGTCAAAGAAAGGGTCTCCACAAACCACAATATCCTCAATAGCTTTGTGAAGCCCTTTGTCAAACCACGTGGCAACTTGTTCCATGTATGTAGGTTGACATGTCCTTGCCATACAAGATCGTAATAAAAGAAGCTCACTTTGTGGATGGAGTAAATGCATTAAGTCGACAGCTTTGGTAGCCATCATCATAGCCAGGTCTTCAACAAATTATTTGTCCCTACTCACTGCACCTCCAAGTAACTTCACTCCCAGGACATGCCTCCCAATATCCACGGGAAACAACCTTTTGCGGATCTTCTGTCCATCACATGAAGGTAAAAAAAGTTCGGTGTTTTTATGTTCAGCATAAGCCCCATCCTTGGACCCTTGCGTTGTATATTGTCAAGCACCTTGTCTACCTCCAAAGTATCCCTGATGATAGTCCCATCATTAAGATACCAAGCATGGAGAAGGAGCTTATAATTATCGCGTATCTCATGAATAAGTGGATGCAAGACAATAGGAAAAAGAAGTAGACCTAAAGGATCACCTTACTGCACTCCGGTGGTTGACCATAAATGATTGTCTCCAATATATAATCTGACAGACTGAGTATATATAAACTCCACCCATAAAGAAATAGATGAGCATCTCTTCCTAACTTCACAAAGTATCAACGATCTATCTATCATGTTGAAAGCATTAGAGAAAACAACTGCAAGCATGGAGAGAGACCCATCACCATGAAGCTTTCTCAAAAGTCTGTTGGAGATGTGTAAGATGGCTTCTGCTCCTCCAGATACACCAACTCCAAATTGAAAGTCATTAGGATACATAGACATCTCTTTTCCCACCCTCTTCATGGAAACTTTGGATACAAGATACCTCCAGATAGTACCTACAACAATATGACGTATGCCGTTGTCTGGTTTGAGCAGTGGATTAAGAGGTGCAGAGGCTATAAACTCAGCCAAACTCAACAGGCATCTCCAAACTAGCCATAAATTAACTACTGTGGAGATAGCACGTAATAGATCAATGGCAACTACCGATCCCTCCCCACAAAGGGCATCTAAAATATGTTGAGCTCTCAGTCCATCTCTGTCATATGGTGTCCTTTTAGGGAAGGATTTGATAGACCGCAAAATAGCATCTGCATCAACTGTAAGAGGAGTCTCTGACATCAACGTATCTGGTAGGGAAGGAGGCTACTTATATGAATGTTTAGCTTCAAAAGTCTTCATGGTGTGTTCATTAAATGGAGCCACTTCTGAAGAGCACAAAACCTTTAAGGCTGCTGAAAAGTGCCCATATGACACTTTGCGAAGACATTGCTTGATATTGGATCTTTGATATTTATTATCCTCTAGTGAGTTATTCTGACTATGAAAAGTCTTGGGTAGATCACTTTTCAAAATATCACCCACCCACATGGTGAAACTATTTGCACTGCCTCACTTAATGATCGAGCTCAAAATAAGTTGTTATTGCAAGGACTTTCTATTGTTAGATCTTCTATCCCGCCTATTCATAGGCCTAAAAACCTGCAGGGTGCATGATGGAAGAAGTAGCAATCTCACCTAAGCATGAATGGAACCTGACCCAACAATAACTTGATATAATGTTGTTTTAAGGGTTTGAGAGAAAGCAAGACGACAGTTGGGAGGAATACTCTTAACTGTGGTGATATGAACTTTGAAAATACGATCAAAGAGTATAACATCAATAATCATTCCATCTGTGACATCAAGTACAACATGAAGAAGAGGTTTCAAGATGCCGATAGTGTGTCCTTGAACCACCTCTGTGTCATCTGTAACTCGAGCAAGACCATCGTCATGATGGCAAGACGACTCACTACTTGAATCTTCATGCACCTCCCACACAACCACTGATCAATGACCTTCAAGGTTTTTTCTAAGATAAGATAAAGGTCAATATCAATCTTGATGACATCCCGAAAAATAATAGCACTCTCGTCGCTGCAAAGATGTACCCTCTTGATATGAGAGATTAAGCGTGAAGTCCCTTTACTCACTTCCCTACCATCTGGGGAACAGTGAAAGTTTCAAAATGGACTCAACAAACCATCTGCATGATGTGAACTTAAAGAACAAGATTGAGAGTTCTCATGATGTGCATTTTTGGATCACTTTTTTTGGGGTGGATTAAGGTGCGAGGGGAAAGAGATTGTTTCGGTCAAATTAGAGAGAAAGGCATTTGATGGTTAGGCCTCTCCCTATGCAGACGGGGATGAGGGCTTGGCCTGCGGTGGCACAAGTAATAGGAGGAATCATTTCTTCCCTAACAATCACGATTGGAAGAGGGGGCATCAGTGAACAGATACCGTTGTAAGTCAAGATGCTTGAGAACTTCTCCGATGGACAGAGGCCAGGCATTGAGCGGGAAGCCCGAATGCTGGACGGGAGACCCCGAGGGGACGCTGAAAGAGGATGTCGTAGGGAAAGATAGGCAAAGAAGGGGGCTGTGAAGGAAAGATGAGGGTAGAAGTTGGACAAGCGTAGGTCGCTGAGAGGGAGTAAGGTCGCGGGATGGGGAAGGGTAGGGGGAGGGTTGCAGGGCAGAGGGTGGTCGCTGGGCGAGGGGGCGCCGGATGGGGCCGCAAGGCAGGGGCGTGGGGCGCTGCGCGAGTGGCGAGGAGGGCAGGGGCGCTGGGCGAGGGGCGCTGGGATGCCACTGGGCGAGGGCGGCGCTGGGCGGAAGGGGGCACGGGGAGGGACCAGGGGCGCTGGGCGGGGCGAGGTGTTCTAACCCATTCTTATCCGTACCACACCTCATTTCACGTGTTAAATGCACTTGGATTTGGGTTAATGTCTGTGAGTTACTCATCTTTCGTGATATGCAAACCAAGTTTAACGTGATTTGGATCGGGTTGTTTGCTATGGGAATTTGCTTTACATATAAATTAAAGAGATTTTTACATTCATAACCCTGAGTAATTTCGCAATAACATTCATAACCCTGCATAATCGCGAATTATGCTCAGGACCCTAAATAAGTGTGCCGTCTTACACCTATAACCTTCCGTTACTTTACTATGTTAACTCAACCAGATGATTGAGTTAATCTAACCAATAAACGATCTAACGACTGAAATTTAATTTAAATAAAAAAATAAATATCATGTCTCTTTATCTGAAGCCAACCCCTGCATCCATATGCAACGATTGTCGCAGGGCCAGTTCGGTCACGAGGAAAGGGACTTCACGGCCGATCGCAGGGGCCCGGTGGGGTTGGGGACTTCACAGTCAGATGCAGGGCCGGGTCGGTCGCAGGGGATGGGTGGGTTTGGTTTCACAGTCGGTCGCAGGGGCCGGGTCGGTCGAGGGGAGGGGGGTTTGGGTTTCACAATCGGTAGCAGGGGCCCGGCGGGGGGGAGGGGGTGTTGGGTTTCACAGTCGGTAGCAGGGCCCGGCGGGCAGGGGGTTTCAAGGTCGGTCGCTGGGGCCCAGCGGGGTGGAGTGGGTGGGGGTGGGGGGGGTGGGGGTGGGACTTCACGGTCGGTCGAGGGGGGAAGGGGATTGGGCCGCAGTGCAGGGGCTTGGGAGGGGGAATGTAATTGCGATTTCACGGTCGTATACCTCATCCAGTTTATTCCGATCTACAGTCCCACAACTTGAGAGACGAAGCACCTTAGAGCCATTGAGTGATCATCGCTTGCACCTGGAGCTTTGAAAAGATTTTGGATCATATCGATCACACTAAAACACGCAACTGCATGGAGACGCAAGCATTTGAAGCATTTCGAAGCGGAACACGAATGAAGACTGTCGCATGAGATTCGTCGAGCAGCCATGAACGTAGATCACTCTTCGGATCGATCGCTTGATATATGATCTCCGCCGAAGATTGAGTTTCGATTCCACCGCCTGGAATATCTTCGAATTTTGGGGAATAACATCAAAGAGCATAGATGATGAGGTGGAAGGGCTCCTCCAAGAATCTGGTGGTAAAATTGGAAACGTAATATGGTTTTAGGGGTAAAATAGGAAATATATAACTTTTTTCTTAAGAGTTACCGGGTTAATTAGATGCCAACTAACGAAGGGTTATGCCATGTAAGAGTTAACCATTTTTCGGGGTCCTAGGTGTAATTCTATGAATGTAATTGCGAAATTACTCAAGGTTATGGGTGTAAAAATCTCTAAATTAAATTTGCTTGTGTTAGAAATTGAGCCGTTAATACAGTATATAGATCTGATCTGATTATTTTCTTGCATCTAATATCAATCGGATACCAAGTAAATCGAGAAAAGATTTGTCTTCTGCAGGTTCCTATCCTTCCAAATTTCATTATCTGCTGCAACCGCTTGGCGAAGAATGCAAGAACACTTCACATCTTCCTGATCATATATCATACAGATGCCCCAAATGTGTGTACAACTGACGGTGTTGATACAAGGAACGGATCTGAGCCGTTCGCTGAAATGAAGGAATAATTGGGAGGATTACCTAAGAGCTTGTTTGGTTATTGAGATAAAATGGATTGGGGTAATCTTCTGTGAATATTAATTTGTTTGGATGATTACAAGGCTTGGTAAATGGTTGGAATAAAAAATGTGATGTGATGTGACATTGATTTGTGATAGAATTTCAACTCAAAATCGACCAAAGAATGTAGAGGGTAAATCGATAACCAAACGAAGCCCTAGTATTTCTAATATCAGAGTCACGACCTTTCACAACTGAGAAGAACACAAGCGTGTGTAACAGGACATGAACATTTCTTTGCATATTTATACCGGGCACGTGGCATGATTTGAGGGCCTTTCTGGATTTTGATTTGGAAATAATTTTGAGATTTTTATTGTCAACTTGATTGTCAAACTTTTGAAATTGAGATCTCTTGATTTGGACACTATTTGAATTTTATGAGATTCCGCAAATAGTTGAACTTCAGTGAAGTGTTTGAGCTATTTTTTTGTTATTCTCTTGTTTCACTTTACTTTGTTTACACACTTGTTTGGACATCTACACGTCGCTCTCACATACATATTACATTTTACTCACTCACTCACGTTAAAATTATCACTTCCACACACACACGTATTATACTCGATTACTATATATTATTACATCCTTCTATACATATATCATCTACAATATAGTAGGACAAATTTGCAAAATCTATTTTTTTTTTGCAAAACTATATAACAACAAGAAGAATACACTTCACATCCCTATTCATCAACCACTCTGCATGATAACCCCTATGATCTCAACCACTTAGCTTTGCACCTCTGTGAGTTCGGCATGCCTACACTTGACCACTCTATGTAATTTTTAGAAGTATAAAGTAAAAAAAACTTTGTTTGTCAAATCATTTTGATTTTCGAGTCACTTCGACACTTCTTCCTTCCACACTTGGTTGTTTGATTTTTACGTTTGGCTTTTAGGTCGGTTTATCAACGTCAGATCATATAGAGATTTCTTTTCTTCATACATTTGGTGATTTTGGCACATTGAAGATGAGAAAAGGTTCTTTGTATCATGTTTTTGGCATTGGCAATGTTGCGCTACAAAGTGTCAAGGGAGTGATGTTGTCGTTTACTGATGTGAGATGTGCATAATATATGCATTTAAACTTCGTTTCTACAGGAAACTTGATGATAAAGAGGATTCAAAACATCTTTAGTGACAGGCGTCGGAAGTTTACTCAATGCTCCTTGGTTGTTGCTTGTGCCAAAATATGTAATAACAACCTTCTTACATCATGCATGCATTAGTTTCCAAAGACGTGGCACACATGACTAAATATGTTAAATCCAATAAGTTGTGGTATTGATGGTTAGGTCACATGAGTGAGAAGGGGATGTAGTTCTGGATGGAGAAGAACATGCTAGCAGATGTGAAGAAAGATAAGTTGGAGAAATATATGCATTGCTTGACTAGTAAGCAGATGAGAATCTCCTTCAAGAAATATATGCATCAATCATCAAGGAAGATGCATGCATTAGAGCTTGGTCACACCTATATTTGTGGTCCATTGAAAAGTAAGTTTTTTTATGGTGTGTTATATTTTGTTACATTCATTAATGATTTTTCTAGGAAAGTTTGGGTCTATGCCTTCAAGAGGAATGATAAAATCCTTGGAGCTTTTAAGGACTTTCATGTGATAGTCGAGTGATCGACTTGAAAGGAATTGAAGTGCATTCGTAGTGACAATGGTGGTGAGTATATTGGGCCAATTGATGAATAATGTAGATCTATTGGTATCAAGTACCAAAAAACTCCACCTAGGATGCCACAGTTGAATGGTGTAGCAGAGATAATGAACATGACCCTAATGAAGAGAGTTAGATGGTCTTTTTCAAGACCAAGCTTTCAGATGCATTTTGATGTAAAGCTCTTTCTACTACATTTTGTAATATTAACCTCTTTCCACATGTTCCCTTGGATGATAATATTCCTAACAGGGTCTAGCACGGCAAGGATGTTTCATACAACCATTTGTGTGTCTTTGGAGGCAAAACATTTGTACATATATCCAAGTATGAAAGGTCCAAGTTGGACACAAAGATGAAATATTATATTTTTTGGATATGGACAAGCTGAGCTTGGCTATACGATGTATGATCATGCTGAGAAGAATCTCTTGATAATTATGTTTGTGATCTCCTGTGAAGAACAAACCACTAAATACACAAAGAAAGTTGTAGATGATTCTCCCTCAAGTATCTACCGACAGATGATGTGGAGCTCGTTTCATTGCAGAGTGATCTACTTGTAGTGCATGATGATGCTATTGAGTAGTTGCAAGATGCAAGAGAAGCGGAGGATGTACCATAGATCTCCACTCCTAATGATGATGGTGCAGATGTAGATAATGATAGCCATAATGATGAAGGGTCTTTTTCATGTGCACTACCACAACAAAGACCCATGAGGGAGAGGCGTCCCTCCACCAGATCTCTTGTACATGAGTATGTCTTGTTGATAGATTTTGGGGAGTGAATGTTATGAGAAGGCTTTGTAGGACATAAACAAAGAAAAATGCTTAAAATCCATGAAGGAAGATATGGAGTCTCCTCGTGATAACCACACATTTAGTATTGTGAAATTGCTTAAAGGAAGAGGGATTTGAGGAACAAGTGGGTTATTAGAGTGAAGCATGATGAACATTCTAAACACTCAAAATCAAAGCTAGGTATGTTGTTAAAGGCTTAACCATAAGAAGGGATTGGCCTTTTAGGAGATATTTTATTTTGTTGTAAAAACATCCTCTATTAAAGTGGTACTCATCTTGGCTACGATCCTTGACTTAGAGTAGATGGATATGAGACAACTTTCCTCCATAGTGATCTAGAGAAGAAAGTTTATATGCTGAAATCTGAGGGCTTTGTAGTCAAAGGAAGGAAGATTATATTTGCAATCTGAAGTGAATTATTAATGGTTTAAAGAAGTCACCCAAGTAGTGATACAACAAGTTTGAGTCATTTATGGGGAAACATGGTTAGTCCGAGATCACTTCAGACCACGACATCTTCATGAAGAAATTCTTAGGTCATGATTTATCATTTTGTTGCTTTATGTTGATGACATGCTGGTTTTTGTCAATAGTCAAATGGGAATTTCTAGTTTTAAGGAGTTGAATAATTCTATACAATGAATGACTTCGGACATGTAAGTCAAATATTGACATGAAGATCACTCGTGATGAGAGGTAAGAAAACTTTGGCTATCACAAGAGAAGTACATTGAGAAGTTACTTCAAATACTTTTTATACATAATGAAAAGCCAGTTGCCACTCGCTTGGAGCACATTTCAAATTAAGTCCAAGTATTGCCCAAAAACAAATGAGGAGAAGAAACACATGGAGAGAATTCCCTACACAACAACCACAAGTAGCTTGATGTATACCATTATTTGCACGATGCCAGATATTGCTCATACAAATGAAGTTGTTAGTAGATTTGTCTAAAATCCTAGAAAAAAATCATTGGGAAGAATATAAGTGGGTTTTGTGACATTTCCAAGGTAGAAGAAGCTACTCCTTTTGCTTTGTAACAAAGAAGACCATTCTCTTTTGCTATACATGGAGGGAGGGTGACATTGATGGGGGAAGGTCCTTATCTTTGGTAGATGGTACAATATCTTGGAAATCTCAACTTCAAAAGTATGTGGCTTTATCAACTACACATGATAAATTAGTGCAATTAACAAAAGCATGCAAGGAGATATTGTGAATGAAGAAGTTCATGCATGAACTTGATCTTGGTCTAGACAAACATCTGCCTTATTGTGACGGTTAAAGTACCATTCATCTTGCAAAGAACTCTGCTTTTCATACAAGATCAAATCATGTTGATGTAAGGTATCATTTGTATATGAAATGCTCTACGAGGGAAGAAATTGGTTCTTTACAAGATCCACACTATTCACAATGAAGCTGACATGATGACAAAATCATTGCCATTTGGCAGGTTTGAAGTATATTGTTCCTTCGCTGAATTGGAGTGGATTCCCCACATTGAATTCGGTAGTAAGTGATCCCCCCATTGGATGGAGAGGGGAGTTTTGTTGGTAGTGCACCCAAAGGGCACCTACTGTGGATTCTAACATATGTGTATTAGTGTTGAACAAGTGTCACTAATAGCATATGAAGCTATCATTGGTGGTATAGTAGCATGATGTGCTAGAGCAAGTGGTCTGTAGCAGGTGTTGTAGCGGGTGAGCTACATCAAGTGACGTTGATAGCAGGTGTTGTAGTGGGTGAGCTACATCAAGTGACATTGATAACATGTGCATCATATAGTAGGTGAAGCCACAATAGGTGGCATGATAGTAGGTGCACTGCAGTTGGTGATGTAGTCAGTTTCCCACAGCATGTGTTGCAGGTGACCTGGTCTGACGCACATGCGCATAGCAGGTGACGAACAAAGCACGTTGAATTTAGTTTTCAACACTTGTAATGGGAGTTGTTACCCATTTAAGGTGCTACAGCAAGTGGGAGGGCCACGTACTTGTCTTGAGGATAACTTCTCTTTATTTTTATGATCTATAGATAGCAGAACATATAACACAAACAAAGGAAACACATTATAGAAAAGCTAGGGTTGCAACTTCTATGCCCTAACTCCACTCCCTACATATGTACAAGGATGCGAAGAAGCTCTTAGACCATTCCCTCTTCCTCCGGTGGTTCTTGGTCCATGCTAGGGTGTGGGAAACACTCTAAGGTGCCACAGCAAGGCTAACCTTAGAAGAGAGTAGGGATTTTGGTCCTCCTTCTTGGTGTAAACCCTTCATCTCCATCTTTTATCTTGTTGACAGTGTTTATTTTGGTTGACAGACTAAGAGGGATTTGGGGTGTGTATCCTTTTATGGAGAACATCAATATCACTTATTAGGGTGGACGGTTCTCGACCGTATCGGCCCCATGGTTTTCTCCCCCCATCATTTTTGGTGGTTTCCATGTTAAAATCTTTGTGCACCTTGTAGTTGTGCATGTTTGTCATTTGTTTGCTAGATTTGTTCCTAAAGGTTGGTAATCTTTTTCATCCATTCAAGGTTTCTTTGTTCCACATCGCATTTTTTCCCTACGGTATTTTCCCTTCAAATGTCAGCAGTTTTATGTGCTAATTTTCAAAGATGTGTGAGATTAAGTAGTTCATGCTCTAAGATCATAGTGCGGCTAAATGCATATAATTTAAGATCGTTTTTTTGTTCAAGTCAAGTGTATAATCCTAGTAAATCGGAGATTCATCAATTACGCACTTGATGATAGATAAGATGCACCATGAAAAAAATGAATCATATAAATGTTAGATACCATTTCATCCAAAACAAGATTGCTTTGGGCTCGATTTCGGTGAATAAGATTCTCACAACTAAAAACATCCTACCAACATTATTACCAAGCATGTAACTCCAAATCGACCGCACTTATTGTTTTTATGAACTAGGTTATGCTCAAGCTTTGAGAAAGCTCGAAGAATCTAATGAATTTAGATAGGTCCAAGTTGATTATGTCTTAATCTGATTATATTATGCACCCACTTAAACCAAAGAGAAAAAAGATAAATAGATCTTGCAACCTCAAAAGTAGGATTACATTTGACCATACAAATATTTGAGTACCTAGATATAAATGAAATTGGAAACTAGTTACTCGATGTGCATGCTAACTGATGGGTTATCACACACTCCCATTTTTGGTGATTTCTGATTAATGTTTTTATTAGGATTTTTGATAAACGTAACCTTTAGGTCCTTCATTAGATAAATACAACATCCTCTACTTTTTTATCGTAGCTTTCTATGTAAAAGCTTTATATCGAATATGATCAAATAAATTATGAATTTTGATTTCTATGTAAAATATTTGTATCGAATACGATCAAATAAATTATGAATTTCGAAATCTCATCAACTGCGAAGTACTTTTAAATAAAGATCACATTATAACTTATACAAACACACATCTTGATAAAAATGTTTATCCAATCGAATTTATAATTGCAAAAGATTTTGCTTTACATTTAAAGTTGTGGAGGGGCCATCACCTACATGAGTCATTTAATGCTATTATTAGGAAGTCAAGGCAAAGAGGCATATCGATCTCTTGCCGGAGGTTAAGGGGATGGATGGATTTGGATGCGGGGAAATAAGTTTGTTGTTAGTTGTTTCTAAATATATTATATTATATTATATATTTTTCGGATATTTATATCTAAATCCAAATTTTTTACGGTTACTATATCCATATCTTTACTCAAATTTTTTTACAACTGATATTCATATTCAATTAATATTTGAATACATATATTATATTCAAATTTTCGAACACGCTAAACGGATATTTAGTTATATAAGTACTTGTTTTCATCCATGTTGAGTCGAGTATTGGTTGGCCTTCTTTCTAGTTACTCTCGAGGATATGATAGTTATAAAATTTGATGATCTTTTAGATACTATTGTAACGTCCATATTCTAACAAACCCGAACTCGTCCGATTTTAGATCCAATGAACCCAAAAACATTGTTGGTCAATGCCAAACAACGTAAAGCGGTCAATTTATTATGAATCAAAAGTCGTTCGGACGAAATCAACCGAAAAACGGTCGCATCGTAGCGCGCGCCGTGAAAAGCCATGACGAAAATTTGAAAACCGCAAAACGAACCGAGACCATCATTAGATCCGATTCGACGATACAAGACCAACGGAATCGACCGTTCGTCAATCGGAAGTCATTTGATATTTTTAAATCGTAAATTTTAATCTTAAACAAAATCCGTATCCGAAAATTTCGGGGTTCAAGACCCAACCGAAATAATATCAATATTATACTCATTTTGATCGTCGTTGAAAGACGATCAAATCAAGATATTTCGCGTCGAAAACGAAAGCTCGATGTGCAGATACGATCTATTTTGAGTATTTCAAATAAGGAGAAGTTTGTAAAAAAAATACAGACAGACTGTGTGGTTAAAAAAATTGAAATAATACAGGCACAGCCTGTACTATTCAACCAGCCGTGGTTTTTCCCCACCGCTTTGCTCCTGTCCACGTGTTGTTTTACTCTTTCCATTTGGCAATCAATTAACCCCCTCTCTCCCTATATATATATATATGTATGTTTGTATGTATGTATGTATATCGACCCTTTCCCTCTAAATCCGCTCACATTTCCACCGAAAAGGGGCACTCCATTCTTCAAAATTTGTTGGGAGGAACTGTTGTCTTTCTCCTTCAGCAGCTATCATTGGAAGACTTCAGCCCCTTTTTCCATCAGCTGCAGTTGCATAAGATCTGAAATTCTGGAGTACTAGATAAGACTTAAGGTTTGATTATTTTCAAGATCTGTAGAAATTATAGTTTAGTAAAGAAAAATCTCCAAAATTTTATAATTCTGAAACATTTAAGGTCTGTTTGATCATAAATTAAAGTTCTGACTCTTCAAATAGAAGATCCATGGATTGCAGTCCTGTTCATTGATCTAGAAGGTACCTCCTTTCCCCATCTTATTGCTGCCATGCATGCTTATTACACATGTTTCGTACAACTCTTGATCTTTCTTTTGCTGTCATTCATGATATTACCTCTTCAAATTCTTCTTATCCGTTATCTCTGTGTAACCTCTACGATAATTTCAGTCTTCTTCTAACGTTAATTGCTTTTCCAAGTCCTTGGACTGTTTTTCATCTAGAATTATTGTCATGTGTACTTCTCTCACACGAACTCTGATTCGGAGGCTTGAGTTCTGCCATATTTAAAATATAAAATTGAATTATTATGGCTTGATTATCCTGGAAATTAAAACGATATGACAGGCAACTATTATGACATTTAGGTTTGATTCTTAAATATATACATATATATATATATGTATATGGTTTAAAACTCCGGATGAAGCATGCATATGTAAAATTTGCATGGTGTAAGATTATGCTTGTAGTGCTTGAGAGAACTTTTGAAATTATATCATTGGGAATATTTATCTGTAAAAAAAATCATATTTACAAAACTTTCCAGTAAAGGATTTACTGTTACATATATGGTCAGGATATTGACACGCGAAATTTGGCATTTAAATTGATATCATCCGGTTTTTATTAAGTATTAGTTTTGGGCTACTTATGGAACACAATAGTAACCAAGTGGGCATACTAAGATACTGGCATAATTTTGTTGCATGTATATTTCGTGTTGGCTGAAAATAATCCCCATTTCCCTGTAGCATTTGTCTTTCATTGAAGAACAACGGCCTCCAACTGCATGATTCCTTGGACATGTCTATGGGACAGGGATCCTTAATGCATCCAAATGCATCATTACTTGCTTTCAGATTATAAAAATATAAATCTCTTATACAGAGAAACAAATCTGACATTTTTGTTTGTGCACTTATTAATTCAATAACTAGAATGTTTCAGCTTTTAAATAAATATATATATGATATACAGACTTCCATTACAATAGAAGAATGTTGGAGAGAGGTTGGAAGTTTAATCTGGGCAAATTCTTACGTAAATATTAAAGCTAAATAATTATCTCATATCTATCACATGATGAAATTATCTCGCATTTCTTTCATATACGATTATTAGTTGAAACCATCTAGTGACAGGTGACCAACTTTTGTTTGTCAAATTGTTAACAAAAAAACACTCATTCAATAATCCCAGCTACAAATAAATGACTATTCCGGAGGTCGTTGGATCTTGTGACTTCATAAGATTATGGCTCTTTTAAATAAATTTTAAAATATCATTGAAGGATGTTTGACAGAAGTTTGAATAGACAAATGAGTGAATTTAATGGTATACTAGATAATTATACCGGTCACGGTGACCTTTACACCTGACCGTGCGAGGGTGTGGTGACCCTCAACTGGGCGGAAGAAAGGAAGCCCAGTTTGGGCAGCGGCCGCCAAGTGCGCGGGTTTAGGATCTCAGTCCCCCTTCGGTTTTTTTACGCGAGCTCGCGGTGTTTTTACGCCTCGTTGGGATCCCGACTTTAGACCATTCCGCTGACCCTTTGTTTTAGGATACCCAGGCGGGGGATCCTGGTTTTTCAGCTTTACGTACGAGCTCGTTTGCCCGTACTAGTCGGGCTGTTTTTCTAGAGCGACTTTTCTAGGGAGTCTCTCTCACCCGTCTCAGTGGCGTAGTTTGGGAGTAGACTTATCCCTCTATTGGACCGCGCTTCCAATTGGAGGGCGAGACGGAAGAGCCTTTTGTTGGCTTCTTCACCGCTTGAGTTTACTTCGCCAACAGACTTGGCGATTCTATATCTAGATCATCCATATCTACATCTACATCATCTGGAGTTATATCTGAAACATTGAAGTTAAGAATTGGAGAAATTATGATCAAAAGTTGGGACTAGTAGGAAATGACTATTCTCTCCATCTAAGAAAATACATAAATTAAGAGATCTTTGCAATTTTAACTTTTCCATTATCACTCTCCAATGTGATCTCTGAAGAAAATGATATATGTGCTTACACTTATACACTCATGAATACTCAACTACTATATAAATATGTCACATGTGGGAAATGTTGGGTTATGGGGCAAACTTTTGAGACGCTTACAAATAGCTTGAAAAACCTTTTTACTTAAGCAAGTAGATGTAAACTTTACTTTCCACCTTTCTACTTGCTTGTTTTTGCACATATTAAATGTCTAGTTATTTTTATAAATTTTTGGGAGGTACCAGCAACCGCTGACGCCTTTTCTTTCCTAACATGTTTGACAGGCAAACAGCCTGCAGTCCAGTAGATATACATGCTTCCTGGAGACCGAGTATACACTAGACGGTATGAAGTATTTTGTCTCAGTTTTTGTTTAGTTGGTAATGTAAATGCTATCTCTTTTGTATCACACTTGGGATATATGTTGTAAAATGGAAGATCCTTGTACATGTTGTAAATTGATATGAATATTAATGAAAAAAATTAGGTGCCATGTTGTCTCTTTTACTTGTGGTTATGTGTTGGAAATGAATGTCATAATTGCGCGAAAAATTTCCCGGTTTTTCTACAATTCTTGCGATCAATGTGAAAGAAATATTGCGAATTGTGCGTAAACGGCTACCCGGATCCAGAGGAGTTTACAACTATCACGCTACTTGCACTGATTCAAACACCCCGAGTCCATTAAAGAGAAATCCTACCCAATTCCATCAAGGTCCCCAAACATGACCGTTCCATGCAAAGAAATATTTCTACAAGGGTACCACTGCAAGATTTCTCCCCTCGGCAATCCCCGTTGGACCCACGCGGCGATCTCCCGAGGAAATCGTCAACTTCGGGCAAAAAAATCCCAAACGCCGCGACACGATCTTCTCATCCGGATTCCTCGACAAATATAAGTCAAAGTCAACGCCCGCATTTCCCACTAGAGTGGTCAAATACCATAGACAGACCCATCAGTTTCTTCCGGATCAAAGAAACCCCGATCTTGGCGTTACCCAACACCCATTTAATCACTCCTTCCTCCTCTCGGATCGTTATCTCGATCCCTCGTCATTGTTCGGTGTGTTCCGATCTGATCTGATCTCATGGGGACGACGAGGGGGAAGAGGAGCGTGGTGCAGGGGTTGGTGAGGTGGGTGATGCGGCAGCCGCCCAAGATGAAGGCGGCGATGGCGATGGGAGCCGCGCTGGCGACGCTCGTGCTGCTGTGGTTCGTCGTCCACGACCACAACAACCTCTTCGTTGCGGCGGAGTTGTGCCACGCCGTCGGGATTGCTGTGCTCATCTACAAGCTCTCCAAGTACCACAGCTGCGCTGGTATGATCGACCGGAGAAAATCAAAATCGGGTTTTTATCTTAATCGATCTGTTCATCGGGAGGTCTTGATATATGGGTGTTACTTTTGTGTCTGAGATTGTTCTTTTCATCCAGATCATGTTTATGTGTCTTCCAAAAAACACATAATCCAGAATATTCGCAACGCATCCTTGTAGAAACATTGGTTTTATTCTTCTAAATCGTTTGTGGGATATGGTTTTAGGATGCAACCAAACCCGTCCGCTTAGATTGTTATTCAGGAGGTACTTTTGTGAGTAAATTTACTTATGATCTGTAAACAGTGCGGTTCTTATATTAACAGCATGTTCAGAAACCATTTACCTTTTGAGAAAATTAATAATTTGTTGCCTTTCGAAGGCGAACTAGCTATTTTCTGCTATTTCAGGCAGAACCGGCTTGGCAAAGAGGACGAGTTCTGTGAAAATCAACCTTTTCATCTACTATCTTAGAGAACATGGCTTTCCAAGGAGAGAGTTTACAATGAATGGCCGTCAATATCTGAATTTGTGTTTCTGGCCCGTTTACTCTAAATACCGAAATGAATTCGGCTCTTGAACAGGCGACTTTTTATGCTAACTTGAAGAGATTTTTTTAGCGAAAATAACAAGCATTGGATGTAGATTGTTCACCACAATAGCTGACTAGACGATGGGTTTTTTTTTAAAATGGATAATCACCAAAAAAAGAAACTCTGAGATCAAGGAAGACCTTCAATTAATTTTCTTGTGGTGATAGGCAGTTTGCTTCCTTTTTCTGACCAAAAATACTACTATTTGGTGGCATTTGGAAGCAAGAACAGAGAGTAGAGAAGCAACAAGAACATAAACATAGCGCTTAGATTTTCCTTGTTATTTTAGATGGTGTATGGGGAAACAATTTGTCGAAGAACCAGAGATAACTATAATGTTTTTAAGTGCTATTTCTTTTATGTGGGATGAATGAACTTGGTGGAGAAAGAACCATTATAACTTTTTAGAGGAGATCAGCTTATCCTGTAATAAGAATGCACAGAAACAAGTGCACAGGGTATAGTTATTAGTATGTTGAATGTTATGGGAAGCAATAACGGGGAAAACAATGTTTTGTTCTTGAATCTGGATATACATTGCAATAGGATAGCCATATTCGAGATTCTAGATTCTTCTTGATGGTATTTCTATTATACCGCATATTATATTTTGAACTGGTTAATGTAACTGATGTTCCAATGTCAGTATTTATCTAATTATGTGCTGCATTAGATACTCTCTACATTGCTGTTATCTATACATTTACCATTTTTTCAACTGAAGCTCGATGGTGGATGATGACGGTCCGAATGATGCATAATATCCTTTTGTTTATATGACCCCATGTTCTAATTTCTAGAGATTACATTTCAGGGCTCTCGCTGAAAGCACAGGACCTAACAGCCATCTTCCTGGCTGTCAGACTGTACTGTAGCGCTACGATGGAGCAAGACGTTCACACGATACTTGATACAGCCACTCTGGTTGCTACCTTGTGGGTCATCTATATGATGCGTCTTAAGTTGCAGTCCAGTTATATGGCAGACAAGGACACATTTCCCATATACTACTTGGTATGAAGTCAATAAACTCAGATCCTATTGAAGCAACTTGAATTTGATATTTAATTTATTTTAACTTGATTACTTTGAATGTGGGGCCCTTATATGGCATAACATTTGATGGATGATCATTATGTAGAAAGTGGTGCTGAGCTAAAATGTATGTGGAGAGTTGGTGTGGATCATTGGATTTCTTTCTACAAAATAAAACTGTATACTGCTATAGCTATAAAAGTTGCTTTATTTTAGAGGGAGGTGCAATCAAGAGCTTCATATTGTTTGCCCAAATTCAATCTCGCCAAGTAAATGAATTTCAACCTGGTGAATGTTGGAGGCAAACCATGGAGTGGCGTGTGTACAAACCGCCCCCTGACCGGAATAGTTCATTAGCAGATTAGATTAGCCACTTTAAACTGCCAGCTCTCTGAAGCCTAATCCATAGTAGGTATTCTACTTGCACAGTAAGACATGCCAAATGAATAGTCTATATGGAGAAACAAAAAAAATGGACCAATTGCATATTACATTGTTGCAGATTTTGCTTTCTTTTTCATTTGGTGAAGTTCCCCATTATTTTGAATAAAATTTGAATCCTTGAGAGAAAACCTGTGGTTTTGGATTATGGAATGCTTGATTTGGAAGGAGAGAAATGGGTATTTATGCTTATTGCATATTTTTAGTTGCATATTTCCCTAATCCTTAGGCATCTTTCTCCTTGTAATATTAAGATTTTATTGGTCAAGCATGTTTTATTCTTTATTGTTATTTCATGGTGCTGAATGCATAAAGTGCTTGCATTAATCTAGAGTTAATTTTGTTAAGGACAACGGTGTCATACTTTATAAATCTACACTTAATACGCCTTTTTTATGCAGTAATGCGCCTGATTCTAATTCCATAGTTTGTAATTTTACCCGACTCTTATCTGCGCATCCTGCAGATAATTCCTTGTGCTGTACTGGCCGTGTCGGTTCATCCCTCAACAGCTCACATCGTCATAAACAGAATATTATGGGCTTTCTGTGTGTATTTAGAGGCAGTGTCAGTGTATCCTCAGCTACGTATGATGCAAAACATGAAGGTATTCTTCGATTCTACAGATTGTAATTGATCCTTGCTGATTTGACAGTCAACTATCTAGATCCATGCTCGATCATTTCATTATGCAGATTGTTGAGCCTTTTACAGCTAACTATGTGTTCGCTCTCGGGATTGCTCGATTTTTGAGTTGTGCTCACTGGATTCTTGAGGTATGTATTTTACATCGACTGCTCTATTAGAAATAAATCAAACAGGAATTTAATCTTAGAATTTCTTCTGTAGGTTGTGCAAACACGCAAGCGCATGTTAGTTGCTCTTGGCACCGGTTTTGGGCTCCACTTATGCTCCTTTCAGAGATTGTGCAAACATTTTATCCTGGCTGACTTCTGCTACTACTATGTGAAGAGGTTAGTCGGTTTAGTAAGACTTACGTTTAATCTTTATTCTACTTACTCTTGTTATGATTTAGTCAAAATACTAGAATAGTAAGATCAGATAGACTGTACTCCATAGAACTGGTCTGAATCTCAAAGCTGTCTTGCCTCAACTTATGTTTAAATTCCTGAGAAAACAGCAAGTTTTATATTATAATGACTGGATAATACTGAAGGGTAATTAAATGAAAGACTGCTTTGCGAATAAAAGTTCTTATCGAGTTAAGAGCAGTGCTTCATTTTTTAAAAGGACAAAAATTGCCATGAACTTGTTGAGTAAAATTATCCTGCACCCAACTCCAGTTGAACAATGAAATGTCATTTATATTAAGAAAACTCTGGTTTTTAACATACAAACAGCTGTTAAACGTGCCATGAGGCGTGATCCTTCGTTTCTTCAACTTATCTTAAATTTTGTTTTTGTAAGACAGTTTTTTTAATACTACAATGGGCTCATTCTAATGAATCTGCAATAGCATTATTGATACCGTATAATTTTCGAGGAGAAAACAGTTATATATTTGTACTTTTTAATCAGATCAAACAGATATGCAATAGTTCATGAATGTGCTACTGATATTAATTTTGTCCCAAAACAGTGTTCTTGGTGGTGATCTTGTATTGAGGCTCCCAACTGGAACCGTCTGAGAGGCAAGTACTTGGTAAGAGGATGGACGATAATCACGAGCTCAGCTCCAAGCTTATCAGAATGAAAAACAGCTCCAACCAAAAGACATTGCCTATTTTACATTTTTCTTCTATTTTTACAATGTTTTCCCTAGACAATTTTTCTAAATGGTCCATATGACGAAATCAAGAACACATTGAATCGATTATATTCTGGTCACTGTATAACTCTTGTGGTGCATTTGTTGGTGCGTTTACGCTGTAGATGTAGAAAGTTCACAAGACCCACCATTAAAGGTGTTTGGGTTTTATGCCAAGGGATTTGATCCTAGTCGTATGAGAAGATAGCTTTGTTTGTGTGAATAGAATCCAGCAAACTTCCCACGATGGATCCATGCAGTTCGCACTCCATATGCGTTTGAGTGCAGACTTGTCTCGAAGGAGGATTTTAAATTTGTGTAGAATGGCCTCAAGCATATACTATGCACCTAAATTTGTCTCACTTGAAGTAGCATGTTTTTAGCTGTTGCCATTTCTATGATCAGTATCAGCTGAAGTAGTTGTTCAATCAATTTGAGCAACCAGTCTGCCATGTATTCTTGCTTAGCAATTTATTGGCATATCTTTACCTGAATAGAGAACTGGTCTGCTGATGAACTACTCTGAAATATGAGATGTACAAAATGAAGGATTTAAACACAATGGTTAAAATCTAAGATTTGGGCACAGTTCAGGTAAAAAGTTGGTCTACACGAAAATCATCTATTATGATAGACGCCTCAATGGGTGTGCGAATAGAAAGGTCCCTACCTCAACATCAATCAATATCAGTTTCTTGGAGTGCCTTCAGCAGTTGTTAGATGGGAGGACATAAACTTGCAGGGGTTCGCTGTCTCCACGAATCATGATCACTTATGACACTGATGATAGTCTTCTTCAGAAAAGCCATTAGTACATTTCAGTATACCTAACCCATTTGATCGTGACATGTTCTTTCCAATGGATATTTCAAGACTGATACCCATGTGGAATATCTCGTTCTTTTAAAGTAGATGTGCGCAAGAGTGCACACACATTTATAAGATGAATGACTAGTAAAAGCAGAAAATCAACAACTTTTTTAAATTTCATTTATCACTATTGAAATATCACATGTTTTGTCGTTACTTTCATTTATATACATATAATATTACGACAAAAGTACATGTGTTCACAGACATACGGTATCAAGTGTAGTGTAGGCAAAGCAGAGTAGGCTCATCTCCATGTGTAGTAGTGTTATTAGACACGATGGAAAAGATGTGCAAGACCTTCTGATTAGGGATGTAAATGGATATGGATATAACATTTCAATACTGCCTACTTATCCACATTTCGATGTCCGCATTACGTCTGTTTTAAGAACTAATATTGATCGAATATCATCATGTACAAATCAATCAAATACATGTACAATTAAGCTAACCTATAATGCAATTCTATTACTCGTATACGATCCATGTCTATTTTATATTCTTATCTGTATTAGGGATATGGTAATACATTCTTTGTACTCGCTCATATATACATGCATCTATATTCATATTTTAGAATGATTACCACCTAAATCTATATTTATCCATTTGCATCCTTTCGAATCAACATAGGTAGTTGGAACTTCCACCGCATATCTACATTTCCACCTGGGTCATGAAATATTGGATACCCAATTCAGATGCTTTTAAATATATGCCAGCGAGGTTAGAGTCAAAATGCATGGGTCAATCTAGGTCACAATTGACCCGATTATTTTGAACACCCCTGCAATTCACAGCCTTCTCTGGTGGGTAGGGCTCTACATAAGAGAATGACAGATAAGTTATCTCCTGTTTCCATGTGAATAATATGAAAATAGTCATTTTTTCATCAGGGTTAGACAACTGTCTAGTTCCATAATCGCAAATTCTCTCTACCTTGTGTATGGATACAAAGGTGAGCCGAGTTCTCATGTATGAACAAGCTTCATGCTCCAAGACAGACAGTCCTGTATTGGATCGTCCACATTAATATGTGTACGAAACATAATATAGATATGTGAGAGATGTAAAACAGTGCTGGATATTCAGGTATTTAAAAACTTCAGACTTTCTTCATTGTTTCTGAACTTAAATTGTCAACCCTTCGCCACATGTTCGTCACCACAAGAAAGCATAATCTCACTTAAATATTACTTTTAAGATTACATATAATATTAATGTCACCAGCCTATCTGATTTTCATAGTTTTACATCTCTGACTACAAAGATAAAGATTTGTCAGATTGGGACACTGAAAACTCTTAACAGGAACCTGGAGTAAAATGACTTGAATTTGTGGACATATATATCATATTAGAGCACAAGGAGAGGGCTCAAGGAACGAAGACCACGCTTCAAAGTGCATAAACTTGTAAGAACAGGTACCAAACTCCTTAATTTAGCCGAACTTACATAAATTCGAATGTGATCGGACGCAGCAGAAGTCAATAGATGTTCTCAACCATCCCCCCCCCCCCCAAACCCAAATCGTGATGATAAACTAATACAAAATCAAGAAAGTTTAAGCTTATCACCAATGAAGAGTGATATCCTAACTACACAGATTGATGTGGCATATAATCTTGAGGTACCAAATAATGACACCTGCAGGAAGTCTGCTGAAACCTGTCTAAAAATTGCTTTCTGTTTTCTGCTATATTTACAGATACCAACAATACACTAAGATGACTTTTAAATTGAAAGCTCAAGTTGACTCACTTACAGAAGAACACGATGAGTGACATTCACACTTACCCTTCTGTGCGAGGTTGCAGCTTTGATCAGGCAAACGCCACCCACAATGTTACCACATAAACAAGACCATTATCCACCTTGTTTGATTAAAAAATCCCAGATCTTAGAATCGAACCCAGCAACGTGTGCATTTCGCAATGCAGTCCCCCTTGCAGTCCACATTGTAGCCTAGCACCTTGGGATTCCGCAAGAGGAGACTTCGGAGTGTTTTGTCTTTGATTTTCCAATCTTTCTCTAATGTGGCAACGTTTTCTTTCACCTCATTGTTGAGATCGCAACCAAGCACCTCTGGGAATTTCTTGAGTAATTTGTGGAGATCATCATCAGAAAGTCCTAGACTCCTCAGATAATCTAGAGTCATATTCAGTGATTCGCATGTCGGAAGTTCCTTATTTCTCTCTTCACCCCAGTAAGGTGAGTCCACCCATCCAAATGCTTTGCCTAAAATCACAGAGGCCTCGCCATGGTCAAAGTTCAAGGACAAGATGATTTGCTTACATTCCTCCCACGCCTTCTTTTCTTCATCTTCCACCAATACCACAGAGACAGGGATACCAGTAGAATGTGGTGTCCAGTTCTTAGAAGTGAAGGTGCAGCTGTTCCATATTTCTCGTGCAGCAGTTATTTTGGTATCTGTACTAATCAAATATGACAAACATCTTGCTGACCGTGCTGAAGAAAAAAGTGGATATTGAAGCTGGAAAGACGAGAGAATTGCTTGAGTTATAGTATAACAAGTAGAAATTAGAAAAAAAAGTATTTATGCGATTTTAATCTTGTTAGGAAAATAGAAACATCAACGTAGCAAAACTAAATGCTGTAACATATAGATAATCAATGCCATGGTTCATAAACCTGTCAATATGGAACTTTCTGACAGCTTCATGCTGGCAAAACAAGCAAGAGGCGGCATACTAAGAATGTTGACCTTAATCATGATATTTATGTACCTCGTCTTAATTAATAGGAGTTAATGAAAACCGTAATCATGGCATTGAAGTTACTTATTTGATAAATAGGAAATAATGAACTTAACATCATTTTTCTTAATGTTTTAAGAAAACAAGTATTTCCGCGCGTTTAGTGATATCGGATATACTAGGAATGTCTTCAGCTTTCTTAACCTTTTTTCCTTGAGAGAATGATTTGGGGGATTTTTTTTTTAATCCTGGTTTTCACAGCCCGGGTAACTGCTTTTATTAATAAAAAGGAAACGATTACATAAGGTGCCCTTCATAGGGGAAATACATAGATTGAGTAGTAAATAAACTGCAGAACTATTTAGAGGAAAGCCACACACGGCTTGACACAGAGTTTGCAAAAAAGATAACAAGGTGCAAAACCACACCTTTAACCTAACAAGCGAGCTAAGACCTTTGAAAACCAGACCTATGAAACTTTCCAGGAAAAGTTTTATGAGCTTCATCTTTGCCCATTGAGTCCTCATCACTATCTAAATCAATCAGTCTCCATTTGTTTTTTATTGAGTGGCTGAGCAAGTGGCCTAATTTTGAGAGGGGCCATTAATTCAACCAAGTCTGAAGTAGGGTCTTCATTCCAAATTTTTCCATCTCCTTTCCTTGTCTTGTTGTAGAGTTTTTTTTGGCTCTGTAAACACGGATGCCATCGGATGCCATCACGGACTAGTGGATCATGATGGTGTTTCATGAATGAAATGTGTTAACGGCCGTGGACCTTTTACGACTAATGAATGATTTTGGGGATTTATGATTGTGGCCTTCGGAATTTTGCTAATACACATGTGTTCCCTATCTATTTCCTAATTACATGATGACCCTTGCAAAATGTGTATTTATGCTTGTTCCAAGTAACGAACAATCCACGAATCAAATGTAAACTACTGGCCAAATGACTAAAATGTAACAACACAACAACAAAGAAGCCTTCTCCACATTAAGTGGCCAAATGACTAAAATGTAACAACACAACAACAAAGAAGCCTTCTCCACATTAAGTAGGATTGGTTACACGAATTCTTTGCCTCCATTCAAATCTATTTTGGGTCATTCTCGGACTTAGATCCAAATAATTAAGATCCCTTCAGATATTCAAATGATTTGTTGGGAAAAATAAGAGTTATGTTTATTCCTTGAACCCTAGACTCTCTTATATAGGGAAAGGCCTATGGGCAAATTACATACTGTAAACAAACGAAAAGAACAATAGATAAAAGATACAATAATATAACATAAACTTCTACACTTCCCCTCAAGATGGAACATAGATATCCATCATGTTCATCTTGGATAATCACTTCTGGAAGGGACCCCGAAGTAAGGCTTTGGTAAGAATGTATGTCGTTTGGTCTCCTGAGCTGACATGGGTTGTAGAAATAAAGCCTTTCTAGATCATATCACGGATATAATGGCAATCAACCTCGATGTGCTTTGTCTTCTCGTGAAATGCAGGGTTATTTGTGATAAACAATGCAGCCTGATTGTCACATTTTAGTGACATGGGAAGAGGAATATTTATATGTAGATATGTCAGAACTGCACGAACCCACATCACTTCTGCACATGCTTGGGACAAAGCTCTATACTCTGATTCAATACTGGATCTCGCAACTACTATTTGCTTCTTACTCTTCCATGAGACAAGTAACTCCCCAACAAATATAGCAAAGCCTGATGTAGACTTCCTATCCTATGGGCACCCTGCATAGTCTGCATCTGCGCATGCTAAGATAGTAGTAGTTCCCTCCTTCCTAAACATCAATCCTGCACCTGGAGATGACTTGAGATACCTTAGTATCATATGTATAGCGTCCATGTGTACCTGACGAGGTTGCTCCATGAACTAGCTCACTTTATTTACTGCAAATGAAATATCTGGTCTGGTAATAGTAACATAAAGAAGCCTCCCTACTAGTTCCATGTATCTCCTCCTGTCAACCTCCTCCGTATCATCATCATGCATCTTCATGCTTGGATCCATGGGTGTAGAAGCAGGTCGGCATCCAAGCATACATGTGCCACTTAGCAAGTCAGTGACATATTTTCTCTGAGTCGTCACAAGTCCTTGTTCATTTCTAGCAAACTCCAATCCTAGGAAATATCTAAGTATTCCTATATCCTTGGTAATGAATTCACGGCCCAAGAATTCTTTAGCTCTTTTTATTCCCTGCATATCATCCCCTGTAATAAGGATATCATCAACATACATCATAATGACAGTCGTACCTCCGAATGTCCTCTGTACAAAGAGAAAATGGTCTGCATTTGACCTTTTGAACCCTTGCTTCTCAAACAAATCTGAGAGCTTCTAAAACCAAGCTCTCAGGCTCTTCTTTAGGTCATAGATTGCCTTATGAAGCCTGCATACCTGTACACACTCCCCCTCAACAGTAAACCCAAGTGGTTGCTGCATGTAAACTTCCTCATGAAGATCACCGTATAGAAAGGCATTTTTGACATCTAATTGAAACAGGGGCCAATCGCGAATCACAACAACAGATAAAAGAATCTGTAAGGTAGAATGACGAACAATAGGAGAAAACATGTCAAGATAATCTACCCCGTACGTCTGAGTAAATCCCTGAGCAACCAGTCGAGCCTTGTACCTATCAATACCGCCATTTGCATTTTGCTTCACCGTAAAAACCCACTTACAACTCACAATAAATGCCCCAGGAGGAGCAGGAACAAGGCTCCAAGTACCTCTTGACTGAAGGGCAACCATCTCTTCCTCCATAGCCAGACGCCATCTACTATCAGCTAATACCTACTGGTGAGTCTGTGGAATGTTCACATCGGATAAAGCAACAACAAACCTCCTGAAATCTCCTGTCAGATGCTCAAAGGTAACATGAGAGGCAATCGGATATGAAGCACATGACCTCTTTTGTTTTCTCAGTGCAATAAGCAAATCAAGTTCTGCATCAGTTGTACCACCATTCGTGTCATCCCCTACCTGCTCCTGCTGAGAAATACCATCAGTCCTATCATTAGAATTAATGTTATCAGAATAAACTTGAGGCATGGTTGATGATTGACCATGATCAAGAATAGGGGTTGGTCGTCGACTGTAGTGTTGTGGTAGAGGAGGAACCAAAGTATGGAAGGTGGTGGAGGTGGTGGTGGTGGTGGAGATGGTGGTGGTAGTGGGGATGGTGGTGTAGGAGCTTGTTGTGGTGCATACAAAGGTAGAGGAAGAATATAGATCTCATCAGTTATGCTTGATGGAACCAATTGTAGGAGAGAAAAACATGACTGACTCAAAAAACGTGACATCTGCACTAACATAATATCCGCGACGTAACGGATCATAGCAACGATACCCCTTTTGAGTCCTGTAATACCCGACAAAAACAGGTTTGGCAGCCCTAGGAGAGAGCTTGTCAATCCCTGGAGACAACTGGTAAACGAATGCAACGGACCCAAAGACACGAGGAGTAAGGGAGAACAACTCCTTGTCAGGAAAGAGAAGGGAGAAAGGTATCTTCTCCCCCAACACAGACGAGGGCATGCGGTTAATGAGATAACATGCAGTGAGAACCGCATTGCCCCAGAATGAGTGCGGAGCACAACTCTGGATAAGAAGCATACGAGTGACATCAAGAAGGTGGTGGTGTTTTTTTTCCGTGACCATTGTTTTTAAAAATGGGTCTCGAGGCACTGAGGCATACGTCTCGAGACGTTTTTCAAGGAAAAATGCCTCGAGGCTATAGCCTCAAGCAGTCTCAACGAGGCATGCACCTCGAGTTTTATGAGACGTGCCTCGAGGCGCGTGCGTCGAGGCGCTGCCTCATTTGTGTGTAGATTTTTTTTCTACAATATTTTTTTTCTTTTTGATTATGGGCTTTTCATCTTTCGTAAACAAGTATTTCAAGTCCTTAAGCTCACAATTCATCGAAATGCATTTTTTTAGTTTATTAAAGTATTACGCTTATTTTTATGTTGTTATGCATGTTCTTTATACATTAACATGAACAAAAATTTGGATCTTGAGTCCTTAAATCTAATGCCTCTACTCTTTAGTATGCCTCATGTATTACATCTAGTCACTTTAGTTAAATTTTATTTAAGACTTTATATTTTGCGAAGAGTTACCCATTATTGTGTTTGCATATCCATATTTACTTGACTCCTTACAGATTTAGACGCCAAAAAAGAGAGTTATATATTGGATGTTTAAATCATGATGTTAGCCTTGAAATGTCATGGAGTTATTTATTTAATCATAACTATTTAATTTCTAGAACTTGAATATTGTATTTACGATTAATTATTATGTTTTATAAAAAAGTTTCTTCCACGAGTGAGGCTTACACCTCGATACGCCTCGAGGCTTACGCCTCGAGGCAATACTGGGAAAACGCCTCGATACGCCTCGCATTTTTTTAAAATCTTGTCTGCTATACCATTCTGTTGGGACGTGTAGGCACAAGACATTTGATGAAGGATGCCATGAGATGAAAGAAATTGAGATAATTTTTTAGTGCAGAATTCAAGGACATTATCAGTTCGCACAATTTTGACAAAAACAGAGAAAACATTCTGCACTTCTTTAATAAAATTCATAATAGTGTAGCCCGCTTCAAATTTATTCTTTAACAGGAAGACCCAAGACAAACAACTAAAATCATCCACAGCAACTAAATAGAACATATGTCCCTGGTGATCCGGAACACGACTTGGACCCCAAATATCAATATGGAAAAACTCAAATGGAGAGCTATTGCTCCGACTCTGACGACTAGGGAAGACGGACCGATGATGCTTCCCTAACTGACAAGCTTCACAATTGAATGATGAGCGGGGTGAGATTTGAGGAAGGACTTGATGCAGTTTCTGAAACGGAAGATGACCGAAGCACAGATGCCATAAGTAAGGAGAGACAGGTCTAGTGGAATGAGATGATGCTCCAGCATAAGGTTTATGGACCAGTCGATACAGCCTGCCTTGCTCACGACCATGTCCAATCACGTTTCCCATGAGAATGTCCTGAAACACAAGAGATGATGGGTCAAATATCGCTCGACAATGTAAATCCTTAGTAATCTGACTAATTGACAGTAAATTCATTGAGAAATTAGGAGTATGAAGCGCATTCTGCAACTGCATAGAAGGTGTTAATGCGATCTGTCCCTATCCTTTGATGGGAGAATGAGTCCCATCTGATATGACTATTGTCCTTCCTGGGGAAACTTGCTTGTAGGATGTGAGTTGGTGTCTATCTCTACACAAATGATGTGTGGCACCTGAATCTACAATTAATTCTAAGGTATCTGAACCCTGGTAGAAAGTAGAAGTATGAGCACTACCTGAAGTACTAGCTTCTGCAGTAGCAACAACGTCCAAGTTGCCCTCTGAAACAGGTGAAGGAGTACTGGATGGAGGCATGATATCTCGCAATCGAGACACAAGTTCATCATATCATGGATCTAATGCAAGTGTAACGCCCCGATGCTGAATCTGTTCTGCAGCATGGGCAGATGCTAGGAAACCATGCTTGGAGTAGCATGTATCTTCTATGTGACCAGTCCTATGACGGTAAGTACACTATGATCCACGACCACAGGCATCCCTACCACGTGGTCCTCGTCCACGAAACTGAGATGGATTGCCTCTTCCGCGAGAGGCCGTCATAGCAGAAGAATTTGGCACCGTAGCAGGGGTTGAGACGTTAATCCGGCTCAATCTCCGAAAAGCCTCCTCTATTGGAGGGATAGTAGCATCAGTAAGAATCTGAGATGACGCAGCCTTATACTGTGAGTCAAGAGATGCTAGAAAGACTCCCACCATTGTGGCATTCCGATATGTCTTCAACTACTCTGGAGTAGCTGTGAGAGGCATGAAGCTATGAAGCCTCTCAAACATTCCCCGCAATGCAATGTAGTGAGCATGCAGGGCAGCAGGGGTCAACCATTCTGCTTTATCGTGAAGATGTCATGCTGAAACTGTAGGATTTTTGTCTTATTCTTGGCTTGGGAATATATGGGAGCAAGAATATCCCACATGGCTTTGGCAGTGGGTTGGTGTAAGACATAATTAACAATGTTTGGAATCAGAGTACCAGACAACCAGACCTGAGCATATGCATCATCAACCTCTCACGAGGCATACACCCATGTTTTCTCCTCTGGCTCGTCCTCGCTAAGAGTATGTTTCTTACCCATTGATTTCATTAGGCTTATAAACTGCATGGCCCGTAACTTGTAGTTAGATCCATCCATCTTCACAATAGGCGCATGACCCCAGAAGGCGACTGTAGTGGGGATCTCTATCTTGCTTTCGGACATTGTGACTGGAGAAAACAAGGGTTGTAGACAAGATAAACTTTGGTCTACACTGACATGACTAGATTTGGTTGCATGTATAGACTTCACGACCGAACCCTAGGGGCGGTGGGACCCTAGGGACGACGACGGCAGCTAACGGAGGACGTCGGGTACAGGTCATGACCAAACCCTAGGGGCGGCGGGACACTAGGGTCGAAGGGTGGCTCGTAACGGAAGGGAGAGAGGGGCGTACTGAATGACGATGCGTGGGTGACGGGCGGTGCGCGTAGGCGAAAGGCAGTGTGCATGGAAGGTGGCCGAAGGGCGGCACAGCGAGGGGGGCGTGCGGGGCTTGAAGGTGGAGGGCTAGGTTTAGGGTTCGGTAAGAGAGCTCCAGTCTAGGATTACCGCTCTGATACCATATTGGAAAAATAAGAGTTAGGCTTATTCCTTAAGCCCTAGACTCTCTTATATAGGGAGGGGCCTATGGGCAAATTACATGTTGTAGACAAACGAAAAGAACAATAGATAAAAGATACAAGAACATAACATAAACTTCTACATGACTAAAACGTAATTCAAAAATTTACTAACCAATCCCAAGCTATAATTTTATACTTCTTTTTTATCTCCCCTCTTCATCAACTTCATTATCACTTACCTTCTTTTGTAATTACGCTCCCTCCCTTTCGATGTCTTTCGCTCCTCCCCAGCCTTCTCCATCTGACCATTATCTTTCCTCCTCAATCTCCAACTGAGACATTGTCATCCATTGGCAAAATTTCATCTTGTCTTCCAAGAGGAATAATATTTCTTGTGTTGAAGTTCTAATAATCTAAGAAAGAAAAAGTGTGCCCGAAGGGTTTGCGATGGTGGAGGGTCAAGAAAAGGAGGATTTTCTCCTACACAAGCTCCAAGCTCCCCATCCTGCAGGTTATGATTCCTTGAACCCACCTTCCCAATTGCAAACACACACCCACCGACACAACAACCAAAACCCTCTCTCCCTCAGAAGCAATGCTTATTGAAGAAGAAAAGAAAAGGGAACCTCCTTCCCTTTGATGCAGCTCTCAAAAATCTACTTGCCCAATATGATGTCCATCGATGGGCTTAAGATGGTAGCCCTCGTCCACCAGCCCCTTGCTTGCCACAACCCAAACGCCTAGGGTCCTTAACACATGTTCCTTCTACGATCACCACATTGAGAACCACCATCATCGTCCTTCCAACCCTCCTTAAATACCACATTGTATCCCTCTAGGACATCATCCTACTCTACTGGACTACCACATCATCTCCCTCTAGGACACCATTCCTAAATCTAGCATCCCAAGATTATATCACATCACACACTTAAGACATGTCGAGTGTAATTATATAAGTGGAGGTCTACAACTTCACCAATTGAGGTTTAGCATTTTGGGTGATCATTGTTGGGTTCATTTGAGCCTACTAAGCCGAACAAGTTCTCAGAGTATTCCTTGATTATGATTGGGTCCAAGTTCAAAGTCGTTATAAATGGTGTTGGAATCCAAATCCCTCTAGAAATTGGCTCATGATCTCATACAGACTCAAGAGGCATTACTATGGCTTAAGCCTACACAAGGTTGAGCCTAACCTCGGTTAAACATTGTATTAAGGTTGTATGCGTGAATGTGTACTTGGTGGCCATTGTCTGATTGTTTGAGATATAAGAATAAGATTGTCGCACCATTTGAAGGCGTGAAGTTAAATAGTGAATGCATTTCGATAAGGGTACGTAGGATGGATACTGAAATTAATGGCTTATTCACATGTAAGGACGTCGGTTGTATGTTTGACCAATGACTTCTATGAACCTAATTAACAACCAAAAATGCTTTTGAGCAAGGTCGATTCGTTTAAAGACCAGTTTAGGATATAAATAACACTGTGAAGTTAGGGATGTATTGGGAACTTAGCTCAGTGTGATGTGTAAAGGCACAACTATTTGCAGAGGCCACCCAATCCAGAACCGTTCACTAACTTAGGGTCATAAAAATGATAATGTTGTAGCCAAATTAATCTGTGACCTGGTCTAAAGTGTTAGGATTAATAAAAGAAACGTCCCTAGGTTTAAAGCTTGGACTAAAATAATCGATTTTTTGATCAAATTATCCCTACATTCTTAGGACCTGACGAGATTCCTATAGAAATTTGGAGAGTTTTAGACGAGCGTGGTTTGACTTGGCTTACAAATTTATTCAATGTTATTTGACAAAGCAAGAAAATATCTGAAGAATAGAGGAGAAGCATTGTAGTGCCTCTTTATAAGAACAAAGGGACATTCAAAATTATTTAAATTACATAGTATCAAGCTGATGAGTCACACTATGAAAATTTGGGAATGTGTGATCGAACGAAGGTTGAGGAAAGTTTCCAAAGTAAAAGAAAATCAATTCAGATTCATGCCAGGTCGCTCAACTACGGAAGCCATCCACTTGCTGAGAACAACAGAGATTCACAGAGCTAAAAGGAAGAACCTCCATATATTATTTTTATTGATTTAGAGAAGGCTTATGATTATGTCTCACGGGAGATATTGTGGAGAGTTTCGGAGAAGAGACAAGTACATGTCCTATATATTAACCTCATAAAAGATATGTATGATAAGACTTCATCATGTGTAAGGATACGGTCTGGGAAGACTTACTATTTTGACATCCACAATAGTTTGCATCAAGGTTCAATTTTGAGCCCATTCCTTTTTACTTTGATTATGGATGAGTTGATAAGCCACATTTAGGATGAGATACCTTCGTGTATATGATTCGTTGATGATATTGTATTGGTTGATAAGACTAGAGATTGAGTAAATGAGAAGCTTGAGGTCTGGAGACATGCATTGGAGACTAAAGAATTTCGTATAAGTAGGGCTAAGACTGAATATATAGAGTGTACTTTTGATGGAAGCAATGGTAAAGGAATCGGGGTTAAGATTGGTGATCATCACATTCAAAAGATAGATTTTTTTGAGATACTTGGGATCTATTTTGCAACATTATGGGAAAATTGATGGAGGTGTTACAAATAAAATAAATGCAGGTTGGCTAAAGTGGAGAGGAGTCTCTATTGTTCTCTATGATAAGAAAAGTCCTTTGAAAAGCAGAGGAAAGTTTTACAAAGCAGCTGTGAGGCATGCTATGCTCTATAGATCTGAATGTTGGCTTGTGAACCATAAACATGTACAGAGAATGGCAGTAACAGAAATGAAAAGGTTAAGGTGGATGTGTGGACACACACGTAAAGATCGGATTCGGAATGATGCCATCAGAAGGAAAGTTTGTGTAGCTCTGATTGAGGATAAGATGTGAGAAAATCTATTAAGGTGGTTTGACCATTTGCAAAGGAAGCCAACTGATGCACCGGTGAGAAGATGCGAGTTTTGGAATGTTGAGCCAGCTAAAGAGGGTAAGGAAGGACCAAGAAGTGTTGGAATGAGACTATACGAAGGGATCTTAGGCCATGTTTATTATGTTGGAATAGAGGGGGGAATGGAATCACTATTCCTTTGTCGATTCCATTCTTGTTTTGTTAGATCATATTAAGGCAAGAATAGCGATTACAATGGAAATCGGATTCCCTCATATATGGGAATTGCCATTCCTAGGTACCCCGTAGGATTTCGGATTCCATTCCTTAGAAATGTTAATGAATGTATTCTTCTTCAATACTTTTTAATTAATATATCACTACTACAAATATATGGTTATTGTATGAATATTTATTTATTTTTACTTTTTTGGATTTTTTTGATACTAACATGGATATTGTTCTTTTCGGACATGGATATATGGACACCGACATGGATACAAATATATGGATGCAAAAGGTCAGATAAGTTACAAATATATACATATATGGATAGTGACATGGATATGAGATTTTTTTTTGTGGAAATGGATATAGATACGATTCATTTTTTTTAGATACGGATACAAATATTGTTACAAGATATTCCAGCAGATACAAATACATATTTATTAAAATATCTATTATATGGATAAAATATATCAAATATGATTTTTTGCGGATACAGGTACGAACATGGATATGAGTTTTTTATTTTTTGCGGATAGAAATATAGATAGAGATATAGGATTTTTGTTCAAATGTGGATAGTGATATGTATGCAATTTTCAAGTTTTTTTTTAAATATGGATACTGACTATATTTAAAGAATACATATACGGATATGGATATGGATTTAAGTTTTTTTTTCAGATACATATATGGACATGAATGAGGGTTTTTTGTGGACATGGATATGAACATGAAAATGAATTCTTTTTTTGCAAATATAGATAAGGATAAGTATACCATCTTTAGTTTTTTTACGATAGGGATATGAGTTACATTTTAACGTATACGTAAATGGACATGGATATGTGTTTTTATTTTTTGTGGATACCGATACCCATAATATTTTCAATTTTTTAATGATATGGATACGAATATGATAATAAAATACTCTAGCAGATATGGATATGGATATATGAAATATATCAATTGCATGGAAAAAATCAAAGTAGACTCCATTTAAATTTGACTATCGATTCTTAAAATGAAATATATTAATTATATGAAAAAAATACTTAGAGAATACCGATTATTTTTTCTACTTAACGAAATATATCAAAAAGAAGGTTATTTTCTTTCTATTCTTTTCCCTTTCCAAATATAAGAAAGGAATATGTCTCATAATAAGTGTTTCAATTCCTAATATGAACCAAACAATAAAAATGTAAAAACTTATTCCTTTCCATTCTATTGTTAATTCCATTCTTCTCTTGATTCCATTCCATTGTAATTCCTTTCC
Organism: Ottelia alismoides; assembly: GCA_037367405.1. Classification (NCBI taxonomy): domain Eukaryota; kingdom Viridiplantae; phylum Streptophyta; class Magnoliopsida; order Alismatales; family Hydrocharitaceae; genus Ottelia; species Ottelia alismoides. The sequence continues at coordinate 534,642 of JAZKJV010006370.1, read as the reverse complement.
AAGCAACCAAACAGGGCCTTAGTTTTTTGGATCTAAGCCCGAGAATGACCCAAGATAAATCTGAATGGAGGCAAAGAATCCATGTAGCCGACATTATGTGGGAAAAGGCTTTGTTGTTAGTGTTGTTGTGTATCCCTACATTCTTATACTTTTCTTTCTTTTCTATGGAGTGTGTTGTTCGTTCATTATACTTGTTTTCTAGATACCTGATAGTTTCAAAGGAGTCAATCTCAGGGACGGTAGCCCCTAGCCAACCACTAGCCACTGCCATTACTCTGAGGTTGTTTTGAAGTTGTCTTTTTGTTTTTTCAGCTTTGATGAATTATTAAACTTCGGATTTTGAGACAGTATAAGATTATTATGCACTCTTTATATAATGCATGAATGGAAATCAGGTTAATGTTTTCTCTAGCATATTTTTTTGCACAATTGTTTCTGAATGCTAGCCATTAAATATATTGAATTATTATTATTGATCATTAAGATCCAAAAGTAGGAAGATCCATACTACCTATTGTCTAAAAAAAATTGGGACACAACACATGCTATGTGTCACCTCATATAATGCAACCACTGCCATCATCAGGCCACTACCCCACAATTGCACTGCAACTCCAAAAAAGGTGGCATCATCAACTATGGTCATCACATTGTAGTAGACAAGATGCATGCGTGCTAGTTGCAGGTGTTGCGCATGCATCTTCATGGCTTCGCCTCGATGGGTCTTGCATTTGTTGCCTCTTCTCCTTTGAGTCGATTTGGCATGATCTTACCTGTGTGCCTTCATTGGCCCCATGTTACCTCATTGACACACTTGTTCTCCAGAATCAATGGTCGTTGACATATCAATCTTTGTCTTTGAAAACAAAACTTAAGAACCCATCATGACCACTTCCTCCTTTTTGCATGTAAAACCAGTCAGGCATCACATCCCTTACCACATGCAAGGAATTTTTATTGTGCATCCTTCTCGTAGGGCTTATGGTTGTTGTCCAATATTTCAAGAAATGCACAAACTTCAAACAATTCTAATAAAAAATGAAAAAACACAAACTTTAACACGAAATTCCCGAAATGACGTGTTGAAAGAATTGTCTAGAAATCATGTACAACAAGAAGCATTAAAACATTATATTTTCATGGTTGAAGATGGTGATGATGATATTCCTGCTATATAGGAGAAGCAATCTTAAATGTAATAATTCTTCGACTCCTTTTACTTGATTTTGCGGTACAATGATTTATATATGGACCCCACTTATATTAAATTCTTACAACACACGATGTGAAACTAAACACATGACCTCATACTATACTATAGATTGATCTTCCACAATATCCAATTTTCCTACTAGTCCGACAACGGGTTTGATCGATATCCATTATGGAGTAGCTACTATCTTATCACATAACACCCTTACTTATCATTCTCTCTCTAGTTCCTCCGTTCATTTTCTTAGACTAGAAAAAGGGGTTAGGTGGCGGTGAGAGGGGGTGAAGAAGTTGATGGACTACTTCCCTCCTCTTTCTGACTTCCATCTTCTTAAAGAGATAAGATAGTGAAAGAAAGAGTAAGGTAGGTAAGGACTATAATAGTTCTTATTAAACAATCTAACTTAAAGTTTTGACATTACATGGTGTCCATGGACAAATTCCCCGACAGTATGACATTCACAAATGTTCTCAAAAGAACAATCTACCCTATATTTGGGATTATAATGCCACCTCTTTCTAAATTTTTAGTAAACCTAAAATCCAACTACTTTATCCCAACTTCCTCCTATTTTTGAAGTACGATGTCCCCTTCTTAGGTAATACGCGATGTATTGAAGAGTGCACCATAAGCCTCATTATATTGATAAATTCTAGGATAATAATGAAGAAAATAAAAATAAAATACTTAAATACCCTCAAAAAGATGGACACTCAAACCCTAACTCTAATGCTCATACGATAGCACTCCTCAAACTAGAGTAAAGATGTCAAACATGCTCAGCTTGTTAAACACTGCTTAAAAGAAACTCTAGGAAGAATGAACATATTCGATGTTTCATTTCTATAATTAATGCTAGAATTCTGTAGAAGACCTCTCTTGATGAGGTCTTTAGTGAAGTGGCGATCAATTTTACATATTTACTCCACTCATGGAACACAGGTTTTTTTGCTACGTGCATGGTGAAATAAGAAATCATTCAACACTACTTACATCCATTGTATCTCTGCAACTACTTGAGCCATTAACCCAATCTTGGTGCACTTGAGCGAGATACTCTGCTTGTTTCATGTCCCTTCAAGCAACAAAATTGCTTTCGAGGTGGGTACAAAAATTGATGGTGGAGTTCTTTTCCCCAAGATATCCTACACAATCAACATCACTATATCCTATAATATATAGCAATAATCATAGTATATAATATTTTTTTCCAAGAGCAGCCTTGATATACCTCAAGGTCATCATATGGATGCGTATCAATGGGAATGTGTAGGCCTACTCACAGACCGACTATGTTTTCCAACTTCTAGAGTGATGTCAGGTCTGGTGATATTAAGATAGATGAGTTTTTCCACCAGTTGAGGAAACATTACCCACATCCACTTGATTGTCCTCATACAATCGAGCCTTGAGATCCATGTAGATCTGAGTTAGTTTGAGGACCAACATGACAACCTCTTGTAAAATTCAAGAGCATAACAATTCTTGAAGCCAACCTACTTTACCCTCTCGATTTCAAACACGTTCTCCCTTTTTAACAATTGAATGAAAATTCTAAAACTTGTTTTCCCTAGTAAAGAAGGCAATAAAGCGAGGTAACATCATCAAGGATGCCATTCTTTTGAAGGGTAGTGATGTTCTAGTGAGGATTGAATGGTAATAATTCTCTTTTTTATCCATTTTATCACATGTTATATGGAACGAATTACTTAATGCACGAAAGTGTTGTTTTGTAGATATTGTGCAGATTATAAGCCTAATGGAGGTGAAGGTGGGGGTTTAACTAAAGGTTTATCCTTGGGTTTAATAATATTTATGGAGAGGAAGCTGGTTCATATTTCCAAAAAGATAAAAGTAAAATGCAATATTTGGCTAATTTTAACAGCATATTATGAGGAACTATCCCGTGGACACCATATTGATGTAATGTAAAGTTCAAAGTTTATCAAAACGATTCAAACTACATTGTTAGTGGGGTAAATGTTCTAGAATTTGCAATTTACTCTTCTTTTTAAAAAGACAACTAGTTATCTTTTACTAGAAAAGATAAATACAAGTTTCAAATCACATCGCATTGCATGTTGTGATCAGATAACGAATGCACATACTAAATGTCGTTCCAAAAACACTAGAAAACAAAATGGCACCCACATGATAGATGGAGAATTCGGATGCCAAACATGGTGTTCGACACAACATCCCTGCAACAAGAAAGTGAGAAGATACATTTAGTCATGAGTAATAATACCCCAGAAAACAATTTAATTCAGACACCGGTAACCCTTTCTACACATTTTCTAAATTATTAGTAGATTGTCCCTGATTTCAGAATAAATATATATTCTTCCATTTCAGAAGAAACCCAAGGAGCAAAAGTGGATAACCGGTGTCTTGTCAGGGAGGTTGTAACTAAAGAGGGCACGATTTATGTAGGTGAGGATTAGGGATGTATTTTTAGAATTCAATATGTAAATATATCTTTAATTAAAAGTAATTATTCATACATACAATAAAAAATAAAGTACAGCCAAGAGACGTAATATTATTTAAAGACATTCAGGACGATGAAAAAGGGTATCGACCTCAAAGAGTTAAAAAATAAGGATAATTTTATTAGAATAAGATGAAGAGAGCATATTGCATTAGCATGATGATAGAAAGCACTGGAACAAACAAAATACAGAAAAAGCACATGTAAAAAGTGGCTGATTTCTTGCATGTAGTTGGCACACATAGTAGCACGAGTCGTATTGATTCTACAAATACTTGCCGCCTCTATGGATTGCTTAGGGTTACTTGGACCTATAATTGGGCTCCCCAGGATGATCTTTACAAGCATAGTTGACATCTACACAACTGGCAATTTTGGGCACATCTCTGGATGGTTAAGAAATATAGACATCCTTTTTCATATTGCCATATAGCAAAGTATTATTTATACCGACCATAGAAACAATTTTACATATAGCTCTCATAATATCCACTAGAGAAAAGGCCCATACATCTGAGTGAAGCATTTTTGCCACAAGCATTGCCTTCAGCTGTTGAGAGGTGCATCTAGTAGTGAACAACCATCAACATGAAACATGATTGACATCTATAGGATAAGGTATGTGGATCCTAAGAGCCACAGGATAGAAGAGCATTCATCTCATAACTGATAACTTGCTTCTAATCAAAATCCTAAAAATATACAGTATAATTTCTCAAAATCATATAATCATAAGCGAGCATCAATGAATTGTTCATCAACAACAGACAAGTCTCTAGACATAATATAATGAGAGAGAATGAAGAGTTCTTCACCTTGCTCCTTTTCGGAGAGTAATGGCCGGGATGAAGGTAGCAAAAGGAGCATCCAAAGCAGCGGTTTATGGTAAAGCCTTCTCCCAACTTAAGTAAGGTCGGCTACATGGATTCTTGCTCAAATCCATGTTGAAAGATCCGACTATTTTTTACGTTGGCTATCGACTACCCAACGCAACCTCGCAAGGGGGGATTTGAACCCTGATCCTTTAGGTGGTAAGTACACCGCACAACCACCGGACCATTGAAGTGAGGTATACAAAGCAGCAGTTAATAAGGGGTTAAATTCAGATTGATAGTGAAATTGCACAGCATGAGGAGTACGCAAAAGAAGATGCTTATACACTTTGTAATTCCACCTTTGGGAAGCCTAGAACAGATGCAAGAACTCTAAAGGGATGACGGGGGACATGATCCTTGAAGTGACTAAACTTCCCAAAAACAGTAAAAACAGAAAATATGTGGTAGCATACTAACAAGTATTGGAAGCATAACTATTGTATCATTTCTGAGTATGAGAATAACTTAGAAAGTCATACTCAGTTTCATGATTGGATAGTCTATCTACAAGATAAAAGTTATGAATAAAGTTAATGCAACCAAAATTACATAAGCAAAGGGAAGAAGCCTTAGAGATAGTGTAAAGCAGAGAAAATGGAATGACCTCCTTCCCAAGCACTGACGACAGAACCCAATTAATCAAGTAGATGCAAGTCAAGGTAGCACCCTGAAAAGTCTTGGGTTATATCAAGAATGTGTCTCAAGTTTTGCTCTATAGCCCCACTTTGTTTTGAGGTATATTAGCATAAATTTTGATATAAGGTGCCTTGATATGTAAAGAAAGTAGCCAAATCCTTCTATAAAAACTCCACAATATTATCAAACTTAATTCATGAATTAAAGAATATCTTTATTTCATGAAAGAACAATTTGACAATAAGGTTAATCTGAGACCATTCTTTTATTAGATAGCCCACACGACTATGTTAAAATCATCCATAAAACTAATAAAGTGGCAATGGCCAAAATAGGACATAAACCCCATACATCACAATGTATAGAATCAAAGAAACATGAATACTAAGAGTCCATATATCGAAATAATGAGGCTCGATGATATTTGCCAAATTGATATTTGTCACACACAAAAGGCTTGAAATAGACAATTTAGGAGTCAAGACAAACGAGGGGCAATGGAGAAGATGCCATAACAATAGTTTGATGGAGATCAGCAAAGCACTTATATAAAAAGAGAGCCAAATAAGAGAAATAAATAGTAGAGAATAGAGATAATCCTTATAGACCCTTCTTAATCTATTGTGTTTGAAAGTCCTTAAAATAACACAAGGACGAATAGAACTAACTATATAATCAACCGAGAGCATGAGAGCATAATTGTCTAACAGACAATAAACTCAAAGGATAATGTGAAATAAACTCAAGAAACTTTCAAAATGGATGTAAAATGAATAGCACTAGCTAAAATAATTGGTAGTGAGTACTATTAACCATGTGATTAGAAGCACATTAGTCAAGAATCCACTGAGAAGATGAAGCATATGTAGTATAAGACATTGCATTAGAGGTAAAAGCAATGTTAACAATAACAAAATATGTAGAATTGGAGGAGTTGGTCTGAAAAAGTTGCATCAGTCAATCATAGTCAAATTAAGAAAGCTAGATAACTTGAAAAGACTCAGTTGGCATCGTAATTGTTGTATATGTCATGTACAGAGTAGGGTAACCATCATGACCAACTGCAACATGATTGACAACAAGAGGTTGACCAAACTTCATTTAATACCTATTAGATGGATAGTTAGTCCGTCGACAATGTACACAAGGAGAGAATGTGTCCTCAATGTGACCTAAACATTCACAAGCTCTACTGCTGCCTTGAGTGTCGAAGCGACCTCTGCCTTTACGTCGTCAAAAGACAATTAAAGTAAACTTCATGTAAAAGGTACATGAGAAGATCGAGTGTAGAATCAAGCCGCTAAAGTCGAGAGAATAACGAGTTGGCTATGTGTTGAGGAAATTTCTGAGCGATTTTCTCCCACAAGTTCTTGGTTGTCTTTGTGTAGAGTAGATTCACGCAATTGACTTCAAAACACGATTAGAGAACCAACTCATAACCCGGAAATGATATGCTTTCCATGTATCATATTCCTTATTGGTCTTCTTACGAGGGTTTGCCATAAGGACATGAAATCCTTCTTTATCCTCCAAGTAACAACTTAAATGCTAGAGACCAATAATAATAATTTTCATCACTTTGAAGTTTGATAGAAAAATCCTAAACAACTATGATAGAGGTGGAGATAAGTGATAATATTTCAAGGAGTTACAAAGAGGAGTCATCCATAGGGGTCTTGAATCCACAAGGAGATCAATCTTAGACAGGGTTCACATGGAAATCGCGAACAACAAAAAATCTACATGAACAGGGTACATGTATGCAAGCACAATGGTGTAGTAAGCACCAACAAGAAGGAGAAAAGGTGTAGATGGGGATTAAACCACCCGTTTATGACCATTGCTTCGAAATCATGTTGGGAGAAATGAGCGACAAAGTTATTATGAGAGCCTACACTCCTCTTACATAGGAGAGATGGAGTTTAGGGTTAATAGAAAGATTACATATATACCCTAATATGAAATAGGAAAAGAAATAAGAAAATAAAAAGCCAGTGCTCTCTCTTTCTCATAATAACTAAGTTGTTTTCTCAGCACGAAGACCCTCTCTCCCCAACAAACAAATCGACATGAGAAAAACATCTATGCACCAACATGTCGGTCCGACAGCCAAACAATGTAAATCTACTTGCAATTTCATTCAATTGAACCTCCACTTCCTTATATGTCACCTCACCAAAACAACCATTTACCTCCCCATATTTTTCTTGATCCAATTTTCAAGCCAGCCCACCCCATATAAACCGAATCATTCTCCATTTTCACTCGCCTCCTCAAACCCATGATGAAATTAAGCATGCACAAGATGCAAACAACAAAATTTTAACAGTTGGAAAAGCATGATTAATGTGATCAAATATATCATCATATTGTGAACATCTGAACCTTTCAACTTGCACAGGAATCGGTAGAGACTAAGCTCATAATCTAAAGAAAGACTGTCACTTGTTCTGCGATATGCAAAGCTCCTAATTCAAGAAAATGGTCATGGAAATGACAGCATAGAACTGATGGTAAGGTGGAGGTTGGTGATGAGGATATTTGTCATGATATGCTGACATGGCTTGATGATGGCTTATAGGGTGATAAAACCAGTTATACACTCATTAGTAGTTATCTGTGTAAATTCTAATTAGGTATGTGTTTGCTGACTGTATACAACAGTAAATATATGTATAGCAAATGACACTCGATATTACATCAATACTTCTAATAATAACTTTTGACATTATGCATCTGTTGAAAAATTCCATGCTTCACCATTGAGCATGACTATCTTAACAATAATATAAGTGCATTTATAGAATAACTCATAGTTACCTATAAATGTGAGCTACTTATCAACATTTCATTGACTACGCTACATAGTAAAGATGCATAAACAATGATCAATACAAGTCGCACATTCATCGTTATGCAATTTCTGAAATGAGACAACAACATAAAACTTCATATTTTTCATTTGAATCGGTGCAATTGTCATTCCCTCATATCTTCATCATTAATATATCTATTGAATAGCCAAAAAATTGCACAGCTTCATCTCCTCTACAACTCCCATACACTGCATTCTTCTTCAAATGCATGCTTTTATTTTTTTTATTTTTGAAAGATGGGATGAACCTCCAATAAAGACCCCCCCCCCACCCGGCATCTGAACCCCCCGTCTCGGGTAGACAACACCCGCTACCAACAGACCAGTCATGTGTCACTACCCAATAAGAGGCATAATCACGAGTCACGACAAAACAAATGAAGTAAATGGAGTTTAAGGCAAAACAAAGGGAAGATTTTTTTTCCTTCAATGTACATTTTGGTTCAACCCAAAACAAAATGGCAACATTACATATTAATTTTCAATGTCATTACAAGTAATAGCATTGCCAAATTCAATGCATATTTTTCTCTCAACGACCTTACATACTATAATCATTCTTTGACACCCGATAATTACTCTCAGCCATTATGTAGAACAATACATATATAAATTTTATCATCCCGGTTGCAAACCCATCCTTCATTGAATTCGTTAATCAATCATGGGAATCAAAGGTGCCTCCCAATTGATCGGCCCCATTTGCTGCTTGACATACACTGCTTTCAAGTGGCTTTTTAAAATCCGTCTGCAGTTACCTTAGCTCAAATCAGGGTACCTAATTAAGCATAAACGTTACGAAATCAACCTTGCCTCTTAGCTCTCCCACTGAGACGGTGAAAAAATCATGATTTTTTCACCTTACAACCCAAGAACCACTGACAACGTAAATGCATCATCGACCTATAATCAGCACAAAATACTCCACAACAACATTGACCGAAAATAGTGAAACCCAATAAAGTAAAAAAGATCAAGAATCAAAGGAAGATATGGTGAAATTAAGAGCTACCAAGTAACCAAAATAATCAAAATCCACTACAGGAACCCTTCCAATCTTCTCACGCACACAACGGACTTAAACGATCGAGAAACAAAGACGAAATGGATTGCGTACTCAAGGAGCCAAAAAAATAAGAGGAGAGTACTTACGGTGAGATGGCCGGTGTCAGCGTTCACGGCCAATCTCCCGAGAGAAGGAGAAACCAGTGCAAGAGCTGGGATTGTACAGCAATAGCGCGGACCGTTCAGGCTCCCAAGGGTTAAGGTAACGAGAGGCACATGTTTTGTTTCCCTTATACGTGGGGTTTGTTCTGCCAGTCGAGTCTCCATCCCCCGTAATTTGTATATTATTTTATTTATTTTTACACGTGTGTCCTTCCGGTTTTCGCAATAAGAGATATGTCTCTACCTTCTTTTTAATCGCACACAAGTGCGCTTTTAGAAGTGTAATCTAGTGGGATGAGCGTAATTACGAAGTGTTATTGAAAAATTTAAAAGGGATTTTTACCCGGCAGATCCTATAATCTTTGTCAATTACCGCCACGACCTTTGAAACATCGTAATTCCTCTCACAACCCCGTAAACTTGTTAACTTTTATCCTGCAACCCCTGTGGTTAACCTCCATCCTCATAATCGTCAAAACCAACCAGATTCTGTCATCTATTTTTATAATATATCCAATTTATTTATCAAATTTACCATAAGTGTCATTCCCTCCCACCCTCCCCATCCAGCAGCCCCTCCCTCCCACCGTCCACCTCCAGTTGAAGACGTCGCCTCTCCTCCCTCGGTCCACTGCCGCCCCTGCTCGATGCCCCCCTCCCCAGTCAGCCGACCTCCCCTGGTCGACTCCTCCGATCGTCGTCACTTCCCCATCCTGCTGCAAAAGCCACATCCCCGTCTCGCCGCCTCCCCCTGCAAAGCCCTCCCCCGCGTGGTACCTGCCGCTTCTGCAAGACCCCCAACCCAACCCCCCGTTATCGGAAGTCCCCCCCGCATCTCGTCGCCACCCCCCCCATCCCGCTGCAAAAGCCTCCGTCTCGCTGCCTGCCCCTGCAAAGCCCCTCCCCCGCTTGGTACCCGCCGCCTTCCCCCTGCAAGACCCCCCCCCCCCCCGTTATCGGAAGCTCGCCGCCTGCAGAGACACCGCGCCATCTTCCTGGATGTACAAGTGATATTTACGGTTGATTTTAATTGCAAGACAACTAGAATGGAAATCGATTCTTAGTGGATGATCATCTCTTACCTCGGGGAGGATGACAGGCTCTTCATCGAAAGAGATGGAGAGACGATCGACGGCATCGTTCCAAACGACGGTCTTGAGGGCACCGAGGTAGAGGCTATGATTGCTGAAGAGTATCCCAATGGACTGAATCCACGTGAAGTCTCTATTGCTTCCGGGATTCCGACGGTCGATGAAGTACCCTCCCGCAAACTGCCTCCCTCCGCAAGCCCCCCCCCCCCCCCCCCGTCTCCTACTCCCCTGCAAACCACCTCCCCCCGCAAGGTCCCCCCTCCCTCCGCCGCCTACCCCCCTGCAAATCGCCTCCCCCCGCAAGAGACCCCCCCCCCCCCCCCGCCCCCGCAAACCGCCTCCACCCGCAAGGCCCCTCTGCAAAATGCTGAGTTCCCGTTGACTCCCTCGACCCCCGCAAGCTCCTGCTCTTCTCCAGCAAGCCGGCTGGCTCCCTCGACCCCGTCAACCTCCTTCAGTCAAGCCTCCAGGTGGTGCAGTGGGAGGAGAAGAGGAGGGAGGATTTTTTAATTTTCTTGGTTAATTCTATCAGTCCGATCATGGATTGGTTAGATTAACTTGTTTCTAACTCAAGGAACTTAACTCTAGATGTGTCACTTTAACGGTAGGGTTCGTCGGGTAAAACGGAGCAAGTTTACGAGGGTGAGGGAGGAATTACGATGTTTCAAAGGTCGTGGCGGTAATTGACAAAGATTATAGGGTCTGTCGGGTAAAAATCCCAAAAAATATATGAGGAATTTGCACCATATGCAATTATGGTAAATACACAAAAGTTCATGAACCTTGATTAATACATATTTGAAGAGTTGTGATCATTCCACATTCCCAAAATACTTAGATGTTAAGGAGTTTCATTGTTAATCGAATCTCAAACGAACTGAACCGGACCTTCATGAATTAGGGTTGAGCCGAGTTGAACCTGAACACTATTTTCATCTTATCGAATTAAACCAAACTCGAACCTCTAAAATGTTAAACGAACCAAACCAAACCTGATTAGGTTCGCTTAAGGTTGATTCATTTACAACCCTGAGTGCAACCCCAATAGCAGACGATATGACCCCAGTTTAGAACGTCTACACTCACATTATAACAATTGATGTTCGCTATGGGAAAGAAATGGTGATAATTGTCGCCCACATCGGTTTTTCCGATGAACATACAAAAAAATATTATTAGAAATAGAGACCAAATTAGTTTCCATTAAATTTATATAATTCTAATAAATGTTAATTGAAACTATAAAAGCATACGGCGAGCATGACAATTTATATACGACGTATTGTATTGAGTGGGGTTGCTAATTAGCTGGAGGACTCAGATTATGGATATAATGGGATTTGATTTTGTAATTATAAAACTCTTTCCTATTGTTAAGGTTGCTAATCAAACTAATTAATATCTCCATACCTATTGGAATTAAATCAATAAGAGTTAAAACCTTAGATTTTAGATCAAAAAATGTTTGCTCATTTTAACTGAATAAAACCTTAGATTTTACTTAAATAAATATAGTACATGTTCCTATTTAACTATATTTACATATTATATATTTATATATAATTATATTTACAAATATCAAATCCCACACATGAGTCACTGGACATACGAGTTTAATGTATCCCACTAAATATTTTTGTATCCGAGACGACACTTTGTTCACAAAATTTAGTGTCTTCATTTTCAGCTTCGATCACCCGATAATTTTCACAAGCACAAAGTCCATTTTTATAGTTTCAAAGATTCATATCACAACACACATCCACATTTTTCTGATATATGTTAGAGATGAAAACAATATGAATATATCTGAATCCAATCCGCTATCATATTCCTTATATGCATATTAACATTTGTATTCATATTGATTTTAAAGTGGATGCGGATATGGGTATCACTTTGACATTCGCTAATATCTGCATTCGTATTCGTATATTTATTTTGCTGCATAAATATACTCATAGATGTATTTATAACTATGGTTAACAATATTTTATGATTGCATTCACCTCTTGTTGATAAAAAGTATTATATATGAAATGAATATATTTGGTTGGGTATATCTATTTTAGATGTAAACTATCATAAACATGCATATTTTAGTAAATCTATTCAATATTATTGTCATTATTCGCATTTGTTTTATATTTGTTGATAAAAGTAATATGAAATGAAGTGCAAGTGCAGCATGACTGTAAACATCATATTGCTTAAACGTTATAAAAGCAGAAAATTAGCATGGCTATAAACAACATATTGAGACCGATAAATATTGTTATGATTTTTTTACTTGATTGTACTTTTACTAAGCAAGTACTCTCTTTATCAATGAACATTAATATTGGTGAATATTGCTATTGAAAATTGTCGACACACCGAGTTGTTGCTATGAAATCAAAGCAATAAGAAGCCCCATGTCAAGCAACTCTTGACGGAGGATGGATCTCAAATTTTCCTTTTGGAAACAAAAAGTTGGCACTTTTTGTTGTGATTAGAAACTCATGAAATCTACGTAGCTTACCTATTACCTTTTGTTATCATTTATAAATTTAGATGTACGAACGAAAATATCTAATTATACTAAATGTTGAGCCTCCGTAGTTATGGTTGTATGCTACCGAATCTCTCTCCGACGCCTCCGCGCGTTTGATTTTTGAATGATAAAAAAATATTGTTATTAACGCAGGAAAGTAGCATGGCTCTAAAGTCTAAACAGTCTATTTTTAACTCAACAATTCTCTCCTTGCCACCAGGGGCGGAACTAGCATATAGCTTAGGGGGGCCATGGCCCCTCCTTAATTATAACATTTCTCTTATATAATGTTGTTAAATTTTGATATGGCCCCTGCATAAAGTTTAAATATATAATAAATAATGTCAAATAATATCACTAAATGTTCAATGTCTCATTGGCAATGTGCTGTTTTCTCCAACAAATGAACCAGGTTCGAATCCCATGGTGGCATCTTTTTTAAAAAAATTGGCTTTATTCACTTTATCTCTCTCCATCCTTTATTTTATTTAGTTGGCCCCTCCTTGATAAAATTCTTGGTTCCGCCCCTGCTTGCCACCTTTATTTCTAAAAATAAATCTTAATGCATTACATAGATAAAAATCGTTGAAAGTGCTGATATTAAAAGTTAACTAATACACATGTTGAAGAACCAAAATTTATGGAGGCATATCTAAGAAATCCGCATTCGTTTTCTATAGGTGTACGGATTAGGGGTGTTCAACGATACCCAGCTGTTTTGATCCGTGCAGTTTGACCTTAAATTTCAAGGGTGACAGTTGGAAAATGTAGGGTCGGGGTATCATTATATCATGACCCCACTACAAAAAATTGGATCTAAGGTAACGAATAATTTGAATACTCCTTGCTATATCTTCCTATATTAAAGGCATAACAGTGAATATTATTCATTACCAAATTATCTTTTGTACTAGTAGTTAACAACAAGTATCATATTCGTTGTTAAAGCTTCATATAACGACGATTTTTCCATTGGATTATCTGTTAAAATTCACACTAACCGTTGCCAATTTTAGCAACGATTAGAAGAAAACAACAACGAATAATCGTTATTATATGATTTGTTGCGAGGAATATAACAACGAATATCATTATTCATTGAGAATTTACAGAAGTAAGCAATGAATAATATTCATTTTTATATACATATTTAACTACATAAGATAAGACAATGAATATTAAATTATTCATTGTCTTACGTCGCTTTTCTCGTAGTGCCCATAACCCATTCAAAAACTAATTTGAAAAAATGGGTAATCAACGGGTACCCAGTTGAGAGCTCTCATTACTAATATGAATTATTATACTCAAATCAACCCAATCCGAAAAAGTATGGATCACTCTTATCAATTTTTCTCAAACCATATATCAGGTTGTGGCCCACATTTTTTGATAAATTGATTATGCGGGCATGGCATAATTATCATATCTGAAACTATTTCCATTTTAGAATGAGTTTAATTGGGGGGCATGCCGTTTTCGACATTTTTTATTTTTTTTTGAAAAATATCATCATGTATATTCATCCTTATATCCCTCCAATATGCTATTCGAATTTCGTCAGAAACAGAGACTCCTACGACATCCATCGAGACAGTCATTTTTTAATGGTAACAGGATTTTTTAAATCAACACTATCTCGATGGAGGCGGTAGGAGTCTCTATTTCTGACGAAATTCGAATGGTATATATAGGAGGGATATAGGGATGAATATACATGGAGATATTTTTCAAAAAAAATAAAAAAACACCGAAAACAGCGTGGAAGCAACTATTGTTGGGGCAGCCCCATTAAACTCTTTTAGAATATATATAGATACATATTATACAATATAAATAATTGGATAATTCGATACAGATATATTTGATGAAATAATTTTATAAAAGATTATAATTAATGCATTTATTTGATATTTATCTATTGATGTTTTTCATTTTGTAGAAGTGAAATTTTGGCCATATCTGCTACCATAGGTCGACTTGTGACCCGACAGTGACGGGTCGGAACAAGTCACTGTCAAATGGGGGTAGGTTACCCATCCCGTGAGCACCGCTAGTACGTGTTTTTGTTGTAATTCCCTACTGTCACGCCCCCAGATTCTGCGATCGCAAATGTGCGTGTTATCCCAACGTGAGTACCCACACATGGTCGAAGTTGGAGCTTCAGACCGAAAGTAGGAGCACAGTAACCGTATGAGTATACGGTACCGCAAGGCAGATTTAGAACGTGGTCCGGAGGCCATGGATACGGAGTTCCGAAGGACTCCTCTTGATAGCAACCAAGCAATCAAGGCGGGAGGTTGCACGCGATGCGATGACACTCAGCAATGTTCGCATGGGCGGCACACCCTTTTGACGCAGACGAAGCAATGTATTTCAGCACCACGGTAATGAGGAATGATTAATATTTGTTGGAACCAATATCAATGGAGGTCATGCAATTAATTCCATAAGAGATGCTAGTGGGTTTTGATGGCAACCCACTAAGCCATGGGAGAAAATGACAACGACCATTTTGAGAATGCAAGAAAGCATCCTATTGGTCCATGGAGAAAAGGAAGCAAATCCACCATGCTCCTCTCGGTGGAGGAAATGGGGAACTCCATTAGCTAAAACCAAAATGGCCGCCCATTTTGGTAAGAAAGTGGGCGCCTCTCATGGAATTGCAAGGGGCATTCACGTCCAAGGGAAATGCACCGTATTGGCTCAAGGGAAGGGCCTCTCTCCATTGGCCAAAGGAAAGGCAACCAGCCGTGAGCTTCCTCTATAAATAGAGGCTGAATGCCAAGGCTTCAAGGCATGAATTGATAGATGAATTGAGAGAGAAGCCAAGGAGAGGCTCCAAGGAGGGAATCGAGAGAGCGAGTTTTAGAGTAGACTCCAAGGGAGGAGACTCTTGGTGGAGTTTCCTAAAGGAGAGAAGGGTGTTCATAGAAGGAGAGAAGGGCTCGGCGGCTTTACCTCCGTGGGATTACAACGATATCAAGGAATGCGATATCGTGATTGACGTGAGCATCCACCTTCTACTCCCCCTACCTTCGTTCACAACATCGACGTGTTGTGTGAGTTGTAATTTGTATTAAAGAGAAATACAATACCTTCTTGCGCCACTCTCTCTCTTTCATTCTACTGCTAGTGTTCAGCTCTGCCGGATCATTTTATCTTACTTGTGTTCGGACTACCGAACCATTCTTCCTCTCGTCTGTGCTCGAAATACCGAATCAACCTTTCTTCTATTATTATGCTAAGTTGTGCGGCGTTGCCGACCTTTTGATATTGTGTTTGGTTGTACGGCATTGCCGACCCTTTTTATACTCTACTTGGATGTACGGCACCGCCGACCTTTTTATGTTATGTTAAGTGTTCGGCACTGCCGGTGAATTATTAGAGTTTAGTTAGGCCACGCCTACACTCTCCTTGTAACGAGTAGGGCCACAGCCGCCCGTTAAACAGACGAAAGACAGGTTGGTTAGTATCGGCATACTAACACCGCACGAGGAAAAATTTCCACAGGCAATCTTGGAAAAAACGACCCCGTGACAAGTGCTATCAGAGCTCAGGAGGAGCTGAAGTACTTTCGGTTGCGACGCCTCAACCAAACGGGTACGGTACGGGGATATGTCAAGCAATTCTCATCTTTAATGCTTGATATCAAGGGGACGTCCGAAGAGGATAAGCTCTTCAACTTTGTAGTTAGGTTACAAAGTTGGGCTCGAACAGAGCTACAAAGACAAGGAGTTAGGGACTTGCGAGGCGCATTTGTAGCGGCTGATGCTTTGGTCGACTACAAGGCACAAGCTACTATCTCCGAGAGGAAGGAGACCAACAAAGTAAATGGAAAGATGAAGGACAAAGTCAAAGGTGTTATTCATGAAACCTTCGGAGGAAGTGGAGTAATCCAAAAAGAGCGAGCAACCCAGGAGCAGGGGATGCTTCATCTATGACGGATCGCATCGGGGACGGGACTGCCCGAAATGAAAGAAACTTAACTCTCTTCGTATGGACGAAAAAGGAGGAAGAATAGGTACGATTGGGGGCTATGGATGCCCGCCGCAACATCCACCTCGCCACACTTCGCGTCGAGAAGACACCACTTCCTCACGAAGTGGAGACACCCACTCCATCTTACGGAAGCGCCATCATGGATCAAAGTTTGCAGTGGAGGAAGGGACCTCCACACTGAAGGACTTGTCTACATCAAGAACAATGGGCTTTGGAGGTGTCAAAGCTCAGCCAAAGATGCACTGGAGTGCAAAGGTGCAAGACGAGCACCAGACTGTGCAAAAGCGTTGCATGGAAAAAGCTGTGGATGGGAGAACATCCACGTACAAAAGGCGATGCGAAGCCTTGGAGGGCGACGCAACATGGACACGGTGATGGACATCCATGAGGATGGCACAGTGACAAACCATACCCACCAATGATCTTGCGTGAAGCAAGATACCTAAGATGCTTGGAGCATAGAAATCGTCGATCTCTCATGCTTTGGGGACACCCGCAAATAGCAAAAGAGTTCAACCACAATGGAAATCAGAGATTCCACTTGCCAGCTATGGAAGCGCTGGACTCTTCTCTTGGATATGGGAAAGACGCAACAAGAACCAAGATGAAGGCTTCCGTTTTCACAATTTCGGCCAAACCAGGCTGGGGCGGCAATAATCATGAGAATAGGGAAGAAAAAGAGGGTGGTGCATACCCGTGCCGCTCTCTCTCCTGTTGATAAAGAGGACGCAACATCACGGTGAAGGATGGTAACAAATACCTACTGAAGGATTGGTACTCAGTCGAGGTCGACTGAATATTCAGGTGGGGGAGACTGTCACGACCCAGATTCTGCGATCGCAGATGTGCATGTTATCCCAACTTGAGTACCCACACATGGTCGAAGTTGGAGCTTCAGACCGAAAGCAGGAGCACGGTACCCGTACGAGTATACGGTACCGCAAGGCAGAGGGAGAACGTGGTCCGGAGGCCATGGATACGGAGTTCCGAAGGACTCCTCTTGATAGCAGCCAAGCAATCAAGGCGGGAGGCCGCACGCGATGTGATGACACTCGGCAATGTTCGCATGAGCGGCACACCCTTTTGACGCAGATGAAGCACGGTATTTCAGCACCCCAGCAATGCGTAATCACTAATATTGGTTGGAACCAATATCAGTGGAGGCCATGCAATTAATTCCATAAGAGAGGCTAGTGGGTTTTAATGGCAACCCACTAAGCCATCGGAGAAAATGGCAACAACCATTTTGAGAATGCAAGAAAGCATCCTATTGGTCCATGGAGAGAAAAGGAAGCAAATTCACCATGCTCCTCTCGATAGAGGAAATGGGGAACTCCATTGGCTAAAACCAAAATAGCACCCATTTTGGTAAGAAAGTGGGCGCCTCTCATGGAATTGCAAGGGGCATTCACGTCCAAGGGAAATGCACCGTATTGGCTCAAGGGAAGGGCCTCTCTCCATTGGCCAAAGGAAAGGCAACCAGCCGTGAGCTTCCTCTATAAATAGAGGCTGAATGCCAAGGCTTCAAGACATGAATTGATAGATGAATTGAGAGAGAAGCCAAGGAGAGGGTCTAAGGAGGGAATCGAGAGAGCGAGTTCTAGAGTAGGCTCCAAGGGAGGAGACTCTTGGTGGAGTTTCCTAAATGAGAAAAGGGTGCTCATAGAAGGAGAGAAGGGCTTGGCGGCCTTACCTCCGTGGGATTACAACGATATCAAGGAATGCGATATCATGATCGACGTGAGCATCCACCTTCTACTCCCCCTACCTTCGTTCACAACATCGACGTGTTGTGCGAGTTGTAATTTGTATTAAAGAGAAATACAATACCTTCTTGCGCCACTCTCTCTCTTTCATTCTACTGCCAGTGTTCAGCTCTGCAGGATCATTTTATCTTACTTATGTTCGGACTACCGAACCATTCTTCCTCTCGTCTGTGTTCGGAATACCGAATCAACCTTTCTTCTATTATTATGCTAAGTTGTGCGGCGTTGCCGACCTTTTGATATTGTGTTTGGTTGTACGGCATTGCCGAACCTTTTTATACTCTACTTAGATGTATGACACCGCCGACCTTTTTATGTTATGTTAAGTGTTCGCCACTGCCGGCGAATTATTAGAGTTTAGTTAGGCCACGCCTACACTCTCCTTGTAACGAGTTGGGGCACAGCCGCCCGTTAAACAGACGAAAGACAGGTTGGTTAGTATCGGCATACTAACACCGCACGGGGAAAAATTTCCACAGGCAATCTTAGAAAAAACGACCCCGTGACAAGTGGTATCAGAGCTCAGGAGGAGCTGAAATACTTTCTGTTTGTTGTCACGAACCGGTATTAGAGCTCAGGAGGAGTTGAAGTACTTTCCGTTCGTTGTCACGAACCGGTATTGGAGCTCAGGAGGAGCTGATGTACTGCCCGTTCGTTGGCATGAACCGGTATTGGAGCTTAGGAGGAGCTGAAGTACTGCTTGTTCGTCGACGCAAACCGATGTTCTTGCAACAAAAATGGTGTCCGCTACCTCGGAACGCGTAACAACGTTAGAGCAACTTGTGGCAAGTGTTGAGGCCACCCTCACCACCCATGCCACACGCCTCACTGACATGGAGGAGCACATAACAATGGAGATGTCATCAATCGAGACGGGAGACGTCAGCACCATCGAGCAAATCAAGTTGTTGGGGGGAAAAACTCGATTCCCTCGCCGACTTGATGGAGGATTTTCGGGCGGATCTCTCTATCATAAAGAAGGTTGTCGCCAACGTAAACGGCTTTCCGAAGGTGAGGCATCCCAAAGTACCAGAGCCGAAGTCGTTCATTGGAACCGAGAATGCTAAGGACTTGGAGAATTTCCTCTGGGACCTTGAGCATTACTTCAAGGCCTTCAAGTCTCCAGAGACGGAGAATGTGACTCTCGCTCCATGTATCTGAACGAAGACGCGAAGCTTTGGGGGCAAAGCCGTTCCAAAGATGAACAAAGGCCGAAGATCTCCACGTGGGAGGAACTTGTTCACGAGCTCAAAGAACAATTCATGCCCACAAACTCAGCATGGATGGCCCGTGAGGCGTTGCGACGCCTCAACCAAACGGGTACGGTACGGGGATATGTCAAGCAATTCTCATCTTTAATGCTTGATATCAAGGGGACGTCCGAAGAGGATAAACTCTTCAACTTTGTAGTCATGTTACAAAGTTGGGCTCGAACAGAGCTACAAAGACAAGGAGTTAGGGACTTGCGAGGCGCATTTGTAGCGGCCGATGCTTTGGTCGACTACAAGGCACAAGCTACTATCTCGGAGAGGAAGGAGACCAACAAAGTAAATGGAAAGATGAAGGACAAAGGTAAAGGTGTTATTCATGAAACCTTCGGAGGAAGTAAGTAATCCAAAAAGAGCGAGCAACCCAGGAGCAGGGGATGCTTCATCTATGACGGATCGCATCGGGGACGGGACTGCCCGAAATGAGAGAAACTTAGCTCTCTTCGTATGGACGAAAAAGGAGAAGAAGAGGTACGATTGGGGGCTATGGATGCCCGCCGCAACATCTACCTCGCCACACTTCGCGTCGAGAAGACACCACTTCCTCACGACGTGGAGACACCCACTCCATCTTACGGAAGCGCCATCATGGATCAAAGTTTGCAGTAGAGGAAGGGACCTCCACACTGAAGGACTTGTCTACATCAAGAACAATGGGCTTTGGAGGTGCCAAAGCTCAGCCAAAGATGCACTGGAGTGCAAAGGTGCAAGACGAGCACCAGACCGTGCAAAAGCGTTGCATGGAAAAAGCTGTGGATGGGAGAACATCCACGTACAAAAGGCGATGCGAAGCCTTGGAGGGCGACGCAACATGGACACGGTGATGGACGTCCATGAGGATGGCACAGTGACAAACCATACCCACCAATGATCTTGCGTGAAGCAAGATACCTAAGATGCTTGGAGCATAGAAATCGTCGATCTCTCATGCTTTGGGGACACCCGCAAATAGCAAAAGAGTTCAACCACAATGGGAGTCAGAGATTCCACTTGCCAGCTATGGGAGCGCTGGACTCTTCTCTTGGATATGGGAAAGATGCAACACGAACCAAGATGAAGGCTTTCGTTTTCACAATTTCGGCCAAACCAGGCTAGGGCGGCAATAATCGTGAGAATAAGGAAGAAAAAGAGGGTGGTGCATACCCGTGCCTCTCTCCCTCCTGCTGATAAAGAGGACACAACATCACGGTGAAGGTTGGTAACAAATACCTACTGAAGGATTGGTACTCAATCGAGGTCGACTGAATATTCAGGTGGGGGAGACTGTCACGACCCAGATTCTGCGATCGCAAATGTGCATGTTATCCCAACGTGAGTACCCACACATGGTCGAAGTTGGAGCTTCAGACCGAAAGCAGGAGCACGGTAGCCGTACGAGTATACGGTACCGCAAGGCAGAGGGAGAACGTGGTCCGGAGGCCATGGATACGGAGTTCCGAAGGACTCCTCTTGATAACAGCCAAGCAATCAAGGCGGGAGGCCGCACGCGATGTGATGACACTCGGTAATTTCGCATTAACGACACACCCTTTTGACGTAGATGAAGCACGGTATTTCAGCACCCAGCAATACGGAATCACTAATATTGGTTGGAACCAATATCAATGGATGCCATGTAATTAATTCCATAAGAGAGGCTAGTGGGTTTTAATGGCAACCCACTAAGTCATGGGAGAAAATGGCAACAACCATTTTGAGAATGCAAAAAAACATCCGATTGGTCCATGGAGAGAAAAGGAAGCAAAATCACCATGCTCCTCTCGGTGGAGGAAATGGGGAACTCCATTGGCTAAAACCAAAATGGCCGCCTATTTTGGTAAGAAAGTGGATGCCTCTCATGGATTTGCAAGGGGCATTCACGTCCAAGGGAAATGCACCGTATTGGCTCAAGGGAAGGGCCTCTCTCCATTGGCCAAAGGAAAGGCAACCAGCCGTGAGCTTCCTCTGTAAATAGAGGATGAATGCCAAGGCTTCAAGGCATGAATTGATAGATGAATTGAGAGAGAAGCCAAGGAGAGGCTCTAAGGAGGGAATCGAGAGAGCGAGTTCTAGAGTAGGCTCCAAGGGAGGAGACTCTTGGTGGAGTTTCCTAAAGGAGAGAAGGGTGCTCATAGAAGGAGAGAAGGGCTCGGCGGCCTTACCTCCGTGGGATTACAACGATATCAAGGAATGCAATATCGTGATCGACGTGAGCATCCACCTTCTACTCCCCCTACCTCCGTTCACAACATCGATGTGTTGTGTGAGTTGTAATTTGTATTAAATAGAAATACAATACCTTCTTGTGTCACTCTCTCTCTTCCATTCTACTGCTAGTGTTCAGCTCTACCGGATCATTTTATCTTACTTGTGTTCGAACTACCAAACCATTCTTCCTCTCGTCTGTGTTCGGAATACCGAATCAACTTTTCTTCTATTATTATGCTCAGTTGTGCGGCGTTGCCGACCTTTTGATATTGTGTTTGGTTGTACGGCATTGCCGACCGTTTTTATACTCTACTTGGATGTACGACACCACCGACCTTTTTATGTTATCTTAAGTGTTCGACACTGTCGGTGAATTATTAGAGTTTAGTTAGGCCACGCCTACACTCTCCTTGTAACGAGTAGGGGCACAGCCGCCCGTTAAACATACGAAAGATAGGTTGGTTAGTATCGACATACTAACACCGCACGAGGAAAAATTCCCACAGGCAATCTTGGGAAAATCGACCCCGTGACAAGTGGTATCAGAGCTCAGGAGGAGCTGAAGTATTTTCCGTTCGTTGTCACGAAGTGGTACTAGAGCTCAGGAGGAGCTGATGTACTGCCCGTTCATTGGTACGAACCGGTATTGGAGCTCAGGAGGAGCTGAAGTATTGCTTGTTCGTCGACACGAATCGATGTTCTTGCAACAAAAATGGTGTCCGCTACTTCGGAACGCGTAACGGCGTTAGAGCAAGTTGTGGTAAGTGTTGAGGCCACCCTCACCACCCATGCCACACGCCTCACCCACATGGAGGAGCACATAACCACGGAGATGTCATCAATCGAGACGGGAGACGTCAGCACCATCGAGCAAATCAAGTTGTTGGGGGAAAAACTCGATTCCCTCACCGACCTGATGGAGGATTTTCGGGCGGAACTCTCCATCACAAAGAAGGTTGTCGCCAACGGAAACAGCTTTTCGAAGGCGAGGCATCCCGAAGTACCAGAGTCGAAGCCGTTCATTGGAACCAGGAATGCTAAGGACCACCCAGGAGCAGGGGATGCTTCATATGCGACGGATCGCATCGGGGACGGGACTGCCTGAAACGAGAGAAACTTAACTCTCTTCGTATGGACGAAACAAGAGAAGAAGAGGTACGATTGGGGGCTATGGATGCCCGCCGCAACATCCACCTCTCCACACTTCGCGTCAAGAAGACACCACTTCCTCACGACGTGGAGACACCCGCTCCATTTTATGGAAGCGTCATCATGGATCAAAGTTTGCAGTGGAGGAAGGGACCTCCCCACTGAAGGACTTGTCTACATCAAGAATAATGGGCTTTGGAGGTGCCAAAGCTCAGCCAAAGATGCACTGGAGTGCAAAGGTGCAAGGCGAGCACCAGACCGTGCAAAAGCGTTGCATGGAAAAAGCCGTGGATGGGAGAACATCCACGTATAAAAGGCGATGCGAAGCCTTGGAGGGCGACGCAACATGGACACGGTGATGGACGTCCATGAGGGTGGCGCGGTGAAAAACCACACCCACCAATGATCTTGCATGAAGTAAGATACCTAAGATGCTTGGAGCATAGATTCGTCAATCTCTCATGCTTTGGGGACACCCGCAAGAAGAAAAAGAGTTCAACCACAAGGGGAGTCAGAGAGTCCACTTGCCATCTATGGGAGCGCTGAACTCTTCTCTTGGATATGGGAATGACGCAATAGGAACCAAGATGAAGGCTTCCATTTTCATAATTTCGGCCAAACCAGGCGGGGACGGCAATAATCGTGAGAATAGGGAAGAAAAAGAGGGTGGTGCGTACTCGTGTCACTCTCCCTCCTGCTGATAAAGAGGACGCAACATCACGGTGAAGGATGGTAACAAATACCTACTGAAGGATTGGTACTCAGTCGAGGTCGACTGAATATTCAGGTGGGGGTGACTGTCACGCCCCCAGATTCTGCGATCCCAAATGTGCATGTTATCCCAACGTGAGTACCCACACATGGTCGAAGTTGGAGCTTCAGACCGAAAGCAGGAGCACGGTACCCGTACGAGTATACGGTACCGCAAGGCAGAGGGAGAACGTGGTCCGGAGGCCATGGATACGGAGTTCCGAAGGACTCCTCTTGATAACAGCCAAGCAATCAAGGCGGGAGGCCGCACGCGATGAGATGACACTCGACAATGTTCGCACGAACGGCACACCCTTTTGACGTAGATGAAGCACGATATTTCAGCACCACAGCAATGCAGAATCACTAATATTGGTTGGAACCAATATCAATGGAGGCCATGCAATTAATTCCATAAGAGAGGCTAGTGGGTTTTAATGGAAACCCACTAAGCCATGGGAGAAAAAGGCAATGGCCATTTTGAGAATGCAAGAAAGCATCCTATTGATCCATGGAGAGAAAAGGAAGCAAATCCACCATGCTCCTCTCGGTGGAGGAAATGGGGCACTCCATTGGCTAAAAACAAAATGGCCTCCCGTTTTGGTAAGAAAGTGGGCGCCTCTCATGGAATTGCAAGGGACATTCACGTCCAAGGGAAATGCACCATATTGGCTTAAGGAAAGGGCTTCTCTCCATTGGCCAAAGGAAAGGCAACCAACCGTGAGCTTCCTCTATAAATAGAAGCTGAATGCCAAGGTTTCAAGGCACGAATTGATAGATGAATTGAGAGAGAAGCCAAGGAGAGGCTCCAAGGAGGGAACCGAGAGAGGGAGTTCTCGAGTAGGCTCCAAGGGAGGAGACTCTTGGTGGAGTTTCATAAAGGAGAGAAGGGTGCTCATAGAAGGAGAGAAGGGCTCGGCGGCCTTGCCTCTGTGGGATTACGACGATATCAAGGAGTGCGATATCGTGATCGACGTGAGCATCCACCTTCTACCCCCCTACCTCCGTTCACGACATCGACGTGTTGTGTGAGTTGTAATTTGTATTAAAGAGAAATACAATACCTTCTTGCCTCACTCTCTCTCTTTCATTCTACTGCTAGTGTTCGGCTCTGCCGGATCATTTTATCTTACTTGTATTCGGACTACCGAACCATTCTTCCTCTCGTATGTGTTCGCTACCGAATCAACCTTTCTTCTATTATTATGCTCAGTTGTGCGGCGTTGCTGACCTTTTGATATTGTGTTTTGTTGTACGACATCGCCGATCCTTTTTATACTCTACTTGGATGTACGGCACCGCCGACCTTTTTTAGTTATGTTAAGTGTTCGACACTGCCGGTGAATTGTTAGAGTTTAGTTAGGCCACGCCTACACTCTCCTTGTAACGAGTAAGGGCACATCCGCCCGTTAAACAGACGAAAGACAGGTTGGTTAGTATCGACATACTAACACCGCACGGGGAAAAATTCCCACAAGCAATCTTGGGAAAAAACGACCCCATGACCCATGTTGTACTCCTATCCAGAAAAATTACCAGCCGATGAAGTTTCACAATAATATTTGCATTGTCATGATTTGTTGTTGCATGCCTGCGCCGATCAGCGTGACCAATTCCGTTACAAAGGATGTGCACCTATTCAAATATATGTGGAGGTGAGAAGATAAGCCAAACGGTCCCAAGTGCAAGCCAGAAGATCTTCACTTGGAAATCACCAACTAAACTATTTGTTAGCATTAGACAATTAATGAGGTTCTTGGAACCTGAATACGAAAATGAAACATATTTTAAATATCTAACTGAATTATTTGATATGGAGAAAAAACATTAAAAGAGGTATCAAAACTTATAAAACCCTTGTATTATTGAAAATTCATCAGAACACCTGCATTGTTTGACAGACAGATACCTTCATATAAATAAAATTATAATAGAGACATTTCACACCCAAACAACATTGAATGTACATATAAAAGCCCAAGAAAAAAAATCACACAGTCCCAGCAATAACGGTAAAGTAGAATACAAACAATCCCATCCTGCTGCTGTAGCAAGCAATAGACAGAAGGATACAAATCATTGCATGGCTCTCCAACGTACATACTCCCATTAATATGGATCATACACTTAATTATGTTGCCTTGAATGGAGTCAGACACCATCAACGTCCGCGAGCGGCCAGATTTCCAATTCCAATTTCAAGACTGCCAGTGGTAACATCCGGACACTCACCAGAGGTGTTGTGTCCTTGGGGACATGTGGTGCCCATGGATGCCTCTCTGGAACCCTAATACTATCCAGATCCATCAGGACATCCCTCATCGTTGGCCTTTTGTAACGGTACGGATCGTGACAATCGGCGGAAGCAGGCGATAGTTGATCGCACGACCGACCCGTTACCAGAATATCAACAAATGGCACAAAATGAGCAGAGATAAATAATATCCATTCCATAAATATCCATTCAAACTAGAGTTCCATTATTACAACTCTAAACTGAAAAAAAATTAACTAATCTAGAATTAAAAAAAATAACAACTCGATAGTTCCTGTGGGCATATAGATATCCACTAGATCTTCACAGAATAAATCGTACCACACCAGCAATCTCAATGAGCCCGCAGCACGATCCAGAAAATGCAATCAACCTTGCTCTTCACCTGAAAATAACAAACATAATTTGTATGAGCCTAATGCCCAGTATGTATCGGGGTCCATGCATGGGTATTCTAACGGTCCTTGATCCGTTATAAAACATATATATACTTGGATTTTCATGTGTACACATCATTTCGTGCCTAGATAATTCCCATGCATGTCTAACTTTGATCCCTATCATGTTTAGCTTGGCTTCTTTCAAAAACATGATTATACATGTAAAGTAGGTAAATTGCATAAGTGGGCATGACAAACATTTATCTCTACTTGTGAGCATAATTCATGAAAATGCTAAGCAATTTACATACTTATAAAACATATATACCACTTTACATATTAGCCCACATGACTTTGATGGTTTAACTTTCTTAAACCAATTTTAGCATAACATGTGATGGTTCATTGACAACCGCCCCGCACCCTATGTTAATTCGGTCAAATTAATGTCCAAATTAATTAATGTGATTCGTTGCAGTCGGATACGAGGGGTTAATCAAAAACCACTTATAGATTAATGTGAAGTTAATTTTAAGCGGCAAAATTTTTTTACTTGGTGGAGTCCAAGGTCGATCTCAGGGAGGCATTTGTCTCCTTAGGTGAATTTAAGCAAGGATCCGAGTGTTGATTTACGAGGAGTAATTTTTTTGGTCTTTTTTAATTTTCTATGCAGACTTATGGAGACAATGCAGGCCAATTTAATGTTCAATTTAATTATGATATCAAATGAAATCCAAAAATTATGAAAATTGACCAGATGATTAATGGTGATGAAAATGACCTACATTAATTTTTTTGGAATTTTTCGACACTAAATAAATTTACTGTGAATTAAATGAACAGACATGGTGATTTTCAGTATTTAATTTTTAATAAATATCAAGCCACAATTTTTCCAAGAACTAAAATTATCCTAGATGGCTCTAATGATAAGGGACCTAGGAAAATTAACAGAACTTAATTTCACTGTGAAATGAATTAATTAAAATTAATCTAAGAAAATCACTTAACAATTTATTTAGGCCTCGATATGCGTGCAAATCCATGAAATTTTTATGGTATGCTAAGAATAATGTCCTTAAGCTACTATGAATTTTTGATGATTTTTGAAGGCACAGAGAATCAACTATAAATCAAAAGGTGTCACTGGGCAAAATATGTCAAAAATTCACCAATTAATTCATTAATAATTCATCTGAACTTACAAATATATGACACGTGGACCAATAGACAGAGGACAAAATTCCCAACAAAATGCAATTTTTAAATTTGCAAAATGATGTAAAATGCAACCTAGGGATGCGTGCAAACACAGGGGTATAAATGCAATACAGGAAATTAAAATTACAATAAGCAAATATGCAGACAGGGACTAAAATGCAATTACCTATAATGTGGGGGACTCTTATGCAAAATCTCCACAGGACACGTGCTCCTCACGTGGGGTCTGCTTCACAGGGGCCTTTTTGCAAATATGAAAAGGTTCAGGGGCCTCTGTGCAATTTACCCAGGCCGCACGTGCTCCTCACGTGGGCGGCCTAGGCTCGGATGGCTGCGGTGGCTCGGAGCGAGGATCGGGGGCTTTGGAGGTCCGGAGCGAGGCTCGGGTCGACCGAGCCTAGGCTTGGGGCCGAGGCTCGGTCTTCGTCGACGTGGCGGCCTACGGGCCTTTGGATCAAGATCGATCCAAAGGATGGCGGTGATGACGCGTGGCGACGTGAGGAGCCGTCAGATCTGGATAGATCTAACGGTTGTCGATCGGGGCTGAAGATGTCTGATGAACCTCAGTTTCATCATCTTTATTTCCTATAATTAACCCCCTTGCTTAAAGTTTTGTCAATAAAACCCAGTTAAAGTGTTGTAATTAACAGAATCCCAAATAAATTAAAAACCACAAAAAATGGCAAAATAAAAATCCTTGGTATTTTTTACCTTCAAAAATATTTCGGGTCTTTGTTTGATGTCATCTCCAGTTTTGACCAACATGAAACTTGTAGATCTCGTCAAGATCTACAACTTTCATGTTTTGAGTTTTCTCAAATTCGGCCATTATAGCCTTCAAAAATCAAAAATTCCATCTGAATAATCTGATTGGGCCACGTGGCCCAATCTGGGCGCGCCACGCGGCCCCCTTCCCTTGTATTTTTCCGTCACTACCCCTGGCCGTTGGATCTCGCCTCAGATCCAACGGCCCCGCTGTGTCCACGCGTGCCTATTGCCTCAGCCGTCTGATCATCCTCATCCTTAAATCAACACCGTCCGTAAGCGCCCTCACCAGAGCTTGACGCGTGGCGATTCGAAGACCGATCGATCGCATTCCAGATCGCTCATCACAACCGCTAGATCTCCTCTTTCTTCTGCCGCTCGATCAGCCCTAACATCTCATCCAAACCGCTCGATGGCACTTCTCCCTTAATCCGACACGTGGCGTGAGCGCAGCCCTTCGATCGCTCCGCCCCCGATCTTATCTCAACCGTCGCTTCGCGCCCTTCCCTCAGCCGTTGGATCGCAAGATCCAACGGCCGAGGCTTCGTCTTCCTCCTCCCGCATCCTCCGCCGTAGCCCCGCGCCTCACAAACCTCCTCCACCTTTCTAATTTTAGTCACCTCATCCGACCTCCTCTCCTTTTGCCAACCGCCTCTAGGTCTTGCCCAGTCATCCATCTCCTCCGCGCATAGCTCCACTACCCACGACCACCTTCCAGTCGCCCCATAATCCCTTCGAAACCCACTACGATCACCACCTACATCGCCGATCACCTTCTTTAAATACCTCGCATCCCCCGTCATTCCAACGAGTCCATCGACCAAGGGGGAGAGGCCTAGCCCTCCATCTCCTCCCTGTGACAGGGGGAGGAGCTCGGATTGAGCGACAATGGCCTTCTTCCCCGATGAGACCCACCGCTGAACCCGGCGGTGCTGCGGAGGCGCCAGCCCCGCTCGAGCTCCGAGGAGTAGCCGACCTCGACGTGCGACGACCCGGGCCTCTTCTCCGACGCCCAGCCCAGGCCACAACCTCCATCTCCGGTCAGGTAAGCCCTCTGATCTCCTCTTGTTTTTCTCTTGATTTTTGCCTAATTTTCTATGCCTCTATACGATCTACTCCGCTCCATTGATCACCCATTTAGCTTCGCCATCCATCCATCTTCCTCGCCGACCCTACCGATCACCCCCTTCCTCCGTCGCAACCTCCTTCACCCCAAGCTTCCTCCTCCGCTGGAGGCGGAGAAGGACCCACTAAGGGCTTCGCCTTCTGCGCCCCACCAGAGCCCTCCGTCCACTTCAGCTCGCACGCACACACCGCTAACACTTCTTGCAGGTCTATCAACGTCTTTGGCCGGACTTCGGGCGGAGCTGAGTTCTAGAGCTCCGCCTCCGGCAACCAATTGTCGATCGAGCATTCCAGGTGTCCCCGCGTCTTCTCCGACCTCAGACCTTGATCGCCAGAGCATCCGCGATCTTCACCGATCTTCACCGAGCGCAGCGAGGCGCGGTGGAGCTCCAGGCCTCACGCCGGAGCTCCAATCGCGCCGCCACCCTACGGAGGAGACGATGGAGCAGATACCGTTGGATCTCGCCCCCCGGCGGAGATCCAACGGCCCTGGAGCGCCACGTCGACTTCTCCGGAGCACGGAGGCTCGGTGGAACCGAGCCTCGCCCGAGTCAATCTCGAGCCACCACGTGGCCCGAGCCACCTGCGACGGCCACCCGAAGCAAGCGCCGACCCTCGCCTCCATCCGAGCCTGAGATCACGTGCTACACGCACGTGGCTGTGGGCTTTTTGCATCGGCGTCCTCGCACCTTCCACAAGTTGCATCCAGGTCCTGATATACGTGGCACAACCAGAGACCACGCCGAGCCTGATCGCCACCAAGCCTGGAGGCTCGGATCTCCCGAGCCAACCCGAAGCAACAGCGAGCCTCTGCCAAGCCCGAGCCGCACTCCGAGCCTAGATAGCGCGTGCAGGGCACGTGCTTTCTGGGTTATTTGCAGAGTCGCCCTCAACCTTCCACAAATTGCAAACAGGTCCTGAGCACGTGCAGCACCTGTGCGCCTGGGGTTATTTGCACTCATACCCTTGCGGGTTTTAATAATTGCAAATATACCCCCGCGCGTATGGTTTATTTACAGGGAAGTCCTCCAGACTTATTTTTATTGCATTTGAGTCCTTCCCAAGGACTGGTTTGTAGATATTTTTCATGTTTTTATTTCATTTATGCCCCTGGCTTCTTCTATGCATATCTTGAGCTATATAGCTCCAATCGAGTTGATTTCAGTTTCATTTTGAAGCTCTTTTCATTGTCTTTATGATGGCATGCTTTAATCTTAGATTTGACACTATGATCAGTGGTGTAGTATTCTATTATCTAAGTGTCTTGAATTCTCTATTTGACATGCTTATTTGCTTATTAAATGTGGAATGCTTCTTAATGTCAACTCATTTTAACTCGCAATTTTTGTCTATGACTCAAGTGACTATAATTTTGGGGCATGTCATTCGCTTTGCATATTCAAATATTTGCATGATAAAAATGTTTAAAAAAAATGCATGTTTATTTTGTTTTAATGCATTGCTTTGTGTTGTCTTTTCATGAATTTGACCTAGATGCTTTAATTGAACACTTAATTAAATAAACTGAAATCCGATTAATACGAGAGAGGCTCGTGTCCCTGAGTTCGACCTTGGTTTCTTGCCAAGTAAAATAAATTAAGATCATCTCATTTTGATTTATTGCATATCTTTAAATGAGTTGATCTTTTGATGACCAAAATCGGCCCGACTGCTTCGACATGTTGAGGTGCTAATTCCACACTCTTAAAGGGCCGATTTTGCCGCTCGTCAAATGGCGCCGTTGCCGGGGACACAACTCATTTCTTTTATTTTTTTGGAATTTTGTTTATTTAATTAAGTGTATCTTTTTATAGGTCATTTTTTTGTTCATTCATTTTGCATTGTAAAATTTTTTCTCTATGGATCTCTAACCATTGTTTTTGTGGCAGGGCCCTTGATGGTTCAAGGAGGCGAGGAGCAGGACACTTCCCGCTGCGAGGAGCCGCAAAACATGCATGGAGCAAATAGAGAAGAAAAAAAATTGTGTTGCATTTTTATAATAATTCGTCTTTTACAGCGGTCTTCGATCGAAGACTCGCGTGTGTAATCGAACGATCATGGTTGTGTGGGGATCGTCCCCACTTGAGTGTCGACCTAGGACTAGGCACGCGGCTCTCCGAGCTCATTTTAATTTTTCCATATTTTTACGTGCTTGATCGTAGGTAGGACACACTAATTTCTAGATGCACATAATCTCGCATCACTTAGCTAAAATTAATGGAGATTAATCACCGCTAATAGATGCATGATTAGGTGCGGCTTTTTCGACTTGCATACATGTTGGATTTGGTTTTCAAAACGGCCTCAGTTTTTCATGTGTTTTTGTCAAATCACTGCATGATTTCTCGCTTAGCCTAGATCGCGTTTTTCTTCATCGAATACATGTTTTTCACGGCTTTCATTTCCTAGATTGATCACCTAGGATTAATGGAAAATGGAATGAACGGTAGACGATGATTTTTCTGATTGATGTGCTAACCTTAATTCAGTGATAATTTAAAATAAAATTGGGACTGTTAATTGCAAGTCAACCAAAAATGGAGTAAAATTCGGTTTTGGGAGAGCAACACCCGCGCATACGCCTTGATTTTCAATTACATTTTCTTCGCGTAATTATTTAACATTTCATCACCAATAAGTTTCATGTTGACCAACCTTGGTTGGTTTCATGTGTGAGTTGGTGAAACTAAGGGTTTGCTTGCTTGAATTGAGCCTTTGTTGCGACACACACCCTAGAACCTTAGTCCCTCCATTTCATCTCCAAAGATTCAACCGCTCACTTGTAAACCCATCCCTCTTCTTCGTTCACCTTGGGTTCCTTCCAACATCAATTCCCATCTTTATACTTAGGCCAATCTCAGCCTAAGTATAGGGGGGACCCGAGTCCCCGTGATTTTCTCTACTCTTCTTTTCTTGCCTTTATACTTAGGTTATTTCTAACCTAAGTATAGGGGGAGCCCCTCTTAGCTCCCGTATATTCCTATATATTTAAATGAACCTATGTACTTGTAACATCTAGTGCTATGAGGACATAGCAGAGTTTAAGTATAGGGGGGTATACCGTATATACCGTATATTTACTTTAGCTATAATCTGAAAAATTTGAAAAATTTAAAACTTTTTGGCTAAGGTAAAAATCGTTGGACTAAGAGAACTCAAATGATTTCGCGGCTTTTCGATATTATGTTACGCTATTTTTATAAAAATATTTTTGAAAATGATTTTTGAAAATGTTTTGAAAACTTTTTATTTTGTGTGACATGGTTTTGAAAAATTGCCTTCTCTTTTCAAGGAAAGTTGAGTTTAACTTGTGTTTTAACTTTATTAAAATCCATAAAAATCAGAAAAATCCTAAAAATCCTTTAAGAGTCATTGGTGACTACTAAACCCAATTAAGTCAGCCGCGTTCAGTGAGGGTTCGCCCTTAGCAGATTGGATGGTTTAGAGGACATCGCGCAAGGCCCCGTCCTCAAGCAACGGGCTTTGGCCTGTACTTACATCCATACGGGCTGAATTGCGGATGCTCAATTGAGCTTAGAAAGTTCTAATATCTCTAAAAGTTAAAAAAAAGTGTCTTGTTTCTGAATGAAGAAGTTGGATTAGTCCTCTACACTTACACTTTCACCCAGGATCTGAATTGGTCAAGGAGACGCAACTTTTTGAGGTCTTTGAGATTCTAGGTTAACCAGCCTTAGCCATCAGGGTCTTAGACTCAATCATCCACATTCCCCTAGGTTTCTAGATTTGCATGCTATATTCCATGCTTAGTCTCAGACATAAAGAATATGATCAGCACATCACATGCACGACTGCGTTTTTTGATGAGATGAATTGATTTTTCACCCGAGGGATTGGGATGAGGAAGTCGAGTTTGGATTTGATCTAATGATGCTCGAGGATGGGATAAAATCTTTGGAGGCTTCAGGAAACCTGAGTGTCAGCAATATTAGCCAGTATGAGAACTTGGTTCTTATACTAATCTCTTGATATTGACCTAAGTGCCTGGGTGTGAAAAATAAATAAAAAATGTTGATCAGTGTGCGCCAACTCTTGGTAAAAGCAGTGGAGCTAGCCACCAATTATACAAGTCAATGAAATGTCAAAGAAAAGCTCTCATTCCACAAAGTCAATTATCAAAAGAGCTTCCACCAAAGGCGAGCGCTCCCAACCATTTCAAAGTGTCCACTTGGACCACCGCTATTAGGACCAGGAGTCGGGCTTGCACCAAAAAAGGGCTCTGCATCGTAAATGCTACAAGTCTGGGTGTCGAAGGTACGATAGGTACTCAAAAGAGACACACCCCGGTGTACTCCCAGGAAAACAAGTGCAGACGGCTCCAACTTCTCTTGACGGACGCACTGATCAACACCAAAAAAAAAATTGTGTTGCGTAAAAGGCACTAGAGAGAATCCTTGTTCCAATGAGAGGGAGAGAAGAATTGACACAATCCCATGCCCTTCATCAACTGGCCTTCCATCTACACTTTCTAAGTCTGACAACTAAAGAGATGGTAGACTGAATGCAAGATTTGATTTATTCCCTAGTGCTGAGGATTGGGTCCTTAGGAGATTTTCTCGGACCAAGATTTTGGGTGACGAAGTGACTCTACTCTCAGAATTGCAGTCAACACTAAACTTCATATCCTTTAGTTTATATGTACATCAGAGAGAGTCTAGAGAAGTAGAGGAATTGGAAGCCTCTTGATTAAGGCTGGGTTGAACTCTAGAATTTTGGATCTCTAAAGTCGAGTCGACTTGATCAGATTGGATCTTGTATTCACATGCACAAGGGGGTTAAACCAACTTAGTCATTCTTTTTGATGCTCGAGGACGAGCATAGTTTAAGTATAGGGGGTTGATGAACCTCAGTTTCATCATCTTTATTTCCTATAATTAACCCCCTTGCTTAAAGTTTTGTCAATAAAACCCAGTTAAAGTGTTGTAATTAACAGAATCCCAAATAAATTAAAAACCAC
This sequence comes from Ottelia alismoides, assembly GCA_037367405.1. Taxonomy (NCBI): domain Eukaryota; kingdom Viridiplantae; phylum Streptophyta; class Magnoliopsida; order Alismatales; family Hydrocharitaceae; genus Ottelia; species Ottelia alismoides. Next base: position 499,898 of record JAZKJV010006370.1, on the reverse strand, counting down.
AAAAAATGGCAAAATAAAAATCCTTGGTATTTTCTACCTTCAAAAATATTTCGGGTCTTTGTTTGATGTCATCTCCAGTTTTGGCCAACATGAAACTTGTAGATCTCGTCAAGATCTACAACTTTCATGTTTTGAGTTTTCTCAAATTCGGCCATTATAGCCTTCAAAAATCAAAAATTCCATCTGAATAATCTGATTGGGCCACGTGGCCCAATCTGGGCGCGCCACGCGACCCCCTTCCCTTGTCTTTTTCCGCCACCACCCCTGGCCGTTGGATCTCACCTCAGATCCAACGGCCCTGCTGTGTCCACGCGTGCCTATTGCCTCAGCCGTCTGATCATCCTCATCCTTAAATCAGCACCGTCCGTAAGCGCCCTCACCAGAGCTTGACGCGTGGCGATTCGAAGACCGATCGATCGCATTCCAGATCGCTCATCACAACCGCTAGATCTCCTCTTTCCTCTGCCGCTCGATCAACCCTAACATCTCATCCAAACCGCTCGATGGCGCTTCGCCCTTAATCCGACACGTGGCGTGAGCGCAGCCCTTCGATTGCTCCGCCCCCGATCTTATCTCAACCGTCGCTTCACGCCCTTCCCTCAGCCGTTGGATCGCAAGATCCAACGGCCGAGGCTTCGTCTTCCTCCTCCCGCATCCTCCGCCGTAGCCCCGCGCCTCACAAACCTCCTCCACCTTTCTAATTTTAGTCACCTCATCCGACCTCCTCTCCTTTTGACAACCGCCTCTAGGTCTTGCCCAGTCATCCACCTCCTCCGCGCATAGCTCCACTACCCACGACCACCTTCCAGTCGCCCCATAATCCCTTCGAAACCCACTACGATCACCACCTACATCGCCGATCACCTTCTTTAAATACCTCGCATCCCCCGTCATTCCAACGAGTCCATCGACCAAGGGGGAGAGGCCTAGCCCTCCATCTCCTCCCTGTGACAGGGGGAGGAGCTCGGATTGAGCGACAATGGCCTTCTTCCCCGATGAGACCCACCGCCGAACCCGGCGGTGCTGCGGAGGCGCCAGCCCCGCTCGAGCTCCGAGGAGTAGCCGACCTCGACGTGCGACGACCCGGGCCTCTTCTCCGACGCCCAGCCCAGGCCACAACCTCCATCTCCGGTCAGGTAAGCCCTCTGATCTCCTCTTGTTTTTCTCTTGATTTTTGCCTAATTTTCTACGCCTCTATACGATCTACTCCGCTCCATTGATCACCCATTTAGCTTCGCCATCCATCCATCTTCCTCGCCGACCCTACCGATCATCCCCTTCCTCCGTCGCAACCTCCTTCACCCCAAGCTTCCTCCTCCTCCGGAGGCGGAGGAGGACCCACTAAGGGCTTCGTCTTCTGCGCCCCACCAGAGCCCTCCGTCCACTTCAGCTCGCACGCACACACCGCTAACACTTCTTGCAGGTCTATCAACGTCATTGGCCGGACTTCGGGCGGAGCTGAGTTCTAGAGCTCCGCCTCCGGCAACCAATTGTCGATCGAGCATTCCAGGTGTCCCCGCGTCTTCTCCGACCTCAGACCTTGATCGCCAGAGCATCCGCGATCTTCACCGATCTTCACCGAGCGCAGCGAGGCGCGATGGAGCTCCAGGCCTCACGCCGGAGCTCCAATCGCGCCGCCACCCTACGGAGGAGACGATGGAGCAGATACCGTTGGATCTCGCCCCCCGACGGAGATCCAACGACCCTGGAGCGGCCACGTCGACTTCTCCGGAGCACGGAGGCTCGGTGGAACCGAGCCTCGCCCGAGTCAATCTCGAGCCACCACATGGCCCGAGCCACCTGCGACGGCCACCCGAAGCAAGCGCCGACCCTCGCCCCATCCGAGCCTGAGATCACGTGCTACACACACGTGGCTGTGGGCTTTTTGCATCGGCGTCCTCGCACCTTCCACAAATTGCATCCAGGTCCTGATATACGTGGCACAACCAGAGACCACGCCGAGCCTGATCGCCACCAAGCCTGGAGGCTCGGATATCCCGAGCCAACCCGAAGCAACAGCGAGCCTCTGCCAAGCCCGAGCCGCACTCCGAGCCTGGATAGCGCGTGCAGGGCACGTGCTTTCTGGGTTATTTGCAGAGTCGCCCTCAACCTTCCACAAATTGCAAACAGGTCCTGAGCACGTGCAGCACCTGTGCGCCTAGGGTTATTTGCACTCATACCCTTGCGGGTTTTAATAATTGCAAATATACCCCCGCGCGTATGGTTTATTTACAGGGAAGTCCTCCAGACTTATTTTTATTGCATTTGAGTCCTTTCCAGGGACTGGTTTGTAGATATTTTTCATGTTTTTATTTCATTTATGCCCCCGGCTTCTTCTATGCATATCTTGAGCTATATAGCTCCAATCGAGTTGATTTCAGTTTCATTTTGAAGCTCTTTTCATTATCTTTATGATGGCATGCTTTAATCTTAGATTTGACACTATGATGAATGGTGTAGTATTCTATTATCTAAGTGTCTTGAATTCTCTATTTGACATGCTTATTTGCTTATTAAATGTGGAATGCTTCTTAATGTCAACTCATTTTAACTCGCAATTTTTGTCTATGACTCAAGTGACTATAATTTTGGGGCATGTCATTCTCTTTGAATATTCAAAAATTTGCATGATAAAAATGTTTAAAAAAATGCATGTTTATTTTGTTTTAATGCATTGCTTTGTGTTGTCTCTTCATGAATTTGACCTAGATACTTTAATTCAACACTTAATTAAATAAACTGAAATTCGATTAATACGAGAGAGGCTCGTGTCCCTGAGTTCGACCTTGGTTTCTTGCCAAGTAAAATAAATTAAGATCATCTCATTTTGATTTATTGCATATCTTTAAATGAGTTGATCTTTTGATGACCAAAATTGGCCCGACTGCTTCGACATGTTGAGGTGCTAATTCCGCACTCTTAAAGGGCCGATTTTGCTGCTCGTCAATGTCGACGTGGCGTTCTCCTGTTCGTGGGATCAAGGATGATCCTGCGGTCTTTGGCAGCTACGGTGGTGAGTGACGCGGCTGATTGCAGGCCGTTCGATCAAGGTGATCGAGCGGCTCCTGGAGCTTCTTCCTCGACGGCCCTCCGCCTCCTGCGGAGGAGAAGGCAGGGCTCCGGCGATCGGGCTGCTGCTCCGCCCTTCCTTCCCGTCGTCAGTGGAGGTCGATGGCGAGTCGGAGGTGCTCCAGAAGATGCGCGGATGGTCGACGAAGTCTCCGGTGGCCTCAGGAGTGAGCGAGGTGGTCTGGGGCACGGTGCCAGTGAAGCTCGAAGGGAGCTCCGACGAGCTTCCGGCCAGCGAGATGGGTGTACCTGCAGAAAGGTTAGCGGAGATAGCCGAAGCGTGCGCGTGCTCGTGGAGTCGTGCTAGGTAAAATGAGAGGCCTAAGGCGGGGCGAGATGGATCCAGTGATCGGGCTCCGCCCAGGTGGCGGAGCTGGCGTCGAGCGAAGGTGGGGTATGGTGATGGACGAAGATAATGGCAACGCGAGGATCGGAGCTCCGTTGCGGAGCTCGGAGGGACGGAGGTGGAGCGAGAAAACAACGATGGAGGGTGAATTAAATCAAAGAAATCGAAGAAGAAAGTCAGAAGAAGATCAGAGAGAAGTGGAGGAATCTACCTGGGGAATGGAGCTCAGGTTTGAGCTCCAGGTCGTCGCTCGAAGGTCGGTAGATGGCCTGAGCTCACGCAGCTCGCGGATGGAGGCTGCAGCACGGCGGTGGCGGCCGTGGATCTCGCCGGAGATGACACCCCTTCTTCGCTCAATGATTCAACTAATTGCTGTCACCAATTGGTAGGTCGGAGCTCATGGAAGCTCTCTGGAGTGGCGGATGGGGGTGAAGTCGGCCGGTGATGGCGTATTTATAAGGTGAAGTTGGTGGCAGTGTTGGCGACGAGGCGAGGTTTGAGGGCGACGTGGGACTTCTATGGTGGAGGTGGTGGAGCGTGAGGGAGCTGGAGAGGGAGAGGGATGAGTGGGGCTCATCGTGGGAGTGTTGGCGGTCGGAGAGGATGGCTGACGTGCATCCAAGAATAGGAAGGGGGCGCCCCTCCCGCAAGGCAAGGGACGTGGGAGAGAGGGGCGCCTGGAGGTAGGAGACGAGGTCTGCACCGTTGGATCTTGTGATCCAACGGTGGTGATCAAAGCGGAAGGGGACGTGTAGGACTCGATCAGGGGCTCGGAGATGATGGGCTGTGGTGGAGCCACGTGGCGCGCTCTGCGCGAGGCGTTGACGTGCGGTTGAGATGGAGCACGGGGAAGATCTAACGGCTATGGAATTAGGCGTGCGTGGGCAGAGCTGGGCCGTTGGATCTGAAGCGAGATCCAACGGCTGAGGTCGCAGGCGGATGAGGCGAGGGGAAGCGGGCCGCGTGGCGCAACCAGATGGCGCCACGTGGCCTGCTTTGAGTGGCTGGAAGAAGAGACACGTGTAGAGAGAAGAGGGAGCCGAATTTGGAAAAACTCAAAACATGAAAGTTGTAGATCTCGATGAGATCTACAAGTTTCATGTTGACCAAAGACGGAGATGAGGTCAAATATGATACATAAATACAAGGATATATAGATATACATATGTAGTGTACAAAGTGGCCCAAAAACCCAACTTTCTCATACAAGCTCCAAATTCAATGAAATTAGTCTCATTTTGAAGGTCTTTTAACGTGTAGTATTCTAAGAGTAAGTAGACCTAATTCGGAGTTTGCATGAGGGCTTAATGTGCATTCTAGTGTACAGGGGTTCTAGGGCTTTATTGACTATTTTACAAGGGGGATTTTTGGCATTCTTCCCTATATTATTAACTAAGGAATACATATTATAGAGAAGAGGTTATTTTAGTGAATGGGTATTTTACAAGGGATTTTTGGCTTCTTATTTAAATGTAAATGGACTACTAAAACGTATGAATTATGGATGCATGCATGAATGTTATTTATGCAATATAAAGGAAAATATGCCTCTATTTGCTTGGGAACAAGGCTCTATTTTTGACTTTTGAAGTGATGAATCACAGATTCATCATCCCCCTATACTTAACCCTTGCTCGTCCCCGAGCAACTAAATGAAATGCAAGAGTGAAATGAGATTGGGTTCCATACCAAGGTCATGAACAAAAGTTAAAAATAGAGCTTGACTCGACCTTTGGATTAATCATGTGTCGGAACCTTATTGGGATCTGAGTTTAAGACTTAACAGACTTCAAGTTCCACAAGTCTTCTATTCAAGACTCCTCAACTCACCTGATCAGAACAAGTCTACATACACAAACTCTAATGACCATGAATCTTTTCATGCAGTGTAAGTGATATATGACTCCCCACCTCAGAAGTAACAAAGAAACAACCTCCCCCAACCTGGTAACTCTAATGCCTCGGTCTACCAACTCTTTCCTCGAGAAGCGGGGTATTCCCTTCTAAGTTCAATTTCAACCGGCTCAAGAAGAGGGGGAAGAAGTATAGACTTTTGGGAGCTCAATCAGTGTAGCTAAGTCTCCCGCTGCAAGCTTCATGAGATGTAACATGGTGACCATAAGCTTTTGCTTTTCTTGACTACGTACACTCCGGCGGGGTTATTAAATTTTCAATCCAACCCACCACTTTTTTGGAGTTCTTTTTGGCATTTTTTTTCAAAATGCCTCTGTACAACATATCTACATGGTGCAGCATATATACAAGAAATTTCCTCTTGAGCCAGTAGACTATCCCTCTTTTGAAGCTTTATTGCAACCCACTGCTTCTGTCTTTAGCCTTCATCACCACTAGGCCAAGTTGAGATGCACTTCCTTCACTAGAAGAAGAAGAGAGGTTCCGCCTAGAAGTACTACCCTCATATGCTACCCCAAGCTAAAGGAAACTGCCTCCTCATCACCTCATCCGTAGAGAGCCATGTGTAAAGTGCTGGTGCACGTCAAGTCATTATCTCTAAGAGTCATGTGTGTGTTGTTAAGTGCTCTACTCAGGCTTGTCAAGATGACATATGAACATAGACTTGCAGACTTAAAGAATTAAGTCACCTGACCTGAAAAATCTTAACTCCAGTTCCTATAAGGTTCCTCTGAAATTAGGTGGATTAAGGTCAAATCATTTCCATCCTCAATATCTGCTCATAACTTGGTCCAGAACCCACTAGCTTTTCACTTTGCATATGCAAAGTATGCAGATGAGATGAGATGTCATGCTATGAAAATGCAAGACTCTTTTTCTTTTTCTTAGATGCAGATATAATATGCATGAGTAAATAAGAAGCCTCTTTTCATTATTTAATTATTATTATTATATTTTTTTTTGATTTTTACCCACCCGTAATTATTGTAAGATATATACAAAAATACGTGAAAGTACGAGCTATGGGTAAAGTATATATGTAATATATACACGCCCCCCTATACTTAGCGTGCGCTATGTCCTCAGAGCACGAAGAGCGAGGAAAAAGACATAGCTCGTGCTAAGCGTAGGAGAGCCAAAAGTAACAAAAAGTATAGAAGTCGTCTCGCCCCCCTATACTTAGGCTCTGGCAGCCTAAGTGTAGAAGAAGATCAGAAATGGGGCGGACGAGGGAAAGATGGGAAGTGGATGAGTATCAATGCGGGCATCGGTCCCCCCTATACTTAGGCTCAGGTCAGCCTAAGTATCGGTAGGAAATGAGTATGAGGACCAATGTGATCTGGAGAATGTACAGTGAATCGACTCGGGTGACCCCTCCCCCCTATACTTAGGATCTGGTCATCCTAAGTATAGTCCAAGATAATGGTTCGATGATGTGGGGATGGGTTACTAGAATCGTGGGGGGTCAAGGATAGGATATACAGGAAGAATGATATATACAGGAAGTATGGTCAAAGAGTTGACTATACATCTATGACTTCCATATGTCATCCGAAGAGTTGGATGAATGCCAATACTGCAATAAGTTGATGTGTTGATAGTATGACTATCAAGTCTATCTAGAATCCTTAAAGAAGGACTCGGATGGAGCATCGGATTAATCTACATAAATCATTGATAAGATAAAGTCAAATAATTGTATCTCAATCTTCTGATGACATTTGCAATAGGTTGCATATGTTTTAGAAGACTGGAAAATTTGATCTTAAAGGTTTATAGTTATCCACATGGATATTGGTGCAATTGTTGCAACAATCTCTGTTGGATTGATAGACTTGTTAATTTCAGTGGGAGAGTCCTTAGTCTTAGAGAATGTCTCTATGACCTAGATATAAGAATACACTCATTGTTTGTTTCTAAATGTTAGAAATAAACATGAATCTGAGATAGATCTATCATAAAGAGTTATGATGTATATATTTCAGATAGTAATCTAATAATCTAGTGGACTTCACTAAATTAGAAAATTAATGAATGGTTCATTGACATTTCTAAATACTGAAATTAAACCTTAAGATCAATAGGAGGATGAAGATCATTTGACAATGATCTAGCATCAAGCTTTGGACATTTGTTTATTGATTTGATCAATAGACTAGTAAGAGATGAAACTTTAGAATGTCTAAAATTTCAAAACTTACATACTTATGAATATTGTATTCAAAGAAAAATGTCCAATACACCCTTCTTAGAGAAAGGTGTAAGATGCCAATGTATTCAGGATCTCATGCATATTGATGTATGTAGATCATCTATATCATAGTAAACATTATGGATATGTGATATCTGTTGATGATTATGTATGATATGAGATTTCTTCTCTTCACCTAAGAAACCTTTGAAATGTTCAAAGATTTCATTATTTTTGGTTTAGAACCAAAGTTTGAAGGAAGATAAAATGAATTTGATCTAATCTAGGTAGCAAGTACCTACTAGATAAATTCAAAGAATACCTTATAGAGATATGAATATCATTTCTATCTCAATCCTCCTAACACACCTTAACTCAATAGAGTTATAGGGAGATACAATTGGATCATGTGTGACATGATCTTATCAATGATGAATTTTAGCATAATTATCCCTTAGTTTCCAGGTATATATGTGTAGTAGAGACTACAATGTATATCCTTAATAAGGTTCCATGCAAGATGGAATCTGGCACTTGAGAGTGCTGCTTCATTAGGAAAATAAAGGATGGTATTGGATACCTACTTTATGATCTTGAGATTCTTGAAATATCTCATCTCTGAGAATGTGATTCTTGGAGGTTGAGACTCTTGAGAATCAAGATAAAAATGAAGTGTAGGAACTCATTTAATCTTGAAAAGATAATGAGGCTCCTAAAATTGGAAACTAAAAGGATAATTGAAGATGAAACACTAAAACCTCTTCAAATAAGTTTGAGGATGGATTCCATGTGTCAGAGAAATCTGACAATGATCGAACTTCATGTGATGAAGCTTCTGAAGATCATAGCATGGATAGATGGATGTTAGCAATAAAAGTCTAATGTAGACTTCATGTACAAGTGTTGTATATGGACCCTCGAGGATCCACCTATATGGGTAAGACCCGTAAAGGTGTAAATGGATCTTCAAGAGAAAGGGAACCTGATGAGAAGGTACATACCTTCAAAGCATAGTTCGTAGCAATGAGCTACACATGGAAGAGAAGACATTGCTTGCAATGAGACTTGCTTTTCGGTGAACATGCTTAAAATCATCAGAATATTGCTAACCTTAGCTACACAACTTGACTATTGCATCTTCGAGATGTAAGTCCAGATTGCATTCCTCTATGAATATCTCTCTGAGGATATTCACATGAAGTATCCCCAGGGCTTCATGGTTGAGGAAAGCAAGGTGTGCAAGATAAGGAATCCATCTAAGGACTCAAATAAGCTTCTTTGAGATGGACCATAAGATTTGATGAAATTATAAATGTTATGATTTCAAATAAAATCTTGATGAGCCATGCGAAGCTTAGTGGGAGTGCCTATGTGTTCATTGCGCTAAATATAGATGATATCCTGATCATTTAAAATGATATAAGGATAATAATAAGTGTTTTATAATCTGGTTATTCCATATCTTGAAATATGATTTCAAAGATACCTCTTAGATCTTAGTTCTGAAGTTGTTCAGAAGCCAAGAGAAGAGGATAATTGGACTGTCACATTTGTAGTATACCTTGGACGTATTCTATTCATAGAAATTCCAAGAAAGGCTTCTAACCCTTAAGATATGGTACTGACCTATCTTAAGGGATAGCACCTCAAAGAGTTGAGGAAGTAAATGCTACACCTACTTGCACTTGTGCATTAGTTACGAGAAGCTGAGTGTATGCTAGAATGTACAAATACCAGATGTCTGTCATGCAGTGGGAGTAGTAAATTGTTACTAATCCTACTATAGAGATAAAACACTTGATTGCAGTAATAACAAAATCTTCATAGATGAGGAGATTTTTGAGATAGTAATCTCAAAGTCTTATCTTCAAAAGTTTAAGACCATGTAGATAGTGATCTATAAAGGTCTAAACTTTAGATACCTTAGGAGATAGAGATCTCCGGGAATGAAGGTATTCTAATAAGGATTATGGGGATACTGGTTATGATGTCAGGGACAATGTAACCAACTAGATTGAGTATTGGTTGCATGAGATGCAACATTCGCATTAGATGCGAGCACTGTTACTGGGGATATGCAAGTGCCGTAAAAGGACTTGGCATAGTCTCGCGGGAACAGAGTGACTGATCAGCTTACCTAGCTATTTTCTAAATAGCCTATGATTGTCACATGAGTGCGGGTTTAAATGATTAGCCCATTAATGGCTCTTTGGGCTAGTGGGAGATTGTTGGAAATGCGAGCCCACGGCGAGCCATTATGCAATAAATGTTATTGCAATTCACTCCTTAATCTGAAATGAAGAATACATAATTTGCATAATAGGCCCCTTAGTACAATTAGGGTTATGTACCATGGCCATCTTGATGATCATACAGCTGTTGATTCAACTATTGGATCATAGAGGCTGGTGCTTGGGTGAATATCTAAAGAGTTAGATTGAGGACTCATCAAGCACCGTCAAATGATTGTTAAGAGATGATCTCCAGCCTGAGTAGGAGATGGCAATCCTTATCTCTGAAGGCTGATATCTGACCGACCTCTTGATGCAGGTCCTCTGCATAGGAATAGAGATTCGGAGGTGTCAGATTAGTTAGGTCAAAGAGTTGACTTAATGAGATCGAGATAACCAAAGTCCTATATCGTATGCTGTCAGGATATAGGCACGCATCCTCTGACCGGAGACAGATGTGTTGCTATATGTCTAAGTATGTACATTTGGCAGACCAATAGGTTGATGACCTAATCAAGGTCTACACACCGGCGCGCTGGTGTGCACATAAGGGCATATGAGTAATACGATCTCTCAAAGGGATCATACAGGTTCAGTTACTGAACCGGAAGACATGAGCTCACTCATGAGATATTGGGAAGAATCAAATTCCGTGCGCACGGTCGTCTCGCTTTGAAAGCTTGACTGAATTTGTAGGTTTGATATATACTTTTGGAAAGTATATGATCAAGACCTAGGTATGATATATGCTTTTGGAAAGTATATGATCAATACCGACTCCCAATGATCGAATGAGAAACTTACTGATAAAACCATGAAGTAGACAGTATAAAGTTGATCGAATACTTCGGGTTTAGTCTGAGTCTTCCAGTATGCATGATGTACAGGTATTGGAAATACCTGAGGGTGATGTGATCATAAACGATTGTATAACCATGACGCTTCCATTCCTAGGGAGTGATGAAACGGGTCTGGATTTTAGTGACTCCTCTCAGTAGAGAAGTAATCTGATCTTGGTCCAAGTGTTGGACATTGATCTGAATGTGATTCAGATGCAATAAGAAGATTAGATTTACGGTCTTGATTTAATCAAGCATCTATGGGAGGCCCGCGATCTGGATTTGAGATATGATCTCAATATCCATGTCACTATACGTGGAACAATACAATCGCCCTGTCCTTATCTCCAAGTATCTGCGGAGAAAGTGCATTATCCTTGAAGGAGTTCATGGATAATTCTATTGTTGATATATGTATCCGAGCATTGAGAAAATGGATAATTAAATGTGATTTAATTATCATGAGTAATATGAATTTGATTCATATTATAAAGAGAGTTATCTTAGATAATTAAATGAGATTTAATTATCAATGATGTAAATAATGTGAATGTGATTCATATTATTTGGACACAAGAGAATAGAGATCCAAGATGATTAAATATGATTTAATTATCATGGATATGAATAATGTGGATAGCAATATCCATATTAGTCAAATATATTATAAATGTGATTTATAATATATAAGAGAGAGCTATTTGTAATTTACATTTGTTAAATGTTAATGTGAATTGGATTCACATTGGACATCAAAATTGAAAATGTAATTTACATTTTGTTTTGGGTTGTGAATGTGATTCACAATTTTTTCAATGGCATGATTGCAATGTTTACAAAATAAATATGATTTATTTTTTGTGAAATAATTTGCAACAAAAGTTGTTGCAAATAATGGAGATTACATAAAAGGTGAAATAGCCACCTTCCTAATGGAGGATGGTGGACGGCCACCACTCCCATTAGGAAAGGGAGGCCGTCCCCCCTCTCCACATGGAAGGAGGCTTTCTCTCCTTTCATTATCTCCATGTATTGATGATTTAATTTTGTAATTAAATTGTGTTGATTTATCAACATATATTTAATTTAAATTAAATTAATTGTTGTTGTGTTTTTAGCAACAAATCATGACCATTGAAAGAAACACAAATTGATGTGGACCATTGGATTTGTGTTGACACATGGATTGAGATCCATGGATCCCAAAACCCTATAAAAGGAGAGGCACCCCATTGCTCTTCAAGACACATAAGTTGAGGCAACAAATCTCTCTCTCTCTCTCTCTCATTCTCTCTACACGTCCTCTCTCTCTCTCATGTGGCCGTCCACCATGGATGCCCTAGAGAGGTTCTCCATCGCCGCGGCATCGTCGTTATGCTGCCCGATGGTTTGCTCGAGGATCTCCGTCTCCTTCGGTGCGCCCCGCTCGTGAAGAAGACATCGGATCTCGTGTGTCGAGATCAGGAGATCCGTCGCTTGGATCATCAACATGGATTGCGAGAAGCACGCGGTTCATCCCCGCGCTCGCAAGCGTCTCCTCCGTCGGATCGGACTTGAGACAGGAGGTCTCTTTGTTTAGAGACTCGATCGCAACCACGCTTCAAGAGGTAAACCTAATACTTGTTTGTGGTTTAGACGAAACGATCCGAGAAGTATTCTTGGATCATGTGGTTTTGTCGCAAGAAAATTTTTTAATTTCCGCTGCATAGAACAACTAGTGCGACTAGTCGTTCTTCGTCGTATTCGATGCGATGCTCACGCTTCCATGATGCGCTTGAGGATCTAACCATATCTTTCAAGTGGTATCAGAGCCAGGTTGGTGTTTTTGGATACGATCCATAAACCGAGGACGACTTGGGTTCATTAGGGTTTGCGAAAGTTTTCTTGCATTTCATTTTCGCATCTCTGTTTTGATATTATTTTCGGCACTGTTTAAATTGTTTAAACACGAAAATAATATTTGGATTTTATTCCCCATTAAATAAGGAAACCGTAGGATCTGAGTTTGCGTGATTTCGATTCCGTTTGCTCTAGATATGCTCATTTTAGTGAACATGTATCCACTGTTTCGGGGACTGCGGATCATGACGTAATTAAGATGTTAATTGCGGATTTGATACGCCTTGAAATGCGTGCAAATCACTTGGGTTCTGTTGTAAATCAAGTTAGCAAACTTTAGAAATTTACTTTGCTTAATTTGGATTTAAATTGATTGAGATATGATTTTTTTAGTAAGTGAGGGTCACTGCTGAAAATACTTTCCTAATCAAGAACCTAGTGATTGTCATTTAATTAATTAGTGAAATTAAATTGTTTAATTTCCTGGAATAATTATGCATAAATATTTGTGAAATATTTAATGATAATTATGTCCTTAAATGACTTTGCCCTAACCAACAAATGATTAGATGTGATCTAGATCAAGATTGGTTACATGATCTACATGATCAACATTCCAACAAACATGTTGCTTGAATAGGACTTGGGATTTGTTTAGCAAATCTCATTATAATGTTAATCAAAAATGTTTTGATTATTACTATATGGTACAATTTCGGTTGAAGAACCGATGATCATCTCAAGTACAAATTAATAAATTTGGCATTATCCTTTCCCGAGGCGGATATGGTGCCTACGGAGAGCATTGGGGTTGCGGGTTGCAACGTATGTGGTCCGTCCCACTCTCGTCGGTACTGGCCATGACAGCGGGTAGGGCCGGGATAATGTCCGAAGGATTAAGATGTATTTTTCTAATTATTAAAATTCGAAATAATACGTATTTGAGATAATACCATTATTCAAGTAACTATTAAAATGTTTGTTGGATATTAATTGGATCATTAATTTAATATGATTAGATTAATTGGAATCCAATTAAGATTGAAATACTCTAATATTATTAGAGTTAATAATTCCCTTGGAAGAATTAATTATGTGAATGTGATTCACGATAATTAATTAAAAAATTTGAATATGAGGTGGAGGATCACATAAGTGACATCCATGGTCTCCCGTCAAGGCGAAGGGTTCCGTCGCCAGGGATTGTATGTGGGAGACGCCTGTCCGAAGTGACAGCTCCTGTATGCAAGCGCATCTGGATCGGGCTCTTTGCTTCTCGAAAGAGTAAGGCCGTATACGTAGTGACCCCAATATCGGATCCTCATATTATTGGGGCGATATTGGATTGCGTATAGCGAGTACTATTCCTGTTGACGGTTGGTTCAATTAACGACGGGTCAACATCGCCTTAGGGGTGGTGGGCTCGGGTGTTAAAGACCGAATTGGGAAATGCAAGTTGGACTTGCAAAGCGGAATGTATTCCCGCTTCTTTTTATCCGAGTTGCAGATTCTCATATTATTGGGATGTAACAAAGATAAGGAAGGAGATCCCAGATCTTGTTGAGATATAATGATAAGTATATCTCTTACATTGAAAGTGATTAAGGGAATGAACTTTCATTGTTGACAAGACAAGACAACTTTGATATAAAAATCCTAAATCAAAGTAAAAAATATATATATATTTATATATTTATGCAAATTTCTTATTTCAGATAATCCTTCATTAAAACCCACTCAATGATATACTCAATAATAACCAGTAAAATATCATGGATTGAACTCATGATCCAGATATTGTACTTGCAATTGGACACATAATGTATGTGGTTGCAATGTGCAAGTTTCCTCATAATATTGAGGAATGACAATTAAATAGATAATAAGACTACAACCCTAGGGTTTGTATGTCTCTATAGTCTTGATCTCTCACCGGATGTACTTTGGAAGTGACATGTCGATGATGATCGCAATTGTCAAATAATCCTTATAAAATTTATGAAGATATTCGGGCATACATATGTGCTCTTGACATTTAACATGAATGAGATGGTTCACTGCATCATGCAGATTGGTGGCTCTATAAGAGATGGTGTATTCAAATTGTTTGAGTACCTACCTGAACCTATGTTTTAAGAGTTTAGATGGATGTAGATGATGAGTGTCATCATTCTACTATCTATACTCTGGTCATTCATGAAGCTTCATAATATTCATATTGTATAAATTTAATGAAGCTTGTATAAATGTTGAAGTGCTCTTACATAAGAGATCCTTAGTCTTAAGCAATGGTTGCTTATAGATAAAGGGAGCGCAGTGGAAGCATGGGTTGAACCCAAGTAAGAAGTATGGTCAAAGAGTTGACTATACATCTATGACTTCCATATGTCATCCGAAGAGTTGGATGAATGCCAATACTGTAATAAGTTGATGTGTTGATAGTATGACTATCAAGTCTATCTAGAATCCTTAAAGAAGGACTCGGATGGAGCATCGGATTAATCTACATAAATCATTGATAAGATAAAGTCAAATAATTGTATCTCAATCTTCTGATGACATTTGCAATAGGTTGCATATGTTTTAGAAGACTGGAAAATTTGATCTTAAAGGTTTATAGTTATCCACATGGATATTGGTGCAATTGTTGCAACAATCTCTGTTGGATTGATAGACTTGTTAATTTCAGTGGGAGAGTCCTTAGTCTTAGAGAATGTCTCTATGACCTAGATATAAGAATACACTCATTGTTTGTTTCTAAATGTTAGAAATAAACATGAATCTGAGATAGATCTATCATAAAGAGTTATGATGTATATATTTCAGATAGTAATCTAATAATCTAGTGGACTTCACTAAATTAGAAAATTAATGAATGGTTCATTGACATTTCTAAATACTGAAATTAAACCTTAAGATCAATAGGAGGATGAAGATCATTTGACAATGATCTAGCATCAAGCTTTGGACATTTGTTTATTGATTTGATCAATAGACTAGTAAGAGATGAAACTTTAGAATGTCTAAAATTTCAAAACTTACATACTTATGAATATTGTATTCAAAGAAAAATGTCCAATACACCCTTCTTAGAGAAAGGTGTAAGATGCCAAGGTATTCAGGATCTCATGCATATTGATGTATGTAGAACATCTATATCATAGTAAACATTATGGATATGTGATATCTGTTGATGATTATGTATGATATGAGATTTCTTCTCTTCACCTAAGAAACCTTTGAAATGTTCAAAGATTTCATTATTTTTGGTTTAGAACCAAAGTTTGAAGGAAGATAAAATGAATTTGATCTAATCTAGGTAGCAAGTACCTACTAGATAAATTCAAAGAATACCTTATAGAGATATGAATATCATTTCTATCTCAATCCTCCTAACACACCTTAACTCAATAGAGTTATAGGGAGATACAATTGGATCATGTGTGACATGATCTTCTCAATGATGAATTTTAGCATAATTATCCCTTAGTTTCCAGGTATATATGTGTAGTAGAGACTACAATGTATATCCTTAATAAGGTTCCATGCAAGATGGAATCTGGCACTTGAGAGTGCTGCTTCATTAGGAAAATAAAGGATGGTATTGGATACCTACTTTATGATCTTGAGATTCTTGAAATATCTCATCTCTGAGAATGTGATTCTTGGAGGTTGAGACTCTTGAGAATCAAGATAAAAATGAGGTGTAGGAACTCATTTAATCTTGAAAAGATAATGAGGCTCCTAAAATTGGAAACTAAAAGGATAATTGAAGATGAAACACTAAAACCTCTTCAAATAAGTTTGAGGATGGATTCCATGTGTCAGAGAAATCTGACAATGATCGAACTTCATGTGATGAAGCTTCTGAAGATCATAGCATGGATAGATGGATGTTAGCAATAAAAGTCTAATGTAGACTTCATGTACAAGTGTTGTATATGGACCCTCGAGGATCCACCTATATGGGTAAGACTCGTAAAGGTGTAAATGGATCTTCAAGAGAAAGGGAACCTGATGAGAAGGTACATACCTTCAAAGCATAGTTCGTAGCAATGAGCTACACATGGAAGAGAAGACATTGCTTGCAATGAGACTTGCTTTTCGGTGAACATGCTTAAAATCATCAGAATATTGCTAACCTTAGCTACACAACTTGACTATTGCATCTTCGAGATGTAAGTCCAGATTGCATTCCTCTATGAATATCTCTCTGAGGATATTCACATGAAGTAGCCCCAGGGCTTCATGGTTGAGGAAAGCAAGGTGTGCAAGATAAGGAATCCATCTAAGGACTCAAATAAGCTTCTTTGAGATGGACCATAAGATTTGATGAAATTATAAATGTTATGATTTCAAATAAAATCTTGATGAGCCATGCGAAGCTTAGTGGGAGTGCCTATGTGTTCATTGCGCTAAATATAGATGATATCCTGATCATTTAAAATGATATAAGGATAATAATAAGTGTTTTATAATCTGGTTATTCCATATCTTGAAATATGATTTCAAAGATACCTCTTAGATCTTAGTTCTGAAGTTGTTCAGAAGCCAAGAGAAGAGGATAATTGGACTGTCACATTTGTAGTATACCTTGGACGTATTCTATTCATAGAAATTCCAAGAAAGTCTTCTAACCCTTAAGATATGGTACTGACCTATCTTAAGGGATAGCACCTCAAAGAGTTGAGGAAGTAAATGCTACACCTACTTGCACTTGTGCATTAGTTACGAGAAGCTGAGTGTATGCTAGAATGTACAAATACCAGATGTCTGTCATGCAGTGGGAGTAGTAAATTGTTACTAATCCTACTGTAGAGATAGAACACTTGATTGCAGTAATAACAAAATCTTCATAGATGAGGAGATTTTTGAGATAGTAATCTCAAAGTCTTATCTTCAAAAGTTTAAGACCATGTAGATAGTGATCTATAAAGGTCTAAACTTTAGATACCTTAGGAGATAGAGATCTCCGGGAATGAAGGTATTCTAATAAGGATTATGGGGATACTGGTTATGATGTCAGGGACAATGTAACCAACTAGATTGAGTATTGGTTGCATGAGATGCAACATTCACATTAGATGCGAGCACTGTTACTGGGGATATGCAAGTGCCGTAAAAGGACTTGGCATAGTCTCGCGGGAACAGAGTGACTGATCAGCTTACCTAGCTATTTTCTAAATAGCCTATGATTGTCACATGAGTGCGGGTTTAAATGATTAGCCCATTAATGGCTCTTTGGGCTAGTGGGAGATTGTTGGAAATGCGAGCCCACGGCGAGCCATTATGCAATAAATGTTATTGCAATTCACTCCTTAATCTGAAATGAAGAATACATAATTTGCATAATAGGTCCCTTAGTACAATTAGGGTTATGTACCATGGCCATCTTGATGATCATACAGCTGTTGATTCAACTATTGGATCATAGAGGCTGGTGCTTGGGTGAATATCTAAAGAGTTAGATTGAGGACTCATCAAGCACCGTCAAATGATTGTTAAGAGATGATCTCCAGCCTGAGTAGGAGATGGCAATCCTTATCTCTGAAGGCTGATATCTGACCGACCTCTTGATGCAGGTCCTCTGCATAGGAATAGAGATTCGGAGGTGTCAGATTAGTTAGGTCAAAGAGTTGACTTAACGAGATCGAGATAACCAAAGTCCTATATCGTATGCTGTCAGGATATAGGCACGCATCCTCTGACCGGAGACAGATGTGTTGCTATATGTCTAAGTATGTACATTTGGCAGACCAATAGGTTGATGACCTAATCAAGGTCTACACACCGGCGCGCTGGTGTGCACATAAGGGCATATGAGTAATACGATCTCTCAAAGGGATCATACAGGTTCAGTTACTGAACCGGAAGACATGAGATCACTCATGAGATATTGGGAAGAATCAAATTCCGTGCGCACGGTCGTCTCGCTTTGAAAGCTTGACTGAATTTGTAGGTTTGATATATACTTTTGGAAAGTATATGATCAAGACCTAGGTATGATATATGCTTTTGGAAAGTATATGATCAATACCGACTCCCAATGATCGAATGAGAAACTTACTGATAAAACCATGAAGTAGACAGTATAAAGTTGATCGAATACTTCGGGTTTAGTCTGAGTCTTCCAGTATGCAGGATGTACAGGTATTGGGAATACCTGAGGGTGATGTGATCATAAACGATTGTATAACCATGACGCTTCCATTCCTAGGGAGTGATGAAACGGGTCTGGATTTTAGTGACTCCTCTCAGTAGAGAAGTAATCTGATCTTGGTCCAAGTGTTGGACATTGATCTGAATGTGATTCAGATGCAATAAGAAGATTAGATTTACGGTCTTGATTTAATCAAGCATCTATGGGAGGCCCGCGATCTGGATTTGAGATATGATCTCAATATCCATGTCACTATACGTGGAACAATACAATCGCCCTGTCCCTTATCTCCAAGTATCTGCGGAGAAAGTGCATTATCCTTGAAGGAGTTCATGGATAATTCTATTGTTGATATATGTATCCGAGCATTGAGAAAATGGATAATTAAATGTGATTTAATTATCATGAGTAATATGAATTTCATTCATATTATAAAGAGAGTTATCTTAGATAATTAAATGAGATTTAATTATCAATGATGTAAATAATGTGAATGTGATTCATATTATTTGGACACAAGAGAATAGAGATCCAAGATGATTAAATATGATTTAATTATCATGGATATGAATAATGTGGATAGCAATATCCATATTAGTCAAATATATTATAAATGTGATTTATAATATATAAGAGAGAGCTATTTGTAATTTACATTTGTTAAATGTTAATGTGAATTGGATTCACATTGGACATCAAAATTGAAAATGTAATTTACATTTTGTTTTGGGTTGTGAATGTGATTCACAATTTTTTCAATGGCATGATTGCAATGTTCACAAAATAAATATGATTTATTATTTGTGAAATAATTTGCAACAAAAGTTGTTGCAAATAATGGAGATTACATAAAAGGTGAAATAGCCACCTTCCTAATGGAGGAGGGTGGACGGCCACCACTCCCATTAGGAAAGGGAGGCCGTCCCCCCTCTCCACATGGAAGGAGGCTTTCTCTCCTTTCATTATCTCCATGTATTGATGATTTAATTTTGTAATTAAATTGTGTTGATTTATCAACATATATTTAATTTAAATTAAATTAATTGTTGTTGTGTTTTTAGCAACAAATCATGACCATTGAAAGAAACACAAATTGATGTGGACCATTGGATTTGTGTTGACACATGGATTGAGATCCATGGATCCCAAAACCCTATAAAAGGAGAGGCACCCCATTGCTCTTCAAGACACATAAGTTGAGGCAACAAATCTCTCTCTCTCTCTCTCATTCTCTCTACACGTCCTCTCTCTCTCTCATGTGGCCGTCCACCATGGATGCCCTAGAGAGGTTCTCCATCGCCGCGGCATCGTCGTTATGCTGCCCGATGGTTTGCTCGAGGATCTCCGTCTCCTTCGGTGCGCCCCGCTCGTGAAGAAGACATCGGATCTCGTGTGTCGAGATCAGGAGATCCGTCGCTTGGATCATCAACATGGATTGCGAGAAGCACGCGGTTCATCCCCGCGCTCGCAAGCGTCTCCTCCGTCGGATCGGACTTGAGACAGGAGGTCTCTTTGTTTAGAGACTCGATCGCAACCACGCTTCAAGAGGTAAACCTAATACTTGTTTGTGGTTTAGACGAAACAATCCGAGAAGTGTTCTTGGATCATGTGATTTTGTCGCAAGAAAATTTTTTAATTTCCGCTGCATAGAACAACTAGTGCGACTAGTCGTTCTTCGTCGTATTCGATGCGATGCTCACGCTTCCGTGATGCGCTTGAGGATCTAACCATATCCTTCAAGTCCTTCCTGTCTGGGCGGACAAGCTTTTGTAATATGGTTTTCACCTCCCTATTCGACACCTCAGCCATACCATTGGTTTGTGGGTGGTAAGGACGCGCGACACGGTATTCGATGCCGTAGTCCTTCAGGAGTTTCTTCACCTCCCGATTCACAAAATGGCTACCCCCATCTGATATCATCATTTTGGGGATCCCGACCCTAGAGATTATGTTCTCTCTGATGAAATTACAGACAGTCCTGCTGTCTGCGGCTCGGGTCGGGATAGCCTCCGCCCATCTGGACAGATAGTCTACCGCCAGAAGGATATATTCGAACCAGTGGCTGGCAGGGAATGGGCCCATGAAATTGATGCCCCAGGCGTCAAAGACATCACAAATGATGACCGGCTGCATTGGCATCTCATCCTTGGAACCAACGGTTCCTCCCATTCTCTGGCAAACTGGGCACGACTTTGCGAAGGCGGTGGCATCGCGAAACAGAGTCGGCCAGTAAAAGCCACACTGAAGTACCTTCCATGCGGTCCTCTTCCCGGAGTGGTGTCCTCCTGCCTCTAAGCTATGGCATAAAGAAAGGACACTCTGGTATTCCTCCTGAGGAATACAACGTCTCCAGACACAATCCGGTCCTTCAAAGAAAAGGATCGGATCCTCCCAATGGTAGTGTCTAGCGTCCGACTTTAGTCGGTCGATTTGGCTCTTGGGCCAATCCTCGGGAACTTTCTTGGAGACAAGATAGTTCACGATATTGGCGTACCATGGGAGTGAGTCGATAACAAAAATCGACTCGTCAGGGAAGGAGTCTCGAATCGGGGAAACCTCGGAAGTATTAAGATCTTCGAGACGAGAAAGATGATCGGCCACTACGTTCTTCTTTCCAGGGTTATCACGGATGTCCAAATCAAACTCCTGGATAAGTAAAATCCAACGAAGAAGACGCGCTTTCGCGTCCTTCTTCTCCATCAAATACCGTAGTGCCGAGTGGTCCGTGAACACAGTTACCTTGGATCCAATTAGGTGAGATCTGAATTTGTCCAAGGCAAACACTACCGCAAGCATTTCTTTTTCTGTAACTGTATAGTTACGCTGAGCAGAATCAAGCACTTTGCTTGCGTAGTGAATTGCAAACGGGACGCCATCTCTTCTTTGTCCCAATACAGCCCCAACAACATAATCTGAGGCGTCCGTCATGATCTCAAAAGGTAGAGACCAATCTGGGGCTTGTAGGATGGGTGCGTCCATGATCATTCTTTGTAAAAGCTTAAAGGCCTCAAGACATTTGTGATCTACAATAAACTCCATGTCTTTGCCTAAAAGCTCAGTTAGCGGTCGGGCAATCTTAGAAAAATCCTTGATAAATCTTTGATAAAATCCGACATGCCCGAGGAACGACCGCAACTGCCTTACGTTGGTTGGTGGCTGGAGTCGTCTGATCACGTCTACCTTGGCAGGGTCAACCTCCATTCCTCTCTTGGAGATGACATGCCCCAACACTATGCCCTCCGTCACCATCAAGTGACTTTTCTCCCAGGAGAGCACCAGATTGACCTCACAACATCTTTTGAGGACTCGGTCCAGATTCCTAAGACAGGAATCAAAAGAATCGCCGTGGACCGAGAAGTCGTCCATGAAGACTTCAGGAATTCGCCGACCATTTCGGCGAATACAACAATCATGCACCTTTGAAAAGTACCTGGAGCATTGCATAGCCCAAAAGGCATGCGCCTGAAAGCATAGGTACCAAAGGGGCATGTAAACGTGGTCTTTTCCTGATCCTCCGGAGCTATGGCTACTTGATTGTAGCCCGAGAACCCATCAAGGAAGCAGAAGAATTCTTTCCCCGCTAATCTTTCTAGGATCTGATCAATGAACGATAGGGGGAAATGATCCTTCTTCGTCGCGGCATTCAAGCGTCTGTAATCCACACAGACGCGCCACGACGTGCGTACTCTCGTCACGATCTCCTCTCCGTCGTCGTTAGTGGTCGTCTGAATTCCCGACTTTTTCGGTACAACATGGATTGGGGCCACCCACTTAGAGTCGGAGATTGGGTAAATGAAACCCGCATCGCACCATTTTTCTATCTCTTTTTTCACAACCTCTCGTAAATTTGGATTCAACCGGCGTTGGAATTCACGAGAGGGTTTGGCTTCGTTCTCCAAGTAAATATGGTGCGAACACAGAGCAGGATTTATCCCGTGGAGATCGGAAATGCTGCAGCCTATTGCCTTGCGGTTCTTCTCCAGGATCTCTAGCAAGCGAGATTCCTGCTCCTCGGTCAATTGCGAACTGATAATGACCGGAAATTTCTTGTCTTGGCCTGCAAGGAAGGCATATTTCAGGGTTGTGGGTAGAGGTTTGAGCTCAGGAATAGTGTGATCGTCTAAGAAGTCTGGCTCAATCTGCTCTGGTTCAGTGTTGCAAGTGGCTGGATCGTCTTCTGTGATAGCTGCCACCAAGCGCGGCTCTGGAGTCGGATCGTCAAAGGTTTCCATACAATCGGCAAACGCCTCGTCCGACTCGTCATCCTCATCTTCCGATTGTCCTAAGGATGTAAGGACTGACAGGCCCAACTGGACCTCTATGTCATCGAAGATGTAGGGCGATGCAGGCTCAGAGCTGTACTCGTTCCTGAGGATCTCGCAGACTGACTCATGCACTGGATCATCTTCAAAGGAGATGGACACATCGATGCTGGCTGGGTTCTGTCTCCATGGCCCAACTACGTCTACATGCTCACAGTCTGTTCCGGTAGAAGAGTACTCGGTGCTGGATTCGGAGTCCGATCTCTGCCATCTTGTCTGCTTCATCTCAAGTTCCTCATCTCCGCCTGGAGTTTGGAACTGAATCTTCCCATTCTTATAATCAAATAAGGCCCCCGCTGTTCTGAGGAAGGGCCTACCTAAAATGATCTGGGAATCTCTCCAATTACGAGGGGTTTCCATATCCAGGACAGTGAAGTCCACCATGTATTCTTGCCCCTCGACTTTGATCATAATGTTCCTTAACTCTCCTTGAGACCTCTTAGTGGATTTGTCAGCAAACTGCAGAATAGCTCTAGATTTCCTAAGAGGTCCGAGATTAAGCCGCTCATAGAGGGCTGTGGGCATCAAGTTGATCGAGGAACCATTGTCCAGGAGAGTGCGTGCAAACGCGATGTCATCAACATGACTCACTACATAATGTGCACCCATGTCTCTTCGTTTCCGAGGAAACGAGTTCTTTATTGCACAAGTCGTGGCTACTGATAAAACGTGTTTCTCAACACGGCTTCTGGTCTTCCTGCTAACCCTAGTAGGTGTGCATCTCACCTTAAGGTATTTTTGGAATGCAGGGGTCATTTCCACGAACTTGTCAAAAGGGATTGTGACCTTGATGTGTTTATTGCAAAATTCAGCCATCTCAGGGTCATCTTTTTGGATTTTTTTGATTTTCTTCTTTCCACCCTCGAGAGCTCGGGGGAAAGGGATTATTGACTCCAACTCAGGTTCTGGAACTGAAATATTCTCATTAACTGCTGGAACTGAGTTCTTAACATGACTCTGACGCTGACTCTGATACAGACTCGGACTTGGACTCTGACCAAAAAGAAAATGCTGAGGCGAAACCGGTGACGCTTCTTCCGCTTCTTCTGGACGATCCTCCTCAGATGGAGATGCGGGCTCATCGGTGTCGTCTGACTCTACGTGGATGCGGGAATGCTGCTTCGAGGACTCAGATGTCCTCTTCTTCTGCTGGCGTTGGTGGTGATGCTCCTCCTCTTCTTCCTCCGAATTCTCCTCAGGTAGATTCTCGGAGGCTCCTTCCTTCTGCGCCCGTGCCCGATCAGGTATGGTCACGGTCCTTCCGCTCCTGAGGGACATATGATTGACATTATCGTACGAAAGGATCTCATGTTCAGATAAGTAATTATCTGAATAATATACCTGATCTCGAGGTCGGTTCTGACCCTGGTGTATGCTGTTTGGGTTGGCCTGAACCTGTGCGGGAATTGGGGTCCTTGGTGCCATTTATTGGTCCTGGTTATGAGAGACCCGATTGATGTCGGTCCTCATGTCCAGGTAGTCATTCTGCATCTGTTGGACCCTATCAGACAGGGTCTGGATCGCCAAGGTGAGTGACTCCAATTTGGTGGACTGGGCTTGCTGCTGTGTTGATGCCGTCCTGTATTGGCCCTGCTGGCCATGCCGATACTATTGCTGATGGGACGGTGCTGGCCCCTTCTGGTAAGTGCGCTGCTGCGGCTGGTACCCCTGTTCTGGCCTGGACTGGAAGCGCAAAACGACGACGGGCCTGGTTTCTTGGTAGACTGAGGATGGGCGGTGTGGCTGATCCTTCCCCATCTCGATTTGCCGGACTATTGGGTCACGGCTATACCACAGCCCGTTGATCTCGTATACTGGTGGAGGCTCCTCTGTTTCCACTTGTAGGGGTGCATGATGATTCTGCTGGGTATAAGTCTGATCCCAGCTGCTCTGAGACCCCGATGCTTGTTCCTGTACAAGATGGACTCGATGTACAGGTACAGGTGGTGCAGAAGGGGCAGGTAGCTTGATCTTAGCTACCTTTTCAGAGAGTTCCTCCACTTTCTTTGGAAGGCTCGAAAGAGACTCCATCTCCGCGACTCTCTTATGGATCTGCTCGACCATGGTAAGCTTGTCGGCAATCATCCCCATGCTGGGGATGAGGTCTTTAGTCAGATCTGCTACAGTCCTTCGAGTTGTTTCATTGGATAGGATTGAGGAAGACAACTGATAGGCCCTTGTGGCCTGTGACCTGCCGGTTTCCGCCATCTTCTCTAGGATCTTCCATACAACATGCTCGTTTTTGTTCAGATAGCTTCCCCAAAAGGCGGCACTGACTAACCCCTGCATCTCTGGGGTTAAACCACAGATCAAGGTCTGGACTAAGATCACCTTTGAAATGCCGTGGCAGGGACATTTCTGTACTAAATCATTGAACCTATCCCAAGCATCATGGAAAGGTTCACTAGGTCCTTGGGCAAAGCTGGCGATCTTTGTTCTCATCTGGTTTGTCCTACTGAGAGGGTAGAACTTCTTCAAGAATAGATCCTTGAACTGCATCCAGGTATTGCATACCACCCCTAAGTTTTTCAACCAATGAGCCGCCTTATCACCTAAGGCAAAAGGGTTGGCCTTCAGCCGAATATAATCTTGGCCAACATTGGGATGACTAAGATTGTTGCACACTAACTCGAAGTCACAGAGGAAAGTGTATGGTTCTTCATTAAGGTTTCCGTTGAACTTCGGAAGCAGACTAAGGAAGTGGGGCTTCAGCTCAAATGCCTGGGCGGGAACTGCAGGTGCCAACCAGTTCTGAATCTCGTTCTCCGCCGGGTTATAGGTATCAACCATTGGTCGGTCGATTCCTTCTGCTACTATGATCCGTCCCATCCGCGCCGTGAGATCTACATTCTTCTGTTCGGCTTCAGCGAGGCGAGCAAGAGTCTGTTTTATTTGTTCCTCATCTGGTGGTACTTTTGGCGGCATCTCGTCCTCCAGTCCTGGGGGGAAAGTAAGGTCGATGTCAGAGGATAACTCAAGGAAAGGATTACCGAGGCGATAATCTTCCTCGATAATCTCGGAGGAGATGAAAGGGTTGGTTGGAGAGTGACCACCCTGAGTATGAGGGAACCAAGATTCAAGAGGGTCATGAGTCCTGGGTGGTCCAAGGTGCGCTTGGGCCGATGAAGACGAGTCACTTGGGGGACTCATAGAGAGATCGGTGAATAATGCGTCGAGATCTCCCCAATTACTCATCTTGATGTGATGAAAAGAAGATAGGGTTTTTACACCTACCTGAAGCAAGCAAAATCAATCCAAAACCCTGAGTTCACACTCAACACCTGTGAAGGACTCGAAATCGAGTCCGATTAATCTTGTAATTTTTAAGTGTGATTTTTCAAACAAGATAGCAAGGATTACGCAGCCTATAGGGAAGTCGGCTTAGAGCCGGATGCGTCTTCCCTGTTTATCCTGTCGCCTAAGATACCGCCGATCCTCCCTTTCTGCGCTCCTATCCGGAGTGGGGACTCAATGACGTGCCCCTATCTACCTGCAAGCAGGCGGAGGCTGACAAAGCTAGGCCTTGTCGCAGAGTACCACTGGTTTGCCCCTATCTACCCGCGAAGGCGGAGGCTACTTGGTCCTTGTCAATGAGCTTAAAAGTATCCCACTCGTGATATTTTCTAAGATCAGTTGGCTCGTGATATGGAAGGCGGGGATCTGGGCTCTGCCTTAAGGTGTTCACACACACTCAAGTACCCTCACTCAGCCTGAAAACAAGGTCGGGGATTAATCTCCCGCAAACAATTTTCAGATTTTATTCTCTTTTTTTGGTCAATACTGTTAGCAGTCCCGATTTTTAAAGTTAAGTTATCACTTTAATTAGTCCACCACAAAGCACGCCTATCCGACAGTCCCAATTTCCTGTTTAATTTAAGTGAGAAAATCAGAGGGGGAAATCGAGAAAAGCCGATGCACGAAAAATCGATGATGCTATGCTGAGTAGAGAATACTTATAGTGATCCCTTCGCTTTTTTATGCAGGATGTAATACAGAATTGAAATCTTTTTACTCTACATGCAAATGCAAGCGATGAAAAGCCGCTCCTAAACAGGCAGTTCTATTAGCGTGAAGAACAATTTAATTTTGACTAAGTACTACGGTCTAGGTGCGTCTTTTAAGTGTATTGTGTGGTCCTATTGATTACGAGCACAAACAATTCCTAGAATGACTCGAGAAGCCGCTAGTGCAAGCTAAGTTACAATTCACCCACACAGCACACGGGACACAGTTTCACTATCTTTACACACGCGAGATCCCAAACGGGAACCGCTGGAAATGATGCGAAAGAAAAAGAAATAAAATAAAATGTAATTACAAAGCCTCTCTTTCACTCAACAAAAATTTAATTGCTAAGTCCTCGAAGCGTCGCCGACTCCTCGCGGTCCTCGCACAAAAAATAAATGGAGGTCAGAGAGTTACACAAAAATAAAATAATGTAAAAATAAAGGAGAGAAAATAATTACAAGAAAAACCGGGGGTCAGACTACCCGGGGAATGAAAATCAAACACTCAATAATTTTGCTAAAATTTAACCTAAGCCGTGCCTCCCCGGCAACGGCGCCATTTTGACAACCGCCCCGCACCCTATGTTAATTCGGTCAAACTAATGTCCAAATTAATTAATGTGATTCGTTGCAGTCGGATACGAGGGGTTAATCAAAAAACCACTTATCGATTAATGTGAAGTTAATTTTAAGCGGCAAAATTTTTTTACTTGGTGGAGTCCAAGGTCGATCTCAGGGAGGCATCTGTCTCCTTAGGTGAATTTAAGCAAGGATCCGAGTGTTGATTTACGAGGAGTAATTTTTTTGGTCTTTTTTAATTTTCTATGCAGACTTATGGAGACAATGCAGGCCAATTTAATGTTCAATTTAATTATGATATCAAATGAAGTCCAAAAATTATGAAAATTGACCAGATGATTAATGGTGATGAGAATGACCTACACTAATTTTTTGGAATTTTTTGACACTAAATAAATTTACTGTGAATTAAATGAACAGACAGGGTGATTTTCAGTATTTAATTTTTAATAAATATTAAACCACGATTTTTCCAAGAACTAAAATTATCCTAGGTGGCTCTAATGATAAGGGACCTAGAAAAATTAACAGAACTTAATTTCACTGTGAAATGAATTAATTACAATTAATCTAAGAAAATCACTTAACAATTTATTTAGGCCTCGATATGCGTGCAAATGCCATGAAATTTTTATGGTATGCTAAGAATAATGTCCTTAAGCTGCTGTAAATTTTTGATGATTTTTGAAGGCACAGAGAATCAACTATAAATCAAAAGGTGTCACTGGGCAAAATATGTCAAAAATTCACTAATTAATTCATTAATAATTCATCTGAACTTACAAAAATATGACACGTGGACCAGTAGACAGAGGACAAAATTCCCAACAAAATGCAATTTTTAAATTTGCAAAATGATGTTAAATGCAACCTAGGGATGCGTGCAAACACAGGGGTATAAATGCAATACAGGAAATTAAAATTACAATAAGAAAATATGCAGACAAGGACTAAAATGCAATTACCTATAATGTGGGGGACTCTTGTGCAAAATCTCCACAGGGCATGTGCTCCTCACGTGGGGTCTGCTTCACAGGGGCCTTTTTGCAAATATGAAAAGGTCCAGGGGCCTCTGTGCAATTTACCTAGGCCGCACGTGCTCCTCACGTGGGCGGCCTAGGCTTGGATGGCTGCGGCGGCTCGGAGCGAGGATCGGGGGCTTTGGAGGTCCGGAGCGAGGCTCGGGTCGACCGAGCCTAGGCTTGGGGCCGAGGCTCGGTCTTCGTCGACGTGGCGGCCTGCGGGCCTTTGGATCAAGATCGATCCAAAGGATGGCGGTGATGACGCGTGGCGACGTGAGGAGTCGTCAGATCTGGATAGATCTAACGGTTGTCGATCGGGGCTGAAGATGTCGACGTGGCGTTCTCCTGTTCGTGGGATCAAGGATGATCCTGCGGTCTTTGGCAGCTCCGGTGGTGAGTGACGCGGCTGATTGCAGGCCGTTCGATCAAGGTGATCGAGCGGCTCCTGGAGCTTCTTCCTCGACGGCCCTCCGCCTCCTGCGGAGGAGAACGCGGGGCTCCGACGATCGGGCTGCTGCTCCGCCCTTCCTTCCCGTCGTCAGTGGAGGTCGATGGCAAGTCGGAGGTGCTCCAGAAGATGCGCGCATGGTCGACGAAGCCTCCGATGGCCTCAGGAGTGAGCGAGGTGGTCTGGGGCACGGTGCCGGTGAAGCTCGAAGGGAGCTCCGATGAGCTTCCGGCCAGTGAGATGGGTGTACCTGCAGAAAGGTTAGCGGAGATAGCCGAAGCGTGCGCATGCTCGTGGAGTCGTGCTAGGTGAAATGAGAGGCCTAAGGCGGGGCGAGATGGATCCGGTGATCGGGCTCCGCCCAGGTGGCGGAGCTGGCGTCGAGCGAAGGTGGGGTATGGTGATGGACGAAGATAATGGCAGCGCGAGGATCGGAGCTCCGTTGTGGAGCTCGGAGGGACGGAGGTGGAGTGAGAAAACAACGATGGAGGGTGAATTAAATCAAAGAAATCGAAGAAGAAAGTCATAAGAAGATCAGGGAGAAGTGGAGGAATCTACCTGGGGAATGGAGCTCAGGTTTGAGCTCCAGGTCGTCACTCGAAGGTCGGTAGATGGCCTGAGCTCACGCAGCTCGCGGATGGAGGCTGCAGCACGGCGGTGGCGGCCGTGGATCTCGTCGGAGATGACACCCCTTCTTCGCTCAACGATTCAACTAATCGCTATCACCAATTGGTAGGTCGGAGCTCAGGGAAGCTCTCTGGAGTGGCGGATGGGGGTGAAGTCGGCCGGTGATGGCGTATTTATAAGGTGAAGTTAGTGGCAGTGTTGGCGACGAGGCGAGGTTTGAGGGCGACGTGGGACTTCTATGGTGGAGGTGGTGGAGCGTGAGGGAGCTGGCGAGGGAGAGGGATGAGTGGGGCTCATCGTGGGAGTGTTGGCGGTCGGAGAGGATGGCTGACGTGCATCCAAGAATAGGAAGGGGGCGCCCCTCCCGCAAGGCAAGGGACGTGGGAGAGAGGGGCGCCTGGAGGTAGGAGACGAGGTCTCCACCGTTGGATCTTGTGATCCAACGGTGGTGATCAAAGCGGAAGGGGACGTGTAGGATTCAATCAGGGGCTCGGAGATGATGGGCTGTGGTGGAGCCACGTGGCGCGCTCTGCGCGAGGCGTTGACGTGCGGTTGAGATGGAGCACGGGGAAGATCTGACGGCTATGGAATTAGGCGCGCGTGGGCAGAGCTGGACCGTTGGATCTGAAGCGAGATCCAACGGCTGAGGTCGCAGGCGGATGAGGCGAGGGGAAGCGGGCCGCGTGGCGCAACCAGATGGCGCCACGTGGCCTGCTTTGAGTGGCCGGAAGAAGAGACACGTGTAGAGAGAAGAGAGAGCCGAATTTGGAAAAACTCAAAACATGAAAGTTGTAGATCTCGATGAGATCTACAAGTTTCATGTTGACCAAAGATGGAGATGAGGTCAAATATGATACATAAATACAAGGATACATAGATATACATATGTAGTGTACAAAGTGGCCCAAAAACCCAACTTTCTCATACAAGCTCCAAATTCAATGAAATTAGTCTCATTTTAAAGGTCTTTTAATGTGTAGTATTCTAAGAGTAAGTAGACCTAATTCGGAGTTTGCATGAGGGCTTAATGTGCATTCTAGTGTACAGAGGTTCTAGGGCTTTATTGACTATTTTACAAGGGGGATTTTTGGCATTCTTCCTTATATTATTAACTAAGGAATACATATTATAGAGAAGAGTTTTTTTAGTGAATGGGTATTTTACAAGGGATTTTTGGATTCTTATTTAAATGTAAATGGACTACTAAAATGTATGAATTATGGATGCATGCATGAATGTTATTTATGCAATATAAAGGAAAATTTGCCTTTATTTGCTCGGGAACAAGGCTCTATTTTTGACTTTTGAAGTGATGAATCACAGATTCATCATTCATTCTCTTATTAAACCATTCCTTTCATTTTTCATGATGGTTTTCTTTTATAAACTATTTTCTTGCACAACATTCATTTACGTATCTTTTATACGTTTTTAATTCTAGATTAGTTAATTTTTTTTCAGTTTAGAGTTATAATAATGGAACTCTAGTTTGAATGGATATTTATGGAATGGATATTATTTATCTCTGCTCATTTTATGCCATTTGTTGATATTCTGGTAACGGGTCGGTCGTGCGATCAACTATCGCCTGCTTCCGCCGATTGTCACGATCCGTACCGTTACAAATGGTATCAAAGCAAAATTCTCTCTAATAGTGGAAAGGGCTACCCGAGAGGTGGAGCCGCCCCTACAAAGAGGTTGGAGGAAATGGCTACTCAGAGCGTGCAACCGCCACTATCACTGGGAATAAGTGATGGGCCATGTCGCAACGAGGACGTTGCGAATATAAGTGGGGGAGGTTGTAACATCCTAACCCCAAACATTAGTACCACATGGAAAACTCGCAAAGTGTGGGTGTGGTATATAAGTGGTGGGGATTACTACTTGAGAACTTGGGCTTAAGCATTTTGGGTGGTTGTCAACGGGTCCATTTGGGCTCGAACCCAACAAGTTGTCAGGCCAGTTTTCCTCGATAACGGACCGAGGACCTAAGTCCGGGACGTTACAAATGGTATCAGAGCCGAACGC
Source organism: Ottelia alismoides (assembly GCA_037367405.1). Lineage (NCBI taxonomy): Eukaryota > Viridiplantae > Streptophyta > Magnoliopsida > Alismatales > Hydrocharitaceae > Ottelia > Ottelia alismoides. Next base: position 468,276 of record JAZKJV010006370.1, on the reverse strand, counting down.
TCTCTGACAGTAGAAAGGGCTAACCGAGAGGTGGAGCCGCCCCTACAAAGAGGTTGGAGGAAATGGCTACCCGGAGCGTGCAGCCGCCACTATCACTGGGAAGAAGTAATGTGTCATGTCGCAACGACTACGTTGCGAATATAAGTGGGGGAGGTTGTAAAACCCCAACATAGTCCCACACCGTGGAACAAGAAGTTCCCGGGTGTGATAAATAGTGACGAGATTACTACTTGACAACCCGGCTTAAGAATTTTGTAACGTCCCGGGCTTAGGTCCCCGGTCCGTTATCGAGGAAAACTGGCCCTGACAACTTGTTGGGTTCGAGCCCAAATGGACCCGTTGACAACCACCCAAAATGCTTAAGCCCAAGTTGTCAAGTAGTAATCCCCACCACTTATATACCACACCCACACTTTGTGAGTTTTCCATGTGGTACTATGTTTGGGGTTAGGGTGTTACAACCTCCCCCACTTATATTCGCAACGTCCTCATTGCGACATGGTCCATCACTTATTTCCAGTGATAATGGCGACTGCACGCTCTGGATAGCCATTTCCTCCAACCTCTTTGTAGGGGCGGTTCCACCTCTCGATAGCCCTTTCCATTATTAGAGAGAATTTGTCTCTGATACCATTTGTAGCGTCCTGGGCTTAGGTCCCCGGTCCGTTATCGAAGCATTACTGGTCCTGACAACCTCTTGGGATCGGACCCGTACGAACCCGATAACCACCCCAAAATGCTTAAGCCGGGTTGTCAAGTAGTAATCTCGTCACTATTTATCCCACCCGGGAACTTATTGTTCCACGGTGTGGGACTATGTTGGGGTTTTACATCGCAACGTCCTCGTTGCGACATGACACATTACTTCTTCCCAGTGACAGTGGCGGCTGCACGCTCCGGGTAGCCATTTCCTCCAACCTCTTTGTAGGGGCGGCTCCACCTCTCGGGTAGCTCTTTCCACTGTCAGAGGACGTTCGGCTCTGATACCATTTGTAGCGTCCTGGGCTTAGGTCCCCGGTCCGTTATCGAGGAAAACTGGTCCTGACAACTTGTTGGGTTCGAGCCCAAATGGACCCGTTGACAACCACCCAAAATGCTTAAGCCCAAGTTGTCAAGTAGTAATCCCCACCACTTATATACCACACCTACACTTTGTGAGTTTTCCATGTGGTACTATGTTTGGGGTTAGGGTGTTACAACCTCCCCCATTTATATTCGCAACGTCCTCGTTGCGAGATGACCCATTACTTATTCCCAGTGATAGTGGCGGCTGCACGCTCTGGGTAGCCATTTCCTCCAACCTCTTTGTAGGGGCGGCTCTACCTCTCGGGTAGCCCTTTCCACTGTTAGAGAGAATTTGGCTCTGATACCATTTGTAACGGTACAGATCGTGACAATCGGCGGAAGCAGGCGATAGTTGATCGCACGACCGACCTGTTACCAGAATATCAACAAATGACACAAAATGAGCAGAGATAAATAATATCCATTCCATAAATATCCATTCAAACTAGAGTTCCATTATTACAACTCTAAACTGAAAAAAATTAACTAATCTAGAATTAAAAAAAATGTATAAAAGATACGTAAATGAATGTTGTGCAAGAAAATGGTTTATAAAGGAAAACCATCATGAAAAATGTAAGGAATGGTTTAATAAGAGAATGAACCATCACATGTTATGCTAAAATTGGTTTAAGAAAGTTAAACCACCAAAGTCATGGGGGCTAATATGTAAAGTGGTATATATGTTTTATAAGTATGTAAATTGCTTAGCATTTTCATGAATTATGCTCACAAGTAGAGATAAATGTTTGTTATGCCCACTTATGCAATTTACCTACTTTACATGTATAATCATGTTTATGAAAGAAGTCAAGCTAAACATGATAGGGATCAAACTTAGACATGCATGGGAATTATCTAGGCATGAAATGATGTGTACACATGAAAAATCCAAGTATATATATGTTTTATAACGGATCAAGGACCGTTAGAATACCCATGCATGGACCCCGATACATACTGGGCATTAGGCTCATACAAATTATGTTTGTTATTTTCAGGTGAAGAGTAAGATTGATTGCATTTTCTGGATCGTGCTGCGGGCTCATTGAGATTGCTGGCGTGGTACGATTTATTCTGTGAAGATCTAGTGGATATCTATATGCCCACATGAACTATCGAGTTGTTATTTTTTTTAATTCTAGATTAGTTAATTTTTTTTCAGTTTAGAGTTGTAATAATGGAACTCTAGTTTGAATGGATATTTATGGAATGGATATTATTTATCTCTGCTCATTTTGTGCCATTTGTTGATATTCTGGTAATAGGTCGGTCGTGCGATTAACTATTGCCTGCTTCCGCCGATTGTCACGATCCGTACCGTTACAAATGGTATCAGAGCCAAATTCTCTCTAATAGTGGAAAGGGCTACCCGAGAGGTGGAGCCGCCCCTACAAAGAGGTTGGAGGAAATGGCTACCCAGAGCATGCAACCGCCAGTATCACTGGGAATAAGTGATGGGCCATGTCGCAACGAGGACGTTGCGAATATAAGTGGGGGAGGTTGTAACACCCTAACCCCAAACATAGTACCACATGGAAAACTCACAAAGTGTGGGTGTGGTATATAAGTGGTGGGGATTACTACTTGACAACTTGGGCTTAAGCATTTTGGGTGGTTGTCAACGGGTCCATTTGGGCTCGAACCCAACAAGTTGTCAGGGCCAGTTTTCCTCGATAACGGACCGGGGACCTAAGCCCGGGACGTTACACCTTTCCTTCCCCTTGACGTTCAAACATCTCCGAGCAACATCTGCAACTTTCATCACCTCATACGTCAGGCCTCCCTCGGTTATCTCCGGATCCAGTATGTCGACCAGCTTATCATTTTCCATGCAAGTTATGAACTTGGAAGCAAGGCTTCCTTCTTCTTCTTCGGACCTCCTGTCGAAGTTGAAGGGCTTCCTTCTCGTCATGAGCTCTGCCAGAACCACCCCGAAGCTATATATACACATCGCTTTTCTCCGTCAGATGGCCATTCAACACGTACTCAGGATCCAAGTACCCGTACGTACCTTGCACCATTGTCGTGAATTGCTTCTTGTCCTGTGGGGACAGCTTCGAAGTTCCGAAATCCGAAATCTTGACTGTGTAACCTTCATCTAGAAGGATGTTGAGGGACTTCACATCGCCGTGGAGAATAGGAGTGGAAGTATCGACGTGTAAGTACTTGAAAGCTGCGGCTGCTTCCGTAGCGATCCGCAAACGAGTGGCGAAGGGAATTCCACTGTAACTTCCTCCATGGATGAAATCATAGAGTGTACCATTAGGTATGAACTTATAAACTAGCATAGGGATCTCGTCTTCTAAACAACACCCGAAGAGTTCAACTATATGCCTGTGATTGACTTTGGACAGGACGTGGAGTTCATTCGCAAAATCGCGGCCATTTTTATCACTTGAAAGAGAAGCCCTCTTGATAGCAACCAATCTCTGATCGTCCAATGTCCCTTTGTATACAGTACCAAAGCCTCCAACTCCAAGTGTATTATCTTTGTCAAACTTATTCGTGGCCCTTTGGAGCTCATCCATAGAGAATATCTTGAAAGTGCTTCCTTCTTTAGAGAGCAATTGCTGGAGAAAAGATCCTCCATGAACGTCAAAGTTTTTCTTTCTAAGAGCGTTTATTTTTCTTCTTTGGAATTCTAAACATCCAAGTGCACCGAGGAGCAAAAGCAATAGGATACTGCATCCAATTCCTGTCCAAGTGTACAAGATTGTGTGAGTAAAACAGTTTAGCTTTTGGGGGAATGATCCTATGCAGTTACCGCCCCTGGAGTCCCACACGGATCGCACGATAACAATGTGGTGGTTTGTAGGCCGCACGATGGCGATCGAGTGGGGGCGCTGATCACACCTGACCCCATCGTGCGGCCCGTAATGGGCTTCATAGGATTAGAACCACGGAGGATTCGTTCCAGCTCTATCAATATAAATATGAAATGTCTGTGATACCTATTCCTGGCTAAGGAATGGGTCCATGCAATCCATGCAATTTGAATCCATGCAACGTCATGCAATTAGAGCCGTCCATGTAATTAGAGTCATCCATGCTATCTTTAGTATCTTACTTATTTTAGCATTACTAGTTGCAGCCGTATGTGGCTTTGGAGTAGTATATATATGTGCATCTCCCCATCAATGAAAGCATCAAGTGAGAAGCATATTCCCTTCACCTCAACGTATGTGATATCCTCCTCTTCTCTGTGTTTTTTTCATATTCCTATCTCCCAAATTTCTTTATTTCTAACATCTGGTATCAGAGCCACTTCCATGACAATCGTCACTAGAGAATCATCATAGGTGCAGCAACTGAGTTGTACGCTCCAGTACCCTCAGTTGATGAACACAAACTACACCAGTTGGGTGATTCGTGTTCAGGCCATAATGGAGGATCAATGCCTCTGGAGGGCTGTTGCTCCGGCAGAGGGAACACAAGTCGACGTCCGGCTCGACAAGAAGGCAAAGATGCATCTCTTTCAATCTCTTCCGGAGGACCTCCTCACGTTGGTGGACAAGAAGATGACATCGAAGAAAGTTTGGGATTGCCTCAAGATGAGGTTCGTCGGTGGGGACCGAGTTTGGGACGCACGGTTGCAGACATTGAAACGAAAGTTCGAGTCATGCGAATGAGTGATGGAGAATCCCTTGACCAATACACTGGTCGACTAATCGCCATGTCTGTTAGGTATGCAACTCTTGGCGAGACGATGACGGATCTCATCTCGTAAAAAAATTATTTGACATGGTGCCATAACGGTTTATCAATGTGATAACCGGCATCGAGCAATTTTGCGACCTCAAAACCTTGGTTTTTGAGGAGGCCGTCGGCCGACTCAAAGCCTTTGAGGAGCGCACATGCAGGAAGAACACTAGAGCAGGTGGAAGCGCGACCGAGGAAGTCGTGGGCGTAGCAGAGGAGGCTATAAAGGTGGTCGTGGAAGACCACACAAAGATGATGCAAGTGGATCTAAGGGTGGTGGCCGTGCCAAGAGTCACATTGGGTGCTATAACTGCAATGAGATGGGACATTACTCGACAGACTGTCGAGCCCGAGGAAGAAGGAGGAAACACACTTTTCACGTGCTGAGGATGTTGAACCAGCACTTCTACTAGCGGTATCAAATGAGACTCTGTTGGTTGAAGAAGAGCAGCATGATGTCGTAATGCTGAATGAGGAGAAGGTGTGGCCGGAGTTGCATGTTACCGAGCATGTTGAGGGACCAACAGATGTATGGTACATCGAGAACGGTGCTAGCAACCATATGACCGGTGATAAAGCTAAGTTCCACGAGTTGGATAAAGCAATCACCGGAAGCGTTAGATTTGGCGACGACTCGATGGTACAGATCAAAGGGAAGGGATCAATCCTCTTCACATGCAAGAATGGTGATCAGTTGCTTCTTCAAGAGGTATTTTTTATCCCTATACTTCGTAGCAATCTAATAAGCCTTGGTCAACTCACTGAGTCTGGGCACCAAGTGCTTATGGATGAGGATACACGCAAAGTATCAGTGAAGAACACCTCTCGCTTGATCATAAAAGTGAAGCAAACACAAAACCATCTTTACCGCATCGAGCTACAACTAGCGAGGCCAATTTCATTATTAGCAAGCCTCGATGATCCTGCATGGTTGTGGCATGCTCGCCTTGGCCACATCAACTTTCAAGCATTAAAGATGCTTGCCGGCAAAGGATTGGCGGCAGGTGTGCCGTTGATTACGCATCCTGACCAGGTGTGCCGGACTTGTCTAGTGGCCAAAGTAGACAAGATTGACATTCCCGAAAGCAGCCAAGTACCAAGCACAGAAGCCGCTCGAACTTTTACACATTGATTTGTGTGGACTAATCACGCCCTCGACTGTAGGTGGTAATCACTATTTTATGCTAATTGTAGATGACTACTCTCAGTGGATGTGGCTGCATGTAGTCAAAACAAAGGATCAAGCATGTTCAGTATTCATGAAGACCAAGATGCTAACAGAGAACACGAGTAATTATCATGTTAAAACTATCCGATCTGATCGTGGACGAGAGTTCTTATCAGGCGAGTTCGTAAAGATGTGCGAGAAGGCAGGAATCGAGCGTCACCTCACCGCACCATATTCACCCCAGCAAAATGGTGTGGTGGAGCGACGTAACTGTACGGTGATGGACATGGCACGCTCACTGCTCAAAAGTATGGGCGTATCAAGCAAGTTTTGAGGGGAGGCAGTACGACATGCCGTCTATCTCCTCAATCGCCTCCCAACCAAAGCGATGGGCGATCGTACTCCCTTCGAGGCGTGGACAAGAAAGAAGTCGCATCTAGCACATGTTCGAGTGTTCGGCTGCATGGCACATGCTAAGTGGCCATGTCAAACCTCAAGAAGCTCGATGATCACAGTCAACCGATGGTGTACTTGTGTGTCGAAGAAGGTTGCAAGGCCTACCTCCTACTGGACCCCCATCTAGGAAAAATCCATGTAAGTCGTGATGTTATATTTAAAGAAAATGTGGAGTGGAAATGGTCTGTTGATGTGGAAAGTCGTCCATCACCCAACTTTGTCATTGAGGAGGACGTCAATCCCGAACCGTTTGAAGTCTGCTCAGCTCCATTGTTAGGTACTTCGGTAAATGGGCCAACATCAGAGCTCGAATCATCTACACCGACCTCTCCAATAGGTGTTGCATCAGGCTCATCGTCAACACCCACTAGCATCAAGAATACTCCGGAGGTCATGCCATCCACGACAGAAGATGTTGACCAGGGTAGGCACTCACCTACACTTTGGTCAGGAGGACAAGTTGACAGTGACAGTGTACCTGTTCGTTATAAATCCATGGCTGACATCATGCATGATGCTCCGCACATGGATCTAACAGAAGAGGAAGCGATGCTAATAGAGATGGAGGAACCTTCATGCTTCCAGGAGGCTGTTGGTCATCCAGCATGGGATGAAGCCATGGCCCAAGAGATTGAAGCCATCGAAAAAAATACGACGTGGTCACTCACCACGTTACCAGCGGGACATAAAGCCATATGACTTAAATGGGTGTACAAATTCAAAAAGAACTTAGATGGCGAAGTTATCAAATACAAGGCCCACCTTGTTGCAAAAGGGTATGTTCAACAACAAGGCATTGACTTTGAAGAAGTCTTTGCTCCGGTTGCTCGCCTTGGCACGATACATGTCATTTTAGCTATCGCGGCTAGTCGAGGATGACAAGTTCATCACCTTGACGTCAAATAATCATTCTTGAATGGTGAACTCGAAGAAGAAGTTTATGTGACCCAATCCAACGGGTTCACAGTGAAATGAAAAGAGCATATGGTGCTCAAACTAAGCAAAGCGCTCTATGGGCTACGACAGGCACCACGTGCATGGCACATGCGCCTCGATAGAAGCTCGAAGCTGCTTGGCTTCACAGGATGTACATCGGAGAAATCCATGTACAGAAGGGGCGGGGCCGCGATGGGCATTATCACTGACATTTATGTCGATGACTTGATCGTCAGAGGAGAAGATCCAGAGGCAATTGCAAACTTCAAGAAACATATGATGAGAGAGTTTGAGATGAGTGATCTCGGCTTACTCACATACTACCTCGAACTTGAGGTAGAACAAGGAGACAGTGGGATCTCACTCAAGCAAACAACCTATGCTAATAAGGTATTAAATGAATTTACCATGTCTGATTGTAATTCCTGTAAGATTCCCATGGAGCCAAGATCTCATCTGCACAAGGATCCAGAAGGACAACCTGTTGATGCCACCTACTACCGTCGCATCACCGGGTGTTTACGCTATCTTCTTCACACCAGGACGGATCTCTCCTACGTTGTTGGTGTGGCGAGTCGATTCATGGAGAAGCCTACAATGATGCATCACAAGGTTGTGAAGCAAATTCTCAGGTATCTCAAAGGCACCATCGATTTCGGACTTGTCTACAAGAAAGGAAGTGAGGAAGAAGTAATCATTGTCTATACAGATAGTGATCTGGCTGATGATATGGATGATTGGAAGAGCACAGGTGGCATGGCATTCTACATCAACAACTATCTTGTTTCATGGAAGATAGTGATCTGGGTGGTGATATGGATGATTGGAAGAGCACAGGTGGCATGGCATTCTACATCAACAACTATCTTGTTTCATGGAACTCACAGAAACAAAAGATAGTAACTCTTTCATCCTGCGAGGCTGAGTTCATGACGGCAATTGCGACAGCATGCCAAGCACTATGGCTTAGAGCATTATTAGCCAAATTGATCAGAACAGAATCAAGGATGGTGAAGCTATTCGTTGACAACAAGTCTGCAATAGCTCTTATGAAGAATCCGGTCTTCCATGGACGAAGTAAGCACATCGACACAAAATATCACTTCATTCGTGATTGTGTTGAAAGAAGGTTGATTAGCGTTGAGTTCGTTTGCACCGAAGACCAACGAGCTGATGCTCTGACAAAGGCATTACCGATAGTGAGATTGGCAACTATGCGACATTTGCTTGGTGTTCGTTATCTCGGGGTATGCCAGGACTAAGGGGGAGAATGTGATACCTATTCCTGGTTAAGGAATGGATCCTGGCAATTTTAATACATGCAACATCATGCAATTAGAGCCGTCCATGTAGTTAGAGTCATCCATGCTATCTTTAGTATTTTACTTATTTTAGCATTGTTAGTTGCAGACGTATATGGCTTTGGAGTAGTATATATATGTGCATCTCCCCATCAATGAAAGCAACAAGTGAGAAGCATTTTTCCTTCACCTCAACGTGTGTGAAATCCTCCTCTACTCTGTGTTTTTTTCGTATTCCTATCTTCCAAATTTCTTTATCTTCCAACAATGTCCACCATATGGGCGTACAACATCAAAAATTTATTTATAATAATGATCTTTCAAATATAAATGATATTTAATCCGATGTTATATCAAAATGAATATTATTCATTGAAAAAATATCTTTAATCCTTATATCGCGACCAAGATTACTTTCATTGCTATAATGTTAACAGTATTTTACATAACAATAATCATCCGTTTTCTTTATTTTAAAATTTATATTATTCATGGTAATAAGAAAAAATCATAGGCATTGTTATATTTACAACGATATTCAAATGAATATTTTGTTTGTTGCACGTATGAAAATTGATGAGGCAGGGTAGCTAGCAACGTCCCGATACTTGTTAGTTGCATTTCACGTGAATGTTTACAATCATTATTTAATTTAATATTTTTGTCTGTTGTGTCCTCTTTGGATATTGAAATATAGCAATTGTACCCCTCTCTTTTTTTGAAAAAAATCAATTTTGCCCCTTACTTCCTCCACAATGATCACTCATGTCGCTTAGGTTAGTTTCCGTCCAATCCCATCCCATGCTGATGTTAACTTTGGGGACAAAAGGGCAAGTAGATTGTGTCCTTGAGGCAGATGGGTCTTTTTCCTCTAGCCCCTCTTTCTTCTTTCTTTTATGGTCCTCTACTCTGCCATCCTTACCGCCTCCAACCCTTCCTCCATTGCCCCTTCCCCATCCAATCCCCTTCTCCTCAATCACATGTCCTCTCTCCTCCTCCGCTGGCGTCCCCCATCCTTCGCCCCTACCTCCTCACCCCCCTCGTCCCCAACGACATCCTCCGCTTCCCACCTCCATTGGTCCCGTTGCAAAGTCGACCCAATCTTTTCAAGCACCCCTCAATCGCAGCTCTCACATATTCCGGATCCTTACGGACCACCCTTCCCATCGCCAACCAAGCAAATCCCGAACTTTGTGGTAACCTCGACCCGATCCCTAATGAATATATGATTTAAGGTCATTAATTGGATTAATTACCCATATCTTAAACTAACAATTGGCTTAATAACTAACTAACTCTTTTTAACAGTTAATACTTTGTAAATAATTAAGGTTAATTATTGTCTATAAATAAGTACATAATACATGTATTTATGGTTCTCTTTATTTTTTTGTTTTCATTATTACAAATCCTAAAAAATTAGAATAAATAATGTATATAATATATTTATTATTTATTAAATAAAAATACAAAAAAGAGAATAAAAACAAAAGGAATAAAAAAGTTGTTTTACTCGTTAAAAATACTTACAAAAATATTAGGTATATAAATATGATGTATTTTGACTTTGATTTCTACGTGGAAGTTGTTGATCTTGAAATGATACACACCTTTTATGTCGAACGCTTTTTCATTTGACTCCATTTATTATTTTATTTTCATTTTATAAGTTTTAACTTATTTCTTAAACTTGTGATTGGGTCACATGACCCAATATCCAACTACCATGTCACCGGCCTCTCTTTAGTCTCCCTGCCCATTGTGGGCCATCTGATCTCTTGATCGTACGATCCTTGTTTGATCAAACCTGGCTCAATCAGAGCTGCTTGATCGTTAGATCGACTTCTCTAGTTGTTCCATCCACACTTGAACATGTGTTGTTGGATCGCTTGATCCAACGGTTGATGCCCGTCTTCATCCTCCAGCCTGTTGCAACTCGAGGGGTTGCGACCTTCTGACGATGACAACTTCTCCAAATTATACTTGTCACCTCACATGCCCTCTTCCACTTCCTCAGATGACAAATGACAGCCCAATCGACCCTCATCCTCACCCTAACTTCCAGATCTACAATCTCCTTCACATGAGGTAACTGAAACCACTTCCATCTCAACAACCAAGTGCCAATCAAAACCCAGCCACAAACCACCATTCCTAATTATCCTCCCTTATGTGAGGTGTGCTCGAGCCACTTCTCCTCCTTGGTGACAAAAATAGAGTTTAAGGTTGAGCAAAAAAGGAGCACTCATCTCCGGTGTGATCCTCGATCTTTCAGCCATGTTGCAGTGAGCATCCTTAGCTGCTTGAGCTTCCAACCTTTGCCGTGTTGTATAAGCAACGATCAGGAGCCCTAAGGGCTCGTTTGGTTGTAGGGTTGGGCAGGGTTGGGTTGGACTGGTTACTATTCACAAGGGTACTTCCTCCTCACAGTTTACTATTCACCCAGCCCTACCCAACCCAACCATGTAACCAAACGAGCCCTAAGAGCTCCATCTACAATTCTCCGGTCACTGCAATCTTTATCTCCACACTTTAGTCAAAACTTAGTCTCATCTTTTATGTGTTTTTTTATTTTACTTTACAACTGCATACACTCTCTCACTGTTTTGATCACTCCCACATCTTCACTAATCATGGTTCATTCACACGCACCATCTCATTTATCGAGCCCAATTTCATATATTCATCTCCACCTCGATTTGTTCTTTACCATGCAAAGGTGAAGAACCCATTTAGGGCTTCGCTTTCAATTGCATTGTCAGTCGTGTATTTCATCATAGTTCGATTTGGTTTGCTTTGGCTATATGTGCTAACACATGCATTGATGCAGTTGCTTCAGAGAAAGACGCGTATCTTCAAATAGAAATGTTATCTGAAAAGAAAAGAATATAATCCGATATCCGCAATATTATATCGCCTTCACTGATAGAAACCTGAAAAAACACGAAAAATTGTCTACAAAAAAGATCTTATTTTTACTTGAATAAGATTAGCATATTAAGAGACGAAATCGCGCTTCAGAATACGGATTGACAGAAATGAGAGAAGATGAGTAAGGGAGGAAGATGAAGAATGAAGAGGAAATGAATGTGTTAGGAATGAGGAGAATGAGAGGGAGGGGGGTTATATAAGAGATTTGGGAGACGGGACCGTTGGCAATTTTCCAATAGCTCACTCCCAAATTGGCACCTCAGGTACCGATTTGGAGGAGGTGCTCCAAATCGACACCTCAGGTGCCGATCGATGCACATTTTTTAAAATTAATTTCATTCATACCTATTTAATTAATTTTGAATTTTTTAATAATTATTAAAAAAATCCTCCTTGGCATTTCGCCAGCCGACGGTGAAGCTTTGAACCATCGATTGAGCCACCGCGACATACATACAGATACCGATAGATCCTTTTGATCTGACAGCTTAGGAGCCGGCCGAGCCCCTCATCCAACCCACAAAGCCTCAAAGGATGCGACCCAAATATAAAGCACTTGATAAGTCCACGTGGATAGAGGAAGATGCGCACACCGAGCTTGCCCCCACGCACGCTCTTGGCACATGAATCTTTTGGAAATATTGTGCCAGTACCCCGTCGTCTTACTACAACAACAACAACAACAACAAAGCCTTTTCCCACAATTAAGTAGGGTCAGCTACATGGATTCTTCGCCTCCATTCAGATCTATCTTGGGTCAATCTCGGACTTATATCCAAAAAAACTAAGATCCCTTTGTGTAGTCTCTTTCCAACATTTCTTGGGCCGTTCTCTCCCTCTCTTAGCCGGCTCAACATCCCACCACATGCATCTCCTAACTGGTGCATCACTTGACCTTCTTTGCAAATGACCAAACCATCTTAAGTGATTTTCTCGCATCTTATCCTCGATCGGAGCTACACTAACTTTCTTTCTGATTGCATCATTCCGAATCCGATCTTTACATGTATGTCCATATATCCATCTTAGCATTAGGCATCCCTCGTCTTACTATATTCTCAAATACGCCCATATACAGGGATATTTACAAATAGGCATCAGTCGGATTTGTGTATTTACAATATAGTCCATTAGGGACATAAACATGAATGTTCTATATTGTGTTTTATATGTTTTTAATGCGTAAAAGCTCTTGCATTGATTATTTAATATCTTTAACATCATAACTCCATTTCATGTGATTTTAGTTTCTATTTATTTTTTTATAGTGGTATTGTCCATATTTGATTTAATTGAGCAAAGCTGTTTGCAAAGCAGATCGAATCGGGGGAAACTATTAGAAGAAATATGAAAACTTTGATCTAATCTTTGAGTTATTTTCTACCTCAAGGACCCACCTACTAAGGATTGCAGCGATGATCCCACCTCGAGCTAGGACGGTCTATTTTCATCACTTTTCTTTCTTTCTATCCGGTTCGCACACGGGGAAAGTAGAGCAGTCTCATATCGGGGAAGTGCAAAGGTAAGTGAGGGAAGATTCTTTGATTCGCTACGGGGAAAGAGCGAGTAAGTGCTTGATTGCGAAAAAGCAAGGTAGTCGCGGGAAGAGCAAGAGGGAGCAGAGCTCAAAAGCGAATTCCGCTTATTCTCTTTCACTAGAGAAGGCAGGGCAGGCACCGGGCCGCCCATGCGAATGCCTTAAGGATAGAGTAGTTAACTAGGTATGTGCATTCAAGGCAGGTTTTCCCTCAGTTCTTATTAAAGAAGAGAGATGTTGAATTAAAATTTGGATAGATTCTTCATTGACGATTGATTGATTTAATGATCATTTATTCATAATAGCTTGAATAATTGATCCATTTGGACCTGATTTTTCTCAATATTATTAGAATTTCATTAGGAAGTATCATAGTTAATTTCTTTCCATATAAGACCCTAATTTAATGATGAACATGCATTGAGTGAATCAATGTTTTATTGAAATACATGTCTATATCAAATCATCTTGAGATTGGAGTACACATTACTTAAATAAGAGCTATTTGAAATCACTTGGAGTTCTTTATGTATACTTAAATTATGAGCTTATTTAGAGTCAAGTTGTTTTGCCTTGAGTTTCATTACATTGCATACTTTATATAGCATTTTGTACCACTTGTATTAACTTGTATTTTAAAAAAATATATAAAAATACATGCATTCATGTTGTGTAGCATACTTGACCTAGTTACACTTTAATGAACTTTGTTGGACATGTGAGGCCATGGTGAACCATTTATACAATAAATGTTATTGTAATTCTCTTTATATATCAATATAAGTTATTAATTTTCACTCCCTATTTGAGATTAATGAATGTAATGCACTTATAAAGTCTCTTCATACAATTAAGGTTATGTACCGTGGTTATCTTGATAATCATACAGTTGTTGATCCAATGGTTGGATCATAGATGATTGTGCTGAGATGATATCTAAATAGTTAGATTGAGGACTCATCTATCATCGTCAAATGATTGTTGAGAAACGATCTCCAGCCTATGAAGGAGATGTCAATCCTTACTTTGAAGGTTGATATCTGATCAATCTATTGATGCATGTCCTAGAGATTCGGGCGTGTCAGATAAGTTTAGTCAAAGAGTCGACTTAAATAGATTGATATAACCAATACATATGTCGTATGTTGTCATGATATAGGAACACATCCTCTGACCAAAGACTAATGTGTTAATCTATATCTAAGTATGTACATTAAGCAGATCGTTAGGTTGATGACCTAGTCATGGTCTATACACTGACAAGTTGGTGTGCATAATGAGGTCATATGAGTAATACAATATCATAAAGGGGTCATATAAGTTCATTATTGAACTACAAGACATGAACTCACTCATGATATGTTGAGACCAACAAAATTCCATCGATGTCACAAGATTTGTAGGTATGATATATCCTTTTGGAAAGCATATGATCCATACCAATTGCCAATGATCGAATGAGAAAGTTAATGATAAACTCCTAAATAAAATAGTTCAAATATGATTAGAACTTCGGGTTTATTATAGGTCTTATAGTCTACAGGATGTACGGGTATTAGGAATACTCGAGGGTGATGTGATCTTAATCGGTTGTATAATGTCGATATGATTCACATTATTTGGACTCATGTAGTGAATCATATAAGATAATTGGTATGGATTTAATTATCATAGATATGATTAATATGGATAGAACTATCCACAATAATTATATTTGTATTGTGAATTTGATTCATAATATGGTAGAGAGTTTTAATTGTAAATATGATTTACAATCTATTAAGTTAATGTGAATTTGATTCACAACATACAATTAATTTTGAATTTGATTCCCATTATACAATTATATGTACATGTGATTTAAATTTATTATTGGATGCATGAATATGATTTATAGTTATCAATGATATGGTTGCAATTATCACAAAATAATTTGTAACTATTTTAGTAAAAATTCAAGCAACAAAATTTGTTCCAACATGTGAAAAAATATTGAGACAGAGAATCTCATTAAGTAGGAAAGAGGAGAAGAATCCACTCCTAATAGGAGCGGACAACCATATGGAGAGATTATCCATGGTGGTCATCCACTCTAATTGGGAGGGAGACTCTCTACATTTCGTTGTTATTCCACACTAAATTGATTTAATTAGAATTTAATTTTTAGAGAATGTTGTCATTTTATTTATTTATTTTAAATTAATTAATTTTTGTTGTAAATTATTTCAACAAAGCCATCCAATTTTGTATAAGAGAATGGAAAAACCCTAGGATTTCCTCCACAGACAAGCTGAAGCAACAAACTCTCTCTCTCTCTCTCTCTCTTCTCATACACATCCAAGCTCTCATATTCTACAACCCTAGTGGTCATCCACTCTAGGGTTTCGTGAGAGCTTCTCCTCGCTGCGCTACCGTAGTGCTGCCAGATCAACTGCTTGTGGATCTCAGTCCTCTTCGGTTAACCATGCTCATAAGGAAGACTACGATTTTCGTGAGAAGAAATCAAGAGGTTATGTGCTTAGATCATCAACTCGTATTGTAGGAAGCAAACATCTCATCCACACTCTCGTAAGTTACCATGTCCGATCGAACTTGAGAAAGGAGGTCAGTTCGTTTAGAGACACAGAGATCGCGATCACGCTACAACTGGTAACCCAAATACTTGTTTGTCATAAAGATGAAACAACATGAGAATGTTGACCCTGTCTTGTGTTTTCATCGAAAGCTTTTAATTCCCACTACCCCTTACAACTAGTGTAACTAGTCGACCTAGATCGTATATGATGTGATCTCCATGCTTCCATGATGTGTGAGTAAAACACCCTCGCCTTCAAGTGCTATCAGAGCCTTGGTCTAAGGTCTTGGTTGTGATACAAATCCTAAGGGAACAAGTTTTTAGATATCGGATGCATTGGGATTTGCTGTTTCTGTATAGATGTATTTTTCATATAGTTTTTCGTTCATATAAAAAACTACTATTTTTGTCATGATTGAAAGAATTTTCGATATACTTCCACGAGCTCGTCAGCCACCATCTGAGCTCCGGGACACCTGCTAAAACTTCCATCCAAAGAGGAGGAGCCCAGGCTCCATTTTGGCCTCACTTCGCGACTCCCAGAAAGTCGGAGGACGACATTACACCTGATTGAAGTTCGAAGGTGGGGAAGTTCTTCCTTGTTCTTTGAGGATCCCTTTTAGTCGTCCGATCTGCCTTGTTCTTCCTAGAGAACAACCACTGTCGTATTTAAAGTGCCTCCACCATTTGATCTCCATTGGAGATCTAATCAGGACCATTGGCCATGAACTGTCAATGCCCGTGGAGAACACCACAGGTGCCAAGTTAATTAGATCGCCGCCGTCCGTTCCCGCCTACGTTGGGTATTATGCATTCCTAGCCCAACACCTTTTTGTATTTATTAGTGGTACTTAAACACTCATAAGCCATTATTATATTTTATAATAGTTGTAAACAAGACCTGAACTATTTTTATTTGCAAATTAGTTCATGCTAGCTTACCTCACATGCGATCCCATGTGAGGTGGGCATTTTGTAGTTTAGACCTCTCGAATTTTTTATTTCAATTTAATCCATTAAATTTTAATTATAGTTATATATTTTTGTGAAAATTGTAGAGAGGTCCTTGATCTTTATTTTATTTACATTTAAGTCCATGCCAGTTCATTGATTTTTGTGCATTTCTTCCATTTATCAAATATAGCATTTGTATACAAAAATTTACGAAAATAGGGTTAAGCTCATGTTACATTGTAGTTTCACGCATATTTTTAGATTCATAATTTAGGACATTTTAAATAATTGTTGAATGGTTTAATCACCTCTCCTTATTTGAATTTGTTGCGAGGAATGCGGATCGAGGGAGGCTCTTTGATGAATCTTTGAGTCTCACTCTTTTTTATTTTATTTTATCTCTTCTTTTGGAAAAATCACTTCTAAATTTCTGTAAAAACAATAACTTTGCAGTTTGCATGACAATATTAATATTGTATAATTAGCATTTATTTTGAAAAAATAAAAGAATATAAGAAAAAGAAAAAGAATAATGTATTTAGAATAAATACAGAGTGACCCAAATACTAAGAGAAGGTCAAGCCTTGACTTGATTGCAAAAGAAAATAAGTAGAAAGAGACAAGGGTGTAATTTGTATTTTACATATCACATATACATGTACATATCATTTATTTATTTATTTTTTGATAAAATCAATTGTTTTATTATTTTTACACCATTGTATATATCTTTAATAATATTATAAAAATAAAATAAAAATCAGAAAAATAAATAAAAATAAAATCATCCAACCATTGTACAAAATACACTTGTATACACCACATTCACTATTTATTTTATACCCTTAGATAATTTATAAAAATAAAATAAAAATTATTTTATACGTCTAAAATCATGTTATAAATAAATAAAATATAAAATAAAATTATTTTTTTTTAAAAATAATAAAATAAAAATACTTGTACATAATACATAGGTATAATATACATGTATATAATCCTATATATTGTATATAAATTATTTTATTTCTCATAAAATTAATTAAAAATCACAAAAGTAGTTTGTAAAATAATATACAAAATTTTCTTTTATACACTTTTTTACTTTAAATTCATTTATTATTATATATATAAATATGGTATTCTATTATTTATGTATATCCTTCATTCTGATTGGTCCATCTCAAGCATTTTCTCCGAATTCTCAATCCCGAACTCGACCTCCTCCTACCTCGTATCATGCGCCTGATTGAAGCCTCATGATCAAAGATCCTCGTGGATCCCTCAGTGCGATCGGATCTACCTAGGTTTCTACTTATCGCACCAATCTTCTTCCTACCTCCACAGAACGCCAACTCGTGCCTCATGATGAAGCCACATTTCATCATCTTTATTCTATCATTTTGGCATCAAAAATCCTAGCAAATGCGTGTAAATACCCTTAATTAGAGCATCTTAGCATTCATGCATGTGCATGTAAATAGTGTATAAAATACTGTATTTAAAGCCAAAATTATAGAATAAATAAAAGAAAAGAAAAAGGATAAAATATTGTAAATATTTTATGACCCGAAACCCCCAGACCTAGGCATCTCGATGACTCGGTCAACAAGGAATAAAGTAGGGGGAGATAAGGGTCAAAATACAATAAAAATACCTTTTATTTTCCTTCATTCTTTATGCATTTTGGGACCTATTTTTGGTTCCACTTTTTTTACCTCTAATAAAGAAACTTTGTACATGAAAGTTAGAGATAATTAAATAAAAAAAATAAAAAATTAATTTCACTAAAAAATAAAGTACATATAAAAAGTTATGGTCTGAAAAAGATTCCAGAACTGCAACTTCCCAGATCTGTATCTTGCAAATAAAAACTCGAAATGTACCAAACTCACCTTTAATTGTATATTACTTAAAATAATCTATTTAATGGAGGTGGTTTCGTATTTTTCAGAGTTACGGTTTGAAAGTTGAGTTTTGGACCCTACTAGTATAATTGTACAGATTAAAATATTCAATTTATTATTTATTCATTATTTTCATATTTTTATATTTTTTATAATTTTGTGAATATTATTTATAATAATTGTGTATATTAAAATCAGAATAAAACATAAAATAAATACAAAATAAAAATACTTGTATATAATACATAGGTATAATACCTATACATATACCAGTATAATTTACCCTTCTATTTTATTAAGTGTATAAAATACTTCAGAAAAATAAAAAATACAATTAAGTGTATAAAAATATTTTAAAAATTCATAAAATAATAAACAAAAATAAATAAATCAAATCCATAAAATAAAAATAAATTAGTTAAATATATAGGTATATGTACCTACAATGGCCTAAAATAATAACTTGTAAATTTAGACCTCATAAAAATAATTAAAAATCATAATAAAATACTTTATAAAATAATAAACATTTTTTATTTATAACCAAAAATTAAATAATTCGTTTTCTATTTTTTATCGATTTTACAAGGATTTTTGCCAAGGAATTTTCTGTTTGGTCCACGTGGACCAACCAGAGAGAGCCATTGGTTGACCTCGGTCAACTCTCTGACTGAGGTCTGGACCTTGGCAGACCTGTGTTTTTGACCAACTTTAACGATTTTTCGAGGACACCACTTACACCATCTTGCGAAGGAGTCTTCTTGACTTTTGTTGCTCATATACCCATGATTCACGCCCATGTATCTCCTCAGGGCGTGGATCGACGATTTCCCCGCTACGCCTTGTTCTTCGCATCCCATCCGTCAACCCTATAAAAATCTTCCTTCAACCATTTTCAAAATTCGAACCCCATTTTTCGTCCAGATGTTGCCCCTTTTGCTCTCGTTTGAGACCTGGAGGTGACAGCTCCAGGATTAGCTCTTCAAGGAGGCGGAGCGTCGTGGGCTTGGGCGAGTTCCACACCTCCTGCGAGCCTTGCCGTTGAGGTACCTTCAACCTAGGGCCCTGTCCTTTGAGGTGTCTATCTCCTTATTTTTCTGTGATCTTTTATTCCTAATAGTCGTAGGAACACACCGCCACGTTCATCTCCTATTTTCATCGATCGCATCACATCATCGAGAAACCCGCCAGAGCGCACCTCCGGCCATCTCATACTCGCCGTTCGCCACCGTTTTTGCCACCCTACGGGGTTAGGGCAGTTTACCCCCATCCCTATCACTTGTTCTTTGCAGGTCTGGAGCCTTCGAAAGCACTTGGGACTCGTTCTGCAGGCGACGGAGGTTCTTGGAGCTCCTTCACTCCGGCAACCTCGCGCGAGCCCTCCGGCCTTCGCCGAGGATTTTTGGAGTCGCCAGCTCATAGAGGAACCTCGCAGGAACCTCGAGGACCATTTTGAAGCTTCACCGGGCGGCGGAGAAGGCTAATTGACGCCTGGGAAACTCGCCTCCCCGCGAGTTCATCCCAGTTCATCGAGGGGCCTTCGTAGCCGTCAGATCTTGAAGGATCCCCAGGCATAGCAGGCGCCGTCCGATCAAACGCACCAGGGCCGCACGATCATCAACGATCCATCTAATCTCAGCCGCTGCACCGAAGGGGTATCGCGCGACCTGCGCGCGACACGTGGCAAGTGAAGAGCCGGCAACCGTTGGATCGCATTCCTGCGGGGGTATTTTACACTTTTGCCCCCACACGTTTTGTATTTGTTAAATAGAACTTGAACTTTCGTCTGGCGCTTTATTATTTTGTAAAATTTATACTTAGGCCCCTAAGCTTTCCTTTGTTGCGTTTAGGTCCCTCGCCACGTCATCTCACATGACCAGTACATGTGAGGTGCGGGCATTTTGCGGGGGAACCCCCTGCCATTGTGCTATTTCATTTTATCCAAGAACTTTCATATGCAGTGTAATAGTTTTAGGTAAATTGCAGAGTAGACCCTAGGATTTTTGCACTACATATAGGTCCTCCTCAGGCGCATGCTAGTCACGTGCCCTGGTGGGTATTTTGCAGGTGTACCCCCGCGGGTTTGGTTATTTGTATTTGGTCCATTAAAAGCAATATCCAGTATTATATTTTGAGTGAAACTTGCACTTTTTCCTGTGGTTGTTTGCTTATTTGCTTTTATGCCCTTGCAAGTAGTGTAGTTTCTTGTTGTTGTCTTTATTTATTTAGTGCATCATTTTAACTCGAAAAATTCTCAACAAAATACCATAGGCTACTGTGTGCTTGCTTATTCACGACATATTTTTGCATTGCATTTTTATTGCATTTTCATATTTATTAAAAATCAAAAATATGCATTTCCAACACTGTTTGCATTAGAAAATCCATAAAAATTATAAAAACATTTTGAAAAATTCCAAAAAATTATATTTTGCTTTTTTTTTTTATCATATTTTAGTGTCACTCTAAAAATCATTAAAAATTTCAAAAAAAAACCTTAAAAATTGGAAAACACCTAAAAACTTCCTAAAAATCCAAAAAAACCTAGAAAAACCCTAAAATATAAACTCACTTTCTGTAGTTTCTCTATTTTATTTCTTTTATTTAAAATTAATTTGGGGAAATTTTGTTACTGTTTGCTATTTTTCATTCCCAATTTAATTTCGGCCAGTAGTGTAACTCACTGTTTTCTTGTATTTTCACATCTAAAAATATCAAAAATATTCTAAAAATCCCCAAAAATCATAAAAATAGTAGAAAAATCTAAAAAGACAAAAACATTTTATTCCCTAATTTTTGAGCATTTTTACCTATTATTATAAATACCTTATCCCCTCCTCTCTTATATTGTATATATATATATATTCTATTATTGAAAAAGAAAATACAAAAATATAAAATATAAAAAGAAAATAAAAAATCAGAAAATCAAAAACCAAAATACAAAATTAAAAATTAGAAATAAAATAAAAAATATAAAATTAAAAACCCACAAAAATTTGCATATTTGTAGACATTTAATCACATCACATCATTTCGCATCTTGCTTGATCTAGCCTGTCTTGCTCCCTGAGTTCGACCTCTACATACTTACACCTATACATCTTTGTTGTAGAGTTATAATAAATTTTAACTCCACTAATGCTTGTCATTGTTTGATTTGATTGTGGGATTAATTGTTGATTAGATCTGGATTTCTGAGCGGTCAACACAACGACTGTGTTCCCACCTTGTGTGGAATACACGACCGCTCGATTTTTGGGTTTATCAAATGGCGCCGTTGCCGGGGAGCAACAACGTATAGGTCATATTTTTAATTGATTGTGATTGCTTGCTTACATTATTGCTTTCTTTCTCTCTCTTGTTTTTGATATATATTGTTGAGCTTTCTAGCCTTTGTCTTTCTTGTCTTCTTGCGAGGGACCGCAGACCAAGGAGGATCACCTAGGTGATTCGGTGGAGCCGTGGGAAGCGGAGTTGACTTTTCTAGCCCAAGCCGACAGGAGAGAGCAGGAGGAATGAGAGAGAGAGAGTGTTATCTAGCTTTTATTTATATTTCTGAGAGAGAGATTCATTTGAATTGTAATAATACAGGTACACTTGGACACTCAGGACACTCGGGCTTAATTTTTAGGTGTTTGTACACCTGGGGGCTCACCGCGGTTTTTATCGTGTTTTACCGCTGTCATTTTGCGATTTTGATTTATTTTTCCTTTCTTTTGTGGATTGAGCCCTTAGATTTTTAGGCATTGCTTGATCAATTAGATTAGATCCAAACACCCTAATAACCATTGCATGTACCTATAGTGCGTATTTGGACTTAGTTTAATTAAACAGTCTCCTCATCATCTTTGAGCCTATGTACCGCGATACGATGATTAATTTGGTCACGTTGTAGCACGTGTACTTAGCGGTTCAGTCAGAATCGAGAGAAGATCTCCGTGAAGAGTGTCTCGGCTTAATTTATATCCCGGGCAAGTCCGGGGTCGAACACAGGGAGGCAAAGGAACAACTTGGGTTTAATTTGAAAATGAAGATTTTAGATTTCCAAGCGGTATTTTTTTTAGATTTTTTTAATGCAAGAACAAATGCAAATGCGGGTGAATTATGACACTTAGAAAACACAAACAAGGCCAAATTAATTTTAATGGAAAAGAAGTCCAATTTAGCCAATTCGTATTTTTCCTAGGATATTAATCTAGTGATGAATGCAAAACACTTTTTTTAGAATTTTAGGGGTTAAAATGCAATAATTAAAAATGCACACTTTTTATGGGTATTTTCACAATGTTTCACACAACCAACAAGCAAAAATTATGAAAAATTTACTGAAATGAAAACATGATGCAAGGAAGCTACAGTAATATTTTTGGAATTTTTTGACAAAATAGGAATTTTTATGTATTTTTTAGTGCAAACTGAGTGAAAATGAGTAAATAATTTTTTCATAAATCCACATTATCAAATTAATCAAAGTGCGAATTATCTCAAGTAGATATTCTTATAGGGCATACAGGAAACTTGAAATTTCGCGAAAAAGATGTATGTGGACTTAATTAAAAATCAAATACAAAAACCACTCAACGATTTATTTCAAGCACAAGACAACTCTACTTGAAATGAAATTTGGATAGTAAGTTAAACACTTTTCACAGCATCATATATAATTTTTGTGGAATTTTTATAGCAACCTTGTGTGAGATATAAATTTAAGTGCTCAAAATGGGTAAAATATCCAATTTTTCAGTTAGATAATTTTATTTAATTACCCACAATTCACAAAAAATATAAATAAATGTTCACAATGTAGACAATTAGTTGCTCAACAAAATGGCATTTTTCATTGAATAAAATAGTGCCCAACGACTGTCCAAATTAGTACGCAAACACATGTATCTTTGTGCAAACTGAAATTAAAAATGCATTGCAAATGATGCACAAGGTCTCTTTTACAATTACATAAACTATGCAGGAAACAAATGCAATTTTTAGATTTAAAAAAATGAACAAGAAAGAGACCTTCTTCTTCGTTGGGCGGAGGAGGAGAACCCAAAAGAGGGAGGCACCGGCAGCCGCTGGGCAAGGCACGGGGCGACGCGACCGCGCGAGGAAGGGAGGCGGCGGAGGATCTGAGGCCGGCTGATGGGGCTGGCGATGATCGTGGAGGAGGGAGCGGGCGGTGGTGCCGCTGGAAGAGAGGCGGGGTCGCGGAGGGTGAGGCACGGCGGCTGGAGGCCGTGGTGGCTGAGCGGCGCAGGAGGGCCGCCTGCGGCTATGGCCTGGAGGGCTGCGGCCGGCGGTTCGGGCGGCGGTACTCCGCTAGTGGGTGGCGGGTGGCGGTGGGTTCTCCCCACCGCTGTCGTTGGTTTTTTTAATTTTTTTTAATTTTTATGTAATTTTCTTTAAACTAGAAATATATACACAAAAAGGGGGGTAAAATGGTGGTGAGAAGATGACATGAACTAAACAAATGGGGACATGTGGATGGTTATATGGTGTGATAAAAAATGCAAAAATAACAAGATGATCAAATGAGAAGAAAAATTACCTACGGTGGAGACGGTCGCCTATGGAGTGCTCGTGAGAGCACGGTCTTCGCTCAAATCACCGGCGAGCGATGAGCTCGAGCAGCGCGCGGTTGCGGCTGCGATGTTGGCCAAAAAACCAACGGATCTCACCGGAGAGAGGGCTGTCGTCGCTGGACCGCGGTTGCGTCGCTGTCACCGATCCAACTCTGGGAACTAGTCTCTCCTCACATAAAGATGGATCAAGTGCAAATTGAGGAGGATGGAATGTATATAAAGAGATGGAAAAATGGAAGTTAGAATTAAGATGGAGTGATATGTAGGTTAATAAAATGATGGAGTTGAATTAGAAGTTCGAAAAATGGTGGGGTTGAATGGAGGTTGGTGGTAGAATGAGTTGAATGATGGTTATTGTAGAGAATGTATAATAAATAAATAAATGAAATATAGTAGGCTACTTTAATTACAATAGAATAAAAGAGAAGAAAATAAATAGTGGATAATTTACAAGGGAAGACAAACAACATGTACACATTTTTTTTACTTTTCTAATATGTATTTTTTATCTTTTTAATAAGAGATATTTAGAACGGAAAAATACAATAAAATACTACAATTAAAATACAACACAATCATAATATTTTTGTATTTTTAGTAATTATAAAAGATAAAATAAAAAATGAAGAAGGAATGAATATATACATAATATACAATGTACATCTAGGTCCCAAAACCCAACTTTTGCAAATGAGCTCCGATTTTAATGAAACCACTTCCGTCGGATAGATAATTTTCTAATTTGAACTTTAAAAGTGAGTTTGGTGAATTTGGAGTCCATACGGAGCGGGAATTTGGTTTGGAAGTTGGTCTTTACGGTTTTTTCTCTTTGGGATCTAGGAGCATTTATTTGAGGTGAAATTTGTTTTGTATTTTTGTATTTTTATATACGTTGATATGAACATGTTGGAGAAAGAACTAGCCAAAAAGGAGTTGAAATGAAATTATTAAAAATACATGAAGTTTTGGGCTATTTACATGTATAGAACTCCTTTATTTTTGCGGCTTTTTATGTGTAATTTATTTTGTACAATCTAATATACAATAATTAGTGTGTTTTATTTACAAGAGTTATTTTGTTAATTTATTTATTTTATGGACATTTATCTCGGATTTTACTAGGGGATTTTGCTAAGATCAAGATATTGAGATGATGAATCGTGGATTCATCACCCCCTATACTTAAACTTTGCTAGTCCTCGAGCAAATATAGATTAAATAAGTTGGGTTGACCCCTGACTGTGCATGTGAAAACAAGATTTGATCCGTTCAAGAACTCTCGGTTTTAGAGATCCTAAAATTCTAAGATGAATCAAACTCTAGTCAAAAGGTATCCAATTTCCCTAATCATCAGACTCTCTTTGTATACATATATAGTAGGGATATGACTTTAAGTGTTGACCGCAGTTACAAGAGTAGAGTCACAACGTCACCCATGGTTCCAGTCCAAGAGACTCTCCTAAGGACCCGATCCTCAACACTAGGGAATAAACCATTTCTTGCATCCAATCCACCGTCTCTTTAGTTGTCAGACTTGAAAGTGTAGATGGAAGGCCAGTTGATGGAGGGCATAGGATTGTGTCATTTCTTCTCTCCCTCTCATTGGAACAAGGATCCTCTCAAGTGCCTTTTTACTCACGCATTTTTTGGTGTTGATCAGTGCGTCCGTTAAGAGAAGTTGGAGCCATCTGCACTTGTTTTCCTGGGAATACACCGGGGTGTGCCTTTTTTGAGTATCTATTATACCTTCTACACCCAGACTTGTAGCATTTACGATGCAGAGCCCTTTTTTGGTGCAAGCCTGACTCCTGGTCCTAATAGCGGTGGTCCAAGTGGACACTTTTGAAATGGTTGGGAGCGCTCGCCTATGGTGGAAGCTCTTTGATATTTGACTTTGTGGAATGAGAGCTTTTCTTTGACATTTCATTACTTTGTAGTATTTTGGCTAGCTCCACTGCTTTTACCAAGAGTTGGCGCACACTGATCAACATTTTTTTATTTTATCACACCATGGCACATAGGTAGATGTCAAGAGATAGTACAAGAACCATGTTCTCATACTGGCTAAAAATGCTGACACTCAGGTTTCATGAAGCCTTCATTGATTTCATCCCATCCTCGAGCATCATCAAATCAAGTCCAAATTCAAATCCCTCATCCCAAATCTTCAAGTGAAATTTCAACTCATCTCATCATAACTGCAGTCGTGTATGTGAGGTGCTGATCATATTCTTAAGGTAGAGACTAATCATGCAATATAGCACACAAATCTTTCAAACTAGGGAAATGTGAATAATTAAGTCCAGGACCCTAATGACTAAGGCTGATTAACTCAAAATCTCAAGACCTCATAAACCAAGTGTTCTTGAACATCACTAGTCTTGTGTGAATGTGAATTGTGTCAGGGATTAAACCAACTTATTAGTCAGTTTTTTTTGTGATTTTTAAAGTTTCAGAAAAAAGATTTTTTTTGACAAACAAAGGCAAAGAAGATTTTTTTAAGAAAAAGTTTTGCTTCTTTTTTTTATTATTTTTTTCTTCTTTGAAAAGTTTTTTTTGAAAAGTTTTTTTAAGAGATTTTTTTTGAAAAAGTTTTTTTACCCACCCCATAATTATTGTATAATATATACAAAAATACGTGAAAGTACGAGCTATGGGTAAAGTATATATGTAATATATACACGCCCCCCTATATTTAGCATGTGCTATGTCCTCATGGCACAAGAAGCGAGAAAAAGACAGCTCGTGCTAAGCGTAGGATGACTAGAATAATAAAGAGTATAGAAGTCAATCCGCCCCCCTATGCTTAGGCTCTGCTCAGCCTAAGTGTAGAAGAAGAGCAAAAATGGGACGGACGAGGTCAAGAAGAGAAATGGATGAGTATATACACATGGAGGGCATCGGCTCCCCCTATACTTAGGCTCTTGGTAAGCCTAAGTATAGGACAAGAGTAAGTGTAAGAACCGATGTGATCTGGAGAATATACAAAGAAGGGAGAATGTACAAGAGGAATGAATCTTCTAAGATGTTGAATCTTGATGTTGCATCTTCATGATGAGTAATATGATGTATCTGCTCTGTGCTCGCTCTGCATGAAGTTGATGACCTCGACTTGGACTAACTGCTCTTTTGAATCAACAAAATGCTTCAACAGTTGTCCATTTACCACATGAGACTGTGCACCATCTGTGAGATCAGATATCTCTAAACTTCCGTTCTCGTGCACTTTCTTAACAACAAAGGGACCCGTCCATTTAGATTTGAGCTTCCCATGGAACATCTTTAACCTGGCATTGAACAACCATACCTTTTGTCCAGGGACAAAGTCTTTGCACCTAATGTGCTGATCATGCCATCTCTTTACTTTGTCCTTATAAATCAAACTGTTGTCATATGCCCTGTTTCGGATTTCCACGAGCTCGTTCAAGTTCAAGTCTCGACAAAGCTTCCCTAGGTGACAACTCCAGTTAATCTTCTTAATTGCCCATTCGGATTTATGAATCAACTCTGCGGGCAAGTGGCATGGCTTGTCATAGATCATTCTAAATGGTGAAGTACCCAGTGGTGTCTTGTAGGCTGTCCTATAGGCCCACAGAACTTGGTCCAAGAGCTGGGACCAGTTCTTCCTATCAGGATGAACCAATTTCTGCAAAATACTCTTCACCTCTCTGTTCGAAACCTCTTCCATGCCGTTGGACTGTGGGTAGTAAGGACTAGTAACTCTATGCTGAAATCCATAGTCCTTAGCTAAAGATCTCATATCTCGGTTCACAAAATGGCTACCCCCATTAGATATCAAAACTTTTGGCACCCCTAACCTAGCAATAATATGGTCTCTCACAAACTTACAGACAGTCTTGCTGTCTGCGGTCCGGGTTGGGATAGCCTCCACCCACCTGGATAAATAGTCAACCGCCAACAATATGTACTCATGTCCTTGGCTGTTGGGAAAGGGACCCATAAAATCTATGCCCCAAGCATCAAAAACATCACAAATAATCATCGGTTGCATGGTCATCTCATCTCTCTGTCCAACTGTCCCTCCCATCCTTTGACAGATAGGGCACGACGGTAGAAAATCAATAGCATCTCTAAACAAGGTCGGCCAATACAATCCACATTGAAGTACTTTGTGAGCGGTTCTCTTTCCCGAATGGTGTCCTCCAACCTCAAGTGAATGACAATATGTGAGGAGACTCTGGTATTCCTCCTGAGGAATACACCTTCTCCAAACACAATCCGGTCCTTCGAAGAAATGGAAAGGATCGTCCTAGTGGTATCTCCTCGAATCTGACTTCAGTAGGTCAATACTGCTCCTAGTCCAACCATAGGGAACCTCCTTGGAGACAAGATAGTTCACCATGTTGGCATACCACGGGAGTGAGTCAATAACACAAATTGACTCATCTAGGAAGGTCTCTCTAATCCGCTCAAAATCAGGAGAATCCTTAAGTTCAATCCGAGAAAGGTGATCAGCCACAACATTCTTCACTCCAAGTTTATCCTTTATCTCCAAATCAAATTCCTGGAGGAGTAAAATCCACTTAAGAAGACGTGCCTTCGCGTCCTTCTTTTCCATTAAATATCGAATGGCTGTGTGATCTGTATAAATTGTCACCTTAGAGCCCAAAATATATGATCTGAACTTCTCGAGGGCCCATACTACCACGAGCATTTCCTTTTCAGTCACTATATAATTTTTCTATGTAGGATCTAAAACTTTGCTCGCATAATGAATCGCAAACGGAATCCCGTCTCGTCGTTGTCCTAACACAGCTCCTATAGCAAAATCTGAAGCGTCAGTCATGATCTCAAAGGGGAGAGACCAGTCAGGAGCTTGTAGGATAGGCGAGGCACAAATCTTCCTCTTCAAGAGCTCAAAGGCCTCCATACACCTGTGATCTACAATGAACTCCGTGTCTTTCCCTAAGAGCTCAGTCAGTGAGCGGGCGATTTTTGAAAAATCCTGAATGAATCTTCTATAGAATCCAACATGCCCTAAGAATGACCGCACTGACTTCACGTTGGTAGGTGGATCGAGTTTCTTTATCACCTCCACCTTGGCAGGATCAACCTCCATTCCCCTTTTGGAGATGACATGCCCCAACACGATACCCTCCGTCACCATAAAATGACTCTTCTCCC
Organism: Ottelia alismoides; assembly: GCA_037367405.1. NCBI lineage: Eukaryota > Viridiplantae > Streptophyta > Magnoliopsida > Alismatales > Hydrocharitaceae > Ottelia > Ottelia alismoides. Next base: position 439,017 of record JAZKJV010006370.1, on the reverse strand, counting down.
AGGAGAGTACCAGATTCACCTCTCTACACCTCGTGAGGACTCGGTCCAAGTGTGCTAAACATGTATCAAAAGAATCACCATGGACCGAGAAGTCATCCATGAACACTTCCAGGAAATCTCCCACCATCTCGGCAAATATGGCTATCATGCACCGCTGAAATGTGCCCGGGGCATTGCAGAGCCCGAATGGCATGCGCCTGAAGGCATAAGTGCCGAATGGACATGTGAATGTGGTCTTTTCCTGGTCCTCAGGGGCTATGGCCACCTGGTTGTACCTGAGTACCCATCAAGAAAACAGAAGAACTCTTTCCCTGTGAGTCTCCAAGATCTGATCAATAAAAGGCAAGGGAAAGTGATCTTTCTTGGTCACGGCATTCAAGCGCCTGTAGTCAACACAGAAACGCCACGACATAGGTACTCGTGTCGCGATCTCTACCCCCTCCTCGTTGGTGACCATCTGAATTCCCGACTTCTTCGGGATAACATGAAGCGGGGCCACCCACTTGGAGTCAGAAATAGGGTATATAAACCCTGCTTTGCACCATTTCTCAATTTCCTTCTTCATCACTTCCCGTAGATTGGGGTTAAGTCTCCTTTGGAACTCACGGGAAGGTCTCACATTATCCTCAGTAAAAATCTGGTGCGAGCAGAGAGCGGGGTTGATCCCCACGAGATCCGACACTGTCCAGCCTATTGCTTTGCGGTTCCTCTCTAAGACCTCTAACAACCTAGACTCCTGTTCTAAAGTCAAGTCTGAGCTAATGATGACAGGATATCTCTCTTTGGGTCCTGCAAGAAAGGCATACTTGAGTGTAGGAGGTAGTGATTTCAGTTCTGGCAATGTGGTATCATCAAGCAGATCTGGTTGAACTGAATCTGAATCTGGTTCCGTGCTGCATGAAGGTGGGCTAATCTGAGAAGTACTCGCCACCAAATCAGAAGTATAGGGAGTCAGATCGCCAAAGAAACATGGTAGTTCGGCCAAAGCCGCGTCCGACTCATCATCTATATCCCATGATCGTTCCGATGGGGATGGAACTGACAGATCCAGATGGATCTCTGTGTCATCATGGGAATAGGTAGATGCATCTCTCACAAGATCAGACAACACCTGGCAAACTGCATCATCCACTATACCCTTTCCAGATGAAAGGGACTCGCTCTATCCTGAAGGAATCTGTCCCCAAATCCTAACTGTGGTAGTCATACTGCAATCTGCCTCTGAAGATGAGTACTCTGTGCTACTCTCTGAATCGGGTCGCTGACACTTGGTTTGCTTCATCTCAAGGTTCACTTCTCCGCTTGGAGAACGGAACTTCATCATTCCCGTACCATAATCGAAAGCTGCGCCTGCGGTCCTAAGGAAGGGCCGTCCAAGAATGATATGAGATTCTCTCCAATGATTGGGGGTATCCATGTCCAGGACTGTGAAATCAACTTGATAGTTTTGCCCCTCAATCGAAATAACGACGTTCTTCACTTCTCCCTTAGGTCTCTTCACTGATCGATCAACGAATTGGAGTAAGCCTCTAGATTTGCGAAGTGGTCCCAACTCCAATTTCTGATATAATGCTAAGGGAAGTAAGTTAATCGAAGAACCGTTATCTAGGAGTGTGCGTGCAAACGCAATGTCGTCAATACGACTCTCCACATAGTGAGCACCCATGTCTCTCTTTTTCCGTGGCAAAGTCTGATTCTTGAGACAATAGGTTGTGGCTACCAATAAGACATGTGTCTTTATATTTCGGTTATCTTTCTTCCTACTAACCCTTATAGGTATGCATCTCACCTTAAGGTATTTTTGGAAGGCAGGATGGTTAGCCACATATTCATCAAATGGCACCTTAACTGTGATATTTTCTTTACAAAACCATGCCATATCGGGGTCATCTTTCTGAATCTTTTTGATGCGCTTTCCTGCCGTAAGAGCACGGGGGAAAGGGATGGAAGCTAGAGAAACTGAAGATGAAGAGTCTGAATCATGAAATGAAAGATCATTATTGGCATTAACGGAAACATAGTTCTTCATACATGAATCTTTTTGATGCAACATGGGATCGAAATCAAAACTATCTACTACAGGTTGTGGAATAGAAGCTGGAGTGGTATCAGCCACAACCGGAGATGCAAGGTCCTCCGTAGACTCAGAAGAATATCCATGCTGACGATGCTGCATACGCGCTCTCCTCCTCCTCTCGACTCCCTGAGTGGAAATCCTCGAATGATGCTGATGGGGCTCCAAAATATGATGCCTCTCCTCCTCGTCCTCTGACTACTCCTCAGGTAGAGCTTCAGAGATGCCCCTCCTCGTATCCCTTGCCCGGTCAAGTACGGTCACAGTCCTTCCGCTCCTGAGTGACATTTGGTTAGCCTCATCACACGAAAGAATCTCATGTTCAGTTCTAGGAGATGCTGAATAGTATACCTGACCAAAGTGCTGTAGATCTGTTCAGGCTATTGGGGTTAGCCTGAACTTGGGCTGGGATAGAGGTAGAAGGTGCAGTCTGCTCGTCTCGCCATCTAGACAGGCGGTTAACATCCACCCGTAAGTCATGAATCTCGTTCCTGTAGGAACGTAGCTCGTCGAGTATCTGCTGCTGTATATCCACGGGACTAGACGAAGAAGGAAGTGGATAAGACTGGGAAGAAGAACGGGATGAGTGGCCCTGCTGGCCAGAGTACTGCCTCTGCTGCTGCTGTTGGGGTTGCGGGCCCTGCTGGCCCGCCTGGTAATGGCCCTGTCGGCCATACTGCTGGTACTGCTGCCTCTGCTGCTGGGGTGACTGGAATCCAGGGCTCTGCTGTGAAGGAGGTGGTGCGGAGGTGAATGCGGTGTTATGAAAGGTCGGGGGACGTTGATAGGTCTGTCGGTCTCCCGAACTTCCCTGCCTGGCAGGGTCCTGAGTATACCATACTCCATTCACCTCCCAAACCGGTGGAGGCTCCTCTTGGACTATCTCTGCTAATGGAGGTGGTTGCTGGAAAGAGTGCGTGTAGGATTGGTCCTGCTCCCACGGCTGGGGTTGCCCTGACACCAACTGCTCCTGAACATGGTGAACTCGGTATACGAGAGCAGAGGGTGCAGTCACGGCAGGTATCTTTATCTTAGATACCCTATCAGTCAACTCCTCCATTTGTTTTGGGATCTTGGAGACGCTCTGGTCTAACTCATCAATCCTCCTGTCGATCCTCTCTAGTTCAGTAAGCTTGTCAGCAAGGAGTCCCATGCTAGGGATCACATCCTGAGAGAGATCAACTACAGCTGATTTTCCCCCTCGAAGTGAGAGTGAACTGAGGGATGGTGTATAGGCCCTGCTGGCCATCTGTAAGCGGCTAGTTTCAGCCATCTGCTCGAATACCCTCCAGACGGTATCCGCTCCTCGTGATGTATAACTGCCTCCACAGGCAGCGCTCACTAAACCCTGCATCTCAGGGTTGAGACCAGTGAAAAATGATTGGACCAAGATGTTATCATTTAGTCCATGACAGGGACACTTCAGCAAGATGTCCTTGAATCTTTCCCAAGAATCACAAAATGCTTCATGGGGTAATTGGGAAAAACTCGTAATGCGCATCCTCATCATGTTAGTTCTACTCAAAGGGTAGAACTTCTTCAAAAATAGGTCCTTGAACTGGGCATATGTGGTGACGGCGATCCCAAGATTCTTTACCAAGTAATCAGCTTTGCCACCCAAGGCAAATGGAAGGGCTTTGAGCCTAATATAATCCTGGCTAACATTTTGATGTTTGAGGTTAGCACAAATGAGCTCAAAGTCCCTTAGGAATGCATATGGTTCCTCAGAAGCATTCCCATCAAAGTGTGGCAATAGGTTCAGAAAATGCGTCTTCAATTCAAAATCAACCTCGGGTTCGGCCGGATTCAAGTAGTTCTGAATTTGATATTGTCCGAGGTTATACGCCACATCCATTGGTGGTTGGACCCCAACATTCAACTGTCCTAACTGAGCTCTGAGAAGTGCATGTTGCTGCTCAGATGCAGCTAATCTGGCAAGTATCATTTTCATTGGGTCTTCATTGTTCTCTTCTTCCTCTTCTTTCTTCTTTGGAGGCATTTTACTTGTGTCTTCTATATGGCCTGAATCAGCAATGTGTTCTTGATTAGAAGAGGATTTATGAATCAAGATATTCTCATCGAGGTGAAGGTCTTCCTCGGTGAGGTGGGAAGAGAGAAATGGAATGGTTTGAGAGTAAACATCCTGAGAGTGGGTGATCCTGGGCTCAAGAGGGTCATGAGTCCATGTTGGTCCACGTTGCGCATGGACCTGTGAAGACATACTTCTTGGAGGGTTCAACGGGAGATTCGCAAAGTCCGAATAATTATCCCCCCAATCAGTCATCTTCGATGTCAAAAAGAACCGATTTAGAACACGATATTTCAATGAGGTGCTAGTTCTACAGTGCACGTAAATGTGTGGAGTAAACTCACACAATTCAAACGCAATTCAAACCCTCAATTTCACCGACTCAACACGTGATGGCTGTAAGAGTTTGGCCGAATTATCTTGTAAATTTTAGTTGGTGAGAAATACAATCTTGGAAAGATTAACGAGCTGTTAGGTGTCCGTATTTTCCTACAGACTGACCCGGTTCTTACGACTAGTGTCACCTGAAAATAAAGAACCAGTAGTAAGTAAGAAATCCAGACTTGGCTCTATCCTAGGGTCGTCTCTCTCTCACTTGCAAGTAAAACAAACAATGAGGGCTTTATGCACCCGAGAACAGGGGTTCTTTTTATTCCAATTTTTTTAAATCGACCTGCTCAATACAGTCCCAATTTTAGAGTTAGGTTATCACTTGAAATTTATGTGAACACACAAGCACGTCTACCATTCAGTCCCAATTTCCTTTTGACCTTAAGTTATAAAACAAGAGGGGAATCGGAAATCAGAATGCAAACGAGAAACTATGATGCATGCTCAGAAGAAGTTATACTTACAGTGAATCCCAACACTCTTCATGCGTTATGCATAACAGAATTTGTAAATATTACACTAAATGCATGCAGATCGAAAAAAACCCGCACCTAAACAGTATACTATTAGCGGGGAAGAATTGATTTGATTTTGAACTAAGGAGTACGTGTCTATGTGCGTCTCATTATGAATCTTATAAGATAAGTGAATCTTCTAAGATATGTGTGGCCTAAATTACGATGGGCACAAACAAATTTGATTCTATACTACCGTGTGCCTAATCCTTAATTTCGCCACTCAAGTCGAGCCCCACCCTCACCGGAGAGTGAAACAGGTCTCGACACACCACAAATAATGTCCAAGTCTTTTTTACACACGCGAGCTCTCAAACAAGAGCCGCTATAAAGGAGCAAGCTACTTAAATAATTACAACAATTTACAAAAGCTCTCTCGAAATAAATAAATTCTCCAAGCTCTTCAGTAGTTGGCACGCGTCGCGTCCGTCGACCTCCGATGTACTCCAAGTCCACCGGGCCCTCGCAAAGAAAATGTGATTTATATTAGAGAGATAAAAACAAAATACATACAAAAATATGAAGACAAATAATTGAAAGGAAATGGACTAATTACAAGTGGCTCGGGGGTCAGACTACCCGAGTAAATGAAATCTAAATCCAAAATTTTAAATTAGTCCCTAAGCCGTTTGCCTCCCCGGCAACGGCGCCATCTGATGAGTCGCCAAATACGATGATTAATTTGGTCACGTTGTAGCATGTGTACTTAGAGGTTCAGTCAGAACCGAGAGAAGATCTCCGTGAAGAGTGTCTCGGCTTAATTTATATCCCGGGCAAGTCCGGGGTCGAACACAGGGACGCAAAGGAACAACTTGGGTTTAATTTGAAAATGAAGATTTTAGATTTCCAAGCGGTATTTTTTTAGATTTTTTTAATGCAAGAACAAATGCAAATGCAAATGCGGGTGAATTATGACACTTAGAAAACACAAACAAGGCCACATTAATTTTAATGGAAAAGAAGTCCAATTTAGCCAATTCGTATTTTTCCTAGAATCTTAATCCAGTGATGAATGCAAAACATATTTTTTTAGAATTTTAGGGGTTAAAATGCAATAACTAAAAATGCACACTTTTTATGGGTATTTTCGTAATTTTTCACACAAACAGTAAGCAAAAATTATGAAAAATTTATTGAAATGAAAACATGATGCAAGGAATCTACAGTAATATTTTTGGAATTTTTTGACAAAATATGAATTTTTATGTATTTTTTAGTGCAAACAGAGTGAAAATGAGTAAATAATTTTTAATAAATCCACATATCAAATTAATCAAAGTGCTAATTATCTCAAGTAGATATTCTTATAGGGCATACAGGAGACTTGAAATTTCGCAAAAAAGATGTATGTGGACTTAATTAAAAATCAAATACAAAAATCACTCTATGATTTATTTCATGCACAAGACAACTCCACTTGAAATGAAATTTGGATAGTAAGTTAAACACTCTTCACAACATCATATATAATTTTTGTGGAATTTTTACAGCAACAGTGTGTGAGATATAAATTTAAGTGCTCAAAATGGGTAAAATATCCAATTTTTCAGTTAGACAATTTTATTTAATTACCCACAATTCACAAAAATATAAATAAATGTTCAGATTGTAGACAATTAGTTTCTCAAGAAAATGGCATTTTTCATTGAATAAAATAGTGCCCAACAGCTGTCCAAATTAGTACGCAAACACAGGTATCTTTGTGTAAAACTGAAATTAAAAATGCAATGCAAATGATGCACAAGGTCTCTTTTACAATTACATAAACTATGCAGGAAACAAATACAATTTTTACATTAAAAAATGAACAAGAAAAAGACCTTCTTCTTCGTTGGACGGAGGAGGAGAACCCAAAAGAGGGAGGCACCGGCGGCCGCTGGGCAAGGCACGGGGCGGTGCGACCTCACGAGGAAGGGAGGCGGCGGAGGATCTGAGGCCGGCTGATGGGGCGGGCGGTGATCGCGGAGGAGGGAGCGGGAGGTGGCGCCGCTGGAGGAGTGGCGGGGTCGCGGAGGGCAAGGCACGGCGGCTGGAGGCCGTGGTGGCTGAGCGGCGCAGGAGGCCCGCCTGCGGCTGTGGCCTGGAGGGCTGCGGCCGGCGGTTCGGGCGGCGGTACTCCGCTAGTGGGTGGCGGGCGGCGGTGGGTTCTCCCCACCGCTGTCATTGGTTTTTTATTTTTTTTGATTTTTTTATGTAATTTTCTTTAAACAGGAAATATATACACAAAAAAGGGGGGGGGGGTAAAATGGTGGCGAGAAGATGACAAGAACTAAACAAATGGGGACATGTGGATGGTTATATGGTGTGATAAAAAATGCAAAAATAACAAGATGATCAAATGAGAAGAAAAATTACCTAAGGTGGAGACGGTCGCCTATGAAGTGCTCGTGAGTGCACGGTCTTCGCTCAAATCGCCGGCGAGCGATGAGCTCGAGCAGCGCGCAGTTGCGGCTGCGATGTTGGCCAAGAACCCAACGGATCTCACCGGAGAGAGGGCTGTCGTCGCTGGACCGCGGTTGCATCGCTGTCACCGATCCAACTCTGGGAACTAGGCTCTCCTCACATAAAGATGGATCAAGTGCAAATTGAGGAGGATGAAATGTATATAAAGAGATGGAAAAAATGGAAGTTAGAATTAAGATGGAGTGGGATGGAGGTTAATAAAATGGTGGAGTTGAATTAGAAGTTAGAAAAATGGTGGGGTTGAATGGAGGTTGGTGGTAGAATGAGTTGAATGGTGGTTATTGTAGAGAATGTATAATAAATAAATAAATGAAATAAAGTATGCTACTTTAATTACAATAGAATAAAAGAGAAGAAAATAAATAGTGGAGAATTTACAAGGGAAGACAAACAACATGTACACATTTTTTTACTTTTCTAATATGTATTTTTTGTCTTTTTAATAAGAGATATTTACAACGGAAAAATACAATAAAATACTACAATTAAAATACAATACAATCATAATAATTTTGTATTTTTAGTAATTATAAAAGATAAAATAAAAAATGATGAAGGAATGAATATATACATAATATACAATGTACATCTAGGTCCCAAAACCCAACTTTTGCAAATGAGCTCCGATTTTAATGAAACCACTTCTGTTGGATAGATAATTTTCTAACTTGAACTTTAAAAGTGAGTTTGGTGAATTTGGAGTCCATACGGAGCGGGAATTTGGTTTGGAAGTTGGTCTTTACGACTTTTTCTCTTTGGGATCTAGGAGCATTTATTTGAGGTAAAATTTATTTTGTATTTTTGTATTTTTATATACATTGATATGAACATGTTGGAGAAAGAATTAGCCAAAAAGGAGTTTAAATGAAATTATTAAAAATACATGAAGTTTTGGGCTATTTACATGTATAGAACTCCTTTATTTTTGCGGCTTTTTATGTGTAATTTATTTTGTACAATCTAATATACAATAATTAGTGTGTTTTATTTACAAGAGTTTTTTGTTAATTTATTTATTTTATGGACATTTATCTGGGATTTTACTAGGGGATTTTGCTAAGATCAAGATATTGAGATGATGAATCGTGGATTCATCACGATCCCACCCCATCAAGCGCTACTCCTGAACTCGATGTGTCGAGAAGAGGAGGGGTGAGCCTAGACCGGACTTTTTGGATTGAGGATCGGTGACCGACTTGTGGTTCTTCATGCTAGCAATTGCCTGCTTAGGACGATTTCCGTGTGCATATCGGCATATAGATGAGGTTTAAAAATTCCTGTTTTGCAACCTGCATGGAGAGAGCTGGGAGTCACTGTAAGTCTTCTATCTTTGCATTCATCATTTAGGCACTAAGGTGAGATTTCCATCATAGTGCCACTTGCATTGGCTTTTCCGACTCTTCTCCCTCTATTTTTGGATCAAATAGGAATCAAGAAAATACAAAATCGTTAGGCGCTTGTATTGAATCTACACAAAACAAGTGATAACACCAAAAAATTAAAAAAGGGACTGCTAAAGAAAACTTGACCTAAATAAAATTGGTTAATTGGATTCATTGCTTGGGGAGGGTAACACCCTCACTTGTATTCATGTTGCATGGGAAGGTCTCCTTCCAAGTGAGAGAGCGACTTCGTAAGGATTAGAGCCAAAAACCCAGTTTGTGGCTGCCTTTTGTATCGCCTGGATTTCTGAAGTATTGGCTCTTCTATCGTACGTGGACGAGTAAGGCTTGGTCACCATTGATGACTCTTTATTGTGTAGAGCATCGACCTTGTCCGAAGTATCGAGCCTTGGCCACGCCTTCACGGGGGTGTCTATCTCATCGTCTTGCATCTGAGTAGGTTCTTGCATGCTCAAGGGTGATTCCATTGCGAGCGAGTTCCGAAGTATTGGTTTTGCCTATTGGCTTCCTTTCTCTATTTCTTTGGCTGAGTAGGGATCCAGGAAGGGTTACAAGGACATAAAAAAGTGCAGACTACAGGTTACACAGGAGGAGGACAAGTACGGTATACTCTTCCGGCAGTACTCTCGCTCCTATAGGCGTAGCGCTCTAAGGACTCATTGAAAGATAACTTCCTGAATTCAAGCTAAAAACTACAAAGATAAAAGCCGAACCTTCACGGCTTCACACGTTGAGTTGGTGAATCCCCTTGTTTTGTGTTTGATTGCTGGTCGCATTTAGGTCAAGATCAAAACACCGCACAATTGTGCGAAATTTTGCCACTCTTCATTTCTCATCCTTAGTCTTCTCAATAATCAAGATGATGGGATGGAGATCTCTTAGACCGACTTTAGCGACACTGCTATCCAGCACTCCTCCCTATTCATCTAGGACAACCTCGGAGAGTCTAGACCCACTCTCCGAGCCTGAGTTCACTTCCACCCTGTTCCCCCTCGACCACCCTTCTCCTTCCATCAGTCCAAGAGTTTCAGAATTTAGTGCATCACAGAGCTCAGATCATTTGACGGCACTTGAGATTGGTTGTTTTTAATTTTCAGAGAATCCAGACATGGCAGACAGAGGAGAACACCCAGATGAGCATGAGCACCCTCCATTCTTATATGATCAAGCAACCATCAACAATTCATTGCTAGCATCCCTGGATACTATGTAGAGGCAGATCCGAGACCAGGGAGTATTCATGGGTGACCTCATGAGAGAGATCGCGCAGATGCGAGAAAACAGACCTAGGGGCGGTGGCGGTGGAGGTGATATACCAGTAGCAGAAGAGGGAGGAGAACCGAACCAGGAGAGGCCGCCACAGACCATTACGAGAGAATTGCGCAATCCAGCAGCCTCCCTCACTCATCGTTGGATCCGACTCCCTCCCATCCATGGAGACTTCGAGCTTCGCCCACATACTATTCAGCTTCTCTCTAAATTCCATGGGCTACCGACCGAAGAACCACACCTCCATCTGCAAGAATTCGAGATGATCTGCAGTACAATTCATGATAGGCTGATGACTGAGGACACCATTTAGATGATAGCCTTCCCATTCTCTTTGGTTGATAGAGCCGCTTACTGGCTGAAACAATTGGGGAGCTTTGTCGACACTTGGGCACAACTCCAAACCGCCTACTTGAAGAAGTATTATCCTCTCGGCCGAACGAATGCAGCATGAGCTATGATTAGCAACTTCACAATGATCCCGAATGAACAATTCCATGAAGCTTGGATTGCTTTAGAGAGATCATTGACCGGTGTCCACATCATGACATATCAAAGCCCAACTTAGTCCAAAGTTTCTTTTGTGGGATGACACTGGAGCTGCAGGGGCTTGTAAACGCCTCTTGTGGTGGGTCCTATTTTTCCAAGGGTGAAGACGACGTATGGGCCATCTATGAAGGGATGGCAGAGAACTCGACAGTCATGGCCCAAGCCCGCGTCTACATGCAGCAGAAGCCCCCCCAAGGAGCAGGATCATTTCAGAGGATCGCCTGCATCGATGCTGGTCCCTACACTCCGTTGGCAGCCGCAGCCTAAGCTGAATCAGCCGCAACCGACATGGGCATCATTAGTGAGAAGTTGGACCGTCTCGAGATCCTCGAGAAGAAGTAGATGCAAGGACTATCCCAGATGGACCAGATTACCAAGACAATGAGTGACCTGAAGATGCAGATTCTTTGCATCCAGGAGGCACAAACGTCTACTCAGCACCTTCGAGATCACGAACTGATCCCAGCAGTAGCAGCTCAACCCAGCCCTCTGCCTCGTACCGCCAGGTCAACCACATTCAAGCAGAGCCGGTTCCACAGCTACATTATTACCCATCGCAGTAACCATCTTAGGACACTCAGATGGTGGTCTATCAGCCGGATCAGCCACTGGCAGTTCTACCTCCACCATCCTTCGAGCAGGAGCCATTGATGGGAGTCAATGGGATATGGTACGACTGGTACCCATAGCCCGGGATTCGTCGCGATCACCCCAGATTCCGTTGGTCCTCTGGTGTCACCTCCTCCCAGCAGCAGCCTCCCTCTCAAGGATACCCGAACAACCAGAAGCAGCAACAGCCCCAGTATGCCCACCAATAGAATCAACATGGTCCTCGTCCCGCCTATCAGGGACAGCAGTGGAGGCAACGTCAACAACCTCAACATTCATATCCCCAGCCTTGTGAGCATTTCTCCTCCCAGCAGCAACCTCATTTCCAGCAGGGGAATACATCCGGTTCTCAGGCAACTGCCATTGAGAATCCATCATTAGATGACCTCGCCCGACTGCTTTCTGAACATCGAGAATCCTACCGGCAGGACATGGATGAATTTCGGCAGGAGGTGAGGGATTTAATCAAGGGCAAAGCCGCCATACCGGCTCAAATTGAACCAAATCCAAACAATATGAAAAGGAAGTCTGAGCAGGTATAGTTCACAGAGGATACCTCTCCTAGTGATTATTTGAGTGACATGTCTTCTTCTTTGTATGATGCTGATTTTGTGACTACTAGGAGCGGTAGGATGCCAGCCGACGGCGCCTCATCTGAGCAACAACCACAAGTAGAATAAGGAGTGCCAGATGAGCAGAGAAGCGATGCTGATGTCGCTGATGATGTTAATGACGGTAGTGCTAATGCCACCAATGATGGAGATCCAGACGACGGTACTGAGGCCGTCGTGATACCCGATGCAGACGGTGGTGCCGATGCCACCATTTTTGATGCAGAGCCAGAGTGCGGTGCTGATGCCGCGAAGACAGGTGCCGTTGGTGGCACTGAGGCCACCACTTATACTTTTGTTAAGCTCCCTCATGTTGTGTTACCACCTTTTGTATCTAAGGACTGTGGCAATAAAAAAACAAAAAAATGAATAAAGGAAAGGTTTCTGTTCACACTTCAGAGCTATATGTGTTGAATGATGATCATTGTATGGATTCTATTCCTTTACAGGCACATGGACCTATTCCTAGTTCTCCATCTGCGGAGGCCCCTACCATCCCCTTCCCTGAAGCACTCCGCTTGGCGAAGGGGAATAAAAAAGAAAATCCAAAAAAGATCCAGTAGGTAGAGTTCAGCAACCAGATGATTGACAGATTCCATATTCAGCTGACTCTACAGGAAGCACTTGAGCACATCCCCCTTTTCAAAAAGAACTTGAAAGAGAAGACTACAGTCCGCAGGAAGAGGAGGAACCACAGAGATCAGATCCATGTGCTCACTCATTCCACTTGCTGCACCATCCAGAACAAACTGCCAGCCAAGCAACCAGATGCAGGAGCTCCCTATGTAAGATGCGAGATTCAGGAGAAGCAGTTCAATCATACTCTATTAGACAACGGTTCTTCCATTAACCTTCTTCCAGCAGCCTTACTCGACCAATTCGAGTTTGGTCCTCTTCTTAGGAGCAGGACAGTCCTTCAGTTTGCTGACAGGTCGACTAAGAGGCCGAAGGGGTTGTTGAGAGACGTGGTCATTACCATTCAGGACCTGAAATTCCCCGTGGACTTTGTTGTATTGGACATGGAGATCCCTGAGTCGGTAACTGATGCCCCCATCATACTTGGACGCCCATTCTTGGCCACAGCCAAGGCGGTGACCGATCATGATAGTGTGAAGGTATGTTTTCGTGTAGAGGGCGAAACCATACAAATAGAGAGGATCGAGGAAACCAGAGCGAGAGAATTAGCATGCTCAGAGCGTCTAGTGAGATTGAGCAGATGAAGGAGGCCGAGCTAGACATCCACCAGGAGTGCAATTTTGTGATGACAAATGACGAATCCATTTGGACAGATCCCGTAGCACAGACCCTCGCCTTGCCTAAAGATTCTCCGTACTTACAGCTTATTGCAGTTGAGAGCCTGGAGAGCACACTCCTGGACGAGGACACAGTTGAGACTGACGGTTGTGGGACGAGTGGTGATGATTTTCAATCTTGTTCTTCTAATTCAGATCCCTCAGATTCAGACATTGATTGGGATGACTTTGATGACTATTTGCCATGTCTGATTCCTTCTGAGCCGACAGCTAGGACGGAGTGCGAGCTAGTACAGTTCATAGATGATTCAGCAGGGTTCACTTCGTCAGATGTTCATTCACAGCGAGAGTTTTCACATACAGACCTGGTCGCCTTCACACATACATACCAGAAGCCAGATCTGCCACCTCCCAGTTGTCCAGAACTGAAACCCTTACCGCAGTCGCTGAAGTATAGATTCCTTGCGGGTGAGACAGATATGCACCTAGTCATTATCTCAGCAGGTTTGACTGAAGAACAAGAGTCTCGTCTGATGGAGGTTCTTGAACGCAACCGTAAGGTGATAGGATGGAGTATATTTGATCTCCAGGGGATTAGTCCGGCTCTGTGCTCCTACCACATCTATCTTAAGGAGGATGCTAGGCCTTCGCATGAGTTCCAGCGACAGCTGAACCCGAATCTTCGAGATGTGGTCATGAAAGAAATATCAAGGTGGTGGAGCGCCGATTTTATCTACCCCATATCCGACTCCAAGTGGGTTAGTCCATTACATGTGGTGCCCAAGAAGACGGGCATCACTACAGTTGTGAATGAGTCTGGAGAGGAGATAGCTACCCGGGTACCAACTTCTTGGAGGGTCTGTGTGGACTACATACGATTGAATCAGGCCACCAAGAAGGATCATTTCCCGCTGCCATTCATTGATCAGATTATCGAGAGGCTAGCTGGTAAGAGTCACTACTGTTTTCTTGACGGGTACTCCGGTTATAATCAAGTGGCCTCTGTGCCCGAAGACCAGGAGAAAACGACATTCACCTGTCCGTTTGGGACATATGCTTTCAGACGGATGCCCTTTGGTCTATGTAACGCCCTCGCGACATTCCAAAGGTGCATGTTGTCCATTTTCTCGGACATGGTGGGTGATTGCTTAGCATGGATGACTTCTTAGTCTATGGCGATGGGTTTGATGCTTGTCTTGACTGCCTAGACCGTGTGCTTCAGCGCTGCATTGAGGTCAATCTTGTCTTGTCTTGGGAGTAGAGTCACTTCATGGTGACTCAAGGGACGGTCCTTGGTCATATAATCTCCGACAGGGGCATGGAGGTCGATCCGGCCAAGGTGGATAACATCAGAAAACTCAATCCGACGTCCAATTTACATCAATTACGATCTTTTCTGGGGCATGTCGGTTTCTACCGACGGTTCATTCATGACTTCAGTTGAATTGCCCGACCGCTTACTGATTTGCTGACAAAAGACACCGAGTTCATTGTAGATGATAAGTGTCTGGTGTCCTTCGAGACTTTCAAGAATATGGTTGTCATGGCTCCTGTCCTGCAGCCACCTGATTGGTCTCTCCCATTCGAGATCATGACGGATGCTTCTGATTTGCCGTAGGGGCTGTGCTTGGACAAAGGAGGGATGGATTGCCGTATGTCATTCACTACGCCAGCAAGACTTTGGATGCCGCTCAGCGGAATTATGTTGTAAATGAGAAAGAGATGATGGTCGTAGTCTTTGCTTTGGATAAGTATCGATCTTACATTCTCGGATCTAGAGTGACCATCTACACAGATCACACTGCCATCCGATACCTCATGGCCAAGAAGGATGCCAAAGCTCGCCTTACCAGATGGATCCTTCTACTCCAGGAGTTTGATATTGAGATTAAGGATAAGCCTGGAGTGAAAAATGTGGTGGCGGATCATCTCTCCCTCTTAGAGAACCTTGAGGAATCTGTGCCCAGCGCACTTATCACAGAGACATTTCCGGATGAGGCGATCTTGGCGATCTCCTCGCTCCCATGGTATGCCGACTTTGTAAACTATCTTGTTGCCAAGACGGTTCCCCAGGGTTGGCCTAGGCAGAAACTTGAGACCTACCTAGCTAAGGACAAGTTTTATCATTGGGAGGATCCCGTCCTTTATCATGAAGCAAGGGATATCATCTGGAGGAGGTGCATTCCTCAAGAAGAGCAGCATAGCATCCTCACATACTGCCACAAGCTTGAGGCATGAGGACATCATTCTGGGAGAAGGACATCACAAAAGTGCTTCAATCCGACCTTTGGTGGCCTACTCTCTTCAAGGATTCAGATGAATTCGTGAAGAGATGTATTGACTGTCAGAAAATGGGTACTTGCGGACAGAGAGACATGATGCCCATGCAACCCATTCACTTTTGTGAGGTTTTTGATGCATGGGAGATTGATTTCATGGGCCCAATTCCTAAGAGTCAGATATTCGAACACATTTTGCTCGTTGTAGATTATGTTAGCCGTTGGGTTGAGGCCATCCCCGCCCGAGCCGCATATGCTAAAACTGTATGCCGATTTTTGAGGAAAAATATCATTTCACGGTTCAGGGTAACCAGAGTTCTGATTTCAGACGGGGGTCTCATTTCATTAATGATAAAGTCAGGGCCCTTGTAGATGAGTTCGGCATAGACCATCGTGTTGCCACGCCGTATCACCCTCAGACTAATGGTCTTGCCGAAGTATCGAATAGGGAGATCAAGACGATCTTACAGAAGGTTGTCCGCCTAGACCGAAAGGATTGATCACAGCTTTTGGACTCGGTCTTGTGGGCCTATCGGACCTCCTTCAAAAATCCATTGGGGACATCTCCCTCTCGCCTCGTCTATGGCAAGCCGTGCCATCTGCCAGTGGAGATCAAGCATAAATCATTTTGGGTAGTCACTGAGTTACTATTAGATCCTGAGAGTATAGGAGAACAAAGAAGAGCAGAGTTGGCAGCCCTGGAGGAATTAAGAGATACAACCTTTTCTAGCAGCCTACAGTACAAGGAAAAAGTGAAGACATGGCATGATTCTCATATCAGCCATAAACAGTTTGAGCCCGATCAATGTGTATGGTTGTTTGATTCCAGGCTGAAGTTATTTCCAGGGAAATTACAGAGCAAGTGGAAAAGTCCGTATGTGGTCAGGAAGGTACATGACAATGGCAGCATTGATATATACGAACCGTCATCTTCCTCTACCTTCCGTGTTAACGGTCAGCGCCTGAAGCTATACTTAGATCATGATCCGTCGATCGTTGACGTTGCCCCATTCTTCTGGAATGAGATGTGTTCTTTGACTCCGATCATTTGCATCTCGTACATGGTTATTGATGACCATAAAAATCCCGAGCAACTAAGGATGACGAAATAACCAAGGTCGTTGCGACCTTAGTCGCTCAAGAGATCAATCGGTCAATCAAGAAAATAAGGTTCAGACCACCAAAATCAGATAAAATCAAATAAACACGATAGCGGTCCTGGCTACTGGATTAGGTTGGTATAGCGACCAGGGTCGGACTCAGGGAGGACGTGATGGCCTCGTGGCCTACGAAGTAGTCTAAAAAAGGGAATAAAATAAAAGAAATGTATTTTTGGTGGATTTTTAATTTTTATAAATTTTTTGGATTTTTGATTAATGAGAAAAATAAAGAAACCAATAAAACAAGCAAATACAACAAATTATTAAAGCACTCAAAAATCACTCAAAAATTCAAATAAAATTTTTTTTATGTATTTTATGTTTTTTACCGTTTTTGGGTAATTTTTGGTATTTTTCTGATATTTATTTAATTTTCTAAAAATCAAACAAGACAGAAAAATGAAGGTGCTGTCCAATCAGACTTGGAGGGCCAATATGAAATAGATAAAGCTCTATTAAGGTCTGAAGATAATTTTCCTAAAAACTAGAAAGTCTAAGGAAAATTTAGGCACTTAAATTATTATTTTTGGATTTTTAAATTAATTATTAGAATTTTTATAGGTTTTTAGGTGTTTTTCAATTTTATGCGTTTTATATAATGAAAAATGACCAAAGTTGGTCAGAAAATCAAAAAAAGGCAAAATACACACTAACTAATTTTGTTGTAATTTTTAGAGTTATTTTATTATTTTTTATTAATTTTTAAGTCATACAGTAAGGAAAATATGTGTTTTTGATTTTTTAAAATATCAAAAATGATCAGAAATGTCTCCAAAATTGAAAGAAAATTTTACACCATGGCAGGAGCCATGTGTCCAATTTTCATTAAATTTGAAGTTAATTTGCTATTTTATTAAAAATAGAAAGTAAGGTATAGTGCACAGGGACCTGCACGCAAATAGTAAAAGTTCCAGGGGGTCCGATGAAAAATTTCCAAGAAGTCACACGTGAGGCGCGTGTCTTGGGCACGCAAGGACCTAATTGCAAATAAAAAAAAGTTCCTGGACTATTTAATAACAAGTATTAAAAGTCCAGGGGCTTCGATGTAAATAACCCACTAATACACGCACATGCACATAAAAATCATTCACAGGGGCATATCTGCAAATATCAAAAATATAAATGCATTCAAGAACACCCTAGAACTGCAAGGTTATACATGCAAATATCCCAAACAAACACGTGTCGATGCATGTGATCAACTTCACACAGGGGCATACATGTAAATGCGAGAAATGACAGGGTCTAAAGTGCAATTTACCTAACTGAAATAAAAGTCTAAAACTATTTACAGGACTAAAAGCAAACTACTAAAAAGAGAAGGGCCTAAGGGTAAATTACCCTTTATTAAGTCGATCGTCAGATGGGCGTCACGTGTGCTGATCGACGGTTGGGGAAGGGTGGCGCCCAACGTTGGGGCCCTCAGTGCTGATCGACGGTTGGGGCCTCGCCACGCCACGTGGTCGATCAAACGGCTACGAAGCACATGGGAAGCCCTCACTGATCTGACGGCCACGATCTCTCCTCCGGATGATCTACGACAGCTGCTGCTCCTCAGATGAGCGACTGGATGACGACCTGGAGCAGGAGGGATGATCGGACGTCTCTGGAGGATGGACGAAGAACAGTACGCCGGCGAGCTTCGTCGGGGATCGTGTACGCGCTAGGGTCCTCCTCGCGGGCAGCTGGAGATTGGGGAAGGATCGTCTTGGGCTCCCGCATCGACTGGTATCCTCCGATGGCTCGACGGAGCTCCGGGGAGCTCAGGCGAGCCCGACGGAGGTCGAGCAGCTGCTTCAAATGGTCCAAGACCTCAGATGGGCTCAGATGTCCCTGCAAAACACACCAGCAGACTCGCGGGTCGAGGGCAAGTTGCCTCGACCCGGTAAGCGGGGGTGAAAGTGGTCTGTGCGGCGGGGCGGTCGAGCTCCGGCGAGGTGTCGGTAGTGGAACTCGAAACCCCAGCTCCTGTGCGTGCTGGGTTGAATGGAGGGGCGGAGAACGTGCGCGGGGAGAAGGCGAACGTGATAGGATGGTCTGATGATCGCGACGAGGGCAGAGATGGCCGGAATCGAAGGGGAACGACGATGGGTCGATTTGGGGCAAAACTGAAATTCGAGAAATAGAAAGGGAAAGAGAGATACCTGGGTGGATGGTTCGACTGGGCGTGAGCTGTGGAAGCTCTGGGTCATCGCCTCGCGGGTCGTCGAGGCCCAAGGCTCGAGCTCAACCTTCAGGCGGAGCACGGCGGCGCTAGGACGCCGGATCAGTGGTTCGAGCACCCTCTGCCTCGCTGCTACACCACCGGGGCGAGCTGTCACTCTCGAAAGGATGATGGAGGTCACTGGGTGGAGAAATGACGAGCCAAAGATGCGGAAATGGGAGGCGGAGCTCGAGATTTATACTACCAGGGGTCCGGCTAGAATCGATCGGGTAGGGCAGCTCAGAGCGCGGACCCCGAGGCGGGCATCCCGACGAGGGTGTCGGATCTGGCACGAACGAGAGGGACCCATGGTTTAGGTAGACGGAGGTCGGGTCGTGACGCGAAAAATCTGAGAAATCGGGTCGGGCGTCACGACCCGTGGGAAGTGGTCCACAGGGGAGAGTTGATCGGGCGATCAACATCCCCGTGGACCAATGAGAATCAGCCACGTCAAAATGATTTAGAAATTAGAAATAAAATAGGAAATGGCCGAATTAAAGAAAACTTAAAATATGAAAAATATTTGTTTTAATTTTTTCTATTTTTTGTGATTTTTAATTATTTTTTTGAAATAAAAATAGGGTATTTACATAATAGAGCTATATATAGTTATATCTACAATATAGGGTTTTGATTTTTGATTAGTTATTTTTATACATTTTTATCCCTATTTTATATTTTATTTATTTATAGCATAAAATTAGGAATAAAAAGGTATTTTTATTTTATTTTTATTATTTATAAACAAGGATGAAATAAATAGATATGTACATGTATATACATGGTATATTTACAAAGTTATTTTTGGTTTTTAATTTTATTCTTTTTATTTTGTTTTTGTTTTTATGGTTTTTATTTTATTTATTTACAACATAAAGGATAGAATATGTACAAAATTTTGTGGAACTTAATTTATTTATTTATAGGGTGAAATAAATATAGATAGGGGAATATATACATGATGAATATGCACAAGGTAGAGTGTTTTTGTTTTCTTTTTTATTTTTCAATTTTTATTTTGATTTTATATTTACTAATATATACAAATATATACAAGCCACTTTTATTCTATTTTTGGAGGAAAATAGATTTATTGTATTTACAAGGATATTTACACACATGAGCTCCCTATCTCTCTCTACTTTGGCTTTTATGCGGTCAGGCCCATGTTGAGCCCTCCCTTGAGATTAGGTCGCTCAATATTTATTCTAAATATCTCCCTCTTTTTCTTTTGCCTCTTTATTCTTTTATTTTTGCATAAAAATATGCTAATTATTAGTTTTTACACAATGCATGCTTTTGGTAATTGTTTGTATTTACAGACATATATATGCATTTGCAAAGGTTTTTGTAGCTAAAATATAAGAATAAAGAGTGATGAATGGGTATTCATCACCCCCTATACTTAACTTTGCTAGTCCCTCAGCAAACACTTATTTGAAAAAGAAGTGAAAAAGAAAGAAAGAAAAAGAAAAAGAGGAGAATGCACATGGATCAAGGCTGATTATTAAACTCGCCTTCATTATATTGAATTATGGAGCTCGATCAGATCTTTGGATTATTAATGTGTCGGAACCTTATTTGGACTTAAGCTTGAAACTCAACAGCCTCTAAGTTCCACCAATCTATGGACAAGACTCCTCAATAAACCAGATCAGAACAAGTCTACATACACAAACTCTAATGACCATGAATCTTTCCATGTAGTGTAAGTGATATGTAGCTCCCCACCTCAGAAGTAACAAAGAAACAACCTCCCCCAACTTGGTAACTCTAATGCCTCGGTCTAGCAACTCTTTCCTCGAGAAGCGGGGTATTCCCTTCTAAGTTCAAGTGCAACCGGCTCAAGAAGAGGGGGAAGAAGATGAAGAATGGACCATGGCCAGTGTAGCCACGTATCCCTGGGAGCCTAACCAGTGTAGCTAAGTCTCCCGCTGCAAGCTTCATGAGATGTAACATGGATACCATAAGCTTTTGCTTATTTGACTATATACACTCCGGTGGGGTTATTAAATTTTCAATCCGACCCACCACTTTTTTGGAGTTCTTTTCTTTTTGCACACATTTTTTTGTGTAACTGTACAACATATCTACATGGTGCAGCATACATACAAGGAGTTTTTCCTCTTGAGCCAGTAGACTATCCCTCTTTTGAAGCTTTATTGCAACCCACAGCTTCTGTCTTTAGCCTTCGTCACCACTAGACCAAGTTGAGGCGCACTTCCTTCACTAGAAGAAGAAGAGAGGTTTCGCCTAGAAATACTACCCTCATATGCTACCCCAAGCCAAAGGAAACTGCCTCCTCACCTCCTCATCCGTGGAGAGCTATGTGTAAGGTGCTGGTGCAAGTCAAGCCATTATCTCTAAGAGTCATGCGTGTGTTGTTAAGTGCTCTACTTAGGCTCATCAAGATGACATATGCTCATAGCCTAGTGGACTCAAAGAATTAAGTCCCGATGGACCTGAAAAGCCTTAACCCTAAGCCCTATAAGGTTCCTCTTAGAATTAGGTGGATTAAGATCTTAATCAAGCTCCATTTCCCAATTTAATTCCAGGCTAGTTTAAATGTCAACTATCATCCAGAAAAACTATATACATATATACAAAGATGCTATTTACACAATTTTTACAAACATGCATAATTTTTGAAAAATGTTTTGAAATCATGAATGGATGAATGCATTAAATGCAAGTTTTGCAAAAGTATTTACACACATTTACACAAGAATTTTGCAAACTTTTGATTTTCCAAACATTTTGGAAAAATTTTGTACTATATACATAATTTTGATAAGAAAATATTCACATAAACTTTACACAAAAGATTTTTGAAATCATTTTTACAAAAATAATTTGTACACTAGCTATGTATGTGCAATAAAAGAATGATTATTTACAGGAAAAAATTTTAATTTTTGTGGTTTTTAAGGTTTTTAGCCATTTTATTTATTAACACACTCACACAAAGTACGAGTTATGGCTAAAGTATATATGAAATATATACACACCCCCTATACTTAGCTCGAACAATGTCCTCAGAGTGATCAAGAGCGATGAAGAAGACATAACTCGTGCTTAGTATAGGGACGTGAAAAGGAATGGCTACATGCAGAGATGAATCAAAGAATAGAAGGAATAGAAGATCAAGAGGGTCTCGGCTTTTCCCCCTATATTTAGAATCAAGTAATCCTAAGTATAGCAAGCTGTACATAAAGGGAAATCTGAGTGAAGGATGTTCAGAGTCTGCCCCCCTATACTTAGGGTGAAATATCCCTAAGTATAGGCAGCAAAATAGGGGTAGAAAGGATAAAAAGAATACCCGAAGGTCCTATATCCCCCCTATACTTAGGGTAAAGTACACCCTAAGTATAGCATAATCATAAGATGAGAAAAGGGATGTGGGACTAAAGAATAGAGTGATATAGACAACTAGATCTATACAGGTCAGGAGAACAGTGATAATCAGGCGTGAGATGCAATAGATGTGAGTCAAAAGACCACATCTCACAAGATAAGGTCCTCCAGGGCTGCTAACTCTGCCCTCCTCTGGTCTCCTACACTATCTGGATCAACAAGTATCTCAGTGACTGCCCAAAGTGACTTGTGCCTCAGCTCAACAGGTAAATGGCACGGCTTGCCATATACGAGGCGAAAGGGAGATGTGCCCAATGGTGTCTTGAAAGACGTCCTGTATGCCCACAAGACTGAGTCCAAAAGCTGTGACCAATCCTTTCGGTCAGGGCGGACGACTTTCTGCAAAATAGTCATGATCTCCCTGCTCGACACCTCGGCTAGACCATTCGTCTGTGGATGGTATGGAGTGGCAACTCGATGGTCTATGCCGAACTCGCTAGCAAGTGCCTTCACCTGGTCGTTGATGAAATGAGACCCCCCATCTGAAATAAATACTCGAGGTACCCCGAACCGCGTGATGATGTGCTTCCTCAAAAATCTGCAAACTGTCCTCGCATCAGCGGCTCGGGCGGGGATAGCCTCAACCCAACGACTAACATAGTCAACGTCCAACAGAATGTACTCAAATCCCTGACTCTTAGGGAATGGACCCATGAAATCGATGCCCCATGCTTCAAAAACCTCACAGAAGTGTATGGGCTGCATCGGCATTATATCACGCTGTCTACAAGTGCCCATCCTCTGACAGTCAGTACACCTCTTCACGAACTCATCAGAGTCCTTGAAGAGGGTAGGCCACCATAGGCCGGATTGGAGCACTTTCTGTGTCATTCTCCTCCCAGAGTGATGTCCTCCTGCCTCAAGATTGTGGCAGTAAGTGAGGACGCTATGGTGCTCCTCCTGAGGAATGCACCTACGCCAGACGCTATCCCCTCCTTCGTGGTAAAGGATGGGATCCTCCAAGTGGTAAGACTTGGCCTTTGCGAGGAAGATCTCAAGCCTCTGCCTGGGCCAACCTTGTGGGACTTTCTTAGCAACAAGAAAGTTCACAATGTCGGCGTACCACGGGAGAGAGGCGATAGCAAGGATCGCCTCATCTGGGAAGGTCTCACAAATGGGATCAATCTGCTCAGAATCCTCAGGCTGCTCTAAACGGGAGAGATGATCCGCCACCACATTCTTGACTCCAGGCTTATCCTTGATCTCAATGTCGAACTCCTGAAGTAGAAGGATCCATCTAGTCTGTCTAGCCTTGGCATCTTTCTTTGCCATAAGGTATCAGATAGCGGTATGATCAGTATACAAAGTCACTCTAGATTCAATAATGTATGATCTCAACTTATCTAGGGCGAAGACTACGGCTAGAATCTCCTTCTCCGTGACTGTATAATTCCGCTGCGCAGAATCCAATGTGCGGCTAGCGTAGTGGATAGCAAATGGGACTCCATCCCTCCTCTGTCCTAGCACAGTCCCCACGGCAAAATCGGAGGCGTCCGTCACGATCTCGAATGGGAGAGACCAATCTGGCGGCTGAAGGACAGGAGCCTCAACAACACAATGCTTGAGAGTCTCAAACGACGAAAGACACTTGTCATCGACAAGGAACTCGGTGTCTTTCGTCAACAGGTCAGTCAATGGTCGGGCAACCCTACTAAAATCACGAATGAATCGTCAGTAGAAATCGACGTGCCCCAGGAATGACCGTAACTGTCGTAAATTGGACGGTGGTGCAAGTTTTCTAATGACATCAACCTTGGCCGGATCAACCTCCATGCCCCTGTTGGAGATGATATGGCCAAGCACCGTCCCCTGAGTCACCATGAAGTGACTCTTCTCCCAAGATAGAACCAAGCGAACCTCTATACATCGCTGAAGTACTCGGTCTAGGCAGTCAAGACAGGAGTCGAATCCGTCGCCGTAAACCGAGAAATCATCCATGAAGACCTCCAAGCACTCCCCTACCATGTCCGAAAAGATCAACAACATGCATCTCTGAAAAGTCGTAGGGGCATTGCATAGCCCAAATGGCATGCGTCGGAAGGCGTATGTGCCGAAGGGACATGTAAAGGTAGTCTTGTCCTGGTCTTCGGGAGCGATGGCCACCTGGTTGTAGCCCGAGTACCCATCCAGAAAACAATAGTGGCTCTTCCCTGCCAGTCTCTCAATGATCTGATCAATAAAGGGCAGGGGGAAATGATCCTTCTTGGTGGCATGGTTGAGTCTCCTGTAGTCAACACAAACCCGCCAAGAAGTGGGTACTCGTGTAGCAATCTCCTCTCCAGACTCGTTAATTACTGTAGTAATGCCCGTCTTCTTGGGCACCACATGCAAAGGGCTGACCCACTTGGAGTCGGAGATGGGATAGATAAAATCGGTGCTCCACCACTTCGAAATTTCCTTCATGACAACCTCTCTCAGATTCGGGTTCAACCGCCGCTGGAACTCACTCGACGGCTTCGCCTCATCCTCGAGATAAATATGGTGGGAGCACAGGGCCGGACTAATCCCCTGGAGATCTGCTACACTCCATCCTATCGCCTTGCGGTTCTTTTCAAGAACCCCCATCAGACGTGATTCTTGCTCTCCAGTCAAATCGGCTGAGATAATGACTGGGTACATTTCATGCTCACCCGCAAGGAATCTATACTTCAACGATGCAGGAAGTGGCTTCAGCTCTGGACAAACTGGTGCTGACAAATCTGGCTTCTGAAGAATCCGAGTGTATGCAGCCAAATCTGTCCGGGAAAATGAGAACTCTCTCTCACAAACTGGATCTGGAGAAGGCTGCTCAACTAAACTGTCTCTGCTCTGCTCGGCATCTACCTCCTCCCCATCTATAGGCTCAGTGGAAATCAGATCTGGCATATAATCATCACAATCTGCCCAATCAGACTCTGACTCCGAGGGATCTGTATCCTCTATGGTGGCATCAGCACCACCATCATCACCAGAATCTGTGTCGTAATCACGAACCGGCTCTGCTGCCTCTGAAGTATCCTGGACCATGAATGTGCTCTCCAGGTTCTCCTCTGCTGTCGTCTCTGCATCAGTGGAATCTGAGAATGAGAGGATGGCCTGTCCTGCTGGGTCTGCCCAAACTGCCTCATCGTCTGTGATCACAAAGTCACAATCCTGGTGGATGTCTAGCCCTGCATCTGTCAGCTGCTCTGTATCTGAAGTGGTCTCTGAGCATGATCTGTCTCTGACTCGGCTGTCCTCGACTGTCTCTATTTATACACTTTCGCCCTCGACGCGAAAGTATACCTTCCCGCTATCATGGTCAGTCACCGACTTGGCTGTGGCCAAGAACGGACGACCGAGAATGATGGGGGTATCGGTCACTTAATCCGGGATCTCCATGTCCAACACTACGAAGTCCACGGGGAATTGCAGACCCTGAATAGTGATGACAACGTCTCGCAACAACCCCTTCGGCCTCTTGACAGATCGATCAGCAAACTGAAGGACTGTCCTGCTCTATCTAAGAGTGCCCAACTCGAAGCGGTCGAGAAGGGCTGTCGGAAGGAGGTTGATCGACGATCCCCTATCTAATAGAGTACGGTCGAACCTCTGCTCTCTAATGTGACATCTGACATATGGGGCTCCTGAATCTGGCCTCTTGGCCGACAGATGGTTCTGGATCACGAAACACGTAGCTTTCGTCAGCACATGGATCTCTGAATGGTGGTTCCTCCTCTTCCTCCTGACCGTGGTCCTGTCTCTCAACGAACGCTGAAGAAGGGGGATGTGCTGCAAAGCCTCCTGAAGAGTCAGCTGTATGTGAAATCGATCTATCATCTGCTGGCTGAACTCCTCCTGATCTCTTTTTTTTTTTCTTTTTTCTTCCCCTTCCCCATCTGAAGGGCTCTAGGGAAGGGGATCACTGGGTCCTTCTCAGATGAAGGACTAGGAAAAGGTCTAGATGGCTCGACGGCCGGATCCGCACATACATCACGCACCACAGTGGGACAAAAAAACCAAACCTTTTCCTTTATTCACAACAGAGTTCCGAGATACATCAGAAGTGGGAAAAACAACAGGTCTCTCAAAATGAACACGGGTGGCCTCAGCACCACCATCGGCTAGATCAACTGGAAGACTCGCAGCCTCAGTACCACGCTCTGGCTCGGCATCGTGGGTGGCCTCAGTACCACCTCCTCGAACTGGTGAAACGGCGACCTCAGCCCCGCCGGTGGAGTCAGCATCCTTGGTGGCATCAGTACCACCGTCATCATCTCTAGCGGCCTCAGTACCGCTCTCCTCCTCCTCATCGGGCGCTCTGGGTGGATCCTCATGATGTGGCTCAGACGAGGCGCCGCTTGCTGGCATCCTACCGCTCCTAAGTGTGACAAAATCAGTATCAAATAGATATCCAGTTATATCACCAAATGTATCACTAGGAGTGGTATACTCAATATAAGCTACCTGCTGAGATTTCCGCTTCAGGCTGTTCGGGTTCGGCTCGATCTGGGCAGGAATGGCGGCCTTCCCTCTCACAATGTCCGCATCTCCTGGCGGAACTCGTCCATCTCCCGTC
Source organism: Ottelia alismoides (assembly GCA_037367405.1). Taxonomy (NCBI): domain Eukaryota; kingdom Viridiplantae; phylum Streptophyta; class Magnoliopsida; order Alismatales; family Hydrocharitaceae; genus Ottelia; species Ottelia alismoides. The sequence continues at coordinate 412,259 of JAZKJV010006370.1, read as the reverse complement.
GAAAGGTAGCCTGCTTATCAGTGATAAGGCGGGCTATGTCATCCAAGGCGAGACTCTCATGGGAGCCCGACGGGTAGCCTCTCTGGTAGTGAGGCTGCTGGAACTGGTGCTGCTGCTGCTGAGAGGGATACCGGTTGATGCTGCTACTGCTGCTGGTGGTGAGGCTGATCTCGCCTCAAAGACTGTCCCTGTTGGTAGGGACGAGGACCATAGGACGACTACTGTTGCTGCTGTGATGGGTACACTAGGGGTTGCTGCTGCGACTGGTGCTCTCTCTGATGGCTGTACTGGCCACCCTGTCTTGACGGCTACTGCTGGGGCTGGGTACCTCCGGTCCCCCACCGGAATCCGGGATGATCTCATCGGATACCGGGCTGAGGGCGGTCATACCAAATCCCGTTGACATCCATCAATGGCTCTGCATCGTACTGGGCTGGCGGGAGTACTGCTAGAGCTGATCCGGCTGGTATACCACCATCTGCAAGTCTGGAGATGGTGGTGACTGGTAGGTGGGCTGCGGCTGCTGGTACGGCTCCGCCTGTACAAGGTGAACCTGTCTAGGCTGTTGGTGTGAGCTGGAGCGCTGGGACGAGCTGCTGCTGCTGCCGTGATCGCCTCGCGACTGAAGACGGGGCTGGGAAGCCGTCTGTGCCTCCTGGAGACAAGAGCTGGGTCTTCATGTCGCTTAGAGTCTGTGCCATCTGCTCCATCTGAGTGATGCCCTGGCACTGCTTCTTCTCAATCAGCACCATCCGATCCAACTTCTTGCTAATGATGCCCATGTCCGCAGTTGATGACTCTGCCTGTGCTGCTGCTACGGTGGACGAACTAGAAGGACCGGCGTCGACTCGTGCTATCCTCTGGTACTGCACGGGTCCTCGCTGCTGGGGTCTGCCCTGAGTGTACAACCGGGTCTGGGACGCCACCATGTAGTTCTCGGCCATCTCCTCATAGATGGCCCAGACCTGGTCGTGATCCTTGGCGAAGTAAGACCCGCCACAAGAAGCGTTCACCAAGCCCTGAAGCTCTGGTGTCAGCCCGCTGAAAAAGCTCTGCACGAGGTTCGGCTTGGAAATGTCGTGGTGCGGGCATCTATCAGTCAGCTCTCTGAACCTCTCCCATGCTTCATGGAACTGCTCGTTGGGGAGCATGGAGAAGTTACTGATCAGGGCTCTCGCGGCATTGGTCCGCCCGAGTGGATAGTACTTGTGCAAATACTCGGCACGGAGCTGCTCCCAAGTGTAGACGAACTTCCCTAGATGTTTCAGCCAGGTGGCTGCTCTGTCTGCCAAAGAGAAATGGAAGGCAGTCATCCTGATGGTATCCTGGTCCACCTGACAATCGTGGACAGTACCACAAATCATCTCAAACTCCTGAAGGTGGAGATGAGGCTCCTCAGTGGCCAACCCATGGAACCGAGGTAGAAGGTACAAAGTGTTCGGGGGGAACTTGAAGTCCCCCACGATCGCTGGTATCACCACCCAATGGTGCGTCAGAGTCGATCAGGGATTGTGGTTCTCCCGCATCGATCTCGGTGGTCCTGCTCCTGCAGCTGCGGCTGCTGCGGAAGCTGCCGCATCGTCGGGTCCTCCTCCGCGGTTCTCGCGATCGGCTCTCAACTACTCAAGCTCTCGCCTCATCTCTATCATGAACGCTCCCTGATCCCTCAACTGCTGCTGCACGGACTCGAGGGAGGCGATCAGGGTGGAGTTGATTGCACCCTGATCCAGAACAAAGTGCTCCTCCTGCGGACCTCTGGAGCGATCATCGCCAGCGCCGGCCATAGTCTCTGAGAAATCAAAACAACCGAACTCAGGTGCCGATAAATTATCTGTCTGTTTCTCCTCTGACATTGTTATCTCGATATCAGAAGAAGAAGGGTGGTCGAGGGGGAACAGGGCGGAGTCGTACTCGGGTTCAGAGAGTGGGTCTGAGCTCCCACGAACCGACCTAGATGAATGGGCCGGAGTGCTAAAAAGCGGTGCAGCCAGAGGCTGCCTAAGAGACCTCCTGCCCATCATCGTGATCTGGCGAGTAAGGCGGATGAGATCTGGATAAACTATGATCACAAGCAAACCCCCAGTTCACAAACGCAACGCGAGCTAAAGACCGTAAAGGCTCAGTCAAATTATCTTGTCAAATTTTATTTTAGTGAACAATCAAAATATCAGAGCGATTACGTGACCTGCTGGGATACCCGATACCTTCCCAACCGACTGTCCCGCACAGAAGAGTCGATAATCAGTCGAGAATGGTACCGGAGGGCTCTACCTAGTGTACGGGTCACTCTCTCGCACAATCAAACCAAGCAATGAGGGGGTTGCTCTCCCCAAGATAAAATTTTAAGTCAGGTGTCTTTTAGGGTCAATACTTTTAACAGTCCTAATTTTCTTGTTTTTTTCTTTTTTAGATATATTTTATAATACAAGCAAAAATGCCTAACGAATTTTTCGGTTTTCCTGGTTTATTAAGTCCAAAACAGAGGGGAGAAGACGAAAAAGCCGATGCGCGATAAAATCAATGATGCATGCAAAGTCAGAAATGCGTACCTGTCTCCAGCACTCTACATGCAATATGATCCGCGCAGAATTTAAAGATAAAGTAAACTACATATATGGTGCAACGGAAAATCGAGTCCTAAGCAGGCAACTTCTACTCGAAAGAACCATCTAGCTGGTCACCAGCCTTCGATCCAGAGAGTCTGGTCTAGACCCACCCCTCCTCTTCTCGACAGGTCGAGTTCAGGAGTAGCGCTTGACGGGGCAGGCTCGCGGCACATAGGCTCGAAGGTGGTGAATCAGCTATTTTTATTACGATTTTTATTGTAGGTCGAATTAACGATCTATAGGCACAAGCAATCTATTAAGTGTGTGGATCCTACTGAGTACGACACAGTCAACCAGAAATTCCTAAAGCTAGGGGCTCGAGAAAAACCGCGTAAAACCGTAAAAGGCAGTGAAAAACAAAAACCACGAAGAAAACCCGCGAAAAACCTAAGGGTCCCCCGAGCACACCGGTGCTCGGCGAAACAGACCCCGAAAGTCCAAGTCTCTGTCTAAGTGTAACTGTATTATTACAATAATCAAATGTGCTAAAGTAAACCTAAACTACTCCTCTCTCACTCAGCTACTCTCTCGCTCTCTCCTGCGGCTCTGTGCAGAAGGGAGCCGCCTCCGAATCCTGCAGTTGTGCCGGCTCCTCGAAAGTCGCCTCCTCGGTCCTCGGGCCCTCGCAAGAAAGAAGACAAGTGTCACAGACCAGATTATTTTATAAACAATGTCAAAAAAATATATACACAAATCTATATAGAAAACCACGAAAAAGAAAGCCACGGAAAAAGCTGACTACTAAGCTGTGCTCCCCGGCAACGATGCCATTCTGATGACCACAAAAATCCCGAGCCACTAAGGATGAAGAAATAACCAAGATCGTTGCGACCTTAGTCGCTCAAGAGATCAATCAGTCAATCAAGAAAATAAGGTTCAGACCACCAAAATCAGATAAAATCAAATAAACACGATAGCGGTCCTGGCTATTGGATTAGCCTGGTATAGCGACCAGAGTCGGACTCAGGGAGCACGTGATGGCCTCGCGGCCTACGAAGTAGTCTAAAAAAGGGAATAAAATAAAAGAAATGTATTTTTGGTGGATTTTTAATTTTTATAAAATTTTTTGGATTTTTGATTAATGAGAAAAATAAAGAAACCAATAAAACAAGCAACTACAACAAATTATTAAAGCACTCAAAAATCACTCAAAAATTCAAATAAAAATGTTTTTATGTATTTTATGTTTTTTACTATTTTTGGGTAATTTTTGGTATTTTTCTGATTTTATTTAATTTTCTAAAAATCAAACAAGATAGAAAAATGAAGGTGTTGTCCAGTCAGACTTGGAGGGCCAATATGAAACAGATAAAAGCCATATAAAGGTCTGAAGGTAATTTTCCTAAAAACTAGAAAGTCTAAGAAAAATTTAGGCACTAAAATTATTATTTTTGGATTTTTAAATTAATTATTAGAATTTTTATAGGTTTTTAGGTGTTTTTCAATTTTTATGAGTTTTATATAATGAAAAATGACCAACATTGGTCAGAAAATCAAGCAAGGCAAAATACACAATAACTAATGTTTTTGAAATTTTTAGAGGTATTTTAATATTTTTTTGTTAATTTTTAAGTCATATAGTAAGGAAAATGCGTGTTTTTGATTTTTTTAAAAATATCAAAAATGATCAGAAATGTCTCCAAAATTGATAGAAAATTTTACACCATGGCATGGGCCATGTATCCAATTTTCATTAAATTTGGAGTTAATTTGCTATTTTATTAAAAATAGAAAGTAAGGTACAGTGCACAGGGACCTGTACGCAAATAGTAAAAGTTCCAAGGGGTCCGGTGCAAAATTTCTAAGAAATCACGCACGAGACGCGTGTCTTGGGCACACAGGGACCTAATTGCAAATAAAACAAAGTTCTTGGACTATTTAATAACAAGTATTAAAAGTCCAGGGGCTTCGATGTAAATAACCATCTGCAAAACGCGCATAAAAATCATTCACAGGGGCATATCTGCAAATATCAAAAATATAACGCATTCAAGAACACCCTAGAACTGCAAGGTTATACATGCAAATATCCCAAACAAACACGTGTCGATGCACGTGATCAACTTCACACAGGGGCATACATGTAAATGCGAGAAATGACAGGGTCCAAAGTGCAATTTACCTAACTGAAATAAAAGTCTAAAACTATTTACAGGACTAAAAGCAAACTACTAAAAAGAGAAGGGCCTAAGGGTAAATTACCCTTTATTAAATCGATAGTCAGATGGGCGCCACGTGTGCTGATCGACGGTTGGGGAAGGGTGGCGCCCAACGCTGGGGTCCTCGGTGCTGATCGACGGCTGGGGCCTCGCCACGTGGTCGATCGAACGGCTACGAAGCACGTGGGAAGCCCTCACTGATCTGACGGCCACGATCTCTCCTCCGGATGATCTTTGACAGCTGCTGCTCCTCAGATGAACGGCTGGATGACGACCTGGAGCAGGAGGGATGATCGGACATCTCTGGAGGATGGACGAAGAACAGTACGCCGGCGAGCTTCGCCGGGATCGTGTACGCGCTAGGGTCCTCCTCGCGAGCAGCTGGAGATTGGGGAAGGATCGTCTTGGGCTCCCGCGTCGACTGGTATCCTCCGATGGCTCGACGGAGCTCCAGGGAGCTCAGGCGAGCCCGACGGAGGTCGAGCAACTGCTTCAAATGGTCCACGCCCTCAGATGGGCTCAGATGTCCCTGCAAAACACGCCAGCAGACTCGTGGGTCGAGGGCAAGTTGCCTCGACCCGGTAAGCGGGGGTGAAAGTGGTCTGTGCGGCGGGGCGATCGAGCTCCGGCAAGGTGTCGGCGGTAGAACTCGAAACCCCAGCTCCTGTGCGAGCTGGGTTGAATGGAGGGGCGGAGAACGTGTACGGGGAGAAGGCGAACGTGATAGGATGGTTCGATGATCGCGACGAGGGCGGAGATGGCCGGAATCGAAGGGGAACGGCGATGAGTCGATTTGGGGCAAAACTGAAATTCGAGAAATAGAAAGGGAAAGAGAGCTACCTGGGTGGATGGTTCGACTGGGCGTGAGCTGTGGAAGCTCTGGGTCGTTGCCTCGCGGGTCATCGAGGCCCGAGGCTCGAGCTCAACCTTCAGGCGGAGCACGGCGGCGCTAGGATGTCGGATCAGTGGTTCGAGCACCCTCTGCCTCGCTGGTACAACACCGGGGCGAGCTGTCACTCTCGCAAGGATGATGGAGGTCACTGGGTGGAGAAATGACGAGCCAAAGATGCGGAAATGGGAGGCGGAGCTCGAGATTTATACTGCCAGGGGTCCGGCTAGAATCGATCGGGTAGGGCAGCTCAGAGCGCGGACCCCGAGGCGGGCATCCCGGCGAGGGTGTCGGATCTGGCACGAACGAGAGGGACCCGGGGTTTGGGTAGACAGAGGTCGGGTCGTGACGCGAAAAATCTGAGAAATCGGGTCGGGCGTCACGACCCGTGGGAAGTGGTCCACAGGGGAGAGTTGACCGGGCGGTCAACATCCCCGTGGACCAATGAGAATCAGCCACGTCAAAATGATTTAGAAATTAGAAATAAAATAGGAAATGGTCGAATTAAAGAAAACTTAAAATATGAAAAATATTTGTTTTAATTTTTTCTATTTTTGTGATTTTTAATTATTTTTTTTTGAAATAAAAATAGGGTATTTACATAATAGAGCTATATATAGGTATATCTACAATATAGGTTTTTGATTTTTGATTTTTAATTAGTTATTTTTATACATTTTTATCCTTATTTTATATTTTATTTATTTATAGCATAAACTTAGGAATAAAAAGGTATTTTTATTTTATTTTTATTATTTATAAACAAGGATGAAATAAATAGATATGTACATGTATATACATGGTATATTTACAAAGTTATTTTTGGTTTTTAATTTTATTCTTTTTATTTTGTTTTTGTTTTTATGGTTTTTATTTTATTTATTTACAACATAAAGGATAGAATATGTACAAAATTTTGTGGAACTTAATTTATTTATTTATAGGGTGAAATAAATATAGATAGGGGAATATATACATGATGAATATGCACAAGGTAGAGCGTTTTTATTTTCTTTTTTATTTTTCAATTTTTATTTTGATTTTATATTTACTAATATATACAAATATATACAAGCCACTTTTATTCTACTTTTGGAGGAAAATATATTTATTGTATTTACAAGGATATTTACACACATGAGCTCCCTATCTCTCTCTACTTTGGCTTTTATGCGGTCAGGCCCATGTTGAGCCCTCCCTTGGGATTAGGTCGCTCAATATTTATTCTAAATATCTCCCTCTTTTTCTTTTGCCTCTTTATTCTTTTATTTTTGCACAAAAACATGCTAATTATTAGTTTTTACACAATGCATGCTTTTGGTAATTGTTTGTATTTACAGACATATACATGCATTTGCAAAGGTTTTTGTAGCTAAAATATAAGAATAAAGAGTGATGAATGGGTATTCATCAGTTATCACTTCCATCTTCCGCTGTATAGATCCATCTGTTGATATCTTTTCTTCTTTTCTTCGTTTCCTCTTCTATCTTCTGTATCTATCAAAAAGTTGTCGCCCCTTGTAGACAGTTTTCTATACTTAGGACGTACTTTGTCCTAAGTATAGGGGGGTGCGCACCCCGAGTGTTCTATTCTTTGATCTTCTCCATTGTCTCCTCTTCTTGTCTATACTTAGGGATATCTTACCCCAAGTATAGGGGGAGACAGTTTGAGTACGATCTGTTCATTCCCACCCTTGACCTTCCCTGCTTTGTGTACAGTCTGCTATACTTAAGATTATTTGATCCTAAGTATAGGGGGGACGATCGACTTCTCATTCGTTTATTCATCTCTTATTCATTTATTCTTTAGACTTCTCTATACTCAGTACGAGTTATGTCTTCTCTTTTCTCTCCGATCTATGAGGACATATCTCAAGCTAAGTATAGGGGGGTCGTATATACTGTGTATATACTTTAGCCATAACTCGTACTTTCGTATTTTCTAATAACTATGGCTACTAATACACTTAAATTCATTAAAAACCTTAATAAAAAGATGTTATTATTCCTCAAATTCTTTGTGTATATACTGATCAATAAATCAGGTGAAAATATTTTTTGTTTGAAAAATAGTTTGAAAATCCTTGTGAAAAATCTTTTGAAAACTATTTGAAAACATTTTGTTACATGTTTTCAACCTTTGTAAAAATATTTTGATTGTAAAATTATTGTCTTTGTGTGAAATAAAATGTTTGAAAAATGATTTGCAAATGGTTTGAAAAATGGTTGCAAAAATATGTGAAAAATCTATATATACTGTTTGGAAAACCTATTGCAAAATGTTTTCAAATGTGTGTACATGTTTGTAAGAACTGTTTGTAAAAATTATTTTAGACTATAGTTTTCAAAATTGTTTGAACAACCTGTGTCAAATAAGTTTGAGGAATACATACATCACCCCTAAAATTCACTATATATACCTATAAAATTGATCATTTACCCTGTAAATTCTTAAAATCCACTTCTTGTATATATAGGAAGCACTCCCGTGTAAATATGTTAACCTAGTTTTTAGCCAAATCCTTTTGTTTTTAAAAATCCCAAAAACATTTGCAAAATTAAAATCCAAAAACATTTGAAAAACTTTTTGAAAAATATAAAAATGCATATGCATCATTTTTTCAAAAATCCATAAAAAGTTCAAAATCATTGAAAATTGCATCACAAAAAAATATATTCTGCATAAGCATTTGCATGGCATTCGCATTTTTCGGATTGAGTTTGATAGTTGAACGAGTCTCAGTAAAATCCGAAGATTGGAGCTTGGTTGGACCTAAAATCTACCTAAGTAACAGGAACCTTATAGGAACTGGGATTGAGGTACTTCAGGTCTAGTTGACTTCATTCTTTGAGGATCACGAGACTTGGTTCAAAGGATTCTTGACTGCCTAAGTAGAGTATCCCAGAGCACACGCACATCTCTTATTGATAATGACCTAACTTGGACACATGCACCTTTCACTTGGCTCAACTCAGTTAGAGTGGTGAGGGGGTTGGATTTGCTGGTATGAGATGCACACAGGTGGAAACACTTGTCCTCCTCTAGGGAGGGAAGTGCACCCCAACCCGTCCAGTGATGATGAGTTTTGAGGACAGGAGAATGTGGGTTGCAATAAAGCTTTAAAGCTTTAATAGACCTCATAAAAATAATTAAAAATCATAATAAAATACTTTATAAAATAATAAATATTTTTTATTTAATAACCAAAAATTAAATAATTCGTTTTCTATTTTTTATCAATTTTACAAGGATTTTTGCCAAGGAATTTTCTGGTTGGTCCACGTGGACCAATCAGAGAGAGCCATTGGTTGACCTCGGTCAACTCTCTGACCGAGGTCTGGACCTTGTCAGACCTGTGTTTTTGACCAACTTCAACGATTTTTCTTCGAGGACACCACTTACACCATCTTGCGAAGGAGTCTTTTTGACTTTTGTTGCTCGTATACCCATGATTCACGCCCATGTATCTCCTCGGGGCGTGGATCGACGATTTCTGCGCTACGCCTCGTTCTTCGCATCTCATCTGTGAACCCTACAAAAATCTTTCTTCAACCATTTTCAAAATTTGAACCCCATTTTTCGTCCCGATTGTTCCCACTTTTGCTCTCGTTTGAGACCTGGAGGTGACAGCTCCAGGATTAGCTCTTCGAGGAGGCGGAGCATCGCGGGCTTGGGCGAGTTCCACACCTCCGGCGAGCCTTGCCGTTGAGGTACCTTCAACCTCGGGCCCTGTCCTTTGAGGTGTCTATCTCCCTATTTTCTTTGCTCTTTTTATTCGTAATAGTCATAGGAACACTTCATCGATCGCATCACATCATCGAGATACCCGCCGGAGCGCACCTCCGGCCATCTCATACTCACCGTTAGCCACCGTTTTTGCCACCCTACGGGGTCGGGTCAGTTTATCCCCGACCCTATCACTTGTTCTTTGCAGGTCTGGAGCCTTCGAAAGCACTTGGGACTCGTTCTGCAGGCGGCGGAGGTTCCTGGAGCTCCTTCACTCCGACGACCTCGCGCGAGCCCTCCGGCCTTCGACGGGGATTTTTAGAGTTGCCAGCTCGTAGAGGAACCTCGCGGACCATTTTGAAGCTTCATCGGGCGGCGGAGAAGGCTGCTCGACGCCTGGGAAACTCGCCTCCCCGCGAGTTCATCCCAGTTCATCGAGGGGCCTTCGTAGCCGTCAGATCTTGAAGGATCCCCTGGCATAGAAGGAGTCGTCCGATCAAACGCACCAGGGCCGCCCGATCATCAACGATCCATCTAATCTCAGCCGCTGCACCGAAGGGGTATCGCACGACCTGCGCGCGACACGTGGCAAGTGAAGAGCCGACAACCGTTGGATCACGCGCCTGCGGGGGTATTTTACACTCTCGCCCCCGCACATTTTTGTATTTATTAAATAGAACTTGAACTTTCATCTGCCGCTTTATTATTTTGTAAAATTTATACTTAGGCCCTTAAGCTGTCCTTTGTTGCGTTTAGGTCCCTCGCCATGTCACCTCACGTGACCAGTACACGTGAGGTGCGAGCATTTTGCAGGGGAACCCCCGACCATTGTGCTATTTCATTTTGATCCAAGAACTTTCATATGCAGTGTAATAGTTTTAGGTAAATTGCAGAGTAGACCCTGGGATTTTTGCATTTTACATCTAGGTCCTCCCCAGGCGCGTGCTAGTCACACGTCCTAGTGGGTATTTTGCAGGTGTACCCCCACGGGTTTGGTTATTTGTATTTGTTCCATTAAAAGCAATATCCATTATTATATTTTGTGTGAAACTTGCACTTTGGCCCGTGGTTGTTTGCTTATTTGGACTTATGCCCTTGCTAGTAGTGTAGTTTCTTGATGTTGTCTTTATTTATTTAGCGCATCATTTTAACTCGAAAAATTCTCAAAAAAATATCATAGGCTCTCGCGTGCTTTCTTATTCACGACATATTTTTGCATTGCATTTTTATTGCATTTTCATATTTATTAAAAAATCAAAAACATGCATTTCCAGTACTGTTTTCATTAGAAAATCCATAAAAATTATAAAAACGCTTTGAAAAATTCCAAAAAAATATATTTTGCTTGTTTTATCATATTTTAGTGTCAATCCAAAAATCATTAAAAATTTCAAAACAAAAACCTTAAAAATTAGAAAACACCTAAAAACTTCATAAAAATCTAAAAAATTCTACAAAAACCCAAAAAATATAAACTCAGTTTCTGTAGTTTCTCTATTTTTTTGTCTTGTATTTAAAATTAATTTGGGAAAATTTTGTTACTGTTTTCTATTTTTCATTCACAATTTAATTTCGGTCAGTAGTGTAACTCACTGTTTTCTTGTATTTTCACATCTAAAAATACCAAAAATATTCTGAAAAATCCCCAAAAATCACAAAAACAGTAGAAAAATCTAAAAAGACCAAAAACATTTTGTTCCCTAATTTTTCAGCGTTTTACCTATTTCTATAAATACCTTATCCCCTCCTCTCTTATATTGTATATATATATATATTCTATTATTAAAAAAGAAAATACAAAATCAGAAAATCAAAAACCAAAATACAAAATTAAAAATAGAAATAAAATTAAAAAATATGACATTAAAAACCCAAAAAAATTGCATATTTGTAGACATTTAATCACATCACATCATTTCGCATCTTGCTTGATCTAGACTCTCTTGCTCCCTGAGTTCGACCTCTACACACTTACACCTATACATCTTTGTTGTAGAGTTATAATAAATTTCAAATCCACTATTGCTTGTCATTGTTTGATTTGATTGTGGGATTAATTATTGATTAGATCCGAATTTCTGAGCGGTCAACACATCGATTGTGTTCCCGCCTTGTGTGGAATACATGACTGCTCAATTTTTGGGTTTATCACCTCACACCACACGTCCCCCTATCTAGTTTTAATAAAGTGACACCTGCTCAACTCCTCCTTTGGAGCTCGGTTTGGTCGGTAGTTGGCCGAAGCTCAAGTCCTTGTTAGGGTCCTCTACCACGAGAAGCCTCTTCCTCATCCCGTCAAGGAATCGAGGCCACAAACCTCGCCAAACGATCGCCTGACATTGCTATGCTTCTCAAAAGCTTCAGGTGTTGCCCATTCTGCCCTCATTTCCTGTTTCGATTCCATTTCCCATTTTGCTTCGTCGCCGTCACCTCTGCTCTGACCAGCTGGTCGGAGCCCCGTTACCCCCTTCGATTGCATTTATCGAACCATCGATGCTCACCGCACCTTTCGACGCAACCTTTCCCATTGAATCCTTCTCATTAGAATAGGATCAAGTAGGGTCTTCATCCCCCATTTTCGCTGGAGACCCAAAGCTCCATCCACCATTGCATTCCCTTTCTTTTCTACGCAATAAATTGATCAGAGCCCCGAGTCCCCTCTACCATTTGTAGGTCCTAACGCAAGCAAGGAGACTCCTTCGGACCTCCAACTGCTTAGGTGGTGTTACTCTAGGAGGACCTGCATCGTCACACCTATTCGACCATTCTCTCTCCCATCAGAGTCCCTCATTTGATGTAGACCACTTACACATTCCTGTCGAAGCTGTCAGATCTTTCATCGGAGAGTCGGATCCCCTCCGATGCTCGGTTGAAATCAGCTGGAGGTGAGTTCTTGATGACCTTCTCTCACCTGTTAGATGAGACCCGCCTTTTCCAGATTACATCACAACCGCTCGATCGTGCAACCTTTTGGCCATTGGATCAAAGCATCTGACGCATCTGGCCCGCACGTCCCTGACATTCCATGCACCGTCAGATCCTACAGCTACGGTCAATCAAATCCATACGCCAACGTCAACTCCAACACATGCCACATGCCCTTGCCCTGGGTATATTTCACATTTTATCCTACATGTTTTTGCTTTTATATTTAGTCCTCTAAATAAAATGTGTAGTTGAGTACATTTAAAGTTTGGACCTCAAACTTTGTGGCATTTGAACTTTAGTCCTCCTGAGTTTGAAGCACGTGCATGCTCACGTGTATTTTAGGTTATTTGCATTTTCTACGCAGGACTTATCTGTTATTATCAAATGAATGTTAACTTTTTAGAATTTGCATTTATACCCATGTACGTTCAGCATTGAGCATGCATGTGAATTGAGTGGCATTGTGTTATCTAGTGGGTCAAGAAACTTAAAGTATTTACAAAGAGGTCCTTGTATATTGTGATTAATTGCATGATTTGTTTAGGACTTAATAAATATCAAATTAATTCGAAAAATCGCCTAAAAATCAGGATTAGCTCCTGCTAGGGTGTAGTTTTTATTATGATTTTGTTGGATTAATTTGATTGCATTTTCTATTATTTGAAAATTCAAAAACTCTTAAAAATGTCCCTATTTGTCTTATAAAAAGTATAAAAATTCGAAAAATAGTTTAGAAGTCCCACAAAAATCTCTATGTGTGCCTTTTTGCTTGCTTTACCTTTGGTTTTAATTTTGCTTGAAAATTCACTATAAAATCCCTAAAAATTACAAAACAACCAAAATATTGTAAAATCCATATAAAATAAGAGAAAATACTAAAAATTCCATTTCAAGTTCTTATTTGTAGCTTTTTTTATTTCCATTTTATCATAAAATTATTAATCAGGACATTAGGGCTCTTTAATTATTTTTAATTTGCAATTTAGTCCTGACTATGCATTGTTTAGAATTTTTACCCTTCTTTGATTTTTATAAAATCACAAAAACTTTTAATAAAATCATAAAATTACCAAAAATATTTTAAAAATAGAAAATCGAAAATATTTGTAGTTTCATTTTCTGAGTATTTTTAGCCTTATTAAAAAATCTAAAAAGATTGTTGTGCTTGTTTTCTTTATTTTGTGCTTGTGCATCCTTTATTCGAAAGTTAAAAATTTTGAAAAAATTTAAAACCTCTAAAAAATTATTTTATCTCTGAATTCGACCACTTAGTTCTTTAATCGTGCTCCTTGTGTTTGACCATGGTGGCTATACCAAGTAAATAAAAATAGTGAACTTCTTACATTCTCTGATTGCTTGATTTGTCTATTGAGTGGCTTATTTTCTCGATTGAGCTTGGCTGATTGATTGGGGTCACAACAACCTCTGATTTGTTACTTAACCCTAGTTGATCTTGGCCGCTCAACACTCTTCTAGGAGTGTGCCTGAACACTGACCTAGCATCAAAGAAGGACTTGGAGAAATATCGAAGACAAAGTTTTTGAACATTTATTTATTTATTTGTAATTTTAAGTGAGAGAGAGATGCTAATTGTAATAATTTGGATACTCTCAGGACACTTCACACTTCACGAGCTTCACTGAATGAGGGATTGTTCCCTTACGTGCCTCGTAGATTTTGACGTGGTTTTTCTTGCTTTTCTTTTTATTTGATTCATGATTTTTATTTTCTTTATTTTGTGTGACGATAGATTAAGACCAAACACGTAATAAAATTGCATGCACCTATATATATTCATGCTTTTGACTTCGTCAAATTAAATCATTAATTATTTGGACTTGAGACCGCGTGCCGAGAGAGGTCGCATACAATGCTTATAGGACCCATTGTGGCGGGCATCAAGCGACCTCCAAGAATGGAGCTTGGTCTCATTTCTGAGTAGTTAACATTTTTGTGCTTCATGTTAATAGCAATTCCTGTACTTAGGGCGATTTTATCGGCTTTGCATTTGCATGTAAATAAGTTTCAGTTCTGCTTAACATCCTTGCATGTAGAGAGCTAGAGGTAAGTTGAACATTTATACTTTAGCATTCATCATTGATTTCATCTCGCATTACTTTTCCGACTCTGTCCCTCTGATTTTGATTACCTAGGAGCTAAAAGAATTAATCCATCATTAGGTCATGCGTTTCTATTAAAAATCCAAAAAAATGATAATCATAAAATTGGGAATGTTAATCTTACTCGACCTTAAAATAAACCAAAAGAAAAATAATTGTCTTGGGGAGAGTAACCCCCTCTTGTCTTCATTTTAAAATGCTCACACACACACTAAGGACTAATGACAAAATCCTAGGCCCCTAAGTGATTTGTGCAATTTTATGATTCTCACCTGACTTTAAAACAAGCAAGATAAAGAGATCGAACTTTTTTTGATCTTCATCATGTTGAGTAGGTGAATTGAGGGGTGTGTTTTGTATTGTGTATATTGTTTGTGATTGTTTGTGTGCATACTCGATTTCTCTATGCATTTGAAACTTTTTTCTTACACTTTTGACATGACCTATCGTGCTCTCCCAATCAATCTATTTTATTTCGAACATAGCCGTCTGGAGTTATTTTTGTCCAGATTTTACAGATCCTTCTTCCTCTCTAGTTGGTCCACATCCATTTTTCTAAGAAAACCTTACTCCTAACTTTTCGTATTCTGTATATCCACCCCATCCTCAGTTTCAGACCTCGAATTTTTATACATATCCTCCTTATCATTTTCCACCTTCAAAGCCACCCAAGACTGATCTGTTAGAGTCACCTCTTATGGAGTCCATGCTTGAGAACCTGACTCGGATAATAGAGAACATGAGATAGAGGATCGATGACATCACTTGCCTAAATAAGAGACATATTGATGCTTCATGATTAGATGTTTTGGATTCATTTGAGGATCTTCATGACAACTTGTACTAGCCCAAAATACAAAAAATGAGAATAGTTTAAAAATACAAAAAGATTTCCGGGAGACAAATTGTTGAGTCATTTTGTGAGGAGAGGGTACACATGCCAGACCCTTTGACCACACACATTCACACCTTGTCCCACCTTTGACCCCAAGGATGACACTATATAGACTGCTCTTATTTATCCTTGTGTAGATGCTGACTCTAATTTCGTCCTTTGTATAGAGGAGATCCAAAAATTCAAAGAAATGTCGACTGGAGCTAAAGTGGTGGCAACTATTCATGACATTATTGAGGCCTCACTTCAACAAGCCATGACCCATTTATCTGCTCCTCAATCCAAGAAGCGAATGCGGAGAGCGGATCTGAGCAAGACATCTTGAATATGGCCACTGCCCATGCCATCACCCACAAACCTTCTTTTAAGAAAGGGAACGCTGCTACACCATTCATTAGATGCACTATTTCTGACTATCATGTGATCACACTCTCGTTGACGATGGTGCTTCAAGTAGAAAAATACCCTTCTCGTTGGTACAGTCTCTTTACATATGGCCTCTCAAGAAAACGAGAATGATCATTCAACTCGCTGACGAATCTATAAAGAGGTCGAAGGGTATTCTAGAGAATGATGTCATTTGGATTCAGGGCATGAGCTATACTGTTAATTTTGTCGTATTTCCCATGGAGACCTCCTCCCTTGGGGAGCACTCCCCAATCATCCTGAGATGACCCGTTCTCACCTCTACGAGAGTCATCATTGATTACGGATCTGGAGAGATTCACTTCCGTCCTGATGATGTGAGCACTGTGATCATCACCGCACCTACTGCTGATCAGAGACCTGCACCTTCTGTGACTACACTTATCTTAGCTGACCCCGAGGACTATGACCTTGATGATACTATCAGAGAGTTTTGTTGTATGTTGGATGAGACTGACCCGAGAATTCCTCTCGAAGGAGGAAGACTCATAAAGCATAGACCTTGGAGTTCCCTCTTACTGTGATTGGCTCTACGTTGATAACATCCACGAGATTTACACGATTGATACCTTAGAGACGAGGGTAGACATTGTAGAGACTGATGAGGCTAAATTCAATCGGATTGCTTTTATAAATAAGTTAGGTCCTTTTAATGTTATTGATTATCCAATTGAGACCTTAGATGATGAAGATGACCTTACTATTTCCACATATGAGTTTCTTCCCTTTTGTTTTGACCCAGCACTCGTCAGGCTGGACATGAGCTGACTACTTCCATTGATGAGTTCGAGCCTTTTCACTTTAATATTTGCGAGACACCCAAGGTTGGACCTAACCACACTTCTTCCACTGACCCGTCTGTGCCTTTTCACCCTAGGACCACTAGGGATACCTTCCAGGTCGACTATGATCGGAGACCCCTATGTCAACTTACACTTTATAAGATCTGTTCCTCAACGACCCCACAAGAAGGTTTGCTTTCTACCTTCTTGATCCTCTGTATATCCATTTTGTTGTACATTCGCTTTCATTTTCTTCTGTCCATCTATCATTTTTCTCATCCACCCCATATCCGTGTGTTGTCTTACTCAGGACGTACTTTGTCCTAAGTATAGGAGAAGGACGGGTCGAGTGTTCTTTCTTCGTTCTGTTTCATCACTCTTGTTATTACCTGTAGTTAGGGCTCTATTACCCTAATTATAGGGGGAGTGATGGGTACATTCTTTGATCTCTTCTTCTATCTTCAACTATCTTTTCTTCTTTTCATTTTCATTTTTCTTTTTCTACTGAAAAGGTGTGGCCCCTTTTTGTCAGTCTTCTATACTTAGACGTACTTTGTCCTATTTATAGGGGTTGTTCAACTCGGATTATTTCATTCTTTGATCCCCTCCACTATCTCCTGTTCTTGTCTATACTTAGGGATATCTTACCTGATGTATAGGGGGAGATAACCTGAGTACGATCTGTTCATTCCCACCCTTGACCCTCCCTACCTTGTGTACAGTCTATTATACTTATGGTTATTTAATCCTATGTATAGGAGGGACAGTCGACTTCTTATTCTTTGATTTGTTCATCCATTCCTTATTCATTTATTCTTTGGTCTTTTCTATACTCTGTAAGAGTTATGTCTTCTCTTTTTCTCTCTAATCTATGAGGACATAACTCAAACGAAGTATACTTTAGCCATAACTCATACTTTCGTAATTTTAATAGTCATTATGGCTAAATTATTGTACAAAATACTATAAAATTCATAAGAATCAACTAATAAAAGGATGTGTATTATTCCTCGAATTCTTATTTTATTGACTGATTATTAAATCAAATAAAATATTTTTGCAAATTGTTTAAACAATCGTTTGAAATGTTTTTTGAAAATCTTTTGAAAATCATTTGGAAAATGTTTTGTTAAATATTTTCAACCTTTGTAAAAAGTTTTTGTTTATAAAAGTTTCTTTTTTATGTGTGAAATAAAAATGTTTGAAAAGTATTTATAAATGGTTTTGATACTGTTTGAAAACTTTTGCAAAATGATTTTCAAATTTTGTAAATGTTTGTAGAAATTATTTACAAAAAAATATTTTAGGATATAGTTTTCAAAATTGTTTGAGAAATCATTTTCAAATAAGTTTGAGGAATATATACATCACATAAAAATTCTTTGCCAACTGTATATATGTATCTATAAATTTATTAACATACCTTGTAAAGTCTAAAAAACACAAGTCTTGTAAATAATTGATGCATCCCCATTTAATTATTTGTACCTAATTTAATAGCTAAAATATTTTGTTTTGAAAAATCCAAAAAACATTTGCAAAACCAAAAGACCCAAAAATTGCAAAACCAAAATTCCCAAAAACATTTGCAAAATCTTTTCGAAAAAATATACAAAAAATTTAGAAATCCTTTTTCAAAAATCCATAAAAAAGTTAAAAATTTGAAAATTGCATCACAAAAATATTTTCATAGTATTTGCATAACATTCACATTTTGGATCGAGTTTGATAATTTAACAAGTTTAAGTAAAATCTGAAGATTGGAGCTTGGTTTGACCTTAAATCTACCTAATCACATGAAACTTATAGGAACTAGAACTGATCTACATCACGTCTAGTTGATTCAATTCAATGTATTCTTGGCTGCCTAAGTAGAGTATTTCGGAGCATACCCACGACTCTTGTTGATAGTAATCTAACATGGACACATGCACCTTTCACCTGGCTCAACTCAGTTGGAGTGATGAGGGGATTGGATTTACCGGTATGAGATGCACACAAGTGGAAATATTTTTCTTCATCTAGGGAGGGAAGTACACCCCAACCCGTCTAGTGGCATCGACATCCAAAGACAGAAGAGTATGTGATGAAACACTAAATGCATGTATTAATATAAATCCGTTGTAGCACGAGCACTTAACATCTCATCAAAACCAAGAGGAAACTTAGTGACAAGGTTCTCGGCTTTAATTTTTAACATGGGAAGTCCAGGGTCGAACACAAGGATGTGGGTACTTTAATGATTAACATTAGAGGACAAATAATTAGTCAGTAATTAAGGGATTTATTACTTCGAGCTTAATGCACATTACTCAATCAATGCAGAATTTGAATATATATTTTTTATTCTACTAATATAAATGCAAACATAAATGCACAAACAATATATATAGCGAAACAACACTTAAAAACTTTAAACATACAACTTGGATTAATAATGAGAATACCCTGAATTGTTTCCCTAGAAAATCATTTCAAGAAGAAGAAGTTAATCCCAGAATCCTATCTCATCTCCACTCTAATGATTTAATCAGCAAAATGATCAAAGATGATTCACATTCAAAAATAGTAGATCTTAAAACTCGTATGCTTAAAGGGGTATAATTAATCACACATGATATTGTAAATCAACTTTATTCCATCAATCAATCAAGGCCTTTAAACATTAACAATCAATGCATGAATTGTTAACGAAAATCAACCACACATGCTGCTAAAAGATAGAGTGCCAAACAAGCTTTAAAATGACACCAAAATCACACTAATTGGACTTAAGAATCTCAGGATATTCAAAATAGAACCCAGGGGTACAAATGTAATAAAAAATTCCAAGTTTTATTACAAATAAGGACATATAGGGATTTAAATGCAATTATTAAACCCACAGGGGTTGATATGCAAATTACAACAAAGCAGGAAGACTTATCTATAATTATTGAAAATCTCAAGACTGAATCTGCAATTTCTCCAATTCCACGGGCATATAACATGACTCGTTGCAAGGCCCGACCTAGGTTGGGGCCACGCGTCAACTCCGGGTGCTCCGTGCAAGGTTTGGCTACTAGCTTTGCACACGAACCTGAGGGTCGAAGCGTTGCTTCGAGCCGGCAACATGGATCAAATTGAATCGTTAGATCTCACCCATTTTACTGAGATCAATGATATCTGCTTCACCGATGTTCTTGATCTGCTCCTTGCACAATGGTGATAGGGTTGACTCCGACGACTGATCTATAGCTCTACCTTGCTTCTTCTAAATCTCCAAAGGTTTGAGCACCTTCGTTTATCCTCCCGCGAAGTTATGTGGTGATTGTAGAAGGATTAGGATTGACCTTAGGTATTTGTAAGAGAAGATTTATCGACAAGGAAATAGGAGATCGGAGATCATTCTCATGTTTCGATCCTTGAAGTCTTCGGATACCCTACAAGATTAGTACAAGAAAAATGAGTGTTTGCGGTATTTTTAAGACTAAGGTGGGCGTGATGATGTGTTATTCGAGGATAAAGGATTTATCCCTAAGGGATGTCACTTCCATGGAGGAGACAACGATGGATTCAGGTGATCAGGACGATGGAGAAATGGATAGACTACTGGAGAAGTCATGCGTGGATGAATGTTCAAAGGCGCAGGTAAATGGCCTCGAAGATGAGTCTAAGAGTGTTTAACAACTGGAGAGTAAATCCAAGAAGTTAACACCATAACAAGAACAAGATCTGACTTGGAAACTGATAGGTTGAGGAAGATATATAATCAGTTGAATCTTTGATCCAAATCACGAAGCTTAAGGCTAATCGATCTTTGCTTGAAGTTCCTCGATCTGGAACCAAGCTTGAACAGCCTCAAATGCTGGCTGTAACTTAACAAGAAGGCCAAAGATCTCGCTGGAGATGCACGCCATCGTGGCGTTCAATATGTCCCTTGTACTGTCACTGGGGGATAGAGAAGCTAGGGTGCAGGTCCATGAAGGGCAGATAGCTGGCAAAGGCAGCTGGTGGATAGGAATTTAAAGAGAGGTTGATGGAGGTTATGATGAATTTCATGGAAGTTTCAACCTCTGCCCATTGGTAGGGAAGTTAGAGTTAGGGAATAATGGGTGGTTGATGTGAATCTAAGAAGTTTATCATAGGAATCTATGGTGGTAGTTGGTCGAAAGGAATCTAGAGGTGGTTGGGATAAATCGGTGAAGAAATTAGTGTGAGACGATGGCGCAACTGGTTGGAGGTTGAAGAAGCAGTCCCAACCGTTGGATCAAATGATCCAACGGCTACCAGTGAGGCTTTAATATGCAACCATATTTGCTAGATCAAACGGTGGAAGATCAGGCACTAAGGAATGGTTTGATCAAGAAACAATCAAACGACGAGGAGTAGACACGGGTGGCGTGAAATGAACTGGCCACATGGCGCAATCTAAAGGCGTCACGTGGCCCAATCAGAATTAAGTTAAATCAGAAAATTAAAGTTAATTCTAAAAGAAATAATTAGATGGCGAATTAGAAAAAGTAGTGAGCATGAAAGTTGTATTCATGGAGAAGTCATAGAGATCATAGGACATTTGTACATAGATAAAAATTAAATACTATTAAATACTATATAAACATTTTTCTTTAATTTTGATTTTGCTTATTATTTTTTGTATTTTTTTATTTTAAGCTAGTTTTATTTATGTACAATTTTATTTTATATTTTATTTAATTTTTTAATGGAGAATAAATACATGAAATATTACACCATACTAATTAGTGTTAATTATATACAACATATAAATTAGCAAATAGTGTTATTTAGTCAATGAATCATGTGATTAACTTAAGTGAAGGAGATAAATATGATCAATTAAGCTAATAAATATGGGATTTATCTCTATGGGTTGCAATAATGCTTCAAAAGATGGATATGCTTCTAGCTCAAGACGAAAAAATACTTATGTAAATGCTGTTGTATATAGTATTTCAAAAAAATCCAAAAAAGTGGATAAGCGTGATTGAAAAATAAAATTGTTGTTCGAGTGTACATATTTGTATAGTCAATAAGCAAGCTTGAGCTTCAAAGTCATATCATGTGAGCATGTAGTTGGATGACTTGGCTACACTGGTCATGTATCCCTGGATAGGTAGCTACATTGGCTACCGTTCGTTCTTCTCTCTACCCCTTCCTCTTGAGCTGGTTGTCACTTGAACTTAGAAGGGAATACCTCGCTCCTCGAGGAAAGATTTGCTGGGTTGAGGAATCACTGGGTTGTCATACTGGAGAATTCAATCTCTTTGTCATTTCAGTTGGGAAGAGCCATGATTGCACACATTGTACAAGTGATATTCATAATCATAAGGGTTTGCGTATGAGTTGAAGCATTATAACTTGTCTATTGAGGATATTTGAGTAGAGTGTTGTGATTCTCGAAGGTTGTTGTGCTTTAAATCCATTTCCCAATAAAGTTCCAGTCGCATCTAAAATCCAATGGTCTGACTTGAGCTCCAAACTTTTATTTTGTGAAGACAAGTTTGAAAATTAAATTCAATACACTTACTTTATTTTTCTTTCCTTTTTTTTATTTTAGGCACTTATTGCATAAGTTTTAGCTTGGGACTAGCAAAGTCAATTATGGGGGGGGGGTGATGAATCTATAATTCATCACCTTTGTTCTATCATTTTGACTTAAAACCCTAGCTAATGCATGTAAATAGCATTTATTTGTACAAATTAACATTCATTCTTTATTCCATTTATTGTGTATAAAATACACTTTTTATTTCCAAAATTACATGATAAAGAAAAGAAAAATAATAAAATACCAAAGGTATTTTACGACTCTAAACCATGAGACCTAGGCATCTTGATGACTAGATCGACAAGGAATAAAGTAGGGGGAGATAAGCATAAAAAATATAATAAAGATTATATTCTCTAATTCATCAACACTTAATTTTTGGCATCTATTTTATTTAGCACTTTTTATACATCAAATAAAGAAATTTTGTACATAAAAGTTGTAGATAATAATATATAGAAAAATGCAAAATTGAGTTTATATAAAATAATATATAGTATTCATTTTATAATCTAAATAAAAAATAAAAATCCCAACTTCTCATACCCATATCTACTAAATAAAAACTCAAAATATATCAAAATCTCATTTACTTATATATACATATCTTTTGTTAATCTATTTAATGAAGGTGGTTTCATATTTTTCGGAGTTAAGGTGAGAAAGTTAGGTTTTGGATCCCTATTGTATATTTTACCCGAATAAAACAATCATTTTATTTATTCTTTATTATTTATATAATTTTGTTTTTTTATAATTTTGAAAATATTATTTAGAGTATATTTACATACTTAAGTTACATTAAAACCATTAAGAAACATAATAATAAAATAATATAGTAAAATACACCATTTACATACAATACATATTCCTATATAATATACACCTATATTTAGTTAAGTGTAAATATTATATCAAAAAATATAATAAAAATATATTTATGTATATAAATATAAGGTATAAATATATAAAATAATAAAATAAAATAATAAAATCAAAAACCTAAAATAAAAATAAATTGTACAAAATATAAATATATACCAAAAAAGAAACCTTAAAAACTAACTTATAGAAGGATCTAAAAAATTAAAAATAATATTAAAATAATATCGAAAATAGTAAACATTTTTTATTATATAACTTTAATTTAATAAAATCATTTACTATTTATTAATTAATTAGCCTGATTTTTCCTGATTGGTCCACGTGGACCAACCAGGGTGTGTCTCTAGTTGACTTCGGTCAACTGTCTAACCCATGCCTATAGCCTCTGACAAACCTAAGTTTGACCCCGATTTCTTGACTTTTCCCCAAAGATTCCTACATCCATTTGGGTTGGTCCCTTCATGACTTTTTTCCTTGAGTATCCCTATGTCACGCTAGGATGTTTTCTCGAGGAGTGCATCAATGATCCATGCACCTCGCCTTGTTCTTTATCGCTACTTCTTCACCCTGTACGTAAGCGCACCTTCTCTTTCCATTCAATTCTGAATCCTCTTCGACCCTGTTATGGCTTCCCTTTGGCATGCTCTTGATTGAGGTTGGTGACAGGAACCTCGCCAACCCTTCAGCGGCGGAGTCAGGCGTGGTTGAGGGCGACTTCCACCCATCACCAACGAAGCTCCACCATAGAGGTCAACTTCTTCGGTTCCAGCAGAGTGAGGTACTTTCTTTATCTTTTTAAGATTAATCTTAATTTTAGGTTTCATTTTATGAATTTGTTTTAGGATTTAATTGTGCGATTTGTCCATAGAGACCCAACTCGTAGTTCATCGGAGCCCCACTCCGGCAAAACTTTTCCCCGTGCCACCACCTATTCTGATGAACCTGACCACCTCTCTTCTTCCCCATCACTTATTCTACGCTCCACCTCCTTCTACTCAACTAGCTCCACCGTAGATCTGGATCTCGGTGCTTCAACTCCTCACCTCACTAGAGTCACTGTAGTCCCCTTCCATTCCATGCCCACTCACCTTAATAAAGAAAACATACACCTCTGTTTTGGTTACCTGATCTTCTTACAGGGACTGTTGGGCCAGAGGACCCTTCAGGGGTCAATTTTGTGTTCAACATAGGTACCTGGAGCCCCCTATCTTCCACATGCTCGTCAGCCATCACCGAAGCTTTGGGACACCTGCTGAAGCATCCATTAGAAGCAAAGGAGCCCAAGCTCCATTTGACCTTACTTCGTGGCTCCCAAGAAGCCAGAGGACTGATCTCACTAGGTGAGGTGGGTATTTTGTAGTTTAGACCCCTGTATTTTTTTTGTATTTAAACGTAATCCATTAAATTTTGATTTTAGTTATATATTTTTGTGAAAATTGTAGGGAGGCCCCTGATCTTTATTTTATTTACACTTGTGCCCTTGTTAGTTCATTAATTTTTTGTGCATTTTTTCCATTAATTAAATATAGCGTATGTGCTCCAAAAATTACCAAAGAATTGGGTTAAGCTCATCTTGCAGTGTAGTTAATGCCATATTTTGAGATTAACAATTTATGATAATTTAATATTTATTTAAAATAAAAAGCACAATTTTACTTTGTTTAGCTAAAAAACCCATAAAAATATAAAATAATTTTGAAAATTTCAAAAAAAATATTTTATTTACTTAATATTTAAAAAATTCATATAGAAAATCACTAAAAATAGGAAAAGAAAACTCTTAAAAATAAAAAAACCCAAAATCCTTTATAAAAATATAAAAAATTCAAAAAAAAACTCCAAAAATGCCATTTTTGTTTTGTAATTTTCTATATATTGTTATTATCTATTAAAATCGATTTGGAAAATTTTGGACATTATTTGATCTTTTGAATTTTCATTTCAATTCTGGTTATTTAATTCCCTGATTTAGGATGTTTTTACTTTAAAAATCTATAAAAATCAACAAAATTCCTTAACAAATCACAAAATAGTAAAAAATTATTTAAAACTAAAAAAGAATTTATTTTTTGCACTTTGACCAATTAGTTACATTTATAAATGTATTACCTATTATTATATATATAGTCTAATGTATCTTTATAGTATATATTTTAAAATAAAATGAAATTAAAAATTAGAAAATTATAAAAATAAAATATAAAAATAAAAACAATAAAAAAATAAAAATTTAAATTAAATAAAGAATAAAAATTTTAAAACCCATAAAACACAAGGACAACAAGAAGCACACAGTTTTGCATTCACTTTCACCATTCTCAGGTTTGCTCCTTGTATTCAACCTCTACAGACTTGCACACTATACAGATCTATTATAAAGTTATATTAAATTTGAACTCCATACTTTACTTTCATTGATTTATATTATATTGTGGGTTTATTGTTGACTGAATCAACGTTTCGTCTGAGGTCGCTTCGATGACTGTTGATCTGCCTTGTGGATTGGTAAGACATCGACAAAATGCTGTTCGTTAGTGACCTAACTTGCATACCTGCGCCTTACACTTTGCTCACCTTAGTTGAAGTTATAGAGGGCTGGATTTGCATACATGAGACACACAAGCCAATGGAAACATCAGAAGTCACAATTCTGTGGCCATCGTACCCCAACCCCATCCAAAAGCAATGAGGCCTAATGACAGAATATTGTGGGTTGCAATAATGCTTCAAAGAATGGATAACATACTGAATCAAGAGGAAAAAGTCCATAAGTAAATGCTATTGTATATAGTATTAAATTTTTTTAAAATAAATATAGATGGGCAAAAGTCAAAGGAAAATCAATTCATGTCAGAGCGTGTATATAGTCAATAAGCAAGCTTGAGCTTCAAAGTCAAATGTGTATGTGAGCCTATAGTCGGATGACTTAGCTACACTAGTCAAGCATCCAAGGATAGGTAGCTACATTGGCTACCATCCATTTTCTTCTCCACTTTCCTTTCTTGAGCCGATTGTACTTGAACTTAGAAGAGAATACCCCGTTTCTTGAGCAAAGTGTTATTGGATTGGGGAATTAGGGTCACCATGTTGGAGAAGGCTGACTTTTACAACTTCAACCAAGAGGATCCATATATTGCACACTCTATACAAGATAGACTCATAGTCTTAAGAGACTGCATATGACATAGAACTGTTCTGACCAGGCTTTTGAGTAGACATGGGCAAAGTTTTGTGATTCTTAGAGGTTGTTGTGTTTAAAGTTTGGTTCTCAATAAGGTTCCAACCAAAATAAAAATCTAAAAGTCTGATTGGGCTCTAAACATTGATTTTGTGAAGACAAGTTTAGAAGTTAAAATCAATCCAAATTCTTTCTTTTTCTTTTCTTTATTTTTTTCTACACTTATATGTGTAAGTGTTTGCCACGGACTGGCAAAATCAAGTATAAAGGGTGATAAATACCCATTTAATTACCTTTATTCTATCATTTTTACCTTAAATCCCTAGTTAAATGCATGTATATTTCGTTGATTTGTAAAAATAAACACTCACTAATTCATAAATAATATTGTTTAAAATACTGTATTTATGCCAAAATAAAAGAATTAAGAAAAGAAAGAAAAGAAAAAGAAATAAGTGTCAAAGATACATAGTGACCTAAAACCCAAGACCCAGTCATTCTGATGATTTGGTCGACAAGGAATAAAGTAGGGGGGATAGGGTAGAGAAACTATAAAAAATACAAAAAAACCACATATAAAACCCAAATTTAATTACCGAAATATTACTTTTTGCAACACATTTTATTTTTTATTATCACACTTTAAATAATAAAACATTCTATATGAATATTATAGATAAAAATATAAAGAAAAATATAAAATTAATTTCACAAAAAATAATACACAGTATGCCTAGAACACACAAAGTAAAAAGCCAGAATAAAAATTTCACAGACCTGTTTCTTCTTCATATTTTATCAGAATTGACTAAAATTACTTTTAATTATATACAACTTTTAATAAAATACCTAATGAAGATGGTTTCAATTAATTTGGAGGTAAATTGTAAAAGTTAGGTTTCAGCCCTCATTGTGCAATATACATGTATATTATATTCAATATATTTATTATTCATATTTTTCAAATTCTTTTATTTTTTCAAAATTGTATATATTATTTAGAATATATGTACAAAGTTAAAATAAAATAAAATCATAAAAAATATAATAAAATAAGTAAGTTTATTTTTATATGCATGGATGAAATACACGTGTATACCTGGAAATAATATGTATATAATTAATTAAGCACACAAATAAAGTCATAAAAATAAAATAAAAATACATGAATGTGTGTTTAATTAAATTATAAATATATAAAATACGACTATATATATGTATATATATATCGATAAAATATAAAATACAGAATAGAAATTAAAATACACAAATATAGGTATAAATACCTATATGTAGACATGTAAAAAGTAAAACATAATAAATGACCTTGTAAAAATAAATAAAACCGTAATTAAATACTACATAAAATTACAAATATTTTTTATATCTTCACCAAAAAATAATAAAATCATTTATCATTTTCAATCTATTTATCGAAGAATTTCATTTATTCTTTTTTGGTTGGTTCACTAGACCAACCAACGCCCTTAGACTGGTGACCCCCCCCAGTCAACTATCTTGCCCCCCTCCTCTTCTGCTAGAGCATGTGAAGCTCTAACTTTTCTCAATTTCCTAGCTTCCTCTACTCACCCACTTCCTTCGAGAAACCAACCAAACTACAGCCCTATTGTCCATCATAATCGACCATACTCAAATTTTCACTAACCATTCTCCTTCCACACGCTATCTCTTCACCTTTTTAACCGAAACCCACTTCTATAAAACCCCTTTACGGCTTTCTTTTATATTTTGATCTCTCTACAACCATCATAACCCCCTTAGGAGCTTCCCGTTGAGTCACTGGTGACAGCATGCCATGCTTTGGTCCTTCGATATGTAGATAAGTGGTGGAGGAGCTAATCCAGGTCTGCTACCTTCTCTGCTCTGAGCATCTCTAGCTCATCGAGTTGCTAGGTATGTCGTCTTAGCTTTCATTTTATCCCTTTGGCATAGACTAGGTCTTAATCTTGCCTTTAAATCACGTATTTAGCATAATATTAAAAAAATCAAAAGCACCAGAGCTTCAAATACGACACCAAATTCATTATATCTCGATACTTTTCGATCCCTTATCATCTACACCTTCTACTCCTCACGTATCTTCACGAGACCCCTTTCTTTCCACCATTATTCTTGCACGGGATACGATCGTTGGAGGTCACTACGTAACCCTCACCGGAGCTCCCACTACCCCGCTCAACCCTTGCTTTTACAGCTTCAAGAGAGGGTCGAGGAGTTAGCTCTCGACCCCCTAGATCTTTTGACACAGATCCACGAATGTGAAATCCACCTGGGGCTCTTCCTCGACAAAAGAACATGACTCCAAAACATTTGACCTCCAGGGCTCTTCCAATGAGCCTCAGATTTAATGAAGGCATTTGTAGGATGTGCAATGTTCCCAGGAAGCAGAGGAGCGGATCGAACTTAAAGTAGGAAGACAAACATAGGAGAAATTCAAGAACAAAGTTCGCCGATGAGCTGTTCTTGGTGTGTTCTCCCAGAACCCTTAAGAGCTGTGGGATCATGAAGGTGGCACATATCTAATCTGGGACATTCACCTATTTACCGAACTCGTGCCCTGATGTGGATTATCGCCAGCCCTCTGATCATGTACCTTTTAAGCAGTAATTTAATAAGTACCACCTAGATTTTTAATCTTTCATGGTTTAGTCATGTCAATATTTTATCTTGTTATAAAATTTATGGTAAAATTGCAACAAAGCCTCTGAATCTTTTGTTATTTGCAAGTAAATCCAATGCTAGTTCAGCTCACATAGTCCTCCATATCAGCTGGGTAATTTGCTTATATACCTTTGCAGGTTTGTATATTTCATTTTAATATATAAAATATGAATTATAATTTAAAACTTTCGGTATATTTTGAACTGTGTCCCCTAGACTTTAACAATCTTAGAAAATTACCCTTGGCAGTTCTGTATATTTATTTTTATGCAATTTATTATTGATTAAATAGATCCTATGTGTAGAAAATTATGGAAAAATAGAAGTGAATGTGAGATATTATGCTCATTCAAGGTCTAAATTTTACTTTTTATTTACTTTGCATTTTCCATTTATTTAAAACCATTTTGGTACTATTCATTCAATGTTTAGAGATAAAAATACAAAAAAATAAGAAAATGCCTAGTTCTAAAAAAATATATAGTGTATTACTACATAATCTAGATGTAGAGCAAAAATCACAAAAAAATCCCAAATGAAAAAAACCCTAAAAATTGAAAACTCTTGCTAACCCTAAAAAATTGCAAAAGATTTTTGAAAAAACAAAAAAAATTAATGTATGTTCTATATTTTTATACATACTATTTTCTACTTATAGAAAATAATTTTGAGGAATAACCTGTTTAGTATTTTAAATCTCAAAATAACTCGACATGTTTGAAAAGTCTGTAATTTTGTATATTTTGGATTTAAAAATGCGTAAAAATGTGTAAAAATATCCATAAAATATAAAATATAGAAGAAAAATAGAAAAAAATATAAAAACATTTTATTTTGTAATTTTTATTATATATATCTCTATTTATATTTATAATATCCTATATTGTATTATATACATATATATAGTCATATATAAGTACTACTATTATTGATTGTTACAAACACTTTATAAATAATTTTGTATCCTTAAAAAAGGATTGTTCTTAATTATATTTTCTGGTTTTTCTGTATTTATCATATATTTTATATTATATATTACCTAATATATATTACCTTATATATGTGGTGTTATATATATCTTTATTACATATTAAAAAGAAAAACAAATTTAAAATTTATAAAAATGTTAAAAGATAATAAGAAATATAAAATTAAATATGAAAAAATACAAAAAACATAAAATAAAAAACTCACAAAAATATTAATTAATTGATAGTGTACAAATATATATTATTATTCATTCATTATTTTTTTAATGAAGAATAATCATTGCTACACCGACTTGTTCCTTGATTTCGATCCCTACCTACTAGTCCACTATACACATTCATCCTAGGGTATAATAAATTTTGATCCACACATTCCTCTGCTTTATATCGCTTGTTCATATTAGTGTGGGTTAGTTCTTAATCTATTCGGCTTTCGTGTGTGGTCACCTTGATGAATGTGTTGCTCACCCTTTGATCACACACGATCGCCTCTGAAGCACGAGTAATTAGGAAGGTGGCCGATGGATGAAGGGGGAGGGGGCTGGAGGAGGTAGAGGGAAAGGTGGGGTGTTTTTTCTTTTTCTTTTTTGCTTTTCGTTTGATTCAGTCGTTGGATTGAGGGCAGGTTCGATTAACTCAATGGTCTAGTTGAGTTAATGTACTAAATTAACGAAGGGTTATGAGTGTAAAATGGAGCACTTATTTAGGCTCTTGGGTCGTGTAATTATAAATTATCGAGGGTTTTGAGTGTAATTATGAAACTACTTAGGTTATGGGTGTAAATGTCTCTATTTTTATTCATGCTTCGTAATTTTTCTTTATTTTTATAAAAATTATCAAAATGTTGTTTAATATCTTTCATAAAAACTAAACTTGTATCATTTAAGTCTTATATAATTTTAGAATTCATTTACATTTGTCGTGTTAACATATGGTAGAATACAGGTACCGGGGTATGCCATATTAAACAAGATCAGGTAATAAAGTGATGACCCTTATTTAGCCCAAAAACAACCATCCAAATGCTTAGATTCTCAAATAACTTTAATGTACATTATTTTCTTCTTTGATAATTACTGTCTTCCTATATTGCATTTAAAATCTAAACAAAAGATCACATTTTGAAAGTGGAAATATATAATAAATTAAAGGGATTTTATCACTTGTGCCCCTCCGAGATATCGCAATATCAGTTATGCCCCTATCTTTTTGGTAATATCAGTTGTGCCCCTCACTTCTTTCTCCGTCATCAGTTATGCCCTTCCGTCAGATTGACCATCAAAAAATTGAAATAATCATAGTTTACTCAAACCATGGTGTGGTTAAGAGGGGTATTATGGTCAGCCCCTCTTCTTGGCAAATCTCTTCTTCTCATCCAGCATGCGGTCAAGTCAATCAACCACCGATCACGATTAAGATCAACGTCGCATTTATATTTCCCTCAGTATCGATCTCCAGTCCTCCTTTCACTCGACCATGCACTTCTTCTCAGGTGGACGCCGCGGCGCCACCCTCCTTCCCACCGCCGCCGCCCGCCGCCGCAAGGCTCCCTCCTCCCCCTTTTGTCGCCGCTGCGCCCTCCCTTTCCCTCGCCCTCCTCTTACTCCTCCTCCTCTTCCTCTTCATCCTCCTCTTCCGTCTCTCGCTCCCCTCCCCTCACCGGCATCCCCCCTTAACCCTAACGCTAACCCTAACCCCACAGCCTCTCACCGCCGCGGCCGTCAGCCCCTCCGAGATGGGATCCCTTCCGAGGCGGCTAGGGTAGACATCACCACCAAGGACCTCTACGATCGGATCCAGTTCCTGGACGTGGATGGCGGTGCGTGGAAGCAGGGGTGGTAGGTGAAGTATGATGGGGACGAGTGGGACAGGGAGAAACTTAAGGTGTTCGTCGTGCCGCACTCGCACAATGACCCCGGCTGGAAAATGACGGTCGAGGAGTACTACCAATCCCAGTCCAGGCACATCTTGGATACGATCATCATCCAGGACCTAAAAAAATCTAGACATCCCAATAGATCGTCATCGTCACGGCGTAGTAACCAAGCTCCTAATCCGGCTAGATCGCCTGACCGGCGTCATCGCTTCGTCCTGACCTCCTGCCTGCATTGTCAAAATTCAGCTGTTAGATTTTCAGAAACCTTGTTAAACAAAGACATCGAGAACAGATTGAGAAAACAGCTCACCTTTTTTGCATGGAGCTTCTCGTAGGTAGTGAAGCTCCAGAAGGAAGTAGAGGAAGCCGTGGAGTCCCTCCTCTGCTTCCTCTCGTGGCTGTAGACATTATCATCTTCTGATACTGATACCTTCCCCAGCGTCTTCCTGCTCTTCGGGGACACGTTTTGGAGGCTGCTGCTCACAACAGGCCCCGATTCGTGCAATGTCTCGGCCTCTGTCGTGAAATTCTCCTCCAACTGTGATCGGAACACCGTGTTGCTGCAAGAGCTATCCGGAACCAATGTGACTTTCGGGGGATGTGGAGGAGTTGCTGCAAGAGCTGCAGTTGCAGCAGCAGGAGGTGGAGTTCGTTTGAAATAGAATGACATCGCAGCGGCAGTGACTGTTACGATCAATGATGACAACGCCAT
Source organism: Ottelia alismoides (assembly GCA_037367405.1). NCBI lineage: Eukaryota > Viridiplantae > Streptophyta > Magnoliopsida > Alismatales > Hydrocharitaceae > Ottelia > Ottelia alismoides. Next base: position 379,857 of record JAZKJV010006370.1, on the reverse strand, counting down.
TATAATCCCCGACGGTTGCTTTTGTTTCGTCGTGCCGGGGAGGGGATGGGAGCTTGGGGCGGAGTTGGGTGGCGCGGGGCAGGGGCGGGGGCGGAGAGGGAGGAGGAGGAGGTTGGAGGAGGAGGAGGAAGAGGATGGGGAAGAGGAGGAAGAAGAGGAGGATGAAGAAGAGGGTATAAAATGACCAAATAACCTTTTTTAAAAAATTAATTCCGATTATGTCCTCAAAGTTAACGTCCGTTTGCACTGTGGATTGACGGTCACTAACTCGAGGGGCACAAGTGATAAAATAGCAAGAAGTGAGGGGCACAACTGATATTACCAAAAAGATAGGGGCATAACTGATATTGCGATATCTCGGAGGGGCACAAGTGATAAAATCCCTAAATTAAAACCTGGTTAGGTTTCCAGTTTCTCATCATATTATCTCACATATAATATTTTGTACATAGTTGTACTATTAGTTATTTTTCTGTTCTCAAATTTTGGATTTCTTTAAACTCTACTCGACCTCTTATAGTGTAAGGTTCATCATAGACTAAATCGATGGACATGAAGTGATGATGGATCAACTACTCACTGCATTTGGATAAAAGTGAAAACAACAAGGTCTAACAATCCAATCCCAAACATAATGCTATACCTTAAACTCACAGAGTGTCGGTTTGGTATATAAGTGGTGGGGATTACTACTTGACAACTTGGGTTTGAGCATTTTGGGTGGTTGTCAACGGGTCCATTTGGATCCGAACCCAACAAGTTATCAGGGCCAGTTTTCCTCGATAACGGATCGGGGACCTAAGCCCGGGACGTTACAAATGGTATCAGAGCCAATTTCCCTCTGATAGTGGAAAGGGCTACCCGAGAAGTGGAGCCACCCCTACAAAGAGGTTGGAGGAAAAGGCTACTCGGAGCGTGCAGCCGCCACTGTCACTGGGAATAAGTGATGTGCCATGTCGCAACGAGGACGTTGCGAATATAAGTGGGGGAGGTTGTAACACCCCAACCCCAAACATAGTGCCATACCTTAAACTCACAAAGTGCCGGTTTGGTATATAAGTGGTGGGGATTACTACTTGACAACTTGAGCTTAAGCATTTTGGGTGGTTGTCAACGAGTCCATTTGGATCCGAATCCAACAAATTGTCAGGGCCAGTTTTCCTCGATAACGGACCGGGGACCTAAGCCCGGGACGTTACACAAGGTTTCAGGAAACTGGCTGAAAAGGCAAGTTTAGACGAAGTGATCAGTTAACACTAAATCGCGATCGTTTGACAATGATGATGTGACAGAGTGGCTAGCAATTGGGATTTGTTTATAAGGTCAATCATGTTTGTGGCTAGTGATGGGTTGATCTCTTAATTATTTTTTTTGACAATTTAGTTGCGAATAGTAGCTGTTTGGATGGTTAGGATGGTTAAGAGGATTGTAATAAGAAATGTGATGTGATTTCACATGATTATGTGATGGAATTCTAACTCAAGAATGCACCGAAGTAAACCAAGTTACCCCGACGAGCTCTTAGATACAGGAAGCAGGCTGTCCTAGAAATTTTGAGGGTGCGTTTGGTATGCCGGTTAAGGTGTGTTAAACTGGTTGGGAGTAACCCGTTTTTATGTTTTGGTGTTTGGATAGACGGTTAAACTGAGGGTGTGTTTGTTTTGGGTTTGTTGTGATATGATTGTATTGAAGTTTAGAAAAGTGAGTAGTTATTGTGATGTGATTGTATTAAAGTTTAGAAAAGTGAGTACAAGTGAAGTGGTTTATAATTTTTATATGATATGATGATATAATATATAATTTTTTGATAGAATTGATAAAAGTGAATTAATTTATTTAATGTATTAAAAAAAAGTAAAAGTAAAACTCACACATAAGAGATAAAAAATGGAGTAAGGGGGGTAAACTCACCAAAGAGAGTTTACCCCTTGTACGGAACATCATCTGAGGGATTCTACATCAGAACGGCATGGTGGCTATTTGATATCGGAGCAGATATTCTACCGTATGTCTTTTAGAATGACATGCAGTCTTCTAAAATGTCCAAGGCGAAAGGAAAGCCATAACTTCCGGCCAACACGACAGGCACCCAAGGTAATTATCCCGTTTCCTAACTCGTGTCCAACCTGTGAAGCAATCTGAACTAGAGCTTTTCCAAACTCTCGTTACAGGTCGCATTCCCTTTTCCTTACCCGTCGTGGGTAGATAGATGGGGCTCGAGTACTATAACAGGGGCTGAAGCAGATCCTCTGCTGCAGAGGGTTCCACGGCACGACCTGCTGTAGCTCGTTTTTTTTTTTGCGAAAATCGTTTCAAAAATCTAATGTATGGATGGAATCGTTGTTTATTGTTCTACATATCAAACAAGTTTCGTTTGGATCCGACGTTACTACCTATTTTACTGCAAAGGGCAACAAAAATGTTAAACATAATAAACATAAGTTCCATTTAAAAAAGATGCGAACTTTGAATCATCAAGATAAAACAGTAAATAGGCTAAAAGTTGAGCCAAATTTGGAAGATACTTGAGTATCGATCTAAAATTCAGTCTATAATGCTAAATTTCGAAATCAAAATCAGGAAAAAAATAAAAATAGATTTCAACATCTCTGTTGTAACTCTGACTAAGATTTTCTTCTGGAGCGGGGACAGATTTTGCCAATGTAAAAATGAAGTTATTCAAATAAGTACTCACCGAGGGCTAACTTAGTGCCGGTGGACAACTTTTCTTTCTCGGGTTTCAACGTACAGTTGGTCTTTATTGGATCCTCTGCGAAATACCCATCCGGACAGGTGCAATTGTAACCCCCGGGCACGTTAGTGCAAATGCCATAGCAGGGATAGAGCTCACGGCCCAACCGACACTCATCCTTATCTGAAATTTTCGGTACATAATGAGAACTTAGTTCATTTACCCATGCATGCCACTACAAACGAATACAAACTCTTCCGAATTACGTACCCTGGCAGCCGTGGGGATGTAGGGATTACCCTGGTAACCCAGAGAGCAGTTGCAGGAGCAAGGATCCTCTGCTGGGCAGCAGAGGCCTGCTGTACGGCACGGGCCGCTCGATCATGATCGAGCGGTCACACGCAAAGGGTCACTTTAACCCTGAATTCGTGTGAACCGCTCGATCTTGATCGAGCGGCTCACGTGGTACAGAAGACTCTGCTGGCCAGCAGAAGATAGCAACCGCAGTTGCAGACGTATCCCTGCCCGCTAGCAGATCCAACGCACTCGCTGTTGGTGCTAACGCATGCATAGGTAGACTTATTGGCCTTAGCCTCCTCACACGTCTTGTTTTCTATGATGAAGTCGAAAACAACGGGAAAGGATCTCTCCAGGACCATATTCTCGATGTCGGATTTGTTGAAGTTGTAGTTGCCCTTCTGGGAAATGAAGGAGTAGCTACACGGATTAAATTTGGACGCCTCGCTCGTATTCTTCCGTGGGATGAAGCTGGTGACATACTCGCTGACCCCACGCGGGATCGACCCTTGGCAGCAGCCAATACCGGTACAGCTCCCGTCGGCTACGTCGGAGAGGCTGTTGCAGCCAGAGATGCAACCGCCGAAGTTGTTGAGGCCGATACTAAACCTGGCTAAAGTGTCGCAACCGACAGCCGTGAAGACATTCTCTTCGGAAGAGAAAGTATAGCGAGCAGCCAGAGTGCTGCGCCAAGTTCTCCAGACGATCGAACGGTTGTCGTAGCCGTCGTAGGATAGGTTGAGGAGGATGGTCATCCGGGCGGAGGATAGGTCTATGGAGATTACCTCCGTGTCACCTTGGAAGGGCTTGGGCGGATTGAAGGAGCCGTTGCACGTCAAGCCAAAGCCAAGACCGAGGTGGCACTGCCCCTGGGTGTCATCCTCCATGCCGAAGGGATAGGGAACGTCGACGTCTCCGCATCTGCGACTGCATCCCTCCGGTGGAACGGCTGCGAATATCAGAGGCACGACCGTTAAGAACGCCGCCAGTACGACAACGAAGACGCCAATGATGCTACCCTGCACAGCCATCTCTCTCTCTCTCTCCCAGTAAATGGATATGTGGATCGTTGATGGCGGCTACCGTTCTTCATATAGACGTGCCATGCACTTTTCAGCCTGCAATTTACACAAAAGATCTGTGTTAGAGCTAAACGGAAAAAGTGCATGTGTAGGCCGCGCTTCCTCGATAATAAGAAAGAAAAAAACTTTTGCGGTATTCCACATTATGTCAAATATTTTAATAGCACCGGGCATGTTGACGGTGGGGGCAGATTAAGCGAACCATTTAATAGCACCGGGTATGTTAAGAGAACCGGCTTACCTTATTTTAAGAGAAAAGATCAAGCATTTCATTCATCAAAAGTGAAAATAATATAAGAAGTTGCAAAAAAACCAACATTTAACCCGTGATTTCGGCTACAGTATTACCCCGCAAAGAGAAACCACATCACTCTTGGAGGAAAGAATTCCTCAAGTCTACAACATCTGAAATTCCCACAAAAAATCAAAATCACACAAACCTATCCGCTTATTCGATATGAATAAAAAAACTGAATTACCGAAGGCCACATCTTTTTGATCCAGTCAATCAACAAGTAAATGAGAAGTTAATTCTTTTGATTTGGCTTTGCAAGCTTTGCAGGCGAGCTGACCTCCTATTCCAATGTGATCATTGGGATGAAGTGCTTGAAGCTTTGCATGCGAGCTGACCTCCTCTTCCAATGTGACCATTGGGATGAAGTGCTCGAAGCTTTGCAGGCGAGCTGACCTCCTCTTCCAATGTGACCATTGGGACGAAGTGCTCGAAGCTAGGAATCATGCAAAGAGAAAAATAAAATTAACCATTTGAAATATGAAATCAAAGTAGTTTGTTGCGTCGGAAATAAGAGCTTCACGTGTGGTTTCATGTCCCTCAAACGCTCCATTGCATCTTTCTTTCCAAATGAGCCACCATAGCGCCCCACGCTTTGCCATTATTTGTCTATTTGGTGAGCCACTCCTATTTATGTTTATGTCGAAGAAAGATATATAGTTTGTCCATTTAAGTTCCATACCCAACTGAAAGAAAATAGATTTTTTGAAGGGGCAAGTGCAAAGAATGTGATTCATTATTTCAGCCTTCTATTTGCATTTGTAGTACTTGTTAGCCCTCTCAGGTCCCCTTTTGTGGAGGTCCTCCTAGGTTTTACTTTTTTATGTAGGACTAGCCATAAGAAATATGATACATGTTTAACTCAAAAATCGGGCGGTCTTAAGTTCCACAAAAGGAGAGAACTCAATCGCTGAATCGACCATACGAAATCCGAATTAAAACAACAATTAACCCACAACAAAGATCAAGCAATGACAAGCGGTGCGGAGTTAAAATTTATTATAACTCTACAATAAAGATGTGTATAGGTGCAAGTATGTGTAAAGTGTCGAACACAGGAAGCACACACGTAAATTGGGGCAAATGATGCTAAAAAATGAATGTGATGTGTTTGTCTATATGTGCTATTTTTGTGGGTTATTAATTTTATATTATTTATTTAATTTTTGATTTTATATTTTTATATTTCGATTTTTTATTTTCTGATTTTGTATTTTCTTTTTTATTTTTTATTTTTGTATTTTCTTCTCCTTTTAAAAAGGACATAAAACTATATAGGATATATATATATACAAGAGAAGTAAGAGAGAGATAAAAGTAAGTAAAAATGTTAAAAATATAGGAAATAAAATATTTTTGTGCTTTTTATATTTTTCTAATGTTTTTTGATTTTTCTATATTTTTGCTATGTTTTTTGGTATTTTTAAATTCAAAAAATACTTAAAACAAAAAAATATCTGAAATTAAAAGGAGATAAACAATATCAAACAGTAATCAAAATTTTCCAAATTATTATTTTTTAAATATTAAATTATAGAAAATTAGGTGATCGATACTATATTTTTTGATTTTTTTATAGATTTTATATTTTTGATGAAGGTTTTTATTGTTTTTCAATTTTTTGAGTTTTCTTTTATATATTTTTAGTGATTTTTGGTCTGAATGTTAAAGATGCAAAAACACATAAAATGTATTTTTTGGGAATAATTTAAAAAAGTTTTATAATTTTTATGTATTTTCTAATGCAAACAAGGATGAAAATGATTCAAAAATGTAAAATAAAAATATAGCATGATAGAGAAATGCAATAGGAACTTATGCCTATTTTTGGGGATTTTTCAAATTTTATAGAGGCATGAAATAAATACTAGAAGCAAAGAGAAAATACACACTGCAAGAGTATTTTTGTAAATATGTAAAAGTCCGAAGGCCTGAGTGTAAATGTCCAACTAATATATAACTGAATAAAAATATTTAAGGACCAATCACAAATAACCAAAAGCCTAGGGGTAACCCTGCAAAATTTGCAAACTCACGTGCACAGGACATGTGACCAGGAAGGGACCAACTTGCAGATCTAAAAAATGTGACGGCTAAAATGCAAAATTACCAAAAATTTACACTGAATATCCAACATCTCCGACAAAATACAAAATAACCAAACCCACAAGGGTTTGGTTGCAAAATCACCAAGGTTGGTCGACCCACGTGGACAAGGACCTAAGTGTAAATAAATGGAATACGGGGTTTTTTTGCAAATTTACAAAAATAAAATAATTGCAGATGACTATTTTAGGACTATTTAAGAAATGTAAAAACTACGTAACCACGCCTGGCGTGGATCCGACGGCACAATGCCCCTCACTAAAACACGTGTAAGTACGAGAGGTTGTGAAAACCCTTCGTGGATCAATGATCGGACGGTAGAGGCATGCGAAGATCCGAAGACAGCTGTAGCTTCTGGGGTGCCATCAAGATCCAACGGTGGTGAGGGTTGATCGACGAACGGGGAAGAACTCCGCAGCTGCGAAGTTTTCCCGGCGAGATCTTCCCTCTCCTATGCTCCTGTCTGCTCCAAAATAGTGCCCGATGCTCCGACAGGTCTTCCCAAGGTGCTGGCGACTCCAAAAAGCTCCGACGGAGGCTAGAGGGCTCGCGCGAGGCTTCAAAGCATAGGAGCTCCAGTTACTTCGGCGAGGCTTCCAGAACGAGCTCCAGCTGCTTCGGTGGTACATGGACCTACAAGAAAGGTGATTGGGTCGAGGGCAAAGTGCCTCGACCTGTTAGGGGGTGATACGGATGCGAAGGAAGCAAGATAGAGCTTGCCGGAGCAAGCTCCGACGATGAATGGTCAAGGGTGATCCAACTACTAACAAGCGAAAGGAAAAGGGCGAAAAGGATGCTAGATTTATGTCTATGCTAAAAATGCAATAACAATATTGAAATATGACCTCAAAGTTAGGTACACCTGAGATAAGGACCTCACAACCAATGGCCGGAGATGGGGTGGATCCGCCCTTTTTCCGGCTGATCTCGCTCCCTCGGGGCTGTGGAAGGAGGATGTCACCCTCCTCCCGCCCGAGTACGCAAAAAGAAGGAAGATCAGGGTTCAAAAGGGGTTCAAAAGTGGGAGGAATGGTTGGGTGGTGTTTTGTACAAGCGACCGACGTGGCTCCAAGATCGAGGCCAAATGGGCGCCTCAGTGATCCACAGCTCAAGGAGAGCCCCCGACGTGAATCACCAAGGAATGGGGAGAAAGTTTTTAGAAGGAATCATCCCGAATAAAGGCATGGATCGTCGGGGAAAAATCGAGGAATTAGGGGTCACACATAGGTCTGACACCCTACAGGACGTTGGGCATAGGGTTGACCCAAGTCAACTATTGACGCAACCTGGTTGGTCCACGTGGACCAACCAGGGAAAAACATCATGAAAAGTTTAAAAAAACAAAAAGAATTATTAAATGATTTTATTAAATTAAACTTAGAAAATAAAAAATGTTTATCATTTTATAAAGTATTTTATCATTATTTTTTATTTATTTTTTCGAGTTTAAAATTACAAGTTCCCTTTTAAGGGTTGTATATAGGTATATTCATCTATGCATTTTCATGTTTTATTTTTATTTTCTATATTTAATTTTATTATTTTGGTTTATTATTTTATAGATTTATAACATAATTTTACACACTTAAATATATTTTTATTTTATTTTTCTGGTGTATTATGTACATTTAAATAAATAGATGTATTATTCATATAGGTATAGATATATGTCTTTTACCTATGTATTTTATACAAGTATTTTATTTTTTGTTTTCTGGAAATTTTATTCTTGTTTTAATATACATAAGTATTATAAATAATATTTATAAAATTTTAAAAATATAAAATTATAAAAATAGTGAATAATAAATAAAATGAATATTTTAATCAGTATAAGTATACAATAGGGGTCCAGAACTCAACTTTCAAACCGTAACTCCAAAAAATTTGAAACTACCTTCATTAAATAACTTATTAAAAGTTATATACAATTAAAGTGATTTTGATATAGTTTGAGTTTTATTTGAGAGATATGTATCCGGGAAGTTGGAATTTTGGAATCTTATTTAGACCGTATTTTGTACACTGTATATTATTTTTGTATAAAATCAATTTTATATTTTTCTATATTAAATTATATACAAATTTTATGTTCAAAATTTCTTTATTTGAAGTATAAAAATTGAAACTAAAAATAGATCCCAAAAATTAATAAAGAAAGAATTAAATAAAAAGGGATTTTTATTGTATTTTGTCCCTTATCTCCCCTACTTTATTCCTCATCGACCTAGTCATCGAGATGCGTAGGTCTCAGGGTTTCAAGTTATAAAATATTTGCAATATTTTATTATTTTTCTTTTCTTTTCTTTATTCTATAATTTTGGCTTTAAAATCGTATTTTACACACTATTTACACAATGATGCATGAATGCTAAAATGCCTAAATTAAGCCTATTTACACGAATTTACTAGAGTTTTTAAGGCCAAAATGATAGAATAAAGATGATGAAATGGAGATTCATCATCCCCATATACTTTCCTTTGCTAGTCCCTAGCAAACAATTAGGCAATAAGTGCAGAAAAGAAAAACAAAGAAAAGAAAAAGAAGAAAATTGGATTTAGTTTAATTATCAAACTTGTTTTAACAAAATCAAAGTTTGGAGCTCAAGTTGGACCTTTGGAATTTTAGTGCGGGCGGAACCTTAATGGGAATCAGATTTGAAATCCAATAGCCTTCGAGAATCCCAAGGCTCTACTCAAGTCTCCTCAATAGTCAGGTCTGAATACATTAACTCATACACAAACCCTTATGATTATGAATCTGACTCGTACATTTGAAGTGATGGTAGATCTCCCCAACTGCAATGACAAAGAGACTGACTTCTCCAGTACATCAACCCAATGATTCCCCATTCCAATAACTCATTCCTAGAGGAGCGGGGTATTCCTTTTAAGTTCAAGTGGCAACCAGCTCAAGAGTAGGGGGTGAAGAGAAGAATGGACGGTAGCCAGTGTAGCTATCTTTCCTAGGATGCAAGACCAGTGTAGTCAAGTCATCTAGCTACAGGCTCACATAATTTGAATTTAAAGATCAAACTTTCTTATTGACTATACAAATATATACTCCGACATACATTTTATTTTTGTACATGCCTATCCACTTTTTTGGAGTTTTTTTCTTTTTTCTTTTTGTGCTTTTTTTGAAATACTATTCCCAGAAACATTTACATAAGGAGTTTTTCCTCTTGAACTAGTAGACTATCCCTCTTTTGAAGCTTTATCGTAACCCACAATCTCTTGTCCGCAAAACTCATCATCACTGGACGGGTTGGGGTACACTTCCCGTCATAGAGGAGGACAAATGTTTCCACTTGTGTGCATCTCATACCAGCAAATCCAACCCTCTCACAACTCCAACTGAGTTGAGCCAAGTGAAAGGTGAATGTGTCCAAGTTAGGTTATTATCAACAAGAGTCGTGCGTGTGCTCCGAAATACTCTACATAGACAGTCAAGTGTCCATTCAATCAAGTCTCGTGATCCTCAAAGAATTAAGTCAACTAGACCTGAAGTACCTTAATTCCAGCTCCTATAAGGTTCCTGTTATTAGGTAGATTTTAAGGTCCAACTAAGCTCCAACCTTAGGATTTTACCTGGACTTGTTCAACCATCAAACTCAATCTGAAAAATGCTAATGCCAATGCAGAAAATATTTTTCGTGATGCAATTTTCAAAGATTTTGAACTTTTTATGGATTATTGAAAAGATGATGCATATGCATTTTTTTTGTATTTTTCAATAAGAGTTTTCAAATGTTTTTGGTATTTTTTATTTTACAAATGTTCTTTGGATTTTTGAGAACAAAAAGTTTCTGTTAAAAACTAGGTACAAATATTTACACAGAGATGTTTGTATATTTACAGGAATTTAGAGTTATGAATTTACAAGGGGTAAGTAGTCAATTTTAAATAAATATATAGATAGAATGAATTTTTGTGTGATGTAAATATTCCTCAAATTTATTTGAAAACGGTTTTTAAACAATTTCAAAAACTATAGTCCAAAATATTTTTTACAAAAAAATTTACAAGCATGTACACACATTTGAAAATCATTTTGCGAAGTTTTTTCAAACAGTATATATAGATTTTTTAAATATTTTTGCAACCATTTTCCAAACCATTTGCAAATAGTTTTTCAAACATTTATTTTTTAAACAAAGAAATAAATTTGATAAACAAAATTATTTTACAAATGTTGAAAACATGTAACAAAATGTTTTCTGAATAGTTTTCAAAAGATTTTTCAAAAAGTTTTTAAACTATTTTTCAAACATTTTGCAACAAAACATTTTCACCTGATTTATTAATCAGTAAGTACAAAAAGAATATGAGGAATAATCAACATCTTTTATTAAGGTTTTTAACGAATTTTGATACTATAATTAACCATATTTATTAGTAAAAATACGAAAGTACGAGTTATGGCTAAAGTATATACACACTATATACGACCCCCTATACTTTGCTTGAGCTATGTACTCATTGATCAGAGAGAAAAAGAGAAGACCTAACTTGTACTAAGTATAGACAAGTCTAAAGAATAAATGAATAAGGAATGAATGAACGAATATGAAGTTGACCGTCCTCCCTATAATTAGGATCAAATAATCCTAAGTATAGCAGTCTGTACACAAAGCAGGGAGGGTCACAGGTGGGAATGAACAAATCGTACTTAGATTGTCTCCCCCTATATTTAGGGTAAGATATCCCTAAGTATAGACAAGAAGAGGAAACAATGGAGAGGACCAAAGAATAGAAGACATCGGGGTACACCCCCCTATACTTAGAACAAAGTACGCCCTAAGTATAGAATACTGATAAAAAGGGGCAACACCTTTACAGTAGATAAAGAATATAGAAAAGAAGAAAAGAAGAAAAGAGACCAGAAGATGGAAGAAGATAGAGAATAATGTACACACCGCTCCCCCTATACTTAGGGTAAAAGAAGCCCTAAGTATAGGCAACAACATGAGTGATAAAACGGAACGACGAATGAACACTTGACTCATCCACCCCCTATACTTAGAACAAAGTACGTCCAAAGCAAGGCATACACGAGAATGGGGTGGATGAGTAATACGAGAGATAGACAGAGATGAACAAAAGTGAATATACAACCAAATGGATATACAGGGGGTCATGAAGGTTGAAAGCGAACCTTCTTATGGGACCGTTGAGGGATGGATCTGGTATGGTGCAGGTCGACATAGGGGTCCTCAGATGACACAAACCGATCAGGGTAGACAGGGTGAGGGTCCTAAGTGGTCATAGGTGTGAATTGACAAACAAATCAGTGGAAGAAGTATAGCTAGGTCTGGCCTGGGGAGTCTTGCTAATGTAAAAGTGAAATGGGAGGAACTCATCATCATCGGAAGAAGTGTAATCAGTGTCGTCATGCAAGGTCTTGTCCAGGTCAAAACCAAAAGGAGCAAACTCATCAGTGGAAGTAGTCGAACTCTGTTCGTCTTCTACAATCTCAACCGGATCATCTTTCTCATCAAAAGGCCCGAATTCCTAGATAAAAGCAATAATATCAAATTTGCCCTTTGTATCATCAATATCTTCCCTCCGCTCAATGGTGTCAATCGTGTAAATCCCGCGGATGTCATCAACACATTACCAAGTCCTAGAAGAAGAACTCCGAAGTCCATGCTTTCCAAGTATTCCTCCATGGAGAGGAATTATTGGGTCTCAGTGGAATCCAATAAGCAGCAAAATTCTCTGATAGTCTCATCAAGGTCATGCTCCTCAGGGTCAGCCAAGATAGGTGTAGTCACATTAGGTGCAGGTCTCTGGTCAGTAATCGGTGCGGTGATCAACATTTCGCTCTTGCCAACAAGACGGAAGTGAATCTCTCCTGATCCATAGTCAATAATGACACTTACAGATGAGAGGAATGGTCGTCCCAGGATGATTGGAGAGTGCACCCCTGTGGAGGTCTCCATGGGAAATACGACAAAATCAACGGTGTAGCTCATGCCCTGAGTATAAATGACGGCATTTTCAAGGATACTCTTCAACCTCTTGATAAATCCATTAGCAAACTGTACTATCATCCTGGTCTTCTTTAAAGGCCCTAAGTGAAGAGGCTGTACCGGCGAGAAGGGTAATATGCTAATCGAAGCACCGCTGTCAATGAGAGTGTGATCACAGGTATGGTCAGAGATAGTGCAGCTAATGAAAGGTATGGCAGTGTTCCTCTTCCTCGGAATGGGATGTGTGTGATGGCATGGGCAGTGGCCATAGTCAAGATATGATGCTCAGATCTGCTCCTCCGCTTTCTCTTCTTGGGAAGAGGAGCAGACAAATCAGTCATGGCCTACTGAAGTGGGGCACGGATGATCTCATGAATAGCGGCTACCACTTCAGGGTCAGTTAACAATTTTTTGAATTTTTGGACCTCCTCCATACAAGGGATGAAGATGAAATCATTATCTACACGAGGCATGCCAAGAGTAGTCTATACAGCGGCGTCCTCAAGGTCAGGGGTGGGACTAGATGTGAGTTGATGTGTGGTCAAATAATCTGGCAGATGGTCCCTCTCCTCAAAATCCGACTCAACCAAAGGTTTCTCGAACTCTTTTTAGATTTTTAAAATTTTTCTCATTTTTTGTATTTTGGATGATTGTAAGCTCTCATGGAAATCCTCGAGTGAACCCATAATGGTGGAGAATCATGGTCGCTCTTATTTATGCTAGTGAGGTTGTCAATCCTCTGTCTCATATGATCCGTCATTTGGGTCAAGTGCTCAAGGGTGGACTCCATGAAAGGTGACTCTAACAAATAAGTCTCGGGTGGATATGAAGGAAAATGTGAAGGTGGATGTGGATGTGGATAAAAGTCTGAGTCTTGAATCTGTGATTGAGGAGGATATGTACAAAAGTCAGGAGCAAAGTCCTCTTGGAAAAAAAGAGGTGAACCGGTTGGAGTGAACGAGGGATATGCAAAGTCCGGATAAATGCGCTCCAGTCAGCCATCTCGAAACAAAAGGAAAATGATAGTCAGGAGAACACGATGATCAAGCCAAGAGAAGTTAGGAAAAAGATGCAAATGCGTAGAAACGATCTAGAAACGTGATGAATCCCCATTCATCACTCTTTATTCCTTTATTTTAGCTAGAAACCTTGGCAAAATACCATGTAAATACCTGTAAATATCATAAATTATCAAAAATGCATGCATCATGTATTTATTAATAATTAGCATGCTTTTGCACAAAAATAAAGGAATAAAGAAATAAAAGAAAAAGAGGGAAATATTTAGAATAAATATTGAGTGACCTAGTCCGAAGGGAGGGCTCAGCATGGGCCTAACCGCAAAAGAAACCAAGTAGAGAGAGAGAGATAAGGTCAATCATACTTGCACATACACCCATGTATATAAATAATTTTATTTTCCTCAAAATAAAAATAAAAAGGCGTTTCTTATACTTTGTACATATTTATAAAAATAACATAAAAGTCAGAAAAATAAAAAAAAAAGAAAAATAATAAAATTCATTTCCCACCTTGTAGATATACCATGTACATATGTATATAAATCTATTTATATAACTAATGTAAATAAATCACAAAAATAAAATAAATATATCTTTTTATTCCAAATTTTATGTTGTAAATAAATAAAATATAAAATTGGAATAATTATGCATGAACAATTAAAAATAAAAAAAATACATATGTATATATACATATATATAATAATAATATAATGTAAATACATAATTTATATTTCAAAAAAATAAATAAAAACCACTAAAAAATACTTTGAAAATAAATAAACATTTTTCATTTTGAAATTTTTTTGAAATAAAATCATTTTCTATTTTTAAATGAATTTCTAAATAAGTAATAATCAGAATTATCTGATTGGTCCACGGGGGATGTTGACCCCCGGTCAACTCCCCCGCCATGACCACTTGCTTCGCGGACCTGCACCCCGACCTGATTTCTCAGATTTTTTGCGAGTTGATTGGCCTTCCATTCGCCTAAACCCCAGGCTCCAATTGTAGATCGTTGATCCAAGACCCTCGCCCGAGGATTTGCTTAGGGATCCGAGCTCCGATTCACTCGCCCGACCTCCTTCTTCTCGGATCCCTAGCACTATAAGATCTCAACTCCGTCGTGCTTTCACTCGATCTTTGGCCACCGTCTTCCAGTCCCAAGACCTCCATCCTTCTCCCTAGAGTGACAGATATCGAGTGAGGGTGTTGCAGCGAGGAGTAGAGGGATGTAGCCACTGATCCGGCGAGCTTCGCCGCCGTGCTCCACCACCGAGCGAGATGAGCCTCTAGCATTGACGAGCCATCGAGGGAAAGAACCCAAAATCTCTCTGAGCACTAGCACAGTCGATCTCGATCATCAGGTACCCCCGATACCCCTTAGGTTAGGTTAATTTCTCAAATTCGCGTTTTACGTCGTCGGTCTTTGTCAGCCATCCAGTCACCCTTCCGATCATCTGACCTGACCATCTCCTTCACGAGACTCCTCTACATCTTCTACGCACCTCCGATCACCCTGACTCGTCCCGGAGCAGGATCTTAGGTCTCCTCCACCGTTGCCTCGTCGGAGACCCACGACCCACCTTATCTGATCACCGATTTCACCTCTCATCGGGTTGAGGCACTTTGCCCTCGACCCAGGATCCGTTATGTGTAGGTTTGCAGGTCTAAG
Source organism: Ottelia alismoides (assembly GCA_037367405.1). Taxonomy (NCBI): domain Eukaryota; kingdom Viridiplantae; phylum Streptophyta; class Magnoliopsida; order Alismatales; family Hydrocharitaceae; genus Ottelia; species Ottelia alismoides. Next base: position 364,716 of record JAZKJV010006370.1, on the reverse strand, counting down.
GACCCCATCTGGGGGTCCAACTGGTCCAGGCATAGGAGCTTCGAGCCATCTTCGTCGCCGGAGCGCCTCTGACATCTCCGACTCAATCTGAGCTGACCACTCGCTGCGGAGCATCGCCAGCTTTGATTTCCCTATCCTAGCCGTAGTTGAGGAGGCTTCCATCGCGCGCCATGGGCCGACGAACCTCGTCGGTGTCGAGTTCTTCCAGGAGCCTTAATAGCCGTCCGATCACGTCTCTCGCCCAGTTCAGATCGTGTCCATTCATCCGCGAGAGGCTCACAGCCGTCCGATCACTAGAGGACCTAATCTGAAGCATCCCTCGCTGAAGGGGTACCCTCGCATCTAAGCCGTTGGATTTCCACGTGGCACTTCTTCAGCCGTTGATCTGAATAACAGGGGTAATTTGCACTTAGGCCCTCCTCATTTTGCATTTATAATTTAGTCTTGTAAATACTTTACGCAGTTGTTTTTATTTTGGTACATTTGCATTGTGGACCTAGTAGTTTTGAGTAATTGCATCCTAGTCCCTACAGTTGTGAAGCACGTGCATCGACACGTGAGTTTTGGACTTTTTGCATATGTGGTCTTAGGGTTTTCTGAATGTTATGAAATGCAAATTTATTTTGTATAATTGCATTTATACCCCTATGCATGGATTTATTTGAGCATGTGTTGAAATTTATGCGCATTTTGTATTGAACCCTTGTACTTTCAACACGTCTTACATTTAAACCCCCGAAACTATGTTTCTTTGCAAATAGGTCATCGTATGTTGTGTGCCTTGTTTGTATTGAATAAAATAGCAAATAAACTCCAAATCATGTGAAATTTGGAAACATGGCTCCTACCACCGTGTAAAAATTTCACTAAATTTTTGGGACATTTTTGTGGCTGTTTACTATTTTAAAAAAAATCAAAAACACGTATTTTTGTTACTGTTTGCATTGAAAAATCAAAGAAAAATATAAAAAATTTTCTAAAAATTCTAAAAAATTAGGGTTTGTTTATTTTGATGTGTTTAGGTTTCTATCAAATTTTTGGTCTCATTTGGATTTATAAAACCCATAAAAATTGAAAAACCCTAAAAATCTTATAAAAAGCATTAAAAATTCTATAAACTTCAAAAAATGCAAACTCTTTTTCTGTAGTTTAGTTTTTGTATATATTTTTCATAAAAATTGTCTCTAGATTTTTATAGCCAATTATATATTTTTAATTGGCCTTTCAAATCTAGATGCACATTGATCCATTGTTTCCCCCTTTTCCATTTTTAGAAAATCAACTAAAAATTATAAAATCCCCATAAAATCACCAAAAATACCTAAAAACATAAAAAACACAAAAATAATTTTATTTGAATTTTTTGACTTTGTTTGGAGTGTGTAATAATTAGTGGTTTGTGGCTTTTTCACTTGCCTTTATATTTTCTTATATAATTAAAAACACAAAACAATTTTAAAAACATTTAAGATCCACCAAAAACATTCTCTCTTTATTTTATCTTTAGGTCGTAGGCCGTCTCGGCCATCCCGTGCTCCTTGTGTTTGACCTTGGTAGCTATACCAGGTAAAATAAAATAGCGAGACCGCTATTTGTTTGACTTGTGTGATTTTTATATTCGGTGGTCTTGATTTTTCTTGATTGACCGAGTCTCTCTATTCAGATCGCAATGACACCGAATACCTTTACCTTGGCCCGATAGTGAGATATCTTCTTTGAGGATTTTTCGGTCGTCAGAATGGCGCTATTGCCGGGGAGCACGACTTAGTAGTCTTTTTCGATTTTTCATGGTTTTCTTTTTCGCGGCTTCCTGTAGATATTTGTAGATATTTTTTATCTGATTTATTTACAAATTTTTCTAGACTGACACACTTCTGTTTCTATTTCTTGCGAGGGCCCGAGGACCGAGGCGATGTTTTTGGAAGCCGAAGCAACTACGGGATTCGGAGGCGGCTCTCTTCTTTACGGAGCCGCAGGAGAGAGCGAGGAGGAGAACTGAAGTGTGGGAGCTGCGGAATAGCCGTGAAATAACCGTAGTTTATATTAGAATTAGCTTAGTTTTATTTTCTGCAAAACATTAATTTGTAATAATACATGGAATCAGACTTACACTATGGTGACTTATCGGGGTCTGTTTTGCCGAGCACCGGTGTGCTCGGAGGACCTCACCACGGTTTTTCGCTGGTTTTGTTTTCTCACATTTATTTTGTTGTTTATCTGATTTACGCGGTTTTGGCCTTAGCTTAGGATTTTCATTGATTGTGACATAATTGTTTAGGATCCAAACACTTAATTATCTGCCTGTACCAATAGCTGGATAATTGGACCTAATTAATGAAATCACAAGAAAAAGTCGGATTACTTAGGCTCTAGTCCACGTGCCTTGAGGAGTCACATACAACGCGTGCAGGATCCGTTGTGACGGACACCGAGTGGCTCCCAAGATAGGACTCCGGACTTAGGCTTGAGTACCCGACTACTGTTCTTACGTGTAGAAATTGCTTCATCTAGGGTCGGATTCTCGTGCATCATATAGGTAGTTTTATTTGAGTCTTTATTTTATGCGCGGATCATTTTGCATGTAGACTGCTGGAGTCAGGTACGCATTTCTTACTCTGCATGCATCATTGATTTTCCGTGCATCGGCTCTTTCGTCTTCTCCCCTTGTTTTTGGACTTAAAATAATCAGGAGAACCGAAAAATTCATTAGGCATTGTTTGCTTGAAAAATACCTAAAAAACAAAAACCATAAAATTGGGACTGCAAAACACACTTGACCCTAAAAGACACCTCATTTAAAAATCTGTCTTAGGGAGAGCAACCCCCTCATTGTCTGGTTTGATTGAGCGAGAGAGCGACCCTAACACTAGGCTAGAGCCACATCTGAGCCCCGATCAGACTACCAGCCTTTTATACGGGATAGTCTGGTTGGCGGATTAGATTCCTATCAGCTCGCGTAATCTCTCTGGTATCCTGACTTTCTCACCTAAATAAAATTGACAAGATAATTGACCGATCTCTTACGGTCTTCAGCTCGACGTTGAGTAGGTGAACCCGGGGTTTGTCTTCTCATCTTGTGTGTTTCCAGATCTCATCCGCCCGACTCGCCAGATCAAGATGATGGGCAGGAGGTCCCTTAGGCAGCCTCTGGATGCATCGCTTGACCGCACTCCAGCCCGTTCATCTAGGTTGGTTCGTGAGAGTCGAGACCCACTCTCCGAACCCGAGTTCGATTCCATCTTGTTCCCCCTTGACCACCCTTCTTCCAGTTCTGAGATGCCAGTGCCAGATGTGAGACAGTAGGCAGATGATTTATCAGCACCTGAGTTTGGGTCTTTTGCCTTTGCAAAGACCATGGCCAGCAGCGAGGAGCGCACCGAGGGTCAGAGGACGGAGACGACCACATATGTCCTGGACCAGGGTGCGATCAACACCACCATGTTTGCTTCCCTCGAGACCATGCAGAGACAGATATGAGACCAAGGAGCTTTCATGGTAGAGATGAGGAGAGAGATGGAGAGGCCGAGGACAGCATGAGAGCAGTCGAGAGCCGCAGGACTGAGAGATTAAACAAGAGCTGAGGGACGGAGAGGCCCAGATCAGCCAGAGGAGCAAGACCAGCCGACCGAGTCGTCGAGACTTATGCAGGAGTTGCACAACCCCGGATCGACACTGACACACCGGTAGGTGGTTCTTCCAGCGATCGTGGGGTACTTCAAGTTCCCCCGAACACACTTCAGCTTCTCCCCCGCTTCTACGGGCTTGCTACTGAGGAGCTCCATCTACATCTCCAAGAGTTCGAGATGATCTGCAATACAATCCATGATCGTTAGGTGGACGAGCACGCCATCAGGATGATTGCCTTCCCTTTCTCCATTGCAGACAGAGCAACCAACTGGCTGAAGCACTTAGGGAGATTTGTTTACACTTGGGAGCAGCTCCGTACGGAATACTTGAACAAGTACTATCCACTCGGGCGGACCAATGCAGCGAGGGCCCTGATCAGCAACTTCTCCGTGCTCCCCAATGAGCAGTTTCACGAGGTATGGGAGAGGTTCAGAGAGCTGACGGACAGATGCCCGCACCACGATATCACGAAGCCAAACCTAGTTCAGAGCTTCTTCTGCGGGTTGACACCAGATCTGCAGGGCCTGGTGAATGCTTCTTGTGGCAGTTCCTACTTCGCCAAGGATGAGGATCAGGTCTGGGCCATCTATGAGGAGATGGCCGAGAACTATACAGTGATGTCCCAGACCCGACTCTACACTCAGGGATGCCCCAAGCCACATACCATGCAATACCAGAGGATAGCACGGGTCGATGCCGGTCCTTCCACTTCGTCCGCGGTAGCCGCACAGGTCGAGTCCACAGCCACAGACATAAGCATCATTAACGAGAAGCTGGACCGGATCGAGTTGATAGAGAAAAAGCAGTGCCAGGGCATCACATAAATGGATCAGATGGCACAGACGCTGAGTGACCTGAAGACACAGCTCATGTGTCTCCAGGAGGCACAGACAGCTTCTCAGCCCCGTCTTTGGTCACGAGGAGATCCGAGCAGCAGTGGTAGCTCATCCTAGTGCTCCAGTCAGCCTAGACAGGTTCACCTTGTACAGGCAGAGCCGTACAAGCAGCCACAACTGTACTACAAGTAACCACCATCCCCAGACACTCAGATGGTGGTTTACCAGCCGAATCAGCCCCTGGCAGTACTCCTGCCACCCCCTACGAGCCGGAGCCGTTGATGGATGTCAGCAGGATTTGATACGATCGACCCTAGCCCAGTATCCGACGAGACCATCCTGGATTCCGCTGGTCGGCCGAAGGCACCGGTTCCCAGCAGCAGCCTCCAGTTCAGGGTGGCCAGTAAGACCATCAACGAGAGCAGCACCAACGACCCCCAGTACCCCAGCATCACTCATCCCAGCCACAACAGTACGGTCCTCGTCCCTATCAGTAGGGACAACCTTGAAGGCGAAACCAGCCTCAGCAGCAGTACCATCCACAGTACCCCTCTCATCCGCACCAGCAGCAACAGCCTCACTACCAGCGAGGCCACCCGTCAGGTTCTCATGGGCCAGCCTATGAGAACCCCGCCTTTGATGATCTAGCTCGCCTCATGACCGAGCAACAGGCCAGTTTCCGACGGGAGATGGATGAGTTCTGCTAGGAGATGCGGGATATTTGAGAGGGAAGGCCGCCATCCCTGCCCAGATCGAGCTGAACCCGAACAACCTCAAGAGGAACTCTGAGCAGGTAGAGTTAACTGAGATTACCACTCCTAGTGCTTCACTTGGTGATATGTCTACATAGTTTGATGCTGATTTTGTTACACTTAGGAGAAGTAGGATACCAGCAGGCGGTGCCTCATCAGAGCGACGACCCCATGCCACTCCAGGAGTGCCAGACGAGGAGAAGTGCGGTACTGATGCCACGAGAGATGATGACGGTGGTGCTGACACCACCACGGATGATGATCCAGCCGACGGTTCTGTGGCCGTCGCTTTACCAGTTGGAGGAGGTGGTACTGACACCACCATTACAGTTGTTGAGAACGGTAATGAGGCTACGAGTCCAGATGCCAAGGGTGGTACTGAGGCCGCCATTTCCAGTTCTACTCTTCCTGTTGTTTTTCCTTCAGTACTTGTATCTTGGGACATTTTTGCAAATAAAGGAAAGGGTTTATTGTTTTCGGATCCACATGTGTTGTTTGATGATGTTTGTGTGGATTCTGCTGTTCATGAGCATGCCATACCCTCTACTAGTTCGTCATCTGAGAAGGACCCTGTGATCCCCTTTCCATGAGCACTTCATATGGCAAAGGGGAAGAAAGTAGAAAATCAGAAAAAGAACCAGCAGATAGAGTTCATCCAGCAGATGATAGTTAGATTTCACATACAACTGACTCTAAAGAAGGCCTTGGAGTACATACCTCTACTCCAGAGATCACTCAGAGACAGGACCACAGTTAGGAGGAAGAGGAGGAACCATCAGTCTGAGATCTATGTGCTCTCGTGCCACTTGTTTCGCGAATCAGAACTGTCTGCCGGCCGAGAGGCCAGATGAAGGAGCCCCGTATGTCAGATTCCACATCCAGGAGCAGAGGTTCGACCGCACTCTAATAGACAGCGGTTCTTCGATCAACCTACTTCCTGCAACCCTCTTCGACCGTTTCGAGTTGGGCACTCTACGACAGAGAAGGACGGTCCTTCAGTTTGCTGATCGATCTATCAAGAGGCCGAAGGGGTTGCTGACGGACGTTGTCGTCAGGATTCAGGGCCTGAAATTCCCCGTGGACTTCGTTGTGTTGAACATGGAGATCCCTGAGTCTGTGACCGATACCCCCATCATTTTAGGATACCCATTCTTGGCCACAACCAAGGCAGTGTCCGACCATGATAGCGGGAAGTTGTACTTTCGCATCGAGGGCGAGAGTATACAAATAGAGACGGTCGAGGAGACTAGAGACAGAGATTCAGCTTGCTCAGAGCCGACCACAGATTCAGAGCAGATGATAGAGGCAGGGCGAGACATCCACCAGGACTGCGATTTTGTGATTACAGATGACGAGGCAGTTTGGGCAGATCCAGTCGCACATGACATCCTCTCACCTTCAGAGTTCACTGATGTAGAGACGCCAGCAGAGGAGAGCTTAGAGAGCGCATTTCTAGTCCAGGATATATCTCAGGCAGCAGACCCGGTTCGCGACTGCGAGACAGAGTTTTGTGAGTATGATACAGATCCCTCGGAGTTAGATAGTGATTGGGCAGAGTTCGATGATTTTTGACACCACGTCTGTCTTCTACTGAGCCTACAACTAGGGAGGAGGTTGATTCCGTGCAAAACAGAGACAGTCCAAGAGAGTAGCCTTCTCCAGATCTAGATTGTGAGCGAGAATTCCAATTCTCCCATGCGGATTTGGCAGCATTCACTCAGACTTTTCAGAGGCCAGATCCGCCAGCACCTACTTGTCCAGAGCTGAAGCCGCTACCATCGTCGCTGAAGTATAGGTTCCTTGAGGGTGAGCATGAGATGTACCCAGTCATTATCTCCGCTGATTTGATTGGAGAGCAAGAATCCCGTCTGATGGGGGTTCTTGAAAAGAACCGCAAGGCGATAGGATGGAGCGTAGGCGATCTCCAGGGGATAAGTCTGGATCTATGCTCCCACCATATCTATCTTGAGGAGGAGGCAAAGCCCTCGCGTGAGTTCCACCGGCGGCTGAACCTGAATCTTCGAGAGGTTTTCATGAAGGAGATCTCGAAATGGTGGAGCACCGATTTTATCTACCCCATCTCCGACTCCAAGTGGTTCAGTCCATTGCATGTGGTGCCCAAGAAGACGGGCATCACCACCGTTGTTAGTGAGTCTGGAGAGGAGATCGCTACCAGGGTACCCACTTCTTGGCGGGTCTGTGTGGATACAGACGATTGAACCAGGCCACCAAGAAGGATCATTTCCCCCTGCCCTTTATTGATCAGATTATTGAGAAGCTGGTAGGGAAGAGCCATTACTGTTTCTTGGACGGGTACTCCGGCTATAATTAGGTGGCCATCGCGCCCGAGTACCTTCACCTGTCCCTTCGGGACATATGCTTTCATGCGCATGCCATTTGGATTGTGCAACGCTCTGGCGACATTCCAGAGATGCATGTTGTCCATCTTTTCGGACATGGTGGGGGAGTGCTTGGAGGTCTTCATGGATGATTTCTCGGTCTACAGTGACAGATTCGATTCTTGTCTTGACTGCCTAGACCGAGTCCTTCAGCGATGCATTGAGGTACACCTTGTGTTGTCTTAGAAGAAGAGTCACTTCATGGTGACTCAGGGTACGGTGCTTGGCCATATCATCTCCAATAGGGGCATGGAGGTTGATCCTACCAAGGTAGATGTCATTAGAAAACTCAATCCACCGTCCAACTTACGGCAGTTACGGTCTTTTCTGGGGCACGTCGGTTTCTATAGGCGTTTCATTCATGATTTTAGTAGGATTGCCCGACCGTTGACTGATCTTCTGACGAAAGATACTGAGTTCCTGATGAATACCCATTCATCACTCTTTATTCTTATATTTTAGCTACAAAAACCTTTGCAAATGCATGTAGATATATGTAAATATAAATAATTACCAAAAGCATGCATTGTGTAAAAACCTATAATTAGCATGTTTTTGTGCAAAAATAAAAGAATAAAGATTAAAAAAAAAGAGGGAAATATTTAGAATAAATATTGAGCAAGCTAGCCCAAGGGAGGGCTCAACATGGGCCTGACCGCATAAAAGACAAAGTAGAGGGAGATAGGGGCTCATATGTAAATATTTATGTAAATAAATAAAACTATATTTTCCTCACCCAAAAATATGCTTGTAAATACTTGTATATATTTATAAAAATATAAAAACAAAATAAAAAGTTAAAAATCAAAAAGATCAAAAATACTCCCTTTCATCATGTACATAAACCACACCTATATATTTATTTAGCTTTGTAAATATATAAAAGTAATTTTTATAATTTTTGTAAATAGTCAATTTTATATATTGTAAATAAATAAAATAAAAATAATTAAAATCAAAACAAAGTAAAAATAGAAAAATCAAAAATACAAAAATACTTTGTACATATACCATGTATATAGATGTACATATCTATTTATTTTACCTATGTACATAAATAATAAAAATGAAATAAAAATACCTTTTTATTCCTTATTTTATTCTATAAATAAATAAAATATAAAATAAGGATAAAATTGTATAAAAATAATAGTTAAAAAAATCAAAAATCAAAACCCTATATACATTGTATATACCTATATCTAATACATACGATGTAAATAGCCTATTTTTATTTCGAAAAAATTATTAAAAATCACCAAAAAATAGAAAAAAATAAAAGAAAAATATTTCATGTTGGGAGTTTTTGCAGAATCGGGTCCTAGCTACCTTAATTTTGAGCTTCAAGATCTTGCCACGTGGCCCGTCCTCATTGGGTCCTGGGGATTGTTGACCCCCGGTCAACTCTCCCCCCAGGACCACCAAAGCCGGGTCTGCCCTGACCGACCCGATTTCTCGAAATTATGCCCGCTCGACCCGGCACCCATTTCCCTAAACCCCGGCTCCGAATTGCTCACGTCATATCCGTCAACCTCGCCGGGGTATCCACCTCGAGATCCGCGCTCCAGAATGCCCTACCCGCGCTCGTCTTCTCGGACCCCTCCAGCATACATAAGCGAGCTCCGCTACCCATTTTCTCCATCTTTGGCCATTTGCGTAGTCCTCCAGTGAGCTCCAGAGAGAGAGAGCGAGGTGACAGCTCGCATCCCCGACCTGTTGCAACGAGGAGAACTGGCGAATCCACTGATCCGGCGATACACCCGCCGTAGCTCCGCCACCTGAGCGAGCTTCGAGCCTCGGGCAGAGACATCCCTTGAGGCGACGACCGGGAGCTTCCCCATCTCCGCCACAGTCTATTCCTTCACCTAGGTAACCTCTTAGCTCAGCCATTTCGTCTAATTTCCATTTTCGCCCAATCTTCGCCGTCGACGTGTTTCTTCGATTCCGACTACCCAGCCACCCATCTTGCTCATCGGAACCGACCCACATCTTCATCTCCTCCCGACGCACCTTCTGCACCCACTCACCCAACCCAGCTCGCACAGGAGCTAGGAACCGGGCTCCTCCGTCCACCACCTTCGCCGGAGCCCGCCACCCCGACGCACCAGCTACCTTCACATCGCCTAACCGGGTCGAGGCAATTTGCCCTCGACCCACGAGTCTTTTGAGCCATCTTGCAGGTTTCACCGAGCCTATATGAGGGCTTGGTCATTCAAGCCAGGAGACCCAGCTCCGCCGACCGTCCCTGAGCTCCTCCGAGCTCGGGCCGATCATCGGAGCATCGCAGCCGACGCGTGAGCACTCCAGCATTCTTCTCCGACCTTCAGAGTGCTCCAAGGAGGAGCGCAGCGCACGTACGAGCCCGACGAAGCTCGCCGGGGCTTTGTTCTTCCAGCATCCTCCAGCGCCGTCGATCTTCATCCCTCGCTCCAGTTCTAATCTGGGTCGTCCATCCCTGGAGCAGCCGACACCGTCAGATCTGAGGAGACGTCATCTGGAGCACCACCAGCCGCAGCCGTCCGATCGCCACGTGGAGCGCATCCAGAGCCCCCGCTTAATAAAGGGTAATTTACCCTTAGGCCCTTATCTTTGTTTTATTTCATTTGAGTCCTGTAAATATTTAAATACGTTGTTTAGTTTTAGAGTTAATTGCATAGAGGACCCTGAGCTTTAGTGTAATTGCATATATACCCCTGCCCGTTGTGAGCCACGTGCTTCGTCAGGTGTTGTTTGGGTTATTTGCAGTCCATGCCCTTGTAGTTCTGGTTGTTATGAAATGAATGAAAGTTTTCAGTTAATTGCATTTATACCCCTGTGCGTGATTGATTTACACATGTGCGTTTTATTTTGGGTTATTTGCAACTGAGCCCCTTGGACTTTTGGTACGTGTTACCAATAGGTCCTCGGGACTTATTTTCCTTACATATAGGTCCCTGAGTGCCCCAGGCACGTGCTTGGCGTGTGATTTGCTGGGTTAATTGCACCTGGACCCCTAGAACTTTGGGTATTTGCACTTTGGTCCCTGTGCACAGTGCCCTATCTCTATTTTTGAATAAAATATCAAATCACCTCCAAATCCAACGAAAATTTGACACATGGCTCCTGCCATGGTGTAGGATTTTTGTAGATTTTTGAGGACATTGTTTATTTTGTTTGGTATTTTTAAAAATTCAAAAACCTGTATTTTCGTCACTGTCTAGTTTGGAAAATCACAAAAAAATCTAAAAACTCCTTCCAAAATTCCCTAAAAATTAGTTGCTGTTTAGTTTGTGTTCCTTGATTTTCTAGCCAAGTTTGGCTATTTTTCATCACTGAAAACCACTAAAAACTTAAAAAAACTCAAAAACCCATAAAAATTGTAGTAAAAAATTTAAAAATCCAAAAACAATAAAATTGGTACCTAAATTTTCCTTATTTTACCTACTTTATAGGAAAATTACCTCCAGGCAATTTTGAGGCCCTTAGATATTTTATCTAGGGTTTCTTGGCTCGGCTGGACAGTACCTCTTATTTTTGCTACTGTTTGATTTTTAGAAAATAAAATAAATATCAGAAAATTATCAAAAATTCATAAAAAACATAAAAAAATATAAAACACATAAAAATATTTTTGCTTTGATTTTTGGTTGATTTTTGGTGCTTGAAATAATTTGTTGAATTGTGTTCTTCCTTGCTTTTCTTATTTTCTTAATAAGCTTAAAAATCCAAAAAAAATATAAAAATATTAAAAACCACTAAAAATATTTTCCTCTTTTCTTTTATTTGTTTTGACTACTTCGTAGGCCTCTCGGCCAATCCGTGCTCCTTGAGTTCGACCCTGGGTGCTATACCAGGTTAATCACATAACAGGACCGCTTATTCGTGCTCGATTGATTTCTGATTTATTTAGTGGTTCGATTTTTTCTTGATTGACACATCGTCTGAGTGACCGAGGTCGCAACGACCACTTCTGTACCTTTTCCTTAGTCGCTCGGTTTTTCATGTCATCAGAATGGCGCCGTTGCCGGGGAGCACAGCTTAGTAGTCGTTTTTCTTGAGTTTTTCCGCGGTTCTGATTTTCGCGGCTTTTTGTATAGATTTTTGTAGATATATTTTTCTTATATTTTCTGATAATAATTTGGACTGACCACTTGTCTCTTTTTCTTGCGAGGGGCCTGAGGATCGAGGCGGCCGATTTCGAGAAGCTGACGCAACCACGAGACTCGGAGGCGGCTCCCTACTGCACGGAGCCGCAGGAGAGAGCGAGAGAAAGAGTTGAGTGGGTGAGGTTAGATTAGGGTTTTTGACTATTATTGTTGTAATAATACAGGGGCTCAGACTGGACTTGGACTTGGTTGACCTAGCGAGTCTGTTTCGCCGAGCACCGGTGTGCTCGGGGGACCCTTAGGAGTTTTTCGCGGTTTTACGCGGCTTTATTTTCTTTCTTTTTACTGCCTTTACGTTTTTAGCGGTTTTTCTCGAGCCCCTAGATTTAGGATTTTCTGCTTGACTGTGCCGTAATTAGTAGGATCCCCACACCTAATTAATTGCATGTTCCTATAGAACGATAATTGGACCTACTAATAAATCAAAAATAAAAATAGCTTAGTCGCTTTCCTGAGAGCCTACGCGCCGCGAGCCTGCCCCGTCAAGCGCTACTCCTGAACTCGACTTGTCGAGAAGAGGAGGGGTGGGTCTAGACCGGACTCTTTGGATCGAGGGCGAGGGACTAAGCTAGACGGTTCTGTCGAGTAGAAATTGCCTGTTTAGGACTCGATTTTCACCGCTGCACCATATAGGTAGTTTCTTTCCTGTCTTTACATTTATGCGCGGATCATATTGCATGTAGAGTGCTGGAGTCAGGTACGCCTTCCTTACTTTGCATGCATCATTGATTTCATCGTGCATCGGCTTTTTCGACTTCTCCCCCCTGTTTTCGGACTTAATAATCAGGAGAACCGAAAAATTCGTTAGGACTTTTGTTTGATTTGAAAAATATTAAAAAAGAAAAACCATAAAATTGGGACTGGTTAACACTATTGATCTTAAAAGACGCTCACCCTAATAATTTTGTCTTGGGGAGAGCAACCCCCTCATTGTATGGTTTGGATGCGCGAGAGAGTGACCCGCACCCTAGGTAGAACCCCCCGGTGCTAGTCCCGACTGATTACCGATTTTTCCGTGCGGGCCAGTCGGTTGGGATAGCATCGGATATCCTAACAGGTCACGTAAGCGCTCTGATATTTTGTGTGTTCACCAAAATAAAATAGACAAGATAATTTGACCGAACATTCACGGTCTTCAGCTCGCGTTGCGTTGGTGAACCGGGGGTTTGTTTGTGATCATAGTTGCTCTAGATCTCATCCGCCTTACTCGCCAGATCAAGATGATGGGTAGACGGTCTCTTAGGCAGCCTCTGGCTGCACCGCTTTCGAGCACATCTACCTCATCATCTAGGTTGGCTCGCGAGAGCCCAGACCCGCTCTCCGAGCCCGAGTACGATTCCACCCTATTCCCCCTCGACCCCCTTTCTATCCTGCCTGAGAGACACGAGCCCGAGGAGAGACTGATTGATTTGACAGCACCTGAGTTGGGCTCGTTTGATTTTGCAGACGTCGCTATGGCCGGAGCCGACAGTTCCGATGATCACTCCCGTCAGCCTGGGCACTTTGTACTTGACCAGGGAGCGATCAACTCCACCCTGATCGCATCACTTGAGACAGTCCAGCAGCAGTTACGCGATCAGGGAGCGTTTATGATAGAGATGAGGCGAGAGTTCGAGAGGCTCAGAGCAGAGCGAGACCAGCAGAGTGAGCCTGAGGAGATACCTGATGCAGAGGCACGAGCCGCAGCAGCCGCAGCAGCAGCAGCAGCCGCCGCCGCCGCAGCGGTAGCTGCGGCGGCCGGAGGACCACCTAGACCGATGCGGGAGTTGCACAACCCCGGATCTACACTGATGCACCATTGGGTGGTGGTACCTTCTATCGTGGGGGACTTCAAGTTCCCCCCGAACACCCTGCAGATGCTTCCCCGTTTTCACGGACTTGCCACTGAGGAGCCCCACCTCCACCTCCAGGAGTTTCTGATGATTTGCAGCACTGTCCACGACCGCCACGTGGACCAGGACACGATCAGGATGATCGCCTTCCCCTTTTCACTGGCAGATATAGCAACCACCTGGCTGAAACACTTGGGGAAGTTTGTCTACACCTGGGAGCAGCTCCGCACCAAGTACTTGAACAAGTACTATCCACTCGGGCGGACGAATGCAGCGAGGGCCCTGATCAGCAACTTCTCCATGCTCCCCAACGAGAAATTTCACGAGGCATGGGAGAGGTTCCGAGAGCTCACAGACAGATGCCCGCACCACGACATCACGAAGCCGAACCTTGTTCAGAGTTTTTTCAGCGGGTTGACACCAGAGCTTCAGGGCCTGGTGAATGCTTCTTGCGGCGGGTCATATTTCGCCAAGGATCACGACCAGGTCTGGGTCATTTTTGAGGAGATGGCTGAGAATTATATGGTGATGTCCCAGACCCGGTTATATACACAAAGACCTCAGCCGCATCAGCTAGGACCCGTGCAATACCAGCGGATAGCACGGGTAGATGCAGGTCCATCCAGTTCGTCCGTAGTCGCAGCAGCACAGTTAGAGTCGTCCGCTGCGGACATGGGTATCATCAGCGAGAAGTTGGACCGCATGGAGCTGATTGAGAAGAAGCAGTGCCAAGGCATCACTCAGATGGAGCAGATGGCACAGACTCTGAGCGACATGAAGACCCAGCTCTTGTGTCTTCAGGAGGCACAGACAGCTTCTCAACCCCGTCTTCAGTCGCGAGGCGACTCCGGTAGCAGCAGCAGCTCGTCCCAACGCTCCAGCACCCTTGTGCAGCCTAGACAAGTTCACCGTGTACAGGCGGAGCCGTACCAGCAGCCGCAACCCACATACCAGTCCCCACCATCTCCAGAGATGCAGATGGTGGTCTACCAGCCGGACCAGCGTCTGGCAGTACTCCCGCCAGCCCCCTACGATGCCGAGCCGTGGATGGATGCCAACGGGATTTGGTATGACCGCCCCCAGCCTGGGATCCGACGAGACCATCCCGGATTCAGGTGGGGGAGTGGTGGTGCCCAGCCCCAGCAGCAGCCTTCAGGTCAGGGAGGGCAGTACTCCCAGCAGAGAGATCACCAGCAGCCGCAGCAGCAGGCCCCAGCTTACCAGGCACACCAGCCATCATCCTTCGGTCCTCGTCCCTATCAGCAACAGGGACAGTCGTGGAGACGTGAGCAGCAGGCTCACCCAGTTCAGCAGCAGCACCCTTCCTCATACCCCTCTTACCACCAGCAACAGTTTCAGCAGCCTCAGCACCAGAGAGGCTACCCGTCGGGCTCCCATGAGGGCCCTGCCTTGGATGACATAGCCCGCCTCCTTAAGGACCAGCAGGCTACATTTAGACGGGAGATGGACGAGTTCCGCCAGGAGATGCGGGACTTGGTGAGAGGGAAGGCCGCCATTCCAGCCCAGATCGAGCCAAATCCGAATAACCTCAAGAGGAAATCTGAGCAGGTAGTACATACTGAGTTTGCCACTCCTAGTGACCCATTTGTTGATACATCTTCGGATCTATTTGATGCTGATTTTGTCACACTTAGGAGCGGTAGGACCCAGCAGGCGGCGGCGCCTTATCTGAGCTTCACCACAAGGATACTTCAGAGGCGCCACATGAGGAGGAGGAGAGCGGTACTGAGGCCGCTCCAGATGATGATGGTGGCACTGATGCCACCAAGGATGCTGATCCCATCGGCGGTACTGTGGCCGCCGCTTCACCAGTTCGAGGAGGTGGTACTGATGCCACCCGTTTAGCCAAGCCAGCCCGCGGTACTGACGCCGCGAGACGTCTACCAGCAGCAGCAGCAGAGCCAGCCAGAGGTGGTACTGAGGCCACCGGTGTTTGTTGTGAAAGAGATGTTGTCTTTCCTTCAGTTCATGTACCTCAGAACACTGTTGTGAATAAAGGAAAAGGTTTAGTTTCTTCTGGTCCCACTGTGGTGCATGATGTATGTGTGGATCCGGTCATCGAACCGTCTAGGCCTTTTCCTAGTCCTTCATCTGAGAAGGACCCTGTGATCCCCTTCCCTAGAGCCCTTCAGATGGGGAAGGGGAAGAAAAAAGAAAATCCGAAAAAGAGAGAGCTTGAGGAGTTCAGCCAGAGCATGATCGATCGATTCCACATCCAGCTGACCCTCCAGGAGGCTTTGCAGCACATCCCCCTTCTCCAGCGTTCTTTGAGAGACAGGACTACAGTCAGGAGGAGGAGGAGGAACCACACTTCAGAGATTCACGTGCTGACCAAAGCCACGTGTTTTGCGATCCAGAACCGCCTGCCAGCCAAGAGGCCAGATTCAGGGGCCCCGTATGTCAGATGCCAGATTAGTGAGCAGAGGTTCGACCGTACTCTTCTAGACAGCGGATCGTCGATCAACCTTCTTCCGGCAGCCCTTCTCGACCGCTTCGAGTTGGGCACTCTTCGACAGAGCAGGACAGTCCTTCAGTTTGCTGATCGATCTGTCAAGAGGCCGAAGGGGTTGTTGCGAGATGTTATCGTCACGATTCAGGGCCTGAAATTCCCCGTGGACTTCGTAGTGTTGGACATGGAGATCCCTGATTCAGTGGCCGATACCCCTATCATCCTTGGTCGTCCGTTCTTGGCCACAGCCAAGGCGGTGACTGATCATGATAGCGGGAAGGTGTACTTTCGCGTCGAGGGCGAGAGTATACAAATAGAGACGGTCGAGGACTACAGAGCTAGAGAGAGAGCCCGCTCAGATGCGAGTACAGATTCAGAGCAGCTGACAGACACAGAGCCAGACATCCACCAGGACTGTGATTTTGTGATCACAGACGATGAGGCAACTCGGGCAGATCCTACAGCACAGACCATCCTCTCATATTCAGATACAGCTGATGCCGAGATGATAGCAGAGGAGAGTCTGGAGAGCACAGCCCTGGTTCAGGATACCATAGAGGCAGCAGAGCCGGTCCTTGATCGCGACACGATGTTTAGTGATGGTGGTGCTGAGGCCACCTTGTTTTTCGGTGGTACTGATGTCACCGCGATTGATACAGATCCCTCAGATTCAGAGTCTGATTGGGCCGATTGCTATGATCAGATGCCAGACCTGAGTCCACCTGAGCCTATAGATGAGGAGGAGGTAGATGCAGAGCCGAGCAGAGACAGTGCAGTTGAGCGGCCTTCTCCTGATCCAGTTTGCGAGAGTACGCTTTCACTTTCCCAGGCAGATTTGGCAGACTTAGCAGCTCTCACTCAATTTCTTCCGCAACCAGATTTGCCAGCACCCAGCATTTCAGAGCTGAAGCCGCTCCCTACTTCGCTGAAGTATCGATTCCTTGCGGGCGATCAAGAGATTTACCCAGTCATCATCTCCGCCGAGTTGACTGGAGAGCAAGAATCCCGTTTGATGGGGGTTCTTGAAAAGAACCGCAAGGCGATCGGATGGAGTGTAGCGGATCTCCATGGGATTAGTCCAGCAGTGTGCTTGTTGGAAATGCGAGCCCACGGCGAGCCATTATGCAATAAATGTTATTGCACATATCATTCCCTGATCTGAAATGAAGAATGAATAATTTGTATAATAGGTCCCTTAGTACAATTAGGGTTATGTACCATGGCCATCTTAATAATCATACAGCTGTTGATTCAACTATTGAATCGTAGAGGCTGGTGCTTGGATGAATATCTAAAGAGTTAGATTGAGGACTCATCAAGCACCGTCAAATGATTATTAAGAGATGATCTCCAGCCTGAGTACGAGATGGCAATCCTATCTCTGAAGGCTGATATCTGACCGACCTCTTGATGCAGGTCCTCTGCATAGGAATAGAGATTCGGAGGTGTCAGATTAGTTAGGTCAATGAGTTGACTTAACGAGATCGAGATAACCAAAGTCCTATATCGTATGCTGTCATGATATAGGCACACATCCTCTGACCGGAGACAGATGTGTTGCTATATGTTTAAGTATGTACATTTGGTAGACCAATAGGTTGATGACCTAATCAAGGTCTATACACAGCGCGCTGGTGTGCATATAAGGGCATATGAGTAATACGATCTCTCAAAGGGATCATACAGGTTCAGTTACTGAACCGGAAGACATGAGCTCACACATGAGATATTGGGATGAATCAAATTCCATGCGCATGGTCGTCTCGCTTTGGAAGCTTGACTGAATTTGTAGGTTTGATATATACTTTTAGTACATGATCAAGACCTAGGTATGATATACACTTTTGGAAAGTGTATGATCGATACCAACTCCCAATGGTCGAATGAGAAACTTACTGATAAAACCACGAAGTAGACAGTATAAAGTTGATCCGATACTTCGGGTTTAATCTGAGTCTTCCAATATGCAGGATGTACAGGTACTGGGAATACCTGAGGGTGATTTGATCATAAACGGTTGTATAACCATGACGCTTCCATTCCTAGGGAGTGATGAAACAGGTCTGGATTTTAGTGACTCCTCTCAGTAGAGAAGTGATCTGATCTTGGTCCAAGTATTGGACATTGATCTGAATGTGATTCAGATACAATGAGAAGATTAGATTTACGGTCTTGATTTAATCAAGCATCTATGGGAGGCCCGCGATCTGGATTTGAGATATGATCTCAATATCCATGTCACTATACGTGGAACAATACAATCGCCCTGTCCTTATCTCCAAGTATCTGCGGAGAGATTGCATTATTCTTGAAGGGTTCAAGAATAATTCCATATGATCTAAGCAATGAAGAAATAATGATTAAATGTGATTTAATCATCTTGAATGTGTGAAGAAATTATCCAATTTAATTAAATGTGATTTAATTAATGTGGATAAGAATAATGTGGATAGAAATATCCAATTATTCATAATATATTATAAATGTGATTTATAATGTATTAGAGAGCTAATTATAATTTATATGTGTTGATTAATTATTATGTGTATTGGATACACATTGTGTAATTAATTAACAATATGAATTCTATGTTGTTTTGGGTTGTGAATATGATTCACAATTTTTTCCATGGCAAGAATGCAATATTCTCAAATATAATTGTGAATTATTTTTGAAGAATAAAATCCAACAAATTTGTTGCAAATAAATAAGAGAGAAAAATCAAGGAGATATGCAATCTCATGGGAATCCATGAGATTGCCTCCTTGGACTCCCATAGTGGGCGGCACACCATTCCTATATGGAATGGGTGGCCGTCCAACATGGAAGGTTCATGGAGATGAAATCTTCATGCACATTCTCTCCTTATTTGTTGGGTTGATTTAGGACTAAATTATATTTGATTTTTTCAAATATATTTTAACCTAAATTTTTTGCTTTTGACAACAACAATCTTGGCCATTGGATTGACACAAATCAATCTCATCCATTGATTTTATGTGTCCCATGGATTGAGATCCATGGATCCCAAAACCCTATAAATAGAGAGGCATTCTATGCTCTCTAAGGACTTGCAATATTGGAGCTCTCTCTCCCTCATTTCTTCATACACGCCAGCCCTCTCTCCCTCTCTTGTTGGTGGCCGTCCACCATACCCTAGAGGAGAGAACCGTCGTCGCCTTCGCCACCGCGCCGCCGCTTCGACGTTCTTCGGTTCTCCGTCTTCTTGGAGAGTTCCTCTCACGAAGGAGACATTTGATCTCGTGCGACGAGATCAGGAGCAACCACGCTTGGATCATCTTCTTGGATTGCGAGGACAACGCGGTTCATCCCCGCGCTCGCAAGCGGTCTCGCCGACGATCGGACTTGAGACAGGAGGTCTCTTTCTTTAGAGACTTGATCAACCACGCTTCAAGAGGTATTGCGTTATACTTGTTGTGGTTATAGATGAAACGATCTGAGAATGGTTCTCGGATCATGTGGTTTCATCGAATAAAATTTTTTAAATTCCGCTGCACCGAACAACTAGTACGACTAGTCGTTCCTCGTCGTATCGGATACGACGATCACGCTTCCGTGATGCGCTTGAGGATAACAACCATATCCTTCAAGTGGTATCAGAGCCTTAGGTCGACGGTTTCGAATATGATTCGAAAAACCGAGGACGACTTGGGTTCGTTTAGGTCGCGAAAGTTTTCATCGCATTTGATTTTGCAGATCTGTTTAGTAAATAAATTCGGCACTGTTTAAATTGTTTAAACACGAATTTAATACTTTGATTTTGTTCCCCATTAAATAAGGAAACCATAGGAACTGAGTTTACGTAAATCGGATTTCGTATGCTCTAGATATGGTTGTTTTAATGAACATGTATACACTGTTGCGGGAACTGTAGATCTGAACGTGATTAAAATGTTAATTACTGTTTAGACTTGCCTCGAAATGCGTGTAACATCACTTGGATTCTGTCCTAAATCAAATTAGCAATCTATGAAAATTGATTTTGTCTAATTTGGATTTAATATGATTGAGATATGGTAATTTTAGTAAGAAGGGGTTACTTCTGAAATTACAGTCCTAATCAAGAACCAAGTGATTGTCAATTAGTGAAATTAATTGTTAATTTCGTGAAATAATCATGAAAAATATTTGTGAAATATTTGAAGATGATTATTTACATAATTGACTTGGCCTCATCCAATTAATTGATTAGATTTGATCTAAATCTTAATTGGAAACACATTCATCAAACTTAATGTTTGATTGGTGATTGTCATTTAATCATTTAGTGAAATTAAATTGTTTAATTTCCTAGAATAATTGTGCATAAATATTTGTGAAATATTTGATGATAATTATTCCCTTAAATGACATTGCCTTAACCAATAATTGATTGAGATGTGATCTAAATCATAATTGGAAACCACAATCTTTCAAACTTGATGCTTGAATAGGATTTGGGAATTTGTCTAGCAAATTTCCTTATAATCAAAAATGTTTTGATTATTACTATATGGTACAATTTCGGTTGAAGAACCGATGATCATCTCAAGTACAAATTAATCAATTTGGCATTATCCTTTCCCGAGGCGGATATGGTGCCTAGTCGGAGAGCATTGGGGTTGCGGGTTGCAACGTATGTGGTCCGTCCCACTCTCGTCGGTACTGGCCATGACAGCGGGTAGGGCCGGGATAATGTCCGAGGGATTAAGATGTATTTTTCTAATTATTAAAATTTGAATTAATACGTATTTTGAGATATTACCATATATCTATTCAAGTAAAATAATCAAGTTTGATTGATTGAATTGGATTGACAATTAATTTAATATGATTAAATTGATTATGTCCGATTGAAATACTCTAATATGATTAGAGATAATAATTCCCTTGGAAGAATTAATTATGTGAATGTGATTCACGATACTTAATTAAAATTTGAATATGATATGGAAGATCACATAAGTGACATCCATGGTCTCCCGTCAAGGCGGAGGGTTCCGTCGCCAGGGATTGCATGTGGGAGACGCCTGTCCGAAGTGACAGCTCCTGTATGCAAGCGCATCTGGATCAGACTCGTCGCTTCTCGAAAGAGTAAGGACGTATGCGTAGTGACCCCAGTATCGGGTCCTCATATTATTGGGGCGATATTGGATTGCGCATAGCGAGTTGTATTCCTGTTGACGGTTGGTTCAATTAATGACGGGTCAACATCGCCTTAGGGGTGGTGGGCCCGGGTGTTAAAGACCGAATTGGGAGATGCAAGTTGGACTTGCAAGGCGGAATGTGTTCCCGCTTCTTTTTATCCGAGTTGTAGGTTCTCATATTATTGGGATGCAACAAAGATAAGGAAGGAGATCCCAGATCTTGCTTGAGATATATGGTAAGTATATCTCTTACATTGAAAGTGATTAAGGGAATGAACTTTCAATGTTGACATGGCAAGACAACTTTGATATAAAAATTCCTAAATCAAAGTAAAATATGTATATATAAATACATACATCTATGCAAATTTCTTATTTCAGATAATCCTTCATTAAAACCCACTCAATGAAATACTCAATAGTAACCAGTGAAATATCTTGGATTGGACTCATGATCCAGATATTGTACATGCAATTGAACACATAATGTATGTGGTTGCAATATGCAAGTCTCCTCATACTAATGAGGAATGACAATTAAATAGATAATAGGACTACAACCCTAGGGTTTGTATGTCTCTATAGTCTTGATCTCATTGGATGTACTTTGGAAGTAACATGTCGATGATGATCGCAATTGTCAAATAATCCTTATAAAATCAATGAAGATATTTTGGCAGACATATATATGCTCTTGACATTTAATCATGAGTGACATGGTTCTCTGCATCATGCAGAATGGTAGCTCTATAAGAGATGATGTATTCAAATTGTTTGAGTACCTACCTGAACCTATGTTTTATGAGTTTAGATGGATGTAGATGATGAGTGTCATTATTCTACTGTCTATACTCTAGTCATTCATGAAGCTTCATAATATTCATATTGTGTGAATTTAATGAAGCATAAATAAATGTTGAAATACTCTTACTTTGAATTCTTTTGAATTTAAAATAAGAGATCCTCTATCTTGAGCAATGGTTGCTTATAGATAAAGGGAGCACAGTGGAAGCATGGGTTGGACCCAAGAAAGAAGGAAAGTCAAAGAGTTGACTGGACTTCTATAACTTCCATATGACATCCAAAGAGTTGGATGAATGCTAATACTGCAATAAATTGATGTGTTGATAGTACGACTATCAAGTCTGTCTAGAATCCTTAGAGAAGGATTCGGATGGAGCATCAAAATAATCTGCATAAATCATTGATATTGACTTTCTTATTTGATAAGATAGAGTCTAATGAATGTATCTCAATCTTCTGATGACATTTGCAATAGGTTGCATATGTTTTAGAAGACCAGAAAATTTGATCTTAAGGTCTATAGTTATCCACATGGATATTGATGCAATTGTTGCAACAATTTCTGCTGGATTAATAGACTTGTTAATTTCAGTGGGAGAGCCCTTAGTCTTAGAGAATGTCTCTGTGACCTAGATATTAGAATACACTCATTGTTTATTTCTAAATGTTGGAAATAAACATGAATTCTGAGATAGAACTATCATAAAGAGTTATGATGAAGATATTTCAGATAGTAATCTAAAATCTGGTGGACTCCACTAAATTAGAAAAATTAATGAATGGTTCATTAATATTTCTAAATACTGAAATTAAAACCTTTATAAGATCAATAGGAGGATGAAGATCATTTGACAATGATCTAGCATCGAGCCTTGGACATTTGTCTATCGATTTGATCAATAGACCAGTAAGAGATGAAACTTTAGAATGTCTAAAATTTCAAAAGTTACATACTTATGAATATTGTATTCAAAGTAAAAATGTCCAATACACCCTTCTTCGGGAATGGTGTAAGATGCCAAGGTATTCAGGATCTCATACATATTGATGTATGCGGATCATCTGTATCATAGTAAACATTGTGGATATGTGATATTTATTGATGATTATGTATGATATGAGATTTCTTCTCTTCATCTAAGAAACTTTTGAAATGTTCAAAGATTTCATTAATTTTGGTTTAGAACCAAAGTTTGAAGGAAGATAAAATGAATTTGATCTAATCTAGGTAGCAAGTACCTACTAGATAAATTCGAAGAATACCTTATGGAGATATGAATATCATTTCTATCTCAATCCTCCTAACACACCTTAACTCAAAAGAGTTATAGGTAGATACAATTGGATCATGTGTGACATGATCTTATCAATGTTGAATTTTAGCATAATTATCCCTTAGTTTCCAGGTATATATGTGTAGTAGAGACTACAATGTATATCCTTAATAAGGTTCCATGTATGTTGGAATATAGCACTTGAGAGTGCTGCTTCATTAGGAAAATAAAGGATGGTATTGGATACCTACTTTATGACCTTGAGATTCTTAAAATATCTCATCTCCGAGAATGTGATTCTTAGAGGTTGAGACTCTTGAGAATCAAGATGAAAATGAAGTGTAGGAACTCATTTATAATGAGACTCCTGAAATTGGAAACTAAAAGGACAATTAAAGATGAAACATTAATACCTCTTCAAATGAGTTTGAGGATGGATTCCGTGTGTTAGAGAAATCTGACAATGATCGAACTTCATGTGATGAAGCTTCTAAAGATCATAGCATGGATAGATGGATAGCAATAAAAGTCTAATGTAGACTTCATATACAAGTGTTGTATATGGACCCTCGAGGATCCACCTATATGGGTAAGACTTGTAAAGGTGTAAATGGATCTTCAAGAGACAGGGAACCTGATGAGAAGGTAGACATCTTCAAAGCACAGTTCGTAGCCATAAGCTACACACTGGAAGAGAAGACATTGCTTGCAATGAGACTTGCTCTTCGGTAACCATGCTTAAAACCATCAGAATATTGCTAACCTTAGCTACATAACTTGACTATTGCATCTTCAAGATGTAAGTCAATATTGCATTCCTCTACGAATACCTCTTTGAGGATATTCATATGAAGTAGCCCCAGGGCTTCATGGTTGAGGAAAGCAAGGTGTGCAAGCTAAGGAATCCATCTATGGACTCAAATAAGCTTCTTGAAGTTGGATCATAAGATTTGATGAAATTATAAATGTTATGATTTCAGATAGAATCTTGATGAACCATATGAAGCTTAGTGGGAGTGCTTTTGTGTTCATCGTGCTAAATGTAGATGATATCCTAATCATTTAAAAATGATATAAGGATAATAATTAGTGTTTTGTAATCTGGTTGTTCCATAACTTGAAATATGATTTCAAAGATGCCTCTCATATCTTAGTTCTGAAGTTGTTCAGAAGCAAAGAGAAGAGGATAATGGGACTGTCACATTTATAGTACATCTTGGACATATTCCATTTTATGGAAAATTCCAGTAATGGCTTCCATCCCTTAAGATATGGTACTGACCTATCTAAAGGGATAGCACCTCAAAGAGTTGAGGAAGTGAATGCTAGAACTACTTGCCTTTGGGCATCAGTTCTGAGAAGCCGGATGTATGCTAGAGGTGTACAAAAACCAGATGGTTGCCATGCAGTGGGAGTAGTAAACTGTTACTAGTCCTACTATGGAAATAAAACACTTGGTTGCAGTAACAACAAAATCTTCATAGATGACAAGATTTTTTGAGATAGTGATCACAAAGTCTTATCTTCAAAAGTTTAAGACTTTATAGATAGTGATCTAAAAGGTCTTAACTAAAGATACCTTAGGATATAGAGATCTCCAGAAATAAGGATATTCTTATAAGGATTATGGAAATACTGGTTATGATAATTGTTAAGTTGTAGTATCAAGGACACTATAACTAACAAGATTGAGTATTAGTTGCATAAGATGCAACATTCGCATTGGATGCGAGCACTGTTACTGGGGATATGCAAGTGCCGTAAAAGGACTTGGCGTAGTCTCGCGGGAACAGAGTGACTGATCAGCTTACCTAGCTATTTTCTAAATAGCCTATGATTGTCACATGAGTGCGAGTTTAAATGATTAGCCCATTAATGGCTCTTTGGGCTAGTGGGAGATTGTTGGAAATGCGAGCCCACGGCGAGCCATTATGCAATAAATGTTATTGCACATATCATTCCCTGATCTAAAATGAAGAATGAATAATTTGTATAATAGGTCCCTTAGTACAATTAGGGTTATGTACCATGGCCATCTTAATAATCATACAGCTGTTGATTCAACTATTGAATCGTAGAGGCTGGTGCTTGGATGAATATCTAAAGAGTTAGATTGAGGACTCATCAAGCACCGTCAAATGATTATTAAGAGATGATCTCCAGCCTGAGTAGGAGATGGCAATCCTATCTCTGAAGGCTGATATCTGACCGACCTCTTGATGCAGGTCCTCTGCATAGGAATAGAGATTCAGAGGTGTCAGATTAGTTGGGTCAATGAGTTGACTTAACGAGATCGAGATAACCAAAGTCCTATATCGTATGCTGTCATGATACATGCACACATCCTCTGACCGGAGACAGATGTGTTGCTATATGTTTAAGTATGTACATTTGGCAGACCAATAGGTTGATGACCTAATCAAGGTCTATACACCGGCGCGCTGGTGTGCATATAAGGGCATATGAGTAATACGATCTCTCAAAGGGATCATACAGGTTCAGTTACTGAACCGGAAGACATGAGCTCACTCATGAGATATTGGGATGAATCAAATTCCATGCGCATGGTCGTCTCGCTTTGGAAGCTTGACTGAATTTGTAGGATTGATATATACTTTTAGTATATGATCAAGACCTAGGTATGATATACACTTTTGGAAAGTGTATGATCGATACCAACTCCCAATGATCGAATGAGAAACTTACTGATAAAACCACGAAGTAGACAGTATAAAGTTGATCCGATACTTCGGGTTTAATCTGAGTCTTCCAGTATGCAGGATGTACAGGTATTGGGAATACCTGAGGGTGATTTGATCATAAACGGTTGTATAACCATGGCGCTTCCATTCCTAGGGAGTGATGAAACGGGTCTGGATTTTAGTACTCCTCTCAGTAGAGAAGTGATCTGATCTTGGTCCAAGTATTGGACATTGATCTGAATGTGATTCAGATACAATGAGAAGATTAGATTTACGGTCTTGATTTAATCAAGCATCTATGGGAGGCCCGTGATCTGGATTTGAGATATGATCTCAATATCCATGTCACTATACGTGGAACAATACAATCGCCCTGTCCTTATTTCCAAGTATCTGCGGAGAGATTGCATTATTCTTGAAGGGTTCAAGAATAATTCCATACGATCTAAGCAATGAAGAAATAATGTTTAAATGTGATTTAATCATCTTGAATGTGTGAAGAAATTATCCAATTTAATTAAATGTGATTTAATTAATGTGGATAAGAATAATGTGGATAGAAATATCCAATTATTCATAATATATTATAAATGTGATTTATAATGTATTAGAGAGAGCTAATTATAATTTATATGTGTTGATTAATTATTATGTGTATTGGATACACATTGTGTAATTAATTAACAATATAATTATATGTTGTTTTGGGTTGTGAATATGATTCACAATTTTTTCCATGGCAAGAATGCAATATTCTCAAATATATTTGTGAATTATTTTTGAAGAATAAAATCCAACAAATTTGTTGCAAATAAATAAGAGAGAAAAATCAAGGAGATATGCAATCTCATGGGAATCCATGAGAATGCCTCCTTGGACTCCCATAGTGGGCGGCACACCATTCCTATATGGAATGGGTGGCCGTCCAACATGGAAGGTTCATGGAGATGAAATCTCCATGCACATTCTCTTCTTATTTGTTGGGTTGATTTAGGACTAAATTATATTTGATTTTTTCAAATATATTTTAACCTAAATTTGTTGCTTTTGACAACAACAATCTTGGCCATTGGATTGACACAAATCAATCTCATCCATTGATTTTATGTGTCCCATGGATTGAGATCCATGGATCCCAAAACCCTATAAATAGAGAGGCATTCTATGCTCTCTAAGGACTTGCAATATTGGAGCTCTCTCTCCCTCATTTCTTCATACACGCCAGCCCTCTCTCCCTCTCTTGTTGGTGGCCGTCCACCATACCATAGAGGAGAGAACCGTCGTCGCCTTCGCCACCGCGCCGCCGCTTCGACGTTCTTCGGTTCTCCGTCTTCTTGGAGAGTTCCTCTCACGAAGGAGATGTTTGATCTCGTGCGACGAGATCAGGAGCAACCACGCTTGGATCATCTTCTTGGATTGCGAGGACAACGCGATTCATCCCCGCGCTCGCAAGCGGTCTCGCCGACGATCGGACTTGAGACATGAGGTCTCTTTCTTTAGAGACTTGATCAACCACGCTTCAAGAGGTATTGCATTATACTTGTTGTGGTTATAGATGAAACGATCTGAGAATGGTTCTCGGATCATGTGGTTTCATCGAATAAAATTTTTTAAATTCCGCTGCACCGAACAACTAGTACGACTAGTCGTTCCTCGTCGTATCCGATACGACGATCACGCTTCCGTGATGCGCTTGAGGATAACAACCATATCCTTCAGTGCTCCCACCATATCTATCTTGAGGAGGGGGAGAAGCCGTCGTGTGAGTTCCAACGGCGGTTGAACCCCAACCTGAGAGAGGTCGTGATGAAGGAAATATCGAAATGGTGGAGTGCAGATTTTATTTATCCCATTTTCGACTCCAAGTGGGTCAGCCCCTTGCATGTGGTGCCCAAGAAGACGGGCATCACGACTGTGATCAGTGAGTCGGGAGAGGAGATCGCTACACGAGTACCCACCTCTTGGAGGGTTTGTGTTGACTACAGGAGACTCAACCAAGCCACCAAGAAGGACCATTTCCCCCTGCCTTTTATTGACCAGATCATTGAGAGAATGGCAGGGAAGAGCCATTATTGCTTCTTGGATGGGTACTCGGGCTACAACCAAGTGGCCATCGCTCCTGAGGATCAGGAGAAGACCACCTTTACCTGTCCCTTCGGCACATATGCTTTTCAACGCATGCCATTTGGGCTATGCAATGCCCCTGCGACCTTTCAGAGGTGCATGCTGTCGATCTTTTCGGACATGGTAGGGGAGTGTTTAGAGGTCTTCATGGACGATTTCTCGGTCTACGGCGACGGATTCGACTCCTGTCTTGACTGCCTAGACCGAGTAATCCAGCGATGTATTGAGTATCATTTGGTTCTATCTTGGGAGAAGAGTCACTTCATGGTGACTCAAGGGACGGTGCTTGGCCACATCATCTCCAACAGGGGCATGGAGGTTGATCCGGCCAAGGTTGATGTCATTAGAAAACTCGCACCACCGCCCAATTTGATGCAGCTACGGTCATTCCTGGGGCACGTTGGATTTTATAGGAGATTTATTCAGGATTTCAGCAGGATTGCCCGACCGTTGACTGACCTCTTGACGAAAGACACCGAGTTCCTTGTCGATGACAAGTGTCTCTCGTCCTTTGCGACTCTCCAGCAGTGTGTTATTGAGGCTCCTGTCCTCCAGCCGCCTGATTGGTCTCTCCCATTCAAGATCATGACGGACGCCTCCGATTTTGCCGTAGGGGCAGTGCTGGGACAGAGGAGGGATGGAGTTCCGTTTGCTATCCACTACGCTAGCCACACATTGGATTCCACCCAAAGGAATTACACGGTCACAGAGAAGGAGATGCTAGCCGTAGTGTTTGCCCTAGATAAGTTCAGATCGTATATCATTGGATCTAGAGTGACTTTGTTTACAGATCACACCGCCATCAGGTACCTCATGGCAAAGAAGGATGGCAAGGCCAGACTGACTAGATGGATCCTTCTACTCCAGGAGTTCGACATTGAGATCAAGGATAAGCCTGGAGTCAAGAATGTGGTGGCGGATCACCTCTCCTGTTTAGAGCAGCCTGAGGAGTCTGAGCAGATTGATCCCATTCGAGATACCTTTCCAGATGAGGCGATCCTTGCTATCGCATCACTCCCGTGGTATGCCGATATTGTGAACTTTCTCGTTGCTGGGAAAGTCCCACAGGATTGGCCCAGGCAGAGGCTTGAGACCTTCCTTGCGAGGGCCAAGTCCTACCACTGGGAGGATCCCATCCTTTACCACGAAGGAGGGGACAGCGTCTGGCGTCGGTGTATTCCTCAGGAGGAACACCATAGCGTCCTCACTTACTGCCACAAGCTTGAGGCAGGAGGACATCATTCTGGGAGGAGAACGGCACAGAAAGTGCTTCAATCCGGCTTGTGGTGGCCTACCCTCTTCAAGGACTCTGATGAGTTCGTGAAGAGGTGTACTGACTATCAGAGGATGGGCACTTGTGGACAGCGTGATATGATGCCGATGCAGCCCATTCACTTCTGTGAGGTTTTTGACGCATGGGGCATCGATTTCATGGGTCCATTCCCTAAGAGTCAGGGATTTGAGTACATTCTGTTGGCCGTTGATTATGTGAGTCGTTGGGTGGAGGCTATCCCCGCCCGAGCCGCTGATGCGAGGACAGTTTGCAGATTTTTGAGGAAGCATATCATCACGCGGTTCGGGTTCCACGAGTTCTGATTTCTGATGGGGGGTCTCATTTCATCAACGACCAGGTGAAGGCCCTTGCTAGCGAGTTCAGTATAGACCATCGTGTTGCCACACCTTATCATCCACAAACGAATGGTCTAGCTGAGGTGTCGAATAGGGAGATCAAGACTATCTTGCAGAAAGTCGTCCGCCCTGACCGAAAGGATTGGTCACAACTTTTAGACTCGGTCTTGTGGGCATATAGGATGTCTTTCAAGACACCTTTGGGCACATCTCCCTTTCGCCTCGTGTATGGCAAGCCATGCCATTTACCTGTTGAGCTGAGGCACAAGTCACTTTGGGCAGTTACAAATATTTTGATGGATCCAGATGGTATGGGAGACCAGAGGAGGGCAGAGTTAGCTGCCCTGGAGGAGCTTAGAGATGCAGCTTTCTCAAGCAGCCTACATTATAAGGAAAAAGTGAAGGAGTGGCATGATTCTCATATCAACCACAAGCATTTTGAGATTGGACAGAGAGTATGGCTGTTTGATGCGAGGCTTCGTTTGTTTCCAGGGAAGCTGCAGAGCAAATGGAAGGGACCCTACTTGGTCAGAAAGGTACACGACAATGGTAGCATTGATATATCCGAGTTGTCTTCTGAGAGTACCTTTCGAGTGAACGGCCAGCGGCTCAAGCCATTTCTAGATCATGAGCCGCGGGACGTTATTGTTGCCCCTATTCATTTTGCGTGAGATGTGGTCTCTTGACTCACATCTTTTGCATCTCACGCCTGATTTTCACTGTTCCTCCGCCCTGTATAGATCCAGTTGTCCATATCATTCTATTCTTTAGTCCCACATCCCTTTTCTCATCTTATGATTATGCTATACTTAGGGTGTACTTTACCCTAAGTATAGGGGGGATGTAGGACCTGCGGGTATTCTTTTCATTCTTTCTGCTCCTGCTTTGCTGCCTATACTTAGGGATATTTTACCCTAAGTATAGGGGGGGGGGGCAGACTCTGTATCTTCTTCACTCGGATTTCCCTTCATGTACAGCTTGCTATACTTAGGATTAGTTAATCCTAAGTATAGGGGGAAACCACCGAGCCCCTCTCATTCTATTCATTTATTCGTTTCTGTACTTAGCCATTCCTTTTCACTCCCCTTTTACTAAGCACGAGTTATGTCTTCTTCATCGCTCTTGATCACTCTGAGGACATCGTTCGAGCTAAGTATAGGGGGGGTGTGTATATATTTCATATATACTTTGGCCATAACTCGTACTTTGTGTGAGTGTGTTAATAAATAAAATGGCTAAAAATCACAATAATTAAAAAATTTTCATGTACATAAACTTCTTTTATTTGCACATACATAGCTAGTGTACAAAGTATTTTTGTAAAAATGATTTCAAAAATCTTTTGTGTAAAGCTTGTGTAAATATTTTTGTATCAAAATTATGTATATAGTACAAAAATTTTTCTAAAATGTTTTGAAAATCAAAAGTTTGCAAAACTCTTGTGTAAATATGTGTAAATATCTTCTTGCAAAACTTGCACCTCATGCATCATTCATCCATGATTTCAAAACATTTTTCAAAAATTTTGCACAATTGTAAATTTGTGTAAATAAGCATCTTGTGTGCATATATGTATATAGTTTTTCTGGATGAGAGTTGACACTTAAGCTAAGCCTGGAATTAAATTGAGAAATGGAGCTTTAATAAGATCTTAATCCACTTAACTTTAAGAGGAACCTTATAGGACTTAGAGTTAGGGCTTTTCAGGTCCATAAAGACTTAATTCTTTGAGTCCACTAGGCTATGAGCATATGTCATCTTGATGAGCCTAAGTAGAGCACTTAACAACACACGCATGACTCTTGGAGATAATGGCTTGACTTGCACCAGCACTTTACACATGGCTCTCTACGGATGAGGTGGTGAGGAGGCAGTTTCCTTTGGCTTGGGGTAGCATATGAGGGTAGTACTTCTAGGCGGAACCTCTCTTCTTCTTCTAGTGAAGGAAGTGCGTCTCAACTTGGTCTAGTGGTAATGAAGGCTAAAGACAGAAGCTGTGGGTTGCAATAAAGCTTCAAAAGAGGGATAGTCTACTGGCTCAAGAGGAAAATTTCTTGTATATATGCTGCACCATGTAGATATGTTGTATAGAAGTCCTTGAAAAAAATGCAAAATGCAAAAAGAACTCCAAAAAACTGGTGGGTCGGATTGAAAATTTAATAACCCCACCGGAGTGTATATAGTCAAATAAAGCAAAAGCTTATGGTATCCACGTTACATCTCATGAAGCTTGCAGCGGGAGACTTAGCTACACTGGCTGAGCTTCCAAAAGTCTATACTTCTTCCCCCTCTTCTTGAGCCGGTTGCACTTGAACTTAGAAGGGAATACCCCGCTTCTCGAGGAAAGAGTTGCTAGACCGAGGCATTAGAGTTACCAGGTTGAGGGAGGTTGTTTCTTTGTTACTTCTGAGGTGGAGAGCCACATATCACTTAGACTGCATGGAAAGATTCATGGTCATTAGAGTTTGTGTATGTAGACTTGTTCTGATCTGGTTTATTGAGGAGTCTTGCCCATAGATTGGTGGAACTTAGAGGCTGTTGGGTTTTAAGCTTAAGTCCAAATAAGGTTCCGACACATTAATAATCCAAAGATCTGATTGAGCTCCATACCCCAATTTAATGAAGGCAAGTTTAATAATCAACCTTGATCCATGTACATCCTCTTTTTCTTTTTCTTTTTCTTTCTTTTTCACTTCTTTTTTCAAATAAGTGTTTGCTAAGGGACTAGCAAAGTTAAGTATAGGGGGGTGATGAATACCCATTCATCACTCTTTATTCTTATATTTTAGCTACAAAAACCTTTGCAAATGCATGTAGATATGTAAATATAAATAATTACCAAAAGCATGCATTGTGTAAAAACCAATAATTAGCATGTTTTTGTGCAAAAATAAAAGAATAAAGATTAAAAAGAAAAAGAGGGAAATATTTAGAATAAATATTGAGCAACCTAGCCCAAGGGAGGGCTCAACATGGGCCTGACCGCATAAAAGACAAAGTAGAGGGAGATAGGGGCTCATATGTAAATATTTATGTAAATAAATAAAACTATATTTTCCTCACCCAAAAATATGCTTGTAAATACTTGTATATATTTATAAAAATATAAAAACAAAATAAAAAGTTAAAAATCAAAAAGATCAAAAATACTCCCTTTCATCATGTACATAAACCACACCTATATATTTATTTAGCTTTGTAAATATGTAAAAGTAATTTTTATAATTTTTGTAGATAGTCTATATTATATATTGTAAATAAATAAAATAAAAATAATTAAAATCAAAACAAAGTAAAAATAGAAAAATCAAAAATACAAAAATACATTGTACATATACCATATATATAGATGTACATATCTATTTATTTTACCTATGTACATAAATAATAAAAAATGAAATAAAAATACCTTTTTATTCCTTATTTTATTCTATAAATAAATAAAATATAAAATAAGGATAAAATTGTATAAAAATAATAGTTAAAAAAATCAAAAATCAAAACCCTATATACATTGAATATACCTATATCTAATACATACTATGTAAATAGCCTATTTTTATTTCGAAAAAATTATTAAAAATCACCAAAAAATAGAAAAAAATAAAAGAAAAATATTTCATGTTGGGAGTTTTTGCAAAATCGGGCCCTAGCTACCTTAATTTTGAGCTTCAAGATCTTGCCACGTGGCCCGTCCTCATTGGGTCCTGGGGATTGTTGACCCCCGGTCAACTCTCCCCCCAGGACCACCAAAGCCAGGTCTGCTCTGACCGACCCGATTTCTTGAAATTATGCCCGCTCGACCCGGCACCCATTTCCCTAAACCCCGGCTCCGAATTGCTCACGTCATATCCGTCAACCTCGCCGGGGTATCCACCTCGAGATCCGCGCTCCAGAATGCCCTACCCGCGCTCGTCTTCTCGGACCCCTCCAGCATACATAAGCGAGCTCCGCCACCCATTTTCTCCATCTTTGGCCATTTGCGTAGTCCTCCAGTGAGCTCCAGAGAGAGAGCGAGGTGACAGCTCGCATCCCCGACCTGTTGCAGCGAGGAGAACCGGTGAATCCACTGATCCGGCGATACACCCGCCGTAGCTCCGCCACCTGAGCGAGCTTCGAGCCTCGGGCCGAGACATCCCTTGAGGCGACGACCGGGAGCTTCCCCAGCTCCGCCATAGTCTATTCCTTCACCCAGGTAACCTCTTAGCTCAGCCATTTCGTCTAATTTCCATTTTCGCCCAATCTTCGCCGTCGACGTGTTTCTTCGATTCCGACTACCCAGCCACCCATCTCGCTCATCGGAACCGACCCACATCTTCATCTCCTCCCGACGCACCTTCTGCACCCACTCACCCAACCCAGCTCGCACAGGAGCTAGGAACCGGGCTCCTCCGTCCACTACCTTCGCCGGAGCTCGCCACCCCGACGCACCAGCCACCTTCACATCGCCTAACCGGGTTGAGGCAATTTGCCCTCGACCCGCGAGTCTTTTGAGCCATCTTGCAGGTTTCACCGAGCCTATCTGAGGGCTTGGTCATTCAAACCAGGAGACCCAGCTCCGCCGACCGTCCCTGAGCTCCTCCGAGTTCGGGCCGATCATCGGAGCATCGCAGCCGACGCGAGAGCACTCCAGCATTCTTCTCCGACCTTCAGAGTGCTCCAAGGAGGAGCGCAGCGCACGTACGAGCCCGGCGAAGCTCGCCGGGGCTTTGTTCTTCCAACATCCTCCAGCGCCGTCGATCTTCATCCCTCGCTCCAGTTCTAATCTAGGCCGTCCATCCCTGGAGCAGCCGACACCGTCAGATCTGAGGAGACGTCATCTGGAGCACCACCAGCCGCAGCCGTCCGATCACCACGTGGAGCGCATCCAGAGCCCCCGCTTAATAAAGGGTAATTTACCCTTAGGCACTTATCTTTGTTTTATTTCGTTTGAGTCCTGTAAATATTTAAATACGTTGTTTAGTTTTAGAGTTAATTGCATAGAGGACCCTGAGCTTTAGTGTAATTGCATATATACCCCTGCCCGTTGTGAGCCACGTGCTTCGTCACGTGTTGTTTGGGTTATTTGCAGTCCATGCCCTTGTAGTTCTGGTTGTTATGAAATGAATGAAAGTTTTCAGTTAATTGCATTTATACCCCTGTGCGTGATTGATTTACACATGCGTGTTTTATTTTGGTTATTTGCAACTGAGCCCCTTGGACTTTTGGTACGTGTTACCAATAGGTCCTCGGGACTTATTTTCCTTACATATAGGTCCCTGAGTGCCCCAGGCATGCGCTTGGCGCGTGATTTGCTGGGTTAATTGCACCTGGACCCCCAGAACTTTGGGTATTTGGACTTTGGTCCCTGTGCACAATGCCCTATCTCTATTTTTGAATAAAATATCAAATCACCTCCAAATCCAACGAAAATTTGACACATGGCTCCTGCCATGGTGTAGGCTTTTTGTAGATTTTTGAGGACATTTTTGATTTTGTTTGGTATTTTTAAAAATTCAAAAACCTGTATTTTCGTCACTGTCTAGTTTGGAAAATCATAAAAAAATATAAAAACTCCTTCAAAAATTCCCTAAAAATTAGCTGTTGTTTAGTTTGTGTTCCTTGATTTTCTAGCCAATTTTGGCTATTTTTCATCACTGAAACCACAAAAAACTTAAAAACACTATAAAACCCATAAAAATTCTAGTAAAAAAATTAAAAATCCAAAAACAATAAAATTGGTACCTAAATTTTCCTTGTTTTATCTACTTTACAGGAAAATTACCTCCAGGCAATTTTGAGGCCCTTAGATATTTTATCTAGGGTTTCTTGGCTCGGCTGGACAATACCTCTTATTTTTGCTACTGTTTGATTTTTAGAAAATAAAATAAATATCAGAAAATTATCAAAAATTCACCAAAAACATAAAAAAATATAAAACACATAAAAATATTTTTGCTTTGATTTTTGGTTGATTTTTGGTTCTTGAAATAATTTGTTGAATTGTGTTCTTCCTTGCTTTTCTTATTTTCTTAATAAGCTTAAAAATCCAAAAAAATATATAAAAATAATTAAAAACCACT
The DNA here is from genome assembly GCA_037367405.1 of Ottelia alismoides. Lineage (NCBI taxonomy): Eukaryota > Viridiplantae > Streptophyta > Magnoliopsida > Alismatales > Hydrocharitaceae > Ottelia > Ottelia alismoides. The sequence goes on along the minus strand of JAZKJV010006370.1, from coordinate 328,913 downwards.
AAAAATATTTTCCTCTTTTCTTTTATTTGTTTTGACTACTTCGTAGGCCTCTCGGCCAATCCGTGCTCCTTGAGTTCGACCCTGGGTGCTATACCAAGTTAATCACATAGCAGGACCGCTTATTCGTGCTCGATTGATTTCTGATTTATTTAGTGGTTCGATTTTTTCTTGATTGACACATCGTCTGAGTGACCGAGGTCGCAACGACCACTTCTGTACCTTTGCCTTAGTCGCTCGGTTTTTCGTGTCATCAGTTCCTTGTTGATGATAAGTGTCTATCGTCATTTGAGACTCTCAAGAGTCGTGTTGTAGAGGCTCCTGTTCTCCAGCCACCTGATTGGTCTCTCCCATTTGAGATCATGATGGACACCTCCGATTTTGCCTTGGGGGCAGTGCTGGGACAGAGGAGGGATGGAGTCCCATTTTCTATTCACTACGCTAGCCGTACATTGGATGCCGCACAACGAAACTATACCGTCACTGAGAAGGAGATGCTAGTCGTACTTTTCGCCCTAGATAAGTTCAGATCTTACATCATTGGATCTAGAGTGACCATCTATACTGATCATACCGCCATCAGGTACCTCATGGCAAAGAAGGATACCAAAGCCAGATTGACCAGATGGATCTTGATATAGAGATTAAGGATAAGCCTGGAGTCAAGAATGTGGTGGCGGATCATCTCTCCCGATTGGAGCATCTTGAGGATTCTGAGCAAACTGAGCCTATTTGTGAGACCTTCCCAGATGAGGCGATCCTTGCTATCGCCTCTCTCCCATGGTATGTCGATATTGTGAACTATTTTGTCACCAAGAAAGTTCCACAAGATTGGCCCAGGCAGAAACTTGAGACCTTCCTCACGAAGGCCAAGTTTTACCATTGGGAGGATCCCTTCCTTTACCATGAAAGAGGGGATAGGATCTGGCATCGATGCATTCCTCAGAAGGAGCATCACAACGTCCTTACTTACTGCCACAAGCTTGAGGAAGGAGGACATCACTCTGGGAGGAGAACGACACAGAAAGTGCTCCAATCCGGCCTATGGTGCCCTACTCTCTTCAAGGACTCTGATGAGTTCGTGAAGAGGTGTACTAACCGTTAGAGGATGGGTACTTGTGGACAGCGTAATATGATGCCGATGCAGCCCATACACTTCTATGAGGTTTTTGACGCATGGGGCATCGATTTCATGGGTCCATTCCCTAAGAGTCAGGGATTCGAGTACATTCTGTTAGCTGTGGATTATGTGAGTTGTTGGGTTGAGGCCATCCCCGCCCGAACCGCAGATGCTAGAACTGTATGCAGATTTTTGAGGAAGAATATTATTTCACGGTTCGGGGTACCTCGAGTGTTGATATCTGACGGGGGGTCTCATTTCGTCAACGACAAGGTAAAGGCCATTGCTAGAGTGTTCAGCATAGACCATCGACTTGCCACTCCATACCACCCTCAGACGAATGGTCTTGCTGAAGTGTCGAACAAGGAGATCAAGACTATATTGCAGAAAGTCGTCCGCCCTGATCGAAAGGATTGGTCACAGCTTTTGGACTCGGTCTTGTGGGCATATAGGATGTATTTCAAGACTCCTTTGGGTACATCTCCCTTTCGCCTCATTTATGGAAAGCCCTGCCATTTACCTGTTGAGCTGAGACATAGGTCACTTTGGGCTGTTACCGATATACTTTTGGATCTAAAGAATGTAGGAGATCAGAGGAGGGCAAAGTTAGCAGCCCTGGAGGAGCTACGTGATACAACCTTTTCAAACAGCCTACATTATAAGGAGAGAGTGAAGGAGTGGCATGATTCTCATATCAGCCACAAGCAGTTTGAGCCAGGACAGAGAGTATGGTTGTTTGATGCTAGGCTTCGTCTATTTACAGGGAAGCTACAGAGCAAATGGAAGGGACCCTATTTGGTTAGAAAGGTACATGACAATAGGAGTATTGATATGTCTGAGTTATCTTCTGATGCTACCTTTCATGTTAACGGCCAGCGGCTCAAGCCATATCTAGATCATGAGCCGCGGGTCGTTGATGTTGCCCCGATTCATTTTCCGTGAGATGTGGTCTCTTGACTCACATCTATTGCATCTCACGCTTGATTATCACTGTTCTTCCGACTTGTATAGATCCAAGTGTCCATATCACTCTATTCTTTAGTCCCACACCCCTTTTCTCATCTTATGATTATGCTATACTTAGGGTGTAGTTTATCCTAAGTATAGGGTGGGTATAGGACTCTCGGGTATTCTATTGATTCTTTCTACCTCTGCTTTGCTGCCTATACTTGGGATATTTCACCCTAAGTATGGGGGGGGTAGACCCTGTACATCCTTCCACTCGGATTACCCTTCATGTACAACTTGCTATACTTAGGATTACTTGATCCTAAGTATAGGGGGAAACACCGAGTCTTCCTTATTCTATTCTTCGATTCGTCTTTGTGTATACAATTCCTTTTCACTTCCCTATACTAAGCACGAATTATGTCTTTTTCATCGCTCTTGATCACTTTGAGGATATCGTTCGAGCTAAGTATAGGGGGGTGTCGTATATATTTCATATATACTTTTGCCATAACTCGTACTTTTTGTGAGTGTGTTAACAAATAAAATGGCTAAAAATCCATAAAAATTTAAAAATTTCCCTTGTACATAAAATTCTTCTATCAAAATTATGTAAATAGTTTGTGTAAAAATGATTGTAAAAATGATTATGTACAAATGATTTGTGTGATTTGTGTAAATAGTTTGTAAAAATGATTGTACCTAATTATTTATTTTTGTACAAATGATTGTAAAAATGATTTGTGTAAATAGTTTGTACATATTTTCATATCAAAATTATGTAAATAGTACAAAATTTTTGTAAAATGTTTTGAAAAAAAAAGTTTGCAAAAACATTGTGTAAAGTTTTGTAAATATTTTGAAAAACTTCGCATTCATGCATACATCCATGTTTTCAAACATTTTTCAAACAATTTGCACATGTGTAAATATTTGTAAAATTGCATCTTTGTAAATACTTGCACAGTTTTTCCAAATCATAGTTGACATTTAAACTGACCTGAAATTAAATTGACAAATGGATCTTGGTTAAGACCTTAACCCATCTAAGTATAAGAGGAACCTTATAGGGCTTAGGATTGAGACTTTCAGTCGATTGAGACTTAATTCTTTGAGTCCACTAGGCTATGAGCATATGTCATCTTGATGAGCCTAAGTATTTAGAAGCAGTGGGTTACAATAAAGCTTCAAAAGAGGGATAATCTACTGGCTCAAGAGGAAAAACTCCTTATGTATATATGTTGCACCATGTAGATATGTTGTCCAGATGCACATGAAAAAAATGTGCAAAAAGAAAAGAACTCCAAAAAAGTGGTGGGCCGGATTGAAAATTTAATAATCCCACCGGAGTGTATATAGTCAAATAAAGCAAAAGCTTATGTTATTCATTACCATCTCATGAAGCTTGCAAAGGGAGACTTAGCTGCACTGGTTAGAGCTCCCAAGGATACATGGCTACACTGGTCATGGTCCATTCTCTTTTCCCCCCTCTTCTTGAGCCGGTTGCACTTGAACATAGAAGGGAATACCCCGCTTATCGAGGAAAGAGTTGCTAGACCGAGGCATTAGAGTTACCGGGTTGAGGGAGGTTGTTTCCTTATTACTTCTGAGTGGGGAGCTACATATCACATATACATTACAAGGAAAGAATCATGGTCATTAGAGTTTGTGTATGTAGACTTGTTCTGATCTGGTTTATTGAGGAGTCTTGACCATAGATTGGTGGAACTTAGAGGCTGTTAAGTTTTAAGCTTAAGTCCAAATAAGGTTCTGACAAATTAATAATCCAAAGGTCTGACTGAGCTCCATATTTCAATTTAATAAAGGAAAGTTTAATAATCAACCTTGATTTCCACTCTTTTTCTTTTTCTTTCTGTTTTGCACTTCTTTTTCAAATAAGTGTTTTTTAAGGAACTAGCAAAAGTAAAGTATAGGGGGGTGATGAATCCCCATTCATCACTCTTTGTTCTTTTATTTTAGCTAGAAACCTTGGTAAAATACCATGTAAGTACCTGTAAATATAATAAATTATCAAAATGCATGCATCATGTATTTATTAATAATTAGCATGTTTTTGCACAAAAATAAAGGAATAAAGAAATAAAAGAAAAAGAGGGAAATATTTAGAATAAATTTTGAGGGACCTAGTCCCAACGGAGGGCTCAACATGGGCCTTACTGCAAAAGAAACCAAGTAGAGAGAGATAAGGTCAATCATGCTTGCACATACACCCATGTATATAAATAATTTTATTTTCCTCGAAATAAAAATAAAAAGGTGTTTCCTAAATTTTGTACATATTTATAAAAATAACATAAAAATCAGAAATATCAAAACAAAAAGAAAAATAATAAAATTCTTTTCCCACCTTGTAGTTATACCATGTACATATGTATATAAATCTATTTATTTAACTAATGTACATAAATCATAAAAATAAAATAAAAATATCTTTTTATTCCAAATTATATGTTGTAAATAAATAAAATATAAAATTGGAATAATTGTGCAAAAATAAACAATTAAAAATAAAAATAAAAATACATATGTATATATACCTATATATAATAATAATATAATGTAAATACATAATTTATATCTCAAAAAAATAAATAAAAATCATAAAAAATACTTCAAAAATAAATAAACATTTTTCATTTTGAAAAATTTTTGAAATAAAATCATTTGATATTTTTAAATGAATTTCTAAATAATTAATAGTCGGAATTATCTAATTGGTCCACGGGGGATGTTGACCCCGGATCAACTCCCCCGCCAGGACCCCTTGCTTCGCGGACCTGCTCCCTGACCCGATTTCTCAAATTTTTTGCGAGTTGATCCGCCTTCCATTTGCCTAAACCCTAGGCTCCAATTGTAGATTGTTGATCCAAGACCCTCGCCCGAGGATTTGCCTAGGGATCCGAGCTCCGATTCACTCGCCCGACCTCCTTCTTCCTGGACCCCTAGCACTATAAGATCTCAGCTCCGTCGTGCTTTCACTCAATCTTTGGCCATCGTCTTCCAGTCCCAGGACCTCCATCCTTCTCCCTAGAGTGATAGCTATTGAGTGAGGGTGTCGCAGCGAGGAGTAGAGGGCTGCAGTCACTGATCCGGCGAGCTTCGTCGCCGTGCTCCGCCACCGAGCGAGCTGAGCCTTTAGCATCGACGAGCTATCAAGGAAAAGACCCCAAGAGCTCTTTGAGCACTAGCACAGTCGATCTTGATCATCAGGTACCCCCGATACCCTTATGTTAGGTTAATTTCTCAAATTCGCATTTTGCGCCGCCGGCCTTTGCCGGCCATTTCCCGACGATCCAGTCACCCTTCCGATCATCCAACCCGACCATCGCCTTCACGAGACTCCTCTATACCTTCTACGCACCTCTTATCACCCTGACTTGCCCCGGAGCAGGATATTAGGTCTCCTCCGCCGTCGCCTCCACGAAGACCCACGACCCACCTCATCCGATTACCGATTTCACCTCTCACCGGGTCGAGGCACTTTTCCCTAGACCTAGGATCCGTTCTGTGCAGGTTTGTAGGTCTAAGGACCCCATCTGGGGGTCCAACTGGTCCAGGCACATGAGCTCCGAGCCATCTTCGTCGTTGGAGAGCCTTCGACGTCTCCGACCCAATTTGAGCTCACCACTCACTGCATAGCATCGCCAGCTTCGATTTCCCTATCCTAGCCGCAGTTGAGGAGGCCTCCATCACGCGCCATGAGCCGACGAACCTCGCCAGCGTCGAGTTCTTCAAGGATCCTTAACAGCCGTCTGATCGCGTCTCTCGCCCAAATCAGATCGTGTCCATTCATCCGCGAGAGGCTCACAGGCGTCCGATCACCAGTGGACCTCATCTGAAGCATCCCTCGCTGAAGGGGTACCCTCGCATCTCAGCCGTTGGATTTCCACGTGGAACCTCTTCAGCCGTTGATATGAATAACAGGGGTAATTTGCACTTAGGCCCTCCTCCTTTTGCATTTATAATTTAGTCCTGTAAATATTTTACGCAGTTGTTTTTATTTTGGTACATTTGCACTTTGGACCTGGTAGTTTTGAGTAATTGCATTCTATTCCCTATAGTTGTGAAGCACGTGCGTCGACACGTGAGTTTTGGACTGCATATGTGGGCTTAGGGTTTTCCGAACGTTATGAAATGCAAAGTTATTTTGTATAATTGCATTTATACCCCTGTGAGTGGATTCATTTGAGCATGTGTTGAAATTTATATGCATTTTGTATTGAACCCCCTGTACTTTCAGCACGTGTTACATTTAAGCCCCCAAAACTATGTTTCTTTGCAAATAAGTCCTTATATGCTATGTGCCTTGGTTGTATTGAATAAAATAGCAAATAAATTCCCAGTCCAGTGAAATTTGGATACGTGGCTCCTGCCACTGTGTAAAAATTTCACTAATTTTTTGGGATATTTTTGTGGCTTTTTACTATTTCTAAAAATTAAAAACACGTATTTTTGTTACTATTTGCATTGAAAAATCAAAGAAAAATATAAAAACTTTTCTACAAATTCTAAAAAAATTAGAGTTTGTTTATTTTGCTGTGTTTAAGTTTCTTTCAAATTTTTGGTTTATTTGGATTTATAAAACCCATAAAAATTAAAAATCCTAAAAATCTTATAAAAAGCATAAAAAATTCTATAAAATTCAAAAAAAATGCAAACTCTTTTTCTATACTTTAGTTTGTGTATATATTTTTCATAAAAATTGTCTTCAGATTTTTATAGGCCAATTATATATTTTTAATTGGCCTTTCAAGTCTTGCTGCACATTGATCCACTGTTTTCCCCTTTTTCTATTTTTATAAAATCAACTAAAAATTATAAAATCCCCATAAAATCACCAAAAATACTTAAAAACATAAAAACACAAAAATAATTTTATTTTAATTTTCTGACTTTGTTTGGAGTGTTTAATAATTAGTGGTTTGTGGCTTTTTCACTTGCCTTTATATTTTATTATATAATTAAAAACATAAAAAAGATTTTAAAACATTTAAAATCCAAAAACATTCTCTCTTTATTTTATCTTTAAACTACTTCATAGGCCGTCTCAGCTATCCTGTGCTCCTTGTGTTCGACCCTGGTAGCTATAACAGGTAAAATAAAATAGCGAGACCGCTATTTTTTTAACTTGTGTGATTTTTATATTTGGTGGTCTTGATTTTTCTTGATTGACCGAGTCTCTCTATTTGGCTCGCAATGACACCGAATACCTTTACCTTGGCCCGATAGTGAGATAACTTCTTTGAGGATTTTTCGATCGTCAAAACGCACACAAACAATCATAAACAAACTCACACAATGCATATCCTCAATTCACCAACTCAACTCGGTAGAGACCGTAAAAATATGATCTTTTTATCTTGTCTGTTTTAGAGTTAGGTGAGAAGTCAAAATTTTACACAAACACTTAGGGGGCTGATAGAATTTTGGCACTAATCCTTGGTGTGTGTGCGAGCAATTAAAATGAAGACAATGAGGGGATTACTCGCCCCAAGATGAGATTATTCTTTTTGGTGTATTTTAGGTTCAAGTAATGTTAGCAGTTCCAATTTTATTGTTATCACTTTTTTTATTTTTAAGGATGCATGCGCCTATCGAGGAGTCAATTCCTTTAAGCACCTAAGTTGGCAAAATCATAGGAACAGTCAGAAAAGAAATGCAAGCAGCAAAAATGATGATGAATGCTAAAGCGTAAATGCTCAACTTGCCTCCAGCACTCTACATGCAAGGATGCTCAGCAGAATAGAAACCTATCTATATGCAAATGCAAGCCGATGAAATCACCCTAAGTTCAAAAGTTGTTATTAACGTGAAGAACCAATGATAATGACTTAGAAAGGAAATGAAGTGTTCGGTCTTGGAGTCTCCTCAGTGCCCACCACAATGGGTCCTAGAAGCGTTGTATGTAGAACTCTCGCGGTGCGGTGGTTCCGAGACTAAGTGAGAAGCAATTCAAATTTTGACTAAGTCCAAACATCACTATAGGTACAGAAAAATATATTAGGTATTTGGACTTAATCTATCGCTAGTAATCCTAAAAATAAGGGCTAAATCACACAAAAGAAAGAAAACAAAACTAGAAAACAAAGGAAAAAATGCGATGAAAACACGACAAAACTGCAGCAAGCCCGCAAGTGAACAATCACATGAAAATTGGGCCTGGGTGTCCAAAGTCCCGAGTACCTGTATTATTACAAATAATAGGTCTCTCTCTCATAAAAAACGACACAAATAAATACAATAAAAAGAATGGATATAAGTTTGCAAAAAACTCTAAGTTTTCATTGAGCTAGGTTGGCTAGCTGAAGCTGGCTTCACGTGGGTGCATAGGCACCTAGGGTGGAGTGCATCCCTCTATCCATGGTACCTCACACAAAGTCAACAAAGAGAGGAGGTTAGACAACTCAAACAATTGTGTCAAATAAAGGAGAAAATAGTAGATCAAAAATATAGACAAATGATATCACAATAAAAAAATGAATCCCAATCTAGACATTGTTGCTTCCCGGTAACAACACCATTCGTTTAACCCAAAAATAGAGTGGTCTTAAGTTCCACGCAAGGCGGGAACTCAGTCGCTGAATCGACCACATGAAATTTAGATTAAAACAAAATTAACCCACAACAAAGATCAAGCAATCAAAAGCAGTGCGGAGTTAAAATTTATTATAACTGTACAACAAAGATGTGTATAGGTGCATGTATGTGTAGAATGTCAAACACAGGAAGCAAGCAGGTAGATCATGGCAAATGATGCTAAAAAATGAATGTGATGTGTTTGTCTATATGTGCTATTTTTTGTGGGTTTTTAATTTTATATTTATTATTTATTTATTTATTTTTTATGTTTATATTTGATTTTTAATTTTTTGATTTTGTATTTTATTTTTGTATTTTATATTTATATATTTCCTTTTTCTTTTAAAAAGGAAATAAAACTATATAGGATATATATATACAAGAGAAGTAAGAGAGAGAGAGAGAAAGTATGTAAAAATGTTTAAAATACAAGAAATAAAATATTTTTGTGCTTTTTATATTTTTCTAATGTTTTTTGTGATTTTTCTATATTTTTGGTAATTGTTTGGTATTTTTAAAGTCGAAAATACTTAAAACAGGGAAGAAAATAAATATTTGAAATTAAAATGGAGATAAAAAATATCAAACAATAATAACAATTCTCCAAATTATTTTTAAATAAGAATATTAAATTATAGAAAATTATAAGACCAAAACTATAAATTTTGGATTTTTTTTATAGATTCATAATTTTTTATGAAGGTTTTAGTGTTTTTCTATTTTGTTGAGTTTTATTTTATATTTTTGTAGTGATTTTTGGTCTAATTGTTAAAGATTCAAAACACACAAAATATATTATTTTGGAATTTTGCAAAAAGTTTTATATTTTTATGTATTTTCTAATGCAAATAGGGATGAGAATGCAAGTTTTTGATTTTTTATAAATATTTAAATGCTGCAAAAATGTAAAGTAAAAAATAACATGATAGAGCAATGCAATATGAACTTATGCCTATTTTTTGGGGATTTTTCAAATTTTATAGAGGCATGAAATAAATACTAGAAGTAAAGAGAAAATACACACTGCAGGAGTATTTTTGTAAATATGTGAAAGTCCGAGGGTCTAAGTGTAAATTTCCCCCAAATATATACTTGAATAAAAATATCTAAGGACCAACCACAAATAACCAAAAGCCTAGGGGTATTCCTACAAAATTTCTGAACTCACGTGTACGGGGCACGCGACCGAGCATGGACCAAATTGCAATTCTAAAAAATCAGAGGGCTAAAATGTAAAATGACCGAAAATTTACACTGAATATCAAACCTCTCCGACCAAATGCCAAATAACCAAACCTGTGAGGGTCTGGTTGCAAAATCACCAAGGTTGGTCGGCTGATGAATACCCATTCATCACTCTTTATTCTTATATTTTAGCTACAAAAACCTTTGCAAATGCATGTATATTCATGTAAATACAAATAATTATCAAAAGCATGCATTGTATAAAGTTTAATAATTAGCATGTTTTTGTGCAAAAATAAAAGAATAAAGAGTAAAAAGAAAAAGAGGGAAATATTTAGAATAAATATTGAGCAACCTAACCCATGGGAGGGCTCAGCATGGGCCCGACCGCATAAAAACCAAAGTAGAGGGAGATAGGAGCTCATGTGTGTAAATATTTATGTAAATAAGATAAAAGTATTTTCCTCACAAAAATAGACTCAAATTGGATTGTAAATATTTGTATATATTTATAAACATAAAATCAAGATAAAAATATAAAAATTAAAAAGAAAACAAACAAAAACATCACCTTGTATATAGTCATCATGCATATAAGACATCCATCTTTATATTTAATTAGCCTTATAAATAGATAAAATTAATTTCCAAAATTTTTGTAAATATTCCATCCATTATGTTGTAAATAAATTAAATCAAAACAATTAAAATAAAAACAAAATAAAAAGAACAAATTAAAAACACAAAAATACTTTGTAAATATACCATGTGTATATATGTACATATCTATTTATTTCACCTATGTATATAAATAATAAAAATAAAATAAAAATATATTTTTATTCCTAATTTTATGATATAAATAAATAAAATATAAAATGGGAATAAAAATGCACAAAAATAACAAATTAAAAATCAAAAAAATTAAAAATACATACTGTACATATACCTATGTATAGCTATATATTGTAAATACCTTATTTTTATTTTGAAAAATTAATTAAAAATCACCAAAAAATAGAAAAAATTAAAATAAAAATATTTCATGTTTTAAGTTTTCACTAAATCGGTCTTTTGCTACCCTTAATTTTAATTTCAAAATCCAGCCATGTGGCCGCTTCCTACTGGTCCTGGGATTGTTGACCGCCCTGTCAACTACCCCCCCCCAGGACCACTTCTCACGGGCTTGGGCGCCCGACCCGATTTCCCTAATTTCTAGCGCCTAAACCCGATTGACTCTTACCTAAACCTCGGGTCAGATCCATCCACGACACATCCGTCACCCTCGCCGGAGCCTTCGCCTTGGGATCCGCGCTCCAAATTGCCCTACCCGCGCGCCTCTTTCCGGACCCTCCATGATATATATTCCTAGCTCCGCCACCTCGAATCTCATCTTTGGCCACTCGATTCCACCTCCCGTGAGCTCCATTGCGTAGGCGAGAGTGACAGCTTGGCCCCCGTGGTGTCGAAGCGAGTAGAGGACGCGAGACCACTGATCCGACGAAGCACCGCCGCCTCGCTCCGCCACCAGCAGGAGCATCGAGCCTCGGACGTCGGCGCTCCGTGAGGCAACGACCCAGAGCTGCGCAAGCTCAACCACAGCCTACTCATCCACCCAAGTAATCTCGTAGGACCTTCTTTTTCTTTGATTTTACATTTCGCCCAAATCTCAGCTCCGCCGTATTTCGCCGATTCCGACCACTCCTTAGATAGACTCGATCATCGGAATCCACAGACATCTTCGCCTTACTCCTACGCACCTTCTCCATCCCTCCATCCAACCCAGCTCGCACAGGAGCTGGGATTCGAGTTCCACCGTCTCCCCTTCGCCGGAGCTCGTCCACCTCGCTCCATCGTTCACCATCACTCCGCCTAACTGGGTCGAGGCAGTTTGCCCTCGACCCGCGAGTCTCCTGGACTGTTTTCAGGTTCAATGAGGACCATCTGAGGTCCTTCGACATCGAGCCAGGAGCTTCGCCTCCGTCGACCTCGCCGGAGCTCTACCGAGCTCGGTTGGGCCATCGGAGCCCACCACCAGCTGCGGGACACCATTGCGGAGCTTCTCCGACCTTCAGGCGCAACAGAGGAGCCTCGGAGCGAGGCCACCGGGACGGTGAACTTCGCCGGTCATCTGTTCTTCGAGGATCCTCCTCCTCCGTTCGATCAGTCCTCCAGCTCCAGACTTCATCGGGGCCGTCCATCTTAGGAGCAGCAGTCACCACCCGATCTCAGGAGGACCGATCCCAGCCATCCAATGCACAAGGGTTAGCCACCTGCGCCCTACACCATCCGATCGCCCACGTGGAGGAACCCTTGCCATCGGATTCGCACAAGGAGCCCAACTGTGGAGAGGCCGCTGTTCCCCATCGTTGGATGCGCCACGTGCCCTACATCCAGCCGGTCCGCGTAATAAAGGGGTAATTTACCCTTAGGCCCCCTTTGTTATTTTATTTCGCTTTTAGTCTTGTAAAAATCTAGCGTAGTTGTTTAGTTTTGGGATATTTGCATAGAGACCCTTGTGCTTGCATTTATTTACTGATATGCCCCTGTGTGTGGTCTGACACATGCATCGACACGTGATCCTCTAGGCTTTATACATTCTCTACCCTGTAGTTCTGGTTGTTCTTCAATGAATGAAACTTTTTAATTATTTGCATTTATACCCCTGTGCGTGATACATTTGAGCATGTGCGTTATATTTTGGGTTATTTGTAGATAAATCCTTGGGCTTTTGGTACATGTTACCAATAGGCCCTTGGATATTATTTTTCTTACATATGGGTCCCTGAGTACCCCAGACACGCGCATCGCACGTGGTTTGCTGGGTTAATTGCACCAGACCCCCCAGACTTCCGGGTATTTGCACTTTGGTCCTTGTGCATAGTGCCCCCTCTTTATTTTTGAATAAAATAGCAAATTACCTCCAAATCCAACGAAAATTGGACACATGGCTCCTGCCATAGTGTAAAATTTTCGAGGATTTTTGGAGACATTTCTAAGTTGATTTGATATTTTTCGAAATTCAAAAACCTCCATTTTTGCTACTGTCTAACTTTAAAAACCCCAAAAAAATATTAAATAGTGTCCAAAAATTACAAAAAAATTGTCTACTGTATATTTTGTTGTGCTTGATTTTCTAGCCAATTTTGGCTATTTTTCATTACTGAAAACTACTAAAAATTGAAAAATACTTAAAAAATATAAAAATTCTAATAATTAAACCAAAAATCCAAAAATAATAATATAGGTGCCTAAATTTTCCTTGTTTAAATCTCTTTACAGGAAAATTACTCCCAGCTAATTTGGGGCCTTTAGATATTTTATCTAGGCCCGTTTAGCTCGGCTGGACAATACCTCTCATTTCAGTGCTTGTTTGATTTTTAGCAAACTAAATAAACATCAGAAAAATCCCAAAAATTCATCAAAAACACTAAAAATTATAAAACACATAAAAATATTTTCGTTAGAATTTTTGGTTGATTTTTAGTGCTTTTATTAAATTGTTGAAGTGTGTAGTTTCCTTGCTCTTCTTATTTTCTTAATATCTTGAAAATTCAAAAAAAATATAAAAACCCTTAAAAACCACCAAAAATATCTTCTCTTCTCTGATTGACTACTTTGTAGGCCGAGAGGCCAACCCGTGCTCCTTGAGTTCGACCCTGGTCGCTATACCAGGTTAAATAAATAACAAGACCGCTATTTCGCTTCTTGATTGATTTTATCTGTCTTGGTGGTCTACTTTTTCTTGATCGACACGATCGAGTGACCGAGGTCGCGACGACCATCGTAGAGATACCTGATTGCCTTAGTCGCTCGGTTTTTCGTGTCATCAGAATGGCGCCGTTGTCGGGGAGCACGGCTTAGTAGTCGATTTAACTCTCTCCGCGGTTTTCTTTTCGTGGCTTTTTGTATAGATTTCTGTAGATATATTTTTCTGACATTTTCTTACAATAATCTGGTTTGACACTCTTGTTTTTGTTTTCTTGCGAGGGCCCGAGGATCGAGGCGGCTTCTTCGAAAGCCGACGCAACCGCGAGAACCGGAGGCGGCTCTCTTCTTCACAGAGCCGCAGGAGAGCGCGAGGAGCAAGCAGGAGTGCGGGAGCCGCGGAATAGCCGCAGATTAGCATAATTTAGATTAGGATTTATTTCCCGTATATTTGAACGGTTGTAATAATACAGGTACATTCGGACAGACACTGGACTCTCGGGTCTGTTTCGCCGAGCACCGGTGTGCTCGGGGGACCCTTTAGATTTTTCGCGGTTTTTACGCGGTTTTTCTCTTACTGTCTTTTCCGGTTTCACGCAGATTTTCGAGCCCCTAGCCGTAGGATTTTCTACTTGATTGTGACGTAATTCATAAGATCCAAACACCCTAATATAATTGCCTGTTCCTATAGTGCGGTAATTCGACCTATAATAAAAATAATAATAAAATAGCCGTTCCATCACCTCCGAGCCTACGCACCGCGAGCCCGCCCCGTCCAGCGCTACTCCTGAACTCGACATGTCGAGAAGAGGAGGGGTGGGTCTAGACCGGACTCTTTGGATTGGAGGCTGGTGGTCGGCTAGCCGTTCTTTCGAGTAGCACTTCTGTTTAGGGACTCGGCTTTCCGCCTGCACCATTTAGGTAGTTTATTTCCTGTCTTTAAATTCTGCGCGGATCACTTTGCATGTAGACTGCTGGAGTCAGGTACGCATTTCTATCTCTGCATGCATCATTGATTTCTCGCGCATCGGCTTTTTCGTCTTCTCCCCCCTGTTTTGGATTAAATAACCAGGAGAACCGAAAAATTCGTTAGGCCTTTGTTTTCATTGAAAAATATTAAAAAGAAAAACCATAAAATTGAGACTGGCTAAGACTATTGACCCCAAAAGACACTCACCTTAAAAATTTGTCTTCGGGAGAGCAACCCCCTCATTGTTTGGTTTGCTTGCGCGAGAGAGTGACCCGCACCCTAGGTAGAGCCCTCCGGTGCTATTTCTAGCTGACTACCGACTCTTCCGTGCGGGCCAGTCGGTTGGAGTAGCATCGGGTATCCCAACAGGTCACGTAAGCGCTCTGATAGATTGTTTGTTCACCTAATAAAAACTGACAAGATAATCTGACCGAGCCTTCACGGTCTTCAGCTCGTGTTGCGTTGGTGAACAGAGGGGTTTGCATTTTGATCATAGTTTCTCCAGATCCCATCCGCACTACTCGACCAGATCACGATGATGGGTAGACGCTCTCTTAAGCAGCCTCTGGCTGCACCGCTTTCGGGCACGTCTACCCAGTCATCTAGGTTGGCCCGCGAGAGCCGAGACCAGTTCTCCGAGCCCGAGTATGATTCCGCCCTGTTCCCCCTTGACCCCCTTTCTGTCGGTTCTGAGAGATATGAGCCAGAGGAGAGACTCACAGATTTGACAGCACCTGAGTTTGGCTCGTTTGATTTTGCAGACGCCATGGCCGGCAGTTCTGAGGATCACCCCGGAGGTCCACGAGGAGAGCAGCATTTTGTCCTGGACCAGGGTTCGATCAACTCCACCCTGATCGCCTCCCTCGAGTCAGTGCAGCAGCAGCTGAGGGATCAGGGAGCTTTCATGATGGACATGAGGCGAGAGTTTGAGCAGTTGAGAGCCAACCGCGGAGGAGGAGCAGGAGGAGGCCCCGACGATCCGGCAGCAGGAGGAGGACCTAATGATCCTGCAGCCGGAGGTGGCGGAGCAGGCGGAGCAGGAGGAGCACCACCACCACCACCACTTAGATCGATGCGGGAGAACCACAATCCTGGGTCGACATTGACACACCGTTGGGTGGTACTTCCAGCGATCGTGGGGGACTTCAAGTTCCCCCCGAACACCCTGCAACTTCTTCCCCGATTCCACGGTTTGGCGACAGAGGAGCCTCATCTCCACCTGCAGGAGTTTGAGATGATTTGCAGCACTGTCCACGATCGTCAGGTGGACCAGGATACGATCAGGATGATTGACTTCCCCTTTTCCTTAGCAGACAGAGCAACCACCTGGCTGAAGCACTTGGGGAAGTTCGTTTACACCTGGGAGCAGCTCCGCACCGAGTACTTGAACAAGTACTATCCACTCGGGCGGACCAATGCAGCGAGAGCCCTCATCAGCAACTTCTCCATGCTCCCCAACGAGCAATTCCATGAGGCATGGGAGAGGTTCCGTGAGCTTACTGACCGATGCCCGCACCATGATATTTCGAAGCCGAACCTTGTGTAGAGCTTCTTCAGCGGGCTGACACCAGAGCTCCAGGGCTTGGTGAATGCTTCTTGTGGTGGGTCCTATTTCGCCAAGGATCACGACCAGGTCTGGGCCATCTACGAGGAGATGGCCGAGAACTATATGGTGATGTCTCAGACCCGGTTATATACTCAGGGCAGACCCCAGCAGCATCCAGGACCCGTGCAGTACCAGAGGATAGTACGGGTCGACGCCGGTCTATCCAGTTCATCCGCAGTTGCAGCAGCACAACAGAGTCGTCCACTGCGGATATGGGTATTATCAACGAGAAGTTGGACCGGATGGAGCTGATCCAGAAGAAGCACTACCAGGGTATCACACAGATGGAGCAGATGGCACAAACTCTGAGCGACATGAAGACCCAGCTCATGTGTCTCCAGGAGGCACAGACGGCTTCACAGCCCCGTCTTTAGTCGCGAGGCGATACCGGCGGCAGCAGCAGCTCGTCCCAGCGCTCCAGCTCCTTTCAACAGCCTAGACAGGTTCACCTTGTACAGGCGGAGCCGTACCAGCCGCAGCAGCCCTCCTACCAGTCACCACCATCTCCAGACATGCAGATGGTGGTATACCAGCCGGATCAGCCTCTGGCAGTACTCCCGCCAGCCCAGTACGACGCCGAGCCGTTGATGGATGTCAACGGGATTTGGTATGACCGTCCCCAGCCTGGGATCCGACGAGACCATCCCGGATACAGGTGGGGGAGTGGAGGTACCCAGCCCCAGCAGCAGTCATCCGGTCAGGGTGGGCAGCATAGCCAGCAGAGAGATCACCAGCAGCAGCAGACCCCAGCCTACCAGTCACACCAGCAGTCGTCCTTCGTTCCTCGTCCCTATCAACAGCAGGGACAATCTTGGAGACGTGAGCAGCAGGCTCACCAGCCACACCAGCAGCAGCATCCTTCCTCCTACCCCTCTCAGCAGCAGCAGCACCAGTTCCAGCAGCCTCATTACCAGAGAGGTTACCCGTCAGGCTCCCATGAGAGCCCCGCCTTGGATGACATAGCCCGCCTCCTCACGAACCAGCAGGCTACCTTTAGACGGGAGACGGACGAGTTCCTCCAGGAGATGCAGGACCTGATGAGAGGGAAGGCCGCCATCCCTGCACAGATAGAGCCGAATCCCAATAGCCTCAAGAGGAAGTCTGAGCAGGTAGTTTGCACTGAGCATGCCACTCCTAGTGATCCATTTGATGATATGTCTTTAGATCTGTTTGATGCTGATTTTGTTACACTTAGGAGCGGTAGAGCACCAGCAGACGGTGCCTCATCTGAGCGACGACTCGAGGATCCACGCAGGGCGCCAGATGAAGAGGAGGAGAGCGGTACTGAGGCCACACCCGAGGATGACGGTGGTACTGATGCCACCAAGGATGCTGATTCCACCGGCGGTACTGAGGCCGCCGCTTCATCAGTTCGAGGAGGTGGTACTGACGCCACCAGAGTAGCCAAGCCAGCACGCGGTACTGAGGCCGCGAGACGTCTAGCAGAGCCATCCCGTGGTGGTACTGAGGCCACCAGTGTTTTTGTAGAGAGAGCAGTTGTTTTTCCTCATGCTGATGTATCTCAGAACACTATTTTGAATAAAGGAAAAGGTTTAGTTTCTTCTGGTCCTACTGTGGTGATTGATGTATGTGCGGATCCGGCCGTCGAGCCGTTTAGGCCTTTTCCTAGTCCTTCATCTGAGAAGGACCCTGTGATCCCCTTCCCTAGAGCCCTTCAGACGGGGAAGGGGAAGAAAAGAGAAAAAGACCCAAAAAAGAGAGAGCAGGAGGAGTTCAGCCAGAGCATGATCGACAGATTTCACATACAGCTGACCCTTCAGGAGGCTTTGCAGCACATCCCCCTTCTTCAGCGATCTTTGAGAGATAGGACCACAGTCAGGATGAGGAGGAACCATCATTCAGAGATACATGTGCTGACGAAAGCCACATGCTTCGTGATCCAGAACCGTCTGCCGGCCAAGAGGCCAGATTCAGGAGCCCCGTATGTCAGATGTCAGATTAGTGAGCAGAGGTTCGACCGGACTCTACTGGATAGCGGATCGTCTATCAACCTCCTTCCGGCAGCCCTTCTCGACCGCTTCGAGTTGGGCACTCTTCGACAGAGCAGGACAGTCCTTCAGTTTGCTGATCGATCTGTCAAGAGGCCGAAGGGGTTGTTGCGAGACGTTATCGTCACTATTCAGGGCCTGCAATTCCCCGTGGACTTCGTAGTGTTGGACATGGAGATCCCTGATTCAGTGGCCGATACCCCCATCATCCTCGGTCGTCCGTTCTTGGCCACAGCCAAGGCGGTGACTGATCATGATAGCGGGAAGGTATACTTTCGCGTCGAGGGTGAGAGTGTACAAATAGAGACGGTCGAGGACTATAGAGCCAGAGAGAGAGCATGCTCAGAGACCAGCACAGATACAGAGCAGCTGACAGACGCCGGGCTAGACATCCACCAGGACTGTGATTTTGTGATCACAGATGATGAGGCAGCATGGGCAGATCCTTCCGCACAGGCCATCCACTCATTTCCAGACACCACTGATGCAGAGATGACTGCAGAGGAGAGCTTGGAGAGCACAGCCCTGGTCCAGGATACTACAGAGGCAGCAGAGCCGGTTCTCGACCGCGACACGATTCTTAGTGATGGTGGTACTGAGGCCACCTTGTGTGATGGTGGTACTGATGCCACCTTGTTTGATGCAGATCCCTCGGATTCAGAGTCTGATTGGGCAGATTGTGATGATCAGATGCCATACCTGAGTCCCCCAGAGCCTACAGATGAGGAGGAGGTAGAGGCAGAGCATATCAGAGACAACACAGTTGAGCAGCCTTCTCCCGATCTAGTTTGCGAGAGTACACTTTCAGTCTCCCGGACAGATTTGGCAGCATACACGCATCTTCTTTCGAAGCCAGATTTACCAGCACCCAGTTGTCCAGAGCTGAAGCTGCTTCCTTCGTCGCTGAAGTATAGATTCCTTGCGGGTGAGCATGAGATGTACCCAGTCATTATCTCAGCCGATTTGACTGGAGAGCAGGAATCCCGTCTGATGGGGGTTCTTGAAAAGAACCGCAAGGCAATAGGATGGAGCGTAGCAGATCTCCATGGGATTAGTCCGGCCCTGTGCTCCCACCATATCTATCTCGAGGATGAAGCGAAGCCGTCGCGTGAGTTCCAGCGGCGGCTGAACCCAAATCTGAGAGAGGTTGTCATGAAGGAAATTTCGAAATGGTGGAGCGCCGATTTTATCTATCCCATCTCCGACTCCAAGTGGGTCAGCCCTTTGCATGTGGTGCCCAAGAAGACGGGCATCACTACATTGATTAGCGAGTCTGGAGAGGAGATTGCTACACGAGTACCCACTTCTTGGCGGGTTTGTGTTGACTACAGGAGACTCAACCAGGCCACCAAGAAGGATCATTTCCCCCAGCCCTTTATTGATCAGATTATTGAGAGGCTGGCAGGGAAGAGCCATTATTGTTTTCTGGATGGGTACTCGGGCTACAACCAGGTGGCCATCGCTCTTGAGGATCAGGAGAAGACAACCTTTACCTGTCCCTTCGGCACATACGCCTTCCGACGCAAGCCATTTGGGCTATGCAACGCCCCTGCGACTTTTCAGAGATGCATGCTGTCGATCTTTTCGGACATGGTAGGGGAGTGCTTAGAGGTCTTCATGGATGATTTCTCGGTTTACGACGACGGATTTGACTGTTGTCTTGACTGCCTAGACCGAGTACTTCAGCAATGTATTGAGGTTCGCTTGGTTCTTTCTTGGGAGAAGAGTCACTTTATGGTGACTCAAGGGACGGTGCTTGGCCACATCATCTCCAACAGGGGCATGGAGATTGATCCGACCAAGGTTGATGTCATTAGAAAACTCACACCACCGTCCAATTTGCGGCAGTTACGGTCTTTCCTGGGGCACGTCGGTTTCTATCGGCGGTTCATCCGTGATTTCAGTAGAGTTGCCCGACCGCTGACTGACTTGTTGACGAAAGACACCGAGTTCCTTGTCGATGACAAGTGTCTTTCGTCCTTTGATACTCTCAAGCAGTGTATTGTTGAGGCTCCTGTCCTCCAGCCACCAGATTGGTCTCTCCCGTTCGAGATCATGACGGACGCCTCCGATTTTGCCGTGGGGGTTGTGCTGGGACAGAGGAGAGATGGAGTTCCATTTGCTATCCACTATGCTAGCCGCACCTTGGATTCCGCCCAGCGGAATTATACAGTCACAGAGAAGGAGATGCTAGCAGTAGTGTTCGCCCTAGATAAATTCAGATCTTACATCATTGGATCTAGAGTGACTTTGTATACAGATCATACCGCCATCCGATACGTCATGGCAAAGAAGGATGCTAAGGCCATACTGACTAGATGGATCCTTCTACTCCAGGAGTTCGACATTGAGATTAAGGATAAGCCTGGAGTCAAGAATGTGGTGGCGGATCATCTCTCCCATTTAGAGCAGCCCGAGGAGTCTGAGCAGATTGATCCCATTTGTGAGACCTTCCCAGATGAGGCGATCCTTGCTATCGCCTCACTCCCGTGCTATGCCGACATTGTGAACTTTCTTGTTGCTAAGAAAGTCCCACAAGGTTGGCCCAGACAGAGACTTGAGACCTTCCTCGCGAAGGCCAAGTCTTACCATTGGGAGGATCCCATCCTTTACCACGAAGGAGGGGATAGTGTCTGGTGTAGGTGCATCCCTCAAGATGAGCACCATAGCGTCCTCACTTACTGCCACAAGCTTGAGGCAGGAGGACATCACTCTGGGAGGAGAACGGCACAGAAAGTGCTCCAATCCGGCTTGTGGTGGCCTACCCTCTTCAAGGACTCTGATGAGTTCGTGAAGAGGTGTACTGACTATCAGAGGATGGGCACTTGTGGACAGCGTGATATGATGCCGATGCAGCCCATTCACTTCTGTGAGATTTTTGACGCATGGGGCATCGATTTCATGGGTCCATTCCCTAAGAGTCAGGGATTTGAGTACATTCTGTTAGCCGTTGACTATGTTAGTCGTTGGGTTGAGGCTATCCCCGCCCGAGTCGCTGATGCGAGGACAGTTTGCAGATTTTTGAGGAAGCATATCATCACGCGGTTCGGGGTACCTCGAGTATTGATTTCAGATGGGGGGTCTCATTTCATCAACGACCAGGTAAAGGCACTTGCCAGTAAGTTCGGCATAGACCATCGAGTTGCCACTCCATACCATCCACAAACGAATGGTCTAGCCGAGGTCTCGAACAGGGAGATCAAGACTATTTTGCAGAAAGTCATCCGCCCTGACCGAAAGGATTGGTCACAGCTTTTGGACTCGGTCTTGTGGGCATATAGGACTTCTTTCAAGACACCATTGGGCACATCTCCCTTTCGCCTAGTTCATGGCAAGCCATGCCATTTACCAAATGAGTTGAGACACAAGTCACTTTGGGCACTCACAGATATTCTTTTAGATCCAGAGAGTGTAGGAGACCAGAGAAGGGCAGAGTTAGCTGCCTTGGAGGAGCTTAGAGATACAGCCTTCTCAAACAGCCTACAGTATAAGGAGAGAGTGAAAGAGTGGCATGATTCTCATATCAGCCACAAGCATTTTGAGCCTGGACAGAGAGTATGGTTGTTTGATGCGAGGCTTCGTTTATTTCCAGGGAAGCTACAGAGCAAGTGGAAAGGACCTTATCTTGTGAGAAAGGTAAACGACAATGGTAGCATTGATATATCCGAGTTGTCTTCTGAGAGTACCTTTCGAGTGAACGATCAGTGGCTCAAGCCATTTCTAGATCATGAGCCGCGGGTCGTTGATGTTGCCCCTATTCATTTCGCGTGAGATGTGGTCTCTTGACTCACATCTTTTGCATCTTACGCCTAATTATCACTGTTCTTCCGACTTGTATAGATCCAGTTGTCCATATCATTCTATTCGTTAGTCCCACATCCCTTTTCTCATCTTATGATTATGCTATACTTAGGGTGTACTTTACCCTAAGTATTGGGGGGATGCAGGACCTGCGGGTATTCTTTTCATTCTTTCTGCTCCTGTTTTGCTGTCTATACTTAGGGATATTTTACCCTAAGTATAGGGGGGGCAGACTCTGTATCTTCTTCACTCGGATTTCCCTTCATGTACAGCTTGCTATACTTAGGATTAGTTAATCCTAAGTATAGGAGGAAACCACCGAGTCCCTCTCATTCTATTCATTTATTCATTTCTGTACTCATCCATTCCTTTTCACTTCCCTTTTACTAAGCACGAGTTATGTCTTCTTCATCGCTCTTGATCACTCTGAGGACATCGTTCGAGCTAAGTATAGGGGGGGGTGTGTATATATTTCATATAAACTTTAGCCATAACTCGTACTTTGTGTGAGTGTGTTAATAAATAAATTGGCTAAAAACCTTTAAAATCACAAAAATTAAAAATTTTTCCTGTACATAATCATTCTTTTATGGCACATACATAGCTAGTGTACAAAATTATTCTTGTAAAAATGTTTTCAAAAATCTTTTGTGTAAAGTTTGTGTAAATATTTTCTTATCAAAACTATGTATATAGTACAAAATTTTTCCAAAATGTTTTGAAAATCAAAAGTTTGCAAAAATCTCGTGTAAATGTTTGTAAATACTTTTGCAAAACTTGCACTTCATGCATCCATTCATCCATGATTTCAAAGCATTTTTCAAAAATTTTGCACGATTGTAAATATTTGTAAATAGCATCTTTGTATATATATGTATATAGTCTTTCCTGGATAAGAGTTGACATTTAAACTAAGCCTGGAATTAAATTGAGAAATGGAGCTTGATTAAGATCTTAATCCACCTAATTCTAAGAGGAACCTTATAGGGCTTAGGGTTAAGGCTTTTCGGGTCCATAAGGACTTAATTCTTTGAGTCCACTAGGCTATGAGCATATGTCATCTTGATGAGCCTAAGTAGAACATTTAACACCACACGCGTGACTCTTAGAGACAATGGCTTGACTTGCACCAGCACTTTACACATAGCTCTCCACAGATGAGGTGGTGAGGAGGCAGTTTCCTTTGGCTTGGGGTAGCATATGAGGGTAGTACTTCTAGGCGGAACCTCTCTTCTTCTTCTAGTGAAGGAAGTGCGTCTCAACTTGGTCTAGTGGCGATGAAGGCTAAAGACAGAAGCCGTGGGTTGCAATAAAGCTTCAAAAGAGGGATAGTCTACTGGCTCAAGAGGAAAATTTCTTGTATATATGCTGCACCATGTAGATATGTTGTACAGAGGCACTTGAAAAAAATGCAAAATGCAAAAAGAACTCCAAAAAAGTGGTGGGTCGGATTGAAAATTTAATAACCCCACCGGAGTGTATATAGCCAAATGAAGCAAAAGCTTATGGTATCCATGTTACATCTCATGAAGCTTGCAGCGGGAGACTTGGCTACACTGGCCGAGCTTCCAAAAGTCTATACTTCTTCCCCCTCTTCTTGAGCCGGTTGCACTTGAACTTAGAAGGGAATACCCAGCTTCTCGAGGAAAGAGTTGCTAGACTGAGGCATTAGAGTTACCAGGTTGAGGGAGGTTGTTTCTTTGTTACTTCTGAGTTGGGGAGCTACATATCACTTACACTGCATGGAAAGATTCATGGTCATTAGAGTTTGTGTATGTAGACTTGTTCTGATCTGGTTTATTGAGGAGTCTTGTCCATAGATTGGTGGAACTTAGAGGCTGTTGAGTTTTAAGCTTAAGTCCAAATGAGGTTCCGACACATTAATAATCCAAAGATCTGGTCGAGCTCCATATTTCAATTTAATGAAGGAAAGTTTAATATTCAACCTTGATCCATGTACATTCCCCTCTTTGTCTTTTTCTTTCTTTCTTTTTCACTTCTTTTTCAAATAAGTGTTTGCTAAGGGACTAGCAAAAGTTAAGTATAGGGGGGTGATGAATACCCATTCATCACTCTTTATTCTTATATTTTAGCTACAAAAACCTTTGCAAATGCATGTATATTCATGTAAATACAAATAATTATCAAAAGCACGTATTGTATAAAGTTTAATAATTAGCATGTTTTTGTGCAAAAATAAAAGAATAAAGAGTAAAAAGAAAAATAGGTAAATATTTAGAATAAATATTGAGCAACCTAACCCAAGGGAGGGCTCAGCATGGGCCTAACCGCATAAAAATCAAAGTAGAAGGAGATAGGAGCTCATGTGTGTAAATATTTATGTAAATAAAATAAAAGTATTTTCCACGCAAAAATAGACTCAAATTGGATTGTAAATATTTGTATATATTTATAAACATAAAATCAAGATAAAAATATAAAAATTAAAAAGAAAACAAACAAAAACATCACCTTGTATATAGTCATCATGCATATAAGACATCCATCTTTATATTTATTTAGACTTATAAATAGATAAAATTAATTTACAAAATTTTTGTAAATATTCCATCCTTTATGTTGTAAATAAATTAAATCAAAACAATTAAAATAAAAACAAAATAAAAAGAACAAATTAAAAACACGAAAATACTTTGTAAATATACCATGTGTATATATGTACATATCTATTTATTTCACCTATGTATATAAATAATAAAAATAAAATAAAAATATCTTTTTATTCCTAATTTTATGATATAAATAAATAAAATATAAAATGGGAATAAAAATGCACAAAAATAACAAATTAAAAATCAAAAAAATTAAAAATACATATTGTACATATACCTATGTATAGCTATATATTGTAAATACCTTATTTTTATTTTGAAAAATTAATTAAAAATCACCAAAAAATAGAAAAAATTTAAATAAAAATATTTCATGTTTTAAGTTTTCACTAAATCGACCATTTGCTACCCTTAATTTTAATTTCAAAATCCAGCCACGCGGCCGCTTCCTACTAGTCCTGGGATTGTTGACCGCCCGGTCAACTACCCCCCCCTCAGGACCACTTCTCACGGGCTTGGGCGCCCGACCCGATTTCCCTAATTTCTAGCGCCTAAAACCGATTGACTCTTACCTAAACCCCGGGTCAGATCCGTCCACGACACATCCGTCACCCTCGCCGGAGCCTTCGCCTTGGGATCCGCGCTCCAAATTGCCCTACCCGCGCGCCTCTTTCCGGACCCTCCATGATATATATTCCTAGCTCCACCACCTCGAATCTCATCTTTGGCCACTCGATTCCACACCCTGTAAGCTCCATTGCGTAGGTGAGAGTGACAGCTTGGCCCCCGTGGTGTCGAAGCGAGGAGAGGACGCGAGACCACTGATCCGGCGAAGCACCGCCGCCTTGCTCCGCCACCAGCAGGAGCATCGAGCCTCGGACGTCGGCGCTCCGTGAGGCAACGACCCAGAGCTGCGCAAGCTCACCCACAGCCTACTCATCCACCCAGGTAATCTCGTAGGACCTTCTTTTTCTTTGATTTTACATTTCGCCCAAATCGCCGCTCCGCCGTATTTCGCCGATTCCGACCACTCCTTAGATAGACTCGATTATCGGAATCCACAGTCATCTTCGCCTTACTCCTACACGCCTTCTCCATCCCTCCATCCAACCCAGCTCGCACAGGAGCTGGGATTCGAGTTCCACCGTCTCCCCTTCGCCGGAGCTCGTCCACCTCGCTCCATCGTTCACCATCACTCCACCTAACTGGGTCGAGGCAGTTTGCCCTCGACCCGCGAGTCTCCTGGACTGTTTTGCAGGTTCAATGAGGACCATCTGAGGTCCTTTGACATCGATCCAGGAGCTTCGCCTCCGCCGACCTCGCGGGAGCTCTACCGAGCTCGGCTGGGCTATCGGAGCCCACCACCAGTTGCGGGACACCATTGCGGAGCTTCTCTGACCTTCAGGCGCAGTAGAGGAGCCTCGGAGCGAGGCCACTGGGCCGGCGACTTCGCCGGTCATCTGTTCTTCGAGGATCCTCCTCCTCCGTTCGATCAGTCCTCCAGCTCCAGACTTCATCGGGGCCGTCCATCTTAGGAGCAGCAGTCACCGCCCGATCTCAGGAGGACCGATCCCAGCCATCCGATGCACAAGGGTTAGCCACCTGCACCCTACACCGTCCGATCGCCCACGTGGAGGAACCCTCGCCATCGGATTCGCCCAAGGAGCCCAGCTGTGGAGAGGCCGTTGTTCCCCATCGTCGGATGCGCCACGTGCCCTCCATCCAGCCGGTCCGCGTAATAAAGGGGTAATTTACCCTTAGGCCCCCTTTGTTATTTTATTTCGCTTTTAGTCTTGTAAAAATCTAGCGTAGTTGTTTAGTTTTGGGATATTTGCATAGAGACCCTTGTGCTTGCATTTATTTACTGATATGCCCCTGCGTGTGGTCTGACACGTGCAGCGACACGTGATCCTCTAGGCTTTTTACATTCTCTACCCTGTAGTTCTGGTTGTTCTTCAATGAATGAAACTTTTTAATTATTTGCATTTATACCCCTGTGCATGATACATTTGAGCATGTGCGTTATATTTTGGGTTATTTGCAGATAAACCCTTGGGCTTTTGGTACCTGTTACCAATAGGCCCTTGGAAATTATTTTTCTTACATATGGGTCCCTGAGTGCCCCAGACACGCGCATCGCACGTGTTTTGCTGGCTTAATTGCACCAGACCCCCCAGACTTCCGGGTATTTGCACTTTGGTCCTTGTGCACAGTGCCCCCTCTTTATTTTTGAATAAAATAGCAAATTACCTCCAAATTCAACGAAAATTGGAAACATGGCTCCTGCCATAGTGTAAAATTTTCGAGGATTTTTGGAGACATTATCAAAAAAGGAAGAACTTGGTTAGTTCCCCACTGAGTTGATTTGATATTTTTAGAAATTCAAAAACCTCCATTTTTGCTACTGTCTAACTTTAAAAACCCCCAAAAAATATTAAATAGTGTTCAAAAATTACAAAAAAAATTGTCTACTATCTATTGTGTTGTGCTTGATTTTGTAGCCAATTTTGGCTATTTTTCATTACTGAAAACCACTAAAAATTGAAAAACACTTAAAAACTTATAAAAATTCTAATAATTAAACCAAAAATTCAAAAATAATAATATAGGTGCCTAAATTTTCCTTGTTTAATTCTCTTTACAGGAAAATTACCTCCCAGCTAATTTGGGGCCTTTAGATATTTTATCTAGGCCCTTTTAGCTCGGCTGGACAGTACCTCTCATTTCAGTGCTTGTTTGATTTTTAGCAAACTAGATAAACATCAGAAAAATCCCAAAAATTCACCAAAAACACTAAAAATTATAAAACACATAAAAATATTTTCGTTAGAATTTTTGGTTGATTTTTAGTGCTTTTAATAAATTGTTGAAGTGTGTAGTTTCCTTGCTCTTCTTATTTTCTTAATATCTTGAAAATTCAAAAAAATATAAAAACCCTTAAAAACCTCCAAAAATATCTTCTCTTCTCTGATTGACTACTTCGTAGGCCGAGAGGCCAACCCGTGCTCCTTGAGTTCGACCCTGGTCGTTATACCAGGTTAAATAAATAGCAAGACCGCTATTTCGCTTCTTGATTGATTTTATCTGTCTTGGTGGTCTACTTTTTCTTGATCGACATGATCGAGTGACCGAGGTCGCAACGACCATCGTAGAGATACCTGATTGCCTTAGTCGCTTGGTTTTTCGCGTCATCATCGGCCCACATGGACAAGGGCCTAAATGTAAATAAATTAAACACAGGGTTCTTTTCACAAATTTACAAAAATAAAATAACTGTAGATAACTGTTTTAGGACTATTTAATGAATGCAAAAGCGATGAGGGAAAGAGTGCAAAATATGTTTGCAATGTGAGCCCCGGGCGAACCATTTCTACAATAAATGTTATTGTAATGAATAAATTATCAATGAAAGTTATTGATTATTTTTCACTCCCTTTCTGAGATTAAATGAATGAATGCACTATAGGGTCCCTCTGTACAACAAGGGTTATGTACCATGGCCAACTCTATGATCATACAACTGTTGATTCATTGGATGAATCACAGAGGCTGATGCTTGGATGAATATCTAAAGAGTTAGATAGAGGACTCATCAAGCATCGTCAAATGATTATTAAGTGATGATCTCCAGCCTGAGTAGGATATGGCAATCCTCTCTCAGATGGCTGATATCTGACTGACCTCTTGATGCAGGTATCTGCATGGGAATAACGATTCGGAGGTGTCAGGTTAGTTGAGCCAATGGGTTGACTTAACGAGATCGAGATAACCAATGACCTATGTTGAATACTGTCACAGCATAGGCATGCATCCTCTGATCACATACAGATGTATTTCTATATGTTTGAGTATGTACATTTGGCAGACCAATAGGTTGACGACCTAACCAAGGTCTATACACCGACGAGCTAGTGTGCATGTAAGGACGTATGAGTAATATGATCTCTCAAAGGGATCATACAGGTTCACTTGTGAATCGGGAGACATGAGCTCACTCATGAGGTACTGGGACTGATCAAATTCCATGCATGGTCGTCGTGATTTGGAAGCATGACATGAATTTGAAAGTATGATATATGCTTTGGGAAAGCATATGATCTATACCAATTCCCAGTGACCAAGATTAAGAAACTTAATGATCAAACCCTGAAGATGACAGTGGAAAAGTGATCTTTATCTTCAGAATGATCATAGGTCTTCCAGTATGGAGGATGTACATGTATTGGGAAAACCTGAGGGTGATGTGATCATAAACGATTGTATAACCATGACGCTTCCATTCTGAGGGAGTGATGAAACAGGTTTGGATTCTAGTGACTCCTCTCATTAGAGAAGTGACCTAATCTTAGTCCATGAACTGGACATTAATCTGAATTTGATTCAGATGCAATGAGAAGATTAGATCTACGGTCTTGATTTGATCAAGCATCAATGGGAGGTCCATGTGATCTGGATTTGAGATATGACCTCAACATCCAAGTCACTATACGTGGAACAATACAATCGCCCTGTCCTTATCTCCAAGTATCTGAGGAGAGATCACATTATTCTTGAAGGGTTAGGGAATAATTCCATAAGATCTAAGCAATGAAGAAATAATGATTAAATGTGATTTAATTATCTTGATGTGTAAAGAAATTATCCAATATAATTAAATGTGATCTAATTATTATGGATAAGAATAATGTGGATAGAAATATCCAATTATTCACAATATATTATAGACATGATTTGTAATGCATTAGAGAGAACTAATTATAATTTATATTTGTTAATTAATTATTATGTGTATTGGATACACATTGTGTAATTAATTGACAATGTAAATTATATGTTGTTTTGGGTCTGAATATGATTCACAATTTTTCAATGGAAAGATTGCAATATTCTCAAATATAATTGTGAATTATTTTTGAAGAATAAAACCCAACAAAAGTTGTTGGAAATAAATAACGGAGAAATTCAAGGAGATATGCAATCTCATGGAAATCCATGAGACTGCTCTCAACTTGGAAGGAGGTGGGCGGCACCCTATTCCTATATGGAATGGGTGGCCGTCACCTCTAGATTGTACATGGAGATGTAATCTCCATGTATATTCTCTCCTTGTTTATTATTGTGATTTAGGATTGATTTATATTTGATTTTGTCAAATATATTTTAATCTAAATTTGTTGGTTTTAGGAACAACAATCTTGATCATTGGATTGACATAAATCAATCTCATCCATCGATTTTATATGTCACATGGATTGAGATCCATGGAACCCAAAACCCTATAAATAAAGAGGCATACCATGCTCTCTATGTACATGCAATATTGGAGTTCTCTCTCTCTCTCTCTTCATACACGACAGCCCTCTCTCCCTCTAATTGGTGGCCGACCACCAAACCCTAGAGGAGAGATTCGTCGATGCTCTAGCCACCGCGTCGCCGCTTCGACGTTCTTCGGTACTCCGTCTTCTTGGTGTTCTACGCTCACGAAGGATACGTTCGATCTCGTGCGACGAGATTAGGAGCAACCATGCTTGGATCATCTTATTGGATTGCGAGGACAACGCGGTCCATCCCCGCGCTCGCAAGCGGTCTCACTGACGATCAGACTTGAGACAGGAGGTATCTTTATTTAGAGACTTGATCAACCATGCATTATACTTGTTGTGGTTATAGATGAAACGATCTGAGAATCGTTCTTGGATCATGTGGTTTCATCACATGAAAAAAATTTAAATTCCGTTGCTCAGAACAACTAGTACGACTAGTCGTTCTTCGTCGTATCTGATACGATGATCACGCTTCCGTGATGCGCTTGAGGATAATTCCATATCCTTCAAGTGGTATCAGAGCCTTAGGTCGACGATTTCGAATATGATTAGCAAATCGAGGATGACTTGGGTTCGTTAAGGTCGCGAAAGTTTTTTATCGCATTTGATTTTGCAGATCTGTTTAGTAAATAATTTAGGCCATGTTTAAAATATTTAAGCACGAATTATTTACTTGGATTTTGTTCCCCATTAAATAAGGAAACCATAGGATCTGAGTTTGCGTAAATCAGATTTAGTATGCTCAAGATATGGTTGTTTTAATGAACATGTATGCACAGTTGCGGGAACTGTAGATCTTAACATGATTAAAGAGTTAATTACTGTTTTGATCTGCCTCGATTTGTGTAGCAAATTTCCTTATAATAAAAAATGTTTTGATTATTACTATATGGTATAATTTTGGTTGAAAAAACGATGAACATCTCAAGTACAAATTGATATATCTGGCATTATGCTTTCCCGAGGTGGATATGGTGACTAGTTGGAGAGCATTGGGGTTGCGGGTTGCAACGTATGTGGTCCATCCCACTCTTGTCGGTACTGGCCATGACAGCGGGTAGGGACTGTATAATGCCGGAGAGTATCGGGGTTTATTTTCTAATTATTAAAATTCGAAATAACACGTATTTTGAGATATTACCATATATATTCAAGTAAAATAATCAAGTTTGTTGATTGAATTGGATTGATAATTAATTTAATGTGATTAAATTGATTATGTCCAATTGATATACGCTATTATAAATAGAGTTATAATTTCCCTTGGAAGAATTAATTATGTGAATGTGATTCATGATAATTAATTAAAATTTGAATATAAGGTGGAGGATCACATAAGTGACATCCATGGTCTCCCGTCAAGGCGAAGAGTTCCGTCGCTAGGGATTGCATGTGGGAGACGCCTGATGAATCCACGATTCATCATCTCAATATCTTGATCTTAGCAAAATCTCCGAGTAAAATCCTAGAAAAATGTACATAAATTCATTAAATTAACAAAATATCTCTTGTAAATAAAACATACTAATTATTGTATATTAGATTGTACAAAATAAATTACACATAAAAACCGCAAAAATAAAGGAGTTTTATACATGTAAATAGCCCAAAACTTCATGTTTTTTTTAATAATTTTATTTCAACTCCTTTTTGACTAATTCTTTCTCTAACTTGTTCATAATGATGTACATAAAAATACAAAAATACGAAACAAATTATATCTTAAATAAATGCTCCTAGATCCCAATGGGAAAAAGCTGTAAAAACCAACTTCCAAGCTAAATTCCAGCTCCGTATGAACTCCAAATTCACCAAACTTACTTTTAAAGTTCAAGTTAGAAAATTATCTATCCAACGAAAGTGGTCTCATTAAAATCGGAGCTCATTTGCAAAAGTTGGATTTTGGGACCTAGATGTACATTGTATATTATGTATATGTTCGTTCTTTCTTCATTTTTTATTTTTTCTTTCTTAATTATTAAAATACAAAAAAATCATGGTGGTATCGTATTTTGTTTGTAATATTTTATTGTATTTTTTATTGTACATAGCTACTATTAAAAAGACAAAAAAAATTATAAAATAGAAAAGCAAACAAAAAAATTGTACATGTTGTATATCTTCTTTTGTAAATTCTCCATTATTTCTCTTCTCTTTTTATTTTATTGTATTTAAAGTAACCTACTTTATTTATTTACTTATTATTTTTCCATTCTCTACAATAACTTCCATTCTACTACCAACCTCCATTAACCTCCAAGTCTTGATCAATCTCCATTCAACACCATTATTCATCTAACTTCCCATTCAACCCCATCACTAATTTAACCTCCCATTCAACACCACCACCATTCTAACCTCCCTTTCTCTTCTCGTTATATTCATTTGTACATCCTCATTTTTCCCCATCCACCATTCTTATAGAATAAGGAGAGAGCTTGGAGTGTTTAGTTGGTGACAACGGCGAAGCATTGTCCTCAAGCGACGACCTCCTTTAGGTGAGATCCGCGGAGCTCCGCTTCGCGTCACGAGTTCCCCGTCGAGCTCGCGTAGCTTCTCCGATTTTTTCGCCAATCGGATCGAGGCGACAACAGGGGTCCAGCGTAGCTGCTCCGCCAATCCGGCGAAGAATCAGGTAAGTATTTCTCTTCATTTCTCTTGTTATTTTATTTTATCTCATATTTTGTTTCCTTGTTTTTTTATATCACGTCATTTCATCACCACCACCTTCATCATATTTCCACATTTGTTCCACATCATTTTCACCATCATCACATCATCTTTGTCCCCCATATCATTTGTTATATTCCTGATTAAAGAAACTTAGTAAAAAAATTTAAAAAAATTAAAACAAAAAAATCTTTTATTAAAGCAAAAAAATAAAAAAAACACACGGGACAACAGCCAGCGGCCGCCGCCCCCATCCATGGGAAGCGGCGCCTCCTGCCATCCCCCCATCCACGGCCATCCGCAGCTCCGTCGCGCTGCAGCGGCGTCGCCGCCCCGCGTGCGCGGGCCCCAGCCCCCCCCTCGCCGCCGCTTCAAGGCCCTCCTCCGTCTCGCCGGCCTGCCGCCCCTTCCAGTCGTTCGCCGATCGCCACGCCTCCCTCCATCATGCGCCGTCGTGCCGCGGACCATCGCCGCCCTCGCGCCGTGTCACCGCGGCCGCGCCGCCCACCACCGAGCCTTCTTCCCCGTTGGGTTCAACCTGCAAAGAACAAAGGAAGAAGAAGAAGGTCCTGCTCATTCTTCTATTTTTTATTGTAAATATTGCAAATTCGCCCGTTTGTATTTCTGTAATTACCGTTTAGTCCTTATACATAATTTGCATTGTAAATATTGTTTTCTGAAATTGTAAGGATAACCCTGTGTTCGCACTTTAATTTGGACCTCATTTATGCATCTTTTTTTTTCAATAAAAAATGGTTTGATGTTGAGCAACTTATTTTCTATCATCTGAATATTTATTTGTATTTTTGTGAGACATTGTGAATTAATTATAATTGTTTAACGGAAATTTTCTATATTTTACCCATGCTGAGCATTTAATTTCATATCTCACTCACAGTTGCTCTAAAAATTCCACAAAAAATAATATTGATGCTTTTATATGTGATTAACTTACTATCCAAATTTCATCCAAATTGGAATTGCCTTGTGCCTGAAATAAATTATAGAGTGATTTTAGTATTTGATTTTAATTAAATCCACATACATCCTTTTCACAAAATTTCAAGTCTCCTGTATGCCTCATGAAAATATATACTTGAGATAATTCGCACTTTGATTAATTTGATAATATGGATTTATTAGAAATTATTTACTCACTATCACTCTGTTTTCACTAAAAAATACATAAAAACTCATATTTTATCAAAAAATTCCAAAAATATTACTGTAGCTTTCTTGCATCATATTTTCATTCCAGTAAATTTTTCATATTTTTTGCTTACTGTTTGTGTGAAAAATTGCGAAAATACCCATAAAAAGTGTGCATTTTTCATTATTGCATTTTAACCCCTAAAATTCCAAAAAAATGTGTTTTGTGTTCATCTCTGGATTAGTATTCTAGGAAAAATATAATTTGGCTGAATTGAACTGATTTGGCATTAAGCTTAATTTGGCTAAGTTGTATGCTTTCTTAGTATATTAGTTCATTTGCATTGTGCATTTTGGCATCCTATTTGCATTAAAAAAATATAAAAAAACCGCATTTGGAAATCAAGATCTAAATTTTCGAATTAACCCAAGTTGTTCCTTTGCCTCCCTGTGTTCGACCCCGGACTTGCCCGGTGATGAATCCACGATTCATCATCACAATATCGTGATCTTAGCAAAATCCCCGAGTAAAATTCCAGAAAAATGTCCATAAAATCAATAAATTAACAAAATAACTCTTGTAAATAAAATACTCTAATTACTGTATATAAGATTGTACAAAATGAATTAACATAAAAAGCCGCAAAAATAAAGGAATTTTATACTTGTAAATAGCCCAAAACTTCATATTTTTAATAATTTCATTTCAACTCCTTTTTGCCTAATTCTTTCTCTAACTTGTTTATAATAATGTACATAAAAATACAAAAATACAAAATAAATTATATCTCAAATAAATGCTCCTAGATCCCAATGGGAAAAAGCCGTAAAGACCAACTTCCAAGCTAAATTCCCGCTCCGTATGAACTCCAAATTCACCAAACTCACTTTTAAAGTTCAAGTTAGAAAATTATCTATCCAACGGAAGTGGTTTCATTAAAATCGGAGCTCGTTTGCAAAAGTTGGGTTTTGGGACCTAGATGTACATTGTATATTATGTATATATTCTTTCTTTCTTCATTTTTTATTTTATCTTTCTTAATTACTAAAAATCCAAAAAAATCATTGTGGTCTTGTATTTTGATTGTACTATTTTATTGTATTTTCCGATTGTACATATCTACTATTAAAAAGACAAAAAAATATAAAAAGAAAAGCAAACAAAAAATGTACATGTTGTATATCTTCTTTTTATAAATTCCCCACTCTTTTTCTTCTCTTTATTTTATTTTCTCCTTTTAGTAGCCTACTTTATTTCATTTCATTTTTTATTTATTTAATAACATTCTCTACAATAACTTCCCTTTCTCCATTAACCTCCAAGTCTTCTTTCAACCTCCATTCCACTCCATATTCTTCATATAACCTCCCATTCAACTCCACCAATAATCTAACTTCTCATTCGACACCACCACCTCTCTAACTCCCATTATTCATCTCTTTATAATCATCTCCACATCCACATTTTTCCCCATACACCATTCTTATAGAATAAGGAGAGAGCTTGGAGTGTTTTGTTGGTGACAGCGGCGAAGCATCGTCCTCAAGCGACGACCTCCTTCAGGTGAGATCCGCGGAGCTCCACTCCGCGTCACGAGTTCCCCGTCGAGCTCGCGTAGCTTCTCCGATTTTGATTTCACCAATCGGATCGAGGCGACAACAGGAGTTCAGCGTAGCTGCTCCGCAAAGCCGGCGGACATCAGGTAAGTTATCCCTCTCATATCTCTTATTATTTTGTTTCCTTTTTTTATCACATCATATCACCACCTAAAAAATCCTCCATTTGTTTAGTTCATCATCATCACCACCACCAACTCATCATCTACCATTTTGTTGTTTTTTTTGTACATATTTTCTGTTAAAGAAAACCATAAAAAAATTTAAAAAAATCTAAAACAAAAAAAGGTTTCTATTACAGCAAAATAGAACAACAGAAAACAAAAAAAATAAAAAAAAAAGAAAATAAAAAAAAAATTGCAGGAGGCAGGAGGCGCGCAGGTGCCGCCCGCCGCCCCCCCTCCCTTCCATCACCAGCAGCGCCGATAGCCAAGGTGCTGCCACCGCCTCCTCGTCGGCGCACCTCCTCCCCACCTGCGGCCGCGCCTCCGCCGTGCGCCGCCTGCGCGCAACCGGCGCCACCAGCCCGCTCCGCCCAGCAGCCGCCGCCGCCCCCCTCCCTCCAACTGCGCCACCAGGCCCCTCACCGCTGTCCTCCTCTGCCGGCGGTGATCTCCGCCCCTCCGCCCTCGCGCCGGCCGCGCGTGGCCGCCCGCCGCCGTCGATCAAACCTTCCCCCTTTGGGTTCATCTCCAGCAAAGAACGAAGGAGGAAGAAGGTCATTTTTTTAATTGTAAAAATTGCAAAACTTTTTTGTATAGTTTCTATAATTTCAAATCAGTCCTTACATATATTTGCTTTGTAAATATAGTTTTCTGAGTTTGCACAAAGACCCCTGTGTTCATGCGTTATTTTGGACTTCATTTTGGTGTCATTTTATTCAAAGAAAAATACCATTGTGACGAGCAACTAATTGCCTACATTTTGACCGTTTATTTGTATTTTTTATGTCACATGGGTAATTAATGATAATTGTTTCACTAAAATTTTGCATAGTTTACCCATTCTGTGCCATTAAATTAATTTCTCATACACGGTTGCTCCAAAAAATCCACAAAAATTAGGAATGATGCCTTAAAATGTGGTTAACTTACTGTCCAAATTTCATTCAAAATAGAGATGTCTTGTGCCCAAAATAAATTATAGAGTGTTTGTAGTATTTGATTTTTAATTAAATCCACATACATGCTTTTCACGAAATTTCAAGTCTCCTGGATTGCTCATCTAAATATCTATTTGAGATAATTTGATCCCTGACTAATTTGATAACGTGGATTTAATAGGAATTAATTACTCATTTCCACTCTGTCTTCACTAAAAAATCCATAAAAAATTCATACTTTGTCAGAAAATTCCAAAAAAATTACTGTAATCTTCTTGCATCATGTTTTCATTCCAGTAATTTTTTCATAATTTTTACTTACTGTTTGTGTGAGAAATTGCAAAAAAAAAACACCCATAAAAAGTGTGCATTTTTAGTTATTGCATTGTAACCCATAAAATTCCAAAAAAAAGTACTTGCATTCATCTCTGGATTAGGACTCTAAGAAAAATATAATTGGGCTAAATTGGATTTCTTTTCCATTAAAATTAATTTGGCCTTGTTTGTGTTTTCTAAGTGTCTTGATTCACTTGCATTTTGTTTTTTTGGCATTCTACTTGCATAAAAAAATCTAAAAAATACCATTGGAAATCTAGATCTTTATTTTAAAATTAAACCTCAAGTTGTTCCTTTGCCTCCCTGTGTTCGACCCCGGACTTGCCTGGGATATAAATTAAAGCCGAGACACTCTTCACGGAGATTCTTCTCTCGGTTCTGACCGAATCGCTAAGTACACGTGCTACAACGTGACCAAATTAAACATCGTATTTAGCGACTCGTCAGATGGCGCCGTTGCCGGGGAGGCAAACAGCTTAGGGATTAGTTTAAAAATTTGGATTTAGTTTTCCATTTACTCGGGTAGTCTGACCCCCGAGCGACTTGTATTTATTCCATTTTTTTCAATTATTTCTCTTCATATTCTTATATATATCTTGTTGTTTATCTCTCTAATATAAATCTCATTTTCCTTGCGAGGGCCCGATGGACTTGGAGTACATCGGAGGTCGACGGACGCGACGCGCGCCGACTGCTGAAGAGCTTGGAGAATCTAATTTATTTTTGAGAGAGATTTTGTACATTTTTGTAATTATTTAGCTCGCTCTTTCCAGCGGCTCTTGTTTGAGAGCTCGCGCTTGTATCCGGACTGAACTTTGGACCCGCTCGTGGTCGTGTGGTTGATTGACGTAGAATAGGACTTGCACTCGCGGCTCTTAGAGCATTTTATTAGAATATCTTTATTGCTTGTGCTCGTAACTTTTAGGACCACACATCACATTTAACGAGACGCACTTAGACCGCTGGGCTATTAGTCAAATTAAACTTGTTCATCACTCGCTAATAGAACTGCTTGTCTAGGAACGGTTTCTCGTTTGCATTCATATAGTATAAAATTTCAATTCTGCCTTGCATCCCGCATGTAGAGCGCGAGGATCACTGTAAGTCTTCTGAACTGGGCATGCATCATTGATTTCATTATTTGCATCAGTTTTTCTCGACTCCCTCCCCTTGGTTTTTGAAACTTAGGTTAAAAGGAAATCGGGACTGATCGTTAGGCGTGCTTTGTTTGGTGGACTAATCAAGTGATAACCAAACTTAAAACCGAGACTACTAATCAGAGTTGACACAAAAAAAATTGACTAAAACTAACACTTGTTTTGGGAGAGTAAAACCCTCATTGTATGCTTGGCTAATTGTGATTGTTGAGAGGTGAGGACGCATCCCTAGGATAGTGCCCAAAACCTACTTTTGAGCTTTGCGTAATTGGATTTATATCTTGATTTATCACCTAATTAAAACTGAAAAGATAAACGGTCGGACTTTTGCGACCATCACTGTGTTGAGTAGGTGAACTCAGGGTTTGCTCTTTTGTTTGTTTGTGTGTTCTTCGGTGCACTTGCACGCTTTCTTCCTCGATCCACTTCATTATCCCATTTTCCCTCCAAGATGTCAGAATATTGGTCATCATATCCACGTC
Source organism: Ottelia alismoides (assembly GCA_037367405.1). NCBI lineage: Eukaryota > Viridiplantae > Streptophyta > Magnoliopsida > Alismatales > Hydrocharitaceae > Ottelia > Ottelia alismoides. Next base: position 290,559 of record JAZKJV010006370.1, on the reverse strand, counting down.
ATTCTTCTTCGACCATATTTCGACCATCTTCACCCTCTCATTCCTCCTCATACCCATACCCCAACCGCGAAGTCAGAACTTCGACTGACTTCCGCACTTCTTCGTCCTTCTCACCTACCCCACATTCTTACACCCATAATCCACAACCACCCTGTATTGACTCAACATATACTCGTCTGCTTGCTGGAAATAAGGAACAAATCACAGAGCAAGACACTGCTGAGATGAATAATTGGCAGAATCAGTTGCCCCCTCATACCTCATTTTCACCTCAAGTTGGGACCGGACAAGAATTGACCTATACACATCCTGACTTGAACTTTGGGTACAACACGGTCGATCAAACTAACCGAATGGAGAGGCCTACACCAAACGATCTTCCTGACTTAATTGACCTGAGTGATAGAGACCACATTGATCAACCTTTATATCACCCATTCGGAGAGCCGACATATACAGGGGATTGGACTCATGAGACCGATCTACATACCCCCTGTCTACTGACTCCACCTTATGAGGTTTTGACCAACATCTACCATACAGATGGGTCATACTCAACCCAACATTACACGCTTGAGTCAAGATGTGTTGAGTATAAGATCCCAAGTTCTCAACGGTATCCTCCAACTGAGCAGACTTCTCTCATGATGTATCATGAGAACTTATTGGAGGATGATATTTGTAGACCAATTAAGAGTCCAGGTAGGAATGTGGATCATGGATTTTGCGGATTAAATCTTGAAAACCTGGAAGACACTAGATTGACCACACATCATGTACAGCTGGAGTCCCTTCTACCTTCCTCTTCTACTAACCACTTTCCCTCCAAACCAGAGTCTGTACATTCTCCTAGTCCTCCTTCACCTACCAAAAAGACCAAAAAAATTGAAAACTTAGAAAATACCATAAAAATTGAAAAAGGAAAAGATCTAAAAAAATTGGATCCTACGGTTAGGGAAGCATTGGATAGAAAGTTGATTTTTGAGCTTCCCTTAATAATGGCCATTGAGCACTTTCACGACCTTAAAAGATTTGTGAGAAGTAAATTGATGCCTAAAAGGTCGGGCAATAAGAGAACAAGGACTGAGAGATATATAGTGTCTATGGCCACATCTTTGATGATAGGGAGAAAAACCAAGAGCCGCAGAGTAAAGAGGTTGCCTAGGTTTGATTGTGAAATCAAAGATACCACATTCACCCATGCAAGAATCGATGATGACTCACCTATTAATATCCTCCCAACCTCCGTGTTTGCCAAGCTCAAACTCGGATCTGCCAAGAAATCAAGAGAGATCATTCAGTTAGCAGATCGATCCATTAAACGGTCAAGAGGAACCATTTCTATCATCATCACTTTCCAAGGTGCTCTATTACAGGTGGATTTCACGATCATTGATATTGAGTACCGAGGAGAGTTCACCCAGTCTCCAATCATTCTTGGGAAGTCGTTCTTAGCCTTGGCTAAGGCAACTATAGATTGTGAGACTCGGGAGATTGATTTCTCTGCATTGGGAGCACTCCGACCTCACCCGATCTTTGAGGACACACGATATTCCAAGGTAACCCGTAAAGTTGCAGACAGTCGTGACCTTCGAGAGACAGTTGAGTCCCGTCTCTCTACTACACCTGAGATACAGACTGTCCAGACGACCATTGGTTTAGAGACTCCCTACAACCACACATTGCCTATTGCTTGCACCACCACCGCGACAGCTTCTAGAGAGGACTCACGACCAGAAGCTATCATTGAGTCGGACATGACCTTTGTGGATTGCCTTGATCATTTCGATGATCCGACACAAGAACCCAACAATGTCAAGCCAACTGAGAACACTGTGCCTTATCAGAGACGTGTGCTGACCCTGTAGGAGTATTACAATGCATATGGTGACTCATCTGATGATGAACCTCTGGTCAGAACCTCACACACACCACATCCAGGACATACATCAAAGGAGACAACTGGGACCAAATTGACCAATCTTGATAAATCGGTTGCTTCATCCTCTAGTCGGTCATCTAGTAAGAAGAAGACGAGTGTTGATTCCTTGAGGTGTTCCCCCGAACTCCTTAAGACGTATCAATCTCCTCTTCCTCTTGATGCTTCAGGTTCTAGAAAACCGATTAAGAAAGTTGCCTTCGACTTACCAGAGAAGGAACTTTCTGAGGAGTCCTCATCAGGTCCAGATGAGGTGATCTATATGAGTGAGCTCAGTTCAGCTGTTCTGAAGCCATATTTGAGCAAGCAGCCATGTGTCGACCCTCGTTGGACGTTCCCCACACCTCACTATTATTCCTCTACGAACGATTCTGACAGCGACACATATGTATACTACCCACCCCCTCGCTCCCGCAAGAAGGTCTGTCACAAACCTTCTTAATTCCTGTACAGATTCAATCACTCTTGTACATTCTCCCCTCTTTGTATGTTCTCCAGATCACATCGGTTCTCATACTTACTCTTGTCCTATACTTAGGCTTACCAAGAGCCTAAGTATAGGGGGAGCCGATGCCCGCCATGTGTACATACTCATCCATTTCTCCTCTTGACCTCGTCCGCCCCATTTTTGCTCTTCTTCTACACTTAGGCTGTCCAGAGCCTAAGTATAGGGGGGCGGATCGACTTCTATACAGTTTATTATTTTAGTCATCCTACGCTTAGCACGAGCTATGTCTTTTTCTCGCTTCTTGTGCCATGAGGACATAGCACATGCTAAGTATAGGGGGGCGTGTATATATTACATATATACTTTACCCATAGCTCGTACTTTCACGTATTTTTGTATATATTATACAATAATTATGGGGTGGGTAAAAAAAATCTCTTAAAAGAACTTTGCAAAAAAAAATGTTTTTTTGTTGTTCTCTTTTCTTATTTGCTCTAAAAAAATATCTTTTCAAAAAAATGTTTTTTTTGTTGTTCTGTTTTCTTATTTGCTCTAAAAAAATCTCTTTTCAAAAAAAAATGTGTGTCCTTTCTTATTTATCTATATTTTTCAAAAAAAAGGTAAAAAAAACTTTTTTCTAAAAAAAAAACTTTTTTCTAAAAAAAACTCTTTTTCCTTATTTGCTAAAAAAACTATTCAAAAAAAATCCTCTTTTAAAAAAACAAAACAAATTTTTCCAAAAAAAGTCTTTTCTTATTTACCTATCTTTTTCAAAACAAAAAAAACTTGAAAAAAAAAGAAAAAAATGATAAAAAGAAAAAAAGAGAGATTTCTTTGCCTTTGTCTAGAAAAAAAATTCTTTGCCTTTGTTTGAAAAAAAAAACTTTTTCTTTAAAAAAATCAATCAATCATAAAAAAACTAACTAATAAGTTGGTTTAATCCCTGACACAATTCACTTTCACACAAGACAAGTGATGATCAAGAACACTTGGTTTACGAGCTCTTGAGATTTTGAGTTAACCAGCCTTAGTCATTAGGGTCCTTGACTTAATTATTCACATTTCCCTAGTTTGAAAGATTTGTATGCTATATTGCATGATTAGTCTCTATCTTTAGAATATGATCAGCACCTCACATACACGACTGCAGTTATGATGAGATGAGTTGTAATTTCACTTGAGGAACTGGGATGAGGGATTTGAGTTTGGACTTGATTTAATGATGCTCGAGGATGGGGTAAAATCAATGAAGGCTTCATGAAACCTGAGTGTCAGCATCTTTAGCCAGTATGAGAACATGGTTCTTATACTATCTCTTGACATTTACCTATGTGCCAGGGTGTGATAAAATAAAAAAAATGTTGATCAGTGTGCGCCAACTCTTGGTAAAAGCAGTGGAGCTAGCCAAAAATACTACAAATCAATGAAATTCAAAGAAAAGCTCTCATTCCATACAAAGTCAAATATCAAAGAGCTTCCACCAAAGGCGAGCGCTCCCAACCATTTCAAAAGTGTCCACTTGGACCACCGCTATTAGGACCAGGAGTCGGGCTTGCACCAAAAAAGGGCTTTGCATCGTAAATGCTACAAGTCTGGGTGTAGAAGGTATAATAGATACTCAAAAAAGACACACCCCGGTGTACTCCCAGGAAAACAAGTGCAAACGGCTCCAACTACTCTTGACGGACGCACTGATCAACACAAAAAAATGCGTTGAGTAATAAGGCACTCGAGAGGATCCTTGTTCCAATGAGAGGGAGAGAAGAAATGACACAATCCTATGCCCTCCATCAACTGGCCTTCCATCTACACTTTCAAGTCTGACAACTAAAGAGACGGTGGATTGGATGTAAGAAATGGTTTATTCCCTAGTGTTGAGGATCGGGTCCTTAGGAGAGTCTCTTGGACTGGAACCTTGGGTGACGTTGTGACTCTACTCTTGTAGCTGCGGTCAACACTTAAAGTCATATCCCTACTATATATGTATACAAAGAGAGTCTGATGATTAGGGAAATTGGATACCTTTTGACTAGAGCTTGGTTCAGCTTAGAATTTTAGGATCTCTAAAACCGAGAGTTCTTGAACGGATCAAGTCTTGTATTCACATGCACTGTCAGGGGTTAACCCAACTTATTCATTCTTTATTTGCTCGAGGACTAGCAAAGTTTAAGTATAGGGGGGTGATGAATCCACGATTCATCATCACAATATCGTGATCTTAGCAAAATCCCCGAGTAAAATTCCAGAAAAATGTCCATAAAATCAATAAATTAACAAAATAACTCTTGTAAATAAAATACACTAATTACTGTATATAAGATTGTACAAAATGAATTAACATAAAAAGCCGCAAAAATAAAGGAATTTTATACTTGTAAATAGCCCAAAACTTCATATTTTTAATAATTTCATTTCAACTCCTTTTTGCCTAATTCTTTCTCTAACTTGTTTATAATAATGTACATAAAAATACAAAAATACAAAATAAATTATATCTCAAATAAATGCTCCTAGATCCCAATGGGAAAAAGCCGTAAAGACCAACTTCCAAGCTAAATTCCTGCTCCGTATGAACTCCAAATTCACCAAACTCACTTTTAAAGTTCAAGTTAGAAAATTATCTATCCAACGGAAGTGGTTTCATTAAAATCGGAGCTCGTTTGCAAAAGTTGGGTTTTGGGACCTAGATGTACATTGTATATTATGTATATATTCTTTCTTTCTTCATTTTTTATTTTATCTTTCTTAATTACTAAAAATCCAAAAAAATCATTGTGGTCTTGTATTTTGATTGTACTATTTTAAAGAAAATTAAAAAAAAAATTGCAGAAGGTAGGAGGCGCGCAGGTGCCGCCCGCCGCCCCCCCTCCCTTCCATCACCAGCAGCGCCGACAGCCAAGGTGCTGCCACCGCCTCCTCGCCGGCGCACCTCCTCCCCATCTGCGGTCGCGCCTCCGCCGTGCGCCGCCTGCGCGCAGCCGGCGCCACCAGCCCGCTCCGCCCAGCAGCCGCCGCCGCCCCCCTCCCTCCAACCGCGCCACCAGGCCCCTCACCGCTGTCCCTCCTCCGCCGGCGGTGATCTCCGCCCCTCCGCCCGCGCCGGCCGCGCGTGGCCGCCCGCCGCCGCCGATCAAACCTTCCCCCTTTGGGTTCATCTCCTGCAAAGAACGAAGGAGGAAGAAGGTCATTTTTTTTAATTGTAAAATTTGCAAAACTTTTTTGTATAGTTTCTATAATTTCAAATCAGTCCTTACATATATTTGCTTTGTAAATATAGTTTTCTGAGTTTGCACAAAGACCCCTGTGTTCATGCATTATTTTGGACTTCATTTTGGTGTCATTTTATTCAAAGAAAAATACCATTGTGACGAGCAACTAATTGCCTACATTTTGACCATTTATTTGTATTTTTTATGTCACATGGGTAATTAATGATAATTGTTTCACTAAAAATTTGCATAGTTTACCCATTCTGTGCCATTAAATTAATATCTCATACACGGTTGCTCCAAAAAATCCACAAAAATTAGGAATGATGCCTTGAAATGTGGTTAACTTACTATCCAAATTTCATTCAAAATAGATATGTCTTGTGCCCAAAATAAATTATAGAGTGTTTGTAGTATTTGATTTTTAATTAAATCCACATACATGCTTTTCACGAAATTTCAAGTCTCCTGGATTGCTCATCTAAATATCTATTTGAGATAATTTGATCCCTGACTAATTTGATAACGTGGATTTAATAGGAATTAATTACTCATTTCCACTCTGTCTTCACTAAAAAATCCATAAAAAATTCATACTTTGTCAGAAAATTCCAAAAAAATTACTATAATCTTCTTGCATCATGTTTTCATTCCAGTAATTTTTTCATAATTTTTACTTACTGTTTGTGTGAGAAATTGCAAAAAAAAACACCCATAAAAAGTGTGCATTTTTAGTTATTGCATTGTAACCCATAAAATTCCAAAAAAAAGTACTTGCATTCATCTCTGGATTAGGACTCTAAGAAAAATATAATTGGGCTAAATTGGATTTCTTTTCCATTAAAATTAATTTGGCCTTGTTTGTGTTTTCTAAGTATCTTGATTCACTTGCATTTTGTTTTTTTGGCATTCTACTTGCATAAAAAAATCTAAAAAATACCATTGGAAATCTAGATCTTTATTTTAAAATTAAACCTCAAGTTGTTCCTTTGCCTCCCTGTGTTCGACCCCGGACTTGCCCGGGATATAAATTAAAGCCGAGACACTCTTCATGGAGATTCTTCTCTCGGTTCTGACCGAATCGCTAAGTACACGTGCTACAACGTGACCAAATTAAACATCGTATTTAGCGACTCGTCACCCGGGATATAAATTAAAGCCGAGACACTCTTCACGGAGATCTTCTCTCGGTTCTGACTGAATTGCTAAGTACATATATTACAACGAATACAAATTAAAAATCGTATTTAGCGACTCGTCAGATTTCACTTACTCGGGTAGTCTGACCCCCGAGCCAATTTGTAATTAATCCATTTTCTGTCATTCTTCTCTACATATATTTTGTATATATTTTGTTGTTTATCTCTCTAATATAAATCTCATTTTCCTTGTGAGGGCCCGGTGGACTTGGAGTACATCGGAGGTCGACAGACGCGACGCGTGCCGACTGCTGAAGAGCTAGGAGAATCTATTCATTCCGAGAGAAATTTTTGTAAATTGTTGTAATAATTTAGGTATCACACTTTTCAGCGGCTCTTGTTTGAGAGCTCGCGTGTGTATCCAGACTGGACATTGGACCCTCTTGTGGTCGTGTGGTTGATTGGCGTAGAATAGGACTTGCACTCGCGGCTCTTAGCGCTTATTTTATTAGAATATCTTTATTGCTTGTGCTCGTAAATTTTTAGGACCACACATCACATTTAATGAGACGCACTTAGACCCAGAGCTATTAGTTAAATTAAACTTGTTCATCACTCGCTAATAGAACTGCCAGTTTAGGAACGATTTTCTCGTTTGCATTTATATAATATAAAATTTCAATTCTGCCTTGCATCCTGCATGTAGAGTGCGAGGATCACTGTAAGTCTCCTGAACTGGGCATGCATCATTGATTTCATTATTTGCATCGGCTTTTCTCGACTCCCTCCCCTTGGTTTTTGAAACTTAGGTTAAAAGGAAATCGGGACTGATCCTTAGGCGTGCTTTATTTGTGGACTAAGCAAGTGATAACCAAACTTAAAATTGGGACTGTTAATCAGAGTTGATCAAAAAAATTGCTAAAACTAACACTTGTTTTGTGAGGGTAAAACCCTCATTGTATGCTTGGCTAATTGTGATTGTTGAGAGGTGAGGACGCATCCCTAGGATAGTGCCCAAAACCTACTTTTAAGCCTTGCGTAATTGGATTTATATCTTGATTTATCACCTAATTAAAACTGAAAAGATAAACGGTCGGGATTTGGCGACCATCAGTGTGCTGAGTAGGTGAACTCAGGGTTTGCTCTTGTGTTTGTTTGTTTTGTGTGTTATTCGGTGCACTTGCACGCTTTCTTCCTCGATCCGCTTCATTCTCCCATTTTCCCTCCAAGATGTCAGAATATTGGTCATCATATCGACGTCATTCTTCTTCGACCATATTTCGACCATCTCCACCTTCTCATTTCTCTTCATACGCACACCCCAACCGCGAAGTCAGAACTCCGACTAACTTCCACACTTCTTCGTCCTTCTCACCTACCCCACATTCTTACACTCATGACCCACAACCACCATGTATTGACTCAACATATTCTCGTCCGCTCACTGGAATCAAGGAACAAATCGAAGAGCAAGCGTCTGTTGAGATGAATGATTGGCATAATCAGTTGACCCCACATACCTTACTTTCACCTCTAGTTGGGACAGAACAACAATTGCCATATACACATCCCGACTTAACCTTAGGGTACAACATGGTCGATCAAACTAACCAAATGGAGAGGCCTACACCATACGATCTTCCTGACTTGATTGACCTGAGTGATAGAGACCACCTTGACCAACCTTCATATCACCCATTCGGAGAGCCGACATATACCGGGGATTGGATTAATGCAACCGATCTACAGACCCCCTGACTACTGACTCCACCTTATGAGGCTCCGACCAACATTTGCCACACAGATGGGTCATACTCAACCCAGCAGTACACGCCTGAGTCAAGATGTGTTGAGTATAAGATCCCAAGTTCTCAACAGTATCCTCCAACTGAGCAGACTTCTCTCATGATGTGTCATGAGAACTTAATGGAGGATGACATTTGTAGATTGATCAAGAGTCCAGGTAGGAATGTGGATCATGGATTTTGTGGATTGAATCTTGAAAACCTGGAAGATATCGGATTGACCACACATCATGTACAACTGGAGTCCCTTCTACCTTCCTCTTCTACTAACCACTTTCCCTCCAAACCAGAGTCCGTAGATTCTCCTAGTCCTCCTTCACCTACCAAACAGACCAAAAAAATTGAAAACTCAGAAAATACCATAAAAATTGAAAAAGGAAAAGATCTAAAAAAATTGGATCCTGTGGTTAGGGAAGCATTGGATAGAAAGTTGATTTTTGAGCTTCCCTTAATAATGGCCATTGAGCACTTTCCCGACCTTAAAAGATTTGTGAGAAGTAAATTGATGCCTAAAAGGTCGGGCAATAAGAGAACAAGGACTAAGATACATATAGTGTCTATGGCCACATCTTTGATGATAGGGAGAAAAACCAAGAGCCGCAGAGTAAAGCGGTTGCCTAGGTTTGATTGTGAAATCAAAGATACCACACTCACCCATGCAAGAATCGATGATGACTTACCGATTAATATCCTCCCGACCTCCGTGTTTGCCAAGCTCAAACTCGGATCTGCCAAGAAGTCAAGAGAGATCATTCAGTTGGCAGATCGGTCTGTTAAACGGTCGAGAGGAACCATTTCAGTCATCGTTACTTTGCAAGGTGCTCTATTACAGGTGGACTTCACGATCATTGATATTGAGCATCGAGGAGAGTTCACCCAGTCTCCGATCATTCTCGGAAAGCCGTTCTTAGCTTTGGCTAAGGCAACTATAGATTGTGAGACCAGGATATCGATTTCACTGCATTGGGAGCACTCCGACCTCACCCGATCTTTGAGGACACACGATATTCCAAGGTAACCTGTAAGGTTGCAGACAGTCGTGATCTTCAAGAGACAGTTGAGTCCCGTCTCTCTACTACACCTGAGATACCGACTGTACAGACGACCATTGGTTTAGAGACTTCCTACAACCACACACCGCATACTGCTTGCACCACCACCACGACAGCTTCTAGAGAGGACTCACGACCAAAAGCTATCATTGAGTCGGACATGACCTTTGTGGATTGCCTTGATCATTTCGATGATCCGACACAAGAACCCAACAATATCAAGCCAATTGAGAACACTGTGCCTTATCAGAGACGTGTGCTGACCCTGCAGAAGTATTACAATGCATATGGTGACTCATCTGATGATGAACCTCTACTCAGCACCTCACTACATCCACGATCTACACCGAAAGAGACAACTGGGACCAAATTGACCAATCTTGATAAATCGGTTGCTCCATCCTCTAGTCGGTCATCTGGTAAGAAGAAGAAGAGAATTGATTCCTCGAGGTGTTCCCCCGAACCCCTCAAGGCTTGTCAATCTCCTCTTCCTCTTGATGCTTCAGGTTCTAGACAATCGACTAAGAAGGTTACCTTTGATGTTCCAGAGTAGGAACTTTCTGAGGAGTCCTCATCTGGTCCGAAGGAGGTGATCTACATGAGTGAGCTTAGTTCGGCTGTTCTGAAGCCATATTTGAGCAAGCAACCATGTGTCGACCCTCGTTGGACGTTCCCCACACCTCACTATTATTCCTCTACGAACGATTCTGACAGCGACACATATGTATACTACCCACCCCCTCGCTCCTGCAAGAAGGTCCATCACAAACCTTCTTGATCCTTGTATAGATTCACTCCTCTTGTACATACTCCCTTCTTTGTATATTCTCCAGATCACATCGATTCTTACACTTACTCTTGTCATATACTTAGGCTTACCAAGAGCCTAAGTATAGGGGGAGCCGATGCCCGCCATGTATACATACTCATCCATTTCTCCTCTTGACCTCGACCGCCCCATTTTTTGCTCTTCTACACTTAGGCTGTCCAGAGCCTAAGTATGGGGGGCGGATAGACTTCTATACTGTTTATTATTTTAGCCATCCTACGCTTAGCACGAGCTATGACTTTTTCTCGCTTCTTGTGCCATGAGAACGTAGCACATGCTAAGTATAGGGGGCGTGTATATATTACATATATACTTTACCCATAGCTCGTACTTTCACGTATTTCTGTATATATTATACAATAATAATGGGGTGGGTTAAAAAAACTTTTTCAAAAAAAATCTCTTAAAAAAACTTTTAAAAAAACTCTTGAAAAAAAAGAGAGCAAAACTTTTTCTAAAAAAAACTTCTTTACCTTTCTTTGTCAAAAAAAATTTTGAAAAAAAAACTTTTTCTAAAACTTAAAAAAGTAAAAAAAAACTAACTAATAAGTTGGTTTAACCCCTTACACAATTCACATTCACACAAGACTAGTGATGTTCAAGAACACTTGGTTTATGAGCTCTTGAGATTTTGAGTTAACCAGCCTTAGTCATTAGGGTCTTGGACTTAATTATTCACATTTCCCTAGTTTGAAAGATTTGTGTGCTATATTGCATGCTTAGTCTCTACCTTAAGAATATGATCAACACCTCACATACACGACTGCAGTTATGATAAGATGAGTTGAAATTTCACTTGAGGAACTAGGATGAGGGATTTGAGTTTGGACTTGATTTGATGATGCTCGAGGATGGGATAAAATCAATGAAGGCTTCATGAAACCTGAGTGTCAGCATCTGTAGCCAGTATGAGAACATGGTTCTTGTACTATCTCTTGACATTTACCAATGTGCCAGGGTGTGATAAAATAAAAAATATTGATCAGTGTGCGCCAACTCTTGGTAAAAGCAGTGGAGCTAGCCAAAATACTACAAAGTAATTAAATGTCAAAGAAAAGCTCTCATTCCACAAAGTCAATTATCAAAAGAGCTTCCACCAAAGACGAGCGCTCCCAACCATTTCAAATTGTCCACTTGGACCACCGCTATTAGGACCAGGAGTTGGGCTTGCACCAAAAAAGGGCTCTGCATCGTAAATGCTACAAGTCTAGGTGTAGAAGGTATAATAGATACTCAAAAAAGACATACCCCGGTGTATTCCCAGGAAAACAAGTGCAGACGGCTCCAACTTCTCTTGACGGACGCACTGATCAACACCAAAAAATGCGTTGCATAATAAGGCACTCGAGAGGATCCTTGTTCCAATGAGAGGGAGAGAAGAAATGACACAATCCTATGCCCTCCATCAACTGGCCTTCCATCTACACTTTTAAGTCTGACAACTAAAGAGACGGTGGATTCAATGCAAGAAATGGTTTATTCCCTAGTTTTGACGATCGGGTCCTTAGGAGAGTCTCTTGGACTGGAACCTTGGGTGACGTTGTGACTCTACTCTTGTAACTGCGGTCAATACTTAAAGTCATATCCCTACTATATATGTATACAAAAAGAGTCTGATGATTAGGGAAATTGGATTCCTTTAGACTAGAGCTTGGTTCAGCTTAGAATTTTAGGATCTCTAAAACCGAGAGTTCTTAAACGGATCAAGTCTTGTATTCACATGCACAGTCAGGCGTTAACCCAACTTTTTCATTCTTTATTTGCTCGAGGACTAGCAAAGTTTAAGTATAGGGGGGTGATGAATCCACGATTCGTCATCTCAATATCTTGATCTTAGCAAAATCCCCGAGTAAAATCCCAGAAAAATGTACATAAATTCATTAAATTAACAAAATATCTCTTGTAAATAAAACACACTAATTATTGTATATTAGATTATACAAAATAAATTACACATAAAAAGCCGCAAAAATAAAGGAGTTTTATACATGTAAATAGCCCAAAACTTCATGTTTTTTTAATAATTTTATTTTAACTCCTTTTTGACTAATTCTTTCTCTAACTTGTTCATAATGATGTACATAAAAATACAAAAATACGAAACAAATTATATCTTAAATAAATGCTCCTAGATCCCAATGGGAAAAAGATGTAAAAACCAACTTCCAAGCTAAATTCCCGCTCCGTATGAACTCCAAATTCACCAAACTTACTTTTAAAGTTCAAGTTAGAAAATTATCTATCCAACGAAAGTGGTCTCATTAAAATCGGAGCTCATTTGCAAAAGTTGGATTTTGGGACCTAGATGTACATTGTATATTATGTATATGTTCGTTCTTTCTTCATTTTTTTATTTTTTCTTTCTTAATTATTAAAATACAAAAAATCATGATGGTTTCGTATTTTGATTGTAATATTTTATTGTATTTTCTTATTGTACATAGCTACTATTAAAAAGGCAAAAAAAATTATAAAATAGAAAAGCAAACAAAAAAATTGTACATGTTGTATATCTTCTTTTGTAATTTCTCCACTATTTCTCTTCTCTTTTTATTTTATTGTATTTAAAGTAACCTACTTTATTTATTTACTTATTATTTTCCCATTCTCTACAATAACTTCCATTCTACCACCAACTCCATTAACCTCCAAGTCTTCATCAACCTCCATTCAACACCATTATTCATCTAACTTCCCATTCAACCCCATCACTAATTTAACCTCCCATTCAACACCACCACCATTCTAACTTCCCTTTCTCTTCTCGTTATATTCATTTGTACATCCTCATTTTTCCCCATCCACCATTCTTATAGAATAAGGAGAGAGCTTGGAGTGTTTTGTTGGTGACAGCGGCGAAGCATTGTCCTCAAGCGACGACCTCCTTCAGGTGAGATCCGCGGAGCTCCGCTTCGCGTCACGAGTTCCCCGTCGAGCTCGCGTAGCTTCTCCGATTTTTTCGTCAATCGGATCGAGGCGACAACAGGGGTCCGACGTAGCTGCTCCGCCAATCCGGCGAAGAATCAGGTAAGTATTTCTCTTCATTTCTCTTGTTATTTTATTTTATCTCATATTTTGTTTCCTTGTTTTTTTATATCACGTCATTTCATCACCACCACCTTCATCATATTTCCACATTTGTTCCACATCATTTTCACCATCATCACATCATCTTTGTCCCCCATATCATTTGTTATATTCCTGATCAAAGAAACTTAGTAAAAAAATTTAAAAAAAATTAAAACAAAAAAATCTTTTATTACTGCAAAAAAAATAAAAATAAAAAAACACACGGGACAGCAGGCAGCAGCCGCCGCCCCCCCATCCAAGGGCAGCGGCGTCGCCCGCCATCCCCCCATCCACGGCTATTCGCGGCTCCGTCGCGCTGCAGCGGCGCCGCTGCCCCGCGCACACGGTCCCCAGCCCCCCCCCCTCGCCGCCGCTCCAAGGCCCTCCTCCGTCTCGCCGGCCTACCGCCCCTTCCAGCCGTCCACCGACCGCCGTGCCTCCCTCCGTCACGCGTCGCCGCGCAACGGACCCTCGCCGCCCTCGCGCCGTGTCACCGCGGCCGCGCCGCCCACCACCGAGCCTTCTTCCCCGTTGGGTTCAACCTGCAAAGAACAAAGGAAGAAGAAGAAGGTCCTGCTCATTTTTCTATTTTTTTATTGGAAATATTGCAAATTCACCCGTTTGTATTTCTGTAATTACCGTTTAATCCTTATACATAATTTGCATTGTAAATATCGTTTTCTGAAATTGCAAGGATAACCATGTGTTCGCACTTTAATTTGGATCTCATTTATGCATCTTTTTATTCAATAAAAAATGGTTTGATGTTGAGCAACTTATTCTCTATCATCTGAATATTTATTTATATTTTTGTGAGACATTGTGAATTAATTATAATTGTTTAACTGAAATTTTTTATATTTTACCCATGCTGAGCATTTAATTTCATATCTCACTCACAGTTGCTCTAAAAATTCCACAAAAATTAAAATTGATGTCTTTATATGTGAGTAACTTACTAACCAAATTTCATCCAAATTGGGATTGTCTTGTGCTTGAAATAAATTATAGAATGATTTTAGTATTTGATTTTTAATTAAATCCACATACATCCTTTTCACAAAATTTCAAGTCTCTTGTATGCCTCATGAAAATATCTACTTGAGATAATTCGCACTTTGATTAATTTGATAATGTGGATTTATTAGAAATTATTTACTCACTATCACTCTGTTTGCACTAAAAAATACATAAAAAACTCATATTTTGTCGAAAAATTCCAAAAATATTACTGTAGCTTCCTTGCATCATGTTTTCATTCCAGTAAATTTTTCATATTTTTTGCTTACTGCTTGTGTGAAAAATTGCGAAAATACGCATAAAAAGTGTGCATTTTTCATTATTTCATTTTAACCCCTAAAATTACGAAAAAATGTGTTTTGTGTTCATCTCTGGATTAGTATTCTAGGAAAAATACAATTTGGCTGAATTGAACTGATTTGGCATTAAACTTAATTTGGCTAAGTTGTATGCTTTCTTAGTATATTAGTTCACTTGCATTGTGCATTTTGGCATCCTATTTGCATTAAAAAATATAAAAAACCGCATTTGGAAATCAAGATCTAAATTTTCGAATAAACCAAAGTTGTTCCTTTGCCTACCTGTGTTCGACTCCGGACTTGCCCGGGATATAAATTAAAGCCGAGACACTCTTCACAAAGATCTTCTCTCGGTTCTGACTGAATTGCTAAGTACACATATTACAACGAATACAAATTAAAAATCGTATTTAGCGACTCGTCAACGCCTATCTGAAGTAACATCTCATGTATGCAAGCGCATCTGGATCGGGCTCGTTGCTTCTCGAAAGAGTAAGAACGTATGCGTAGTGCCCCCAATATCGGATCCTCATATTATTGGGGCGATATTGGATTGCACATAGCGAGTTGTATTCCTGTTGATGGTTGGTTCAATTAATGACGGGTCAACATCACCTTAGGGGTGGTGGGCTCGGGTATTAAAGACCGAATTGGGAGATGCAAGTTGGACTTGTAAGGCGGAATGTATTCCCGCTTCTCTTTATTGAAGTCATAGGTTCTCATATTTTTGGGATATGACAAAGATAAGGAGGAGATCCCAGTTCTTGCCAGAGATATAATGGTAAGTATATCTCTTACTTTGAAAGTGATTAAGGGAATAAACTTTCAAAGTTGACAGAGCAAGAATAATTTGATTTAAAATGCCTTAATCAAACATCATAAATAAGAATATATGATTATATGTTCTAATATAGTGCATTCTTAATTTCAGAAAATGAAGTCTTTGAATCCCTTTAGTAGGCTTCATGAGGTCAATCAATTGACCGGCGCAAATTACTCGGATTAGATCCGTAATTTGGAGCTTGTTCTCTCTGCGGAGCGCATAAGTTATGTGCTCTCTGAGGACAAGCATGAGAACCCTAAATCCAAGGAAGAAAAAGCATATAATGACAAGTATGATGAAGATCATGTCTTGGCTAGATGCTATATCCTGGATTCTCTCTCCAATGTTCTGCAGAAACAACAAGTGGAGATGAGCACATGCCAGGAGATAATGCAGAATCTTAAGGATATGTTTGGTGACATTAACCGCACCCAGCGGTACAATGTTATGAAAGACCACATTCGCTACAAGATGCAGGAAGGGACTTCGGTCCGTGAATATGTACTCAAAATGTTTGGGTACTTGTAGGAGCTGGAGACTCTTGGGGCAACCATGGATGCAGACATGCAAGCTGACTTCATTCTGCTGTCGTTGCCCAAGTCTTTCAATAACTTTGTAGTGTCATTCCACATGAACAAGCTGGAATTGACAAGCGCTGGTCTTCTTGCCGCATTAAAATCTGCGGAAGATGTAATGAAGAAAGATGGTCCCACTGGCAGTGCAATGGTTGCACAAGTCAGAGGGAAGCGCGGTCGGAATCAAGGTTCTCGAAACGGCCCCGCCCAGAAGAGAAAAAAGAAGGGACAAGGTGTTGGCTCTTCTTACAATGCATCCACTCTAATGGCGTCGAAGAAAACCAACGTTTGTCACCACTGCAAGAAGCCGGGGCACTGGAGGATTAACTATCCGGAATACCTAAAGTCCTCAGACAAAGATAAAGCCCCAACAGGTATGAAATTTACTTTCATCATTGAAACTAGCTTTCTCATCGGACAAGAAGGAAATTGGGTTGTAGATTCTGGTGCTTCTGTTCATGTATGCAATTTGTTGCATTTGTTTCAGGAAACTAGAAATCTTGAGGAAGGGGAGATAGTCATCCAGATGGGATCTGATGCAAGTGTTGCAACAGTCGCCGTCGGGACGTGTCGACTATCATTATCTAGTGGTAGAGTCCTAGTACTTAAAGAGTGTCTTTATGTACCTTAAGTTAGAAGGAATTTAATACCTGTATCTAAGCTAGTTAGAAGTGGATATTCATTCCTATTCTGTAATAAATTAGTCATAAATCATTATGATAAATATATTGCATGGGGTATTTTAACTTCTGGAGCACTCTATGAATTGTGCATTAATGAGAATGTCATGAATGTTACAACCACTAGTAAAAACCCAAAGAGATCCAGGGAAAATAAAAATCATTCAAATATGATTTGGCATCAAAGGCTTGGTCATTTGTCTGTTGATAGGATAAACAGATTGATAAAGGATGGACCTTTAGATTTTCTACAGGTTCAATCTTTACCTACCTGTGAACATTGTATTCGAGGTAAAATGACTAGGATGCCTTTCCGTAACAAGGTTACAAGATGCGAAGGTATTATTGACCTAATACATACCGATGTATGTGGTCCCTTCAATACCGCGACTCGAAATGGATATCGATATTATTTGACATTTATTGATGACCATTCGCAGTACGGGTTTATCTTCCTATTACATCATAAATACGAAACCTTTGAAAAGTTCAAAGAGTTCAAGGCTTTGGTTGAGAACCAAACCGATAGGAAGATTAAGCGGATTCAATCTGATCGAGGAGGCGATTACCTATCAGATGAATTCAAGGAATACCTTATGGAGAATGGAATTATTTCCAATCTCACTACTCCTGGAACTCCCAAACTTAATGGTGTTGTTGAAAGACGTAACGAGACCATCATGGACATGGTCCGTTCAATGATGAGTAAAGCACATTTACCTCTTAGTTTCTGGGGATATGCAATAGAGACTGCAATATATATCCTGAATAAGATTCCTAGCAAATCCGTGCCTAAGACTCCTCATGAGCTCTGGTATGGAACCAAACCTAGTGTTAATCACTTGAGGGTTTAGGGTTGCTTGGTCCATGCGAAGAACGTGGACGCAAGTAAGCTAGAATCTCACACTCGTGAGTGTTACTTCATTGGGTATGATAAAGATGGTATTGGATGCCAGCTCTATGACCCAGAGACCCAAAAGGTTTTTGTCTCTAGAGATCTGGAGGATGATTTCCTTAATGGTTAAGACAAAAATGAAGTAGAGGAACTCATTGAATCCCAAGAGGATTCTGAGCCTCCTAGACCAGAAACTGAAGAAATAAATAAAGATGAAACATCCATACCTCTTCGAAGGAGTACGAGGGTGGTTGCACCACGTGAAAGGTATGGATTCCATGTGTCAAGTGAGACTGACATTGATCCTACTTCATTTGAGGAAGCACTCGCGAATCAAGACATGGATAGATGGATGCTAGAATGAAGTCGGAGATTGACTCCATGCATAAGAATGGTGTATGGACCCTAGAGGATCCACCTAAAGGGGTAAAACCCATTTGGTGTAAATGGATCTTCAAGAGAAAGAGGGGAACTGATGGGAAAGTAGAGACTTTCAAGGAACGGCTAGTGGACAAGGGCTACATACAGAGAGAAGGCATCAATTACGATGAGACATTCTCTCCTGTGGCTATGCTTAAATCCATCAGGACACTGCTAGCTATAGATGCATATCTTGACTACGACATCTGGTAGATGGACGTCAAGACGGCTTTCCTCAATGGATACCTCGAGGAGTATATCTACATGGAGCAGCCCCAAGGCTTCATGACTGAGGATGGCAGAGTATGCAAGCTGAAGAAATCCATCTATGGGCTCAAGCAAGCTTCTCGTAGCTGGAACATCAGATTTGATGAAACCATAAAGAGTTATGATTTTGTGCAAAATCCTGATGAACCTTGTGTATACAAGAAGACTAGTGGGAGCGCCGTTGTGTTCATCATTCTTTACGTGGATGACATCCTTATCATTGGGAATGATACATGGATGATGACCTGTGTAAAGATTTGGCTATCCCATACCGTTGAGATGAAAGATCTTGGAGAAGCCTCTTACATCTTAGGCCTGAAGTTGTTCAGAAACCAAGAAAAGAGGATTTGGGATTGTCACAACATGGATATATTAAGAAGATTCTTGAACGATTCCGTATGGATTGTTCCAAGAAAGGATTCCTACCCTTAATACATGGTATCCACCTGCCTAAAGAAATGGCTCCTCAAACTGTTGAGGAAAAGAAGGCCATGGCTGGATGTCCTTATGCATCAGCTATAGGAAGCTTAATGTATGCCACGATGTGTACTAGGCCAGATATCTGCCATGCAGTGGGAGTAGTAAGTCGTTACCAATCCTGCTATGGAGAACAACACTGGAATGCAGTAAAGAACATATTCAAATATCTAAGACGGACAAAGATTACATCTTGGTCTATGGAGATGGTGATCTCCAAGTCTTAGGATATACAGATTCTGACTTCCAATCGGATGTAGATGATCGAAAGTTGACATCGGGGTTTGTGTTCTTGTTGAATGGTGGTGCTGTGAACTGGAGAAGCAAGAAGCAGGATATTACTGCGGATTCGACAACAAAAGCCGAATACATTGCCGCATCGGATGCTGCAAAGGAGGCGGTGTGGTTGCGCAAGTTTGTCTTGGAGCTGGGCGTAGTTTCCTCTGATACTCCCATCCTGTTACTCTGCGATAACACGGGAGCCATTGCCCAGGCAAAGGAACCCAGATGGCATCATAAGAGCAAGCACGTGGAAAGGAAATACCACATCATTCAGGAGATACAAACCGTGGTGACATCATCATCACCAAGGTGGCCTCTGCCGACAACATTGCTGATCCCCTTACCAAACCTCTGACACAGAAGGTTTTTGACCAGCATGTAATGAGTATGGGTTTAAGGATTGTACCTGAATGGTTCTGAGGGCTAGTGGGAGATTGTTAGCAATGTGAGCCCCGGGCAAACCATTTGCACAATAAATGTTATTGTAATGAGTAAATTATCAATGAAAGTTATTGATTATTATTCACTTCCTTTCTGAGATTAAATGAATGAATGCACTGTAGGGTCCCTCTGTACAATAAGGGTTATGTACCATGGCCAACTTGATGATCATACGGCTGTTGATTCATTGGACGAATCATAGAGGCTGTTGCTTGGATGAATATCTAAAGAGTTAGATAGAGGAATCATCAAGCATCATCAAATGATTATTAAGTGATGATCTCCAGCCAGAGTAGGAGATGGAAATCCTCTCTTAGATGGCTGATATCTGACTGACCTTTTGATGCATGTCCTCTGCTTGGGAATAGTGATTCGGAGGTGTCAGGTTAGTTGAGTCAATGGGTTGACTTAACGAGATCGAGATAACCAAAGACCTATGTTGAATACTGTCATAGCATAGGCATGCATCCTCTAGCCAGAGACAGATGTGTTGCTATATGTCTGAGTATGTACATTTGGCAGACCAATAGGTTGATGACCTAACCAAGGTCTATACACCGGCGAGCTGGTTTGCATGTAAGGACGTATACGCAATACGATCTCTCAAAGGGATCATAAAGGTTCACTTGTGAACCGGGAGACATGACCTCACTCATGAGGTACTGGGACTGATCAAATTCCATGCATGGTCAACGTGCTTTAGAAGCATGACATGAATTTGAAAGTATGATATATGCTTTGGGAAAGCATATGATCTATACCAATTCCCAGTGACCAAGATTGAGAAACTTAATGATCAAACCCTGAAGATGGCAGTGGAAAAGTGATCTTTATCTTCAGAATGATCATAGGTCTTCCAGTATGAAGGATGTACAGGTGATAAACCGCAAAATCATCCCTTTAAAAGAGTGTTTTTAACACTTGATAATGTCGTAGCAGTCGGGCCAATTCGGGTCATCAAAAGACCATCTGATTAAATATGTATCAATCAAAATGAGATGGTCGTAATTTATTTATTTTACTTGGCAAGATACCAAGGTCGAACTCAGGGACACGAGCCTTTCTCTAATTATTCGGATTTCCATCTATTTAACTAAGTGTTGAGTTAGAGAACTATAGGTCAAATTATGCAGACACGACACAACAATGCATTAAAAATAAACATGCATTTTTTTCAATTTTTATCATGCAAATAAATGCCATATAATGCAATGAAAATATGCCCTAGGTAAAAATTATGAGCAAAATTAAACTAGAGTTAATTTCAAGTTTAATTAAAGAGGCAGATGTGATGAACAATTTAAGTAAGGCATCAGTTCAAGCTCGAATAGACACAAGGCTACTACATAATACATAAAAATCATTGTGTCCAAAACAACAATTAAGCATGGCATTTAAAAGACCATCAAACCAGCTCTAAAACGAAACTGAAATCAACTCAATTGGACATACGTAGCTCAAGATATGCATAAAGAAAGACAAGGGCATAACTGAAAGGAAACATGAAATGATAACTACAAAAAGGTCCCTGGAAAGGACTGAAATGTAAATATGCAAAAGAACGTGACCTTCCCTGTAATTTTCCCACACACGCAGGGGCCTCTCTACAAATATTAAAACCCGCAAGGGTTTCAATGTAAATATCCCCCTGCGCACAGGGTCTGCACGTGATGAGGACCTTTCTGCAAATTGGAGAAGTTCGGAGGGTGTCTCTGCAAATTGCCTAGATACGCACGTGCCTAGCACGTGCCATCCAGGCTCGGAAGTAGGTTCGAGCTCGACAGAGGATAGGTGTTGCTTCAGCTTGGCTTGGACACTGGTTCATGCTCGATGCAGGCTCGGGAGCATCCAAGCCTGGAGGTTCAGACACTAGGCTCAGGGTGGATCTGGCGTCGACGCGTGACTGAATGATAGCCATTGGATCGTGAGGGTCCAATGGTCTCTGGCGATAGAACTCCGGGTCTACGTGTCTATATCCACGCCGTTGGATGTATTCCGGGAGGGAATATCCAACGGCTGCTGTGTGTTCTTCCTCTGCCAAGGGCTGGTGGCGAACTCCAGACTCCGGCGAAGGAGCCCGAGCTCCGCCACTCTTCTTTGGCGCCGGTGGAGCTCGCCCGAAGCTGCTGGAAGGTTGTCGATGAAGCTCAGGAGATGGTCGAGCCATGACGATGCTCAATGTGGCGTCTCATTGCTCTGGTAGTGGTAGCGAAGCTCGACCAAATTGCTCCGGTGAGGTTCCCGATCAGTGAAGTCTTGAATACCTGCGTCGTTAGTGCAATAGTCGAAGCGAAGCGCATATGTCCGTGAGTGGGATGGGGTTCCGTGCGAGCGAGAGAAGATGATGAACCGGAGCTCCTCCGCCGTGGGTGGCAGAGGAGATGGGTCGACTGTGAAGAGATATGGAAGAGGGATTGGGAGATCGGAGAAGCGCGCGTAAAAGGTGGGATGTTGGCGAAACTCACGGGATGGTCAATGGAAGTCGGAGAGAAGTGTAGAGATTAAAAAAAATCAAATAAAAGCAGAGGAGGTCGATGGGATCTTACCTTGGTCGGGTGGAGCGAATCCTGTGCTTGAGCTCCTGAGCGGAGCTTCGGTCATCGCTGGACTCCACCGGCTGATTGGATCAGCTAGGCGGTGGTTAAGCACCACAACACCGCCATGGGGGGCGGCGGGTCTCACCGGAGGGAATGGGTCGTCTTCGCTCGATCCTCCGCCTCCCCCTGTCACAAGGAGACGGAGGAGGGCTGGTCCGTCCCCCGCATAAAGGCGGACGCGGTGGATAGAGGGCGGTGGCGGTGTATTTGAAGGTTGAAGATGGCGGTTCCGGTGATGGAGATCGTGGTTTGCGAGGAGATTATGGGACAACTGGAGGGAAGTCAAGGGTAGTGGAGATACCGGCGAGGATGAAGGATGAAAGGGGTACGTCGTGGGGCAGTTGGCGAGAGTAGAGGGTATCAGAAGTGATGGAGAAAAAGGGAAGGGGAAGAGTGGTGCGCGATCTAGATCGTGGGAGAGAGAGAGGGTACTCGGAGGTTGACGACGACCAATGGTAGTTGGATCTGGAGATCCAACGGCTGAGAATTGGGCGCTCACGGGCGGTCTTGATGTAATCTGGGGCAGTATGATCAAAGGGTTGCGGAAGACGACACGTGTCAGACTATGCGCGAGGCGGTAACGATCGGTGCAGATGAAATCCGGGAGGTGATCAGACGGCTGATGGCTACTGCGGAGTTAGCGGCTGAGATGGATGGCTGAAGGTGCGATTGGAGGGCGCACAAGGTGACACGTGGCAAGCGATGGGAAGGGCGCTGATGGAGGGTGATGATGGGAAGCTAAGGTCGATCGAAGGGTTGAGGAGTGCCAAAGAAAGGAGCGGCTGAGATGGAAGATCAGGAGCGCGATCGAATGGCGCAAAAAGCGCCACGTGTCAAGCTCTAGTGAGAGCGCTAACGGATGGCATAGATGAGCCCAGGGGTATGATCAAACGACTGAGAATTGAGGCGCACAGGGAGAAGGCAGAACTGTTGGATCTGAAGGAGATCCAACAGCCAGGAACACAGGCGGATGCTGCAAGAAGGAGCGGGCCACGTGGTTCACCTAGATTGGGCCACGTGGCCCAATTAGATTATTCAGAGAGTATTTTTTATTTTTGAGGGTTAATTTGACCGAATTTGAGAAAATTCAAAACATGAAAGTTGTAGATCTTGATGAGATCTACAAGTTTCATGTTGACTAAAACTGGAGATGAGGTAAAACAAGGACACACAATATTTTTAAGGGTATTTTTAAGGCTAAAAATACCACCGATTTTTGTTTTGCCATTTTTTGTGGTTTTTAATTTATTTGAGACTCTGATATTTACAGGACATTATCTGGATTTTATTGACACATGTTTAAGCAAGGGGGTTAATAATGGGAAATTATGATGATGAAATCAAGTTTCATCAACAGGTATTGGGAATACCTGAGGGTGATGTTATCATAAACGATTGTATAACCATGACGCTTCCATTCCGAGGGAGTGATGAAACAGGTTTGGATTTTAGTGACTCCTTTCATTAGAGAAGTGACCTAATCTTAGTCCATGAACTGGACATTGATCCGAATGAGACTCAGATGAAATGAGAAGATTAGGTCTACGGTCTTGATTTGATCAAGCATCAATGGGAGGTCCATGGGATCTGGACTTGAGATATGATCTCAACATCCAAGTCCCTATACGCGGAACAATACAATTCCCCTGTCCTTATCTCCAAGTATCTGAGGAGAGATCACATTATTCTTGAAGGGTTCGAGAATAATTCCATAAGATCTAAGCAATGAAGAAATAATGATTAAATGTGATTTAATCATCTTGATGTGTGAAGAAATTATCCAATATAATTAAATGTGATTTAATTATTATGGATAAGAATAATGTGGATAGAAATATCCAATTATTCATAATATATTATAAATGTGATTTATAATGTACTAGAGAGAACTAATTATAATTTATATTTGTTAATTAATTATTATGTGTATTGGATACACATTGTGTAATTAATTGACAATGTAAATAATATGTTGTTTTGGGTTGTGAATATGATTCACAATTTTTCAATGGCAAGATTGCAATATTCTCAAATATAATTGTGAATTATTTTTGAAGAATAAAACCCAATAAAAGTTGTTGGAAATAAATAAAGGAGAAATTCAAGGAGACATGCAATCTCGTGGAAATCCATGAGATTGCTCTCAACTTGGAAGGAGGTGGGCGGCACCCTATTCGTATATGGAATGGGTGGCCGTCACCTCTAGATTGTACATGGAGATGTAATCTCTATGTATATTCTCTCCTTCTTTATTAGTGTGATTTAGGATT
This sequence comes from Ottelia alismoides, assembly GCA_037367405.1. Lineage (NCBI taxonomy): Eukaryota > Viridiplantae > Streptophyta > Magnoliopsida > Alismatales > Hydrocharitaceae > Ottelia > Ottelia alismoides. The sequence goes on along the minus strand of JAZKJV010006370.1, from coordinate 266,023 downwards.
GATTTATATTTGATTTTGTCAAATATATTTTAATCTAAATTTGTTTGTTTTACCAACAACAGTCTTGACCATTGGATTGACATAAATCAATCTCATCCGTTGATTTTATATGCCACATGGATTGAGATCCATGGATCCCAAAACCCTATAAATAGAGAGGCATACCATGCTCTCTATTTACATGCAATATTGGAGTTCTCTCTCTCTATCGCTCTCTCTCTTTCTTCATACACAACAACCCTCTCTCCCTCTAATTGGTGGCCGACCACCAAACCCTAGAGGAGAGATTCATCGACGCTCTCGCCACCGCGTCGCCGCTTCGACGTTCTTCGGTTCTCCATTTTCTTGGTGTGCTGCACTCACGAAGGAGACGTTTGATCTCGTGCGACGAGATCAGGAGCAATCGTGCTTGGATCATCTTGTTGGATTGCGAGGACAACGCGGTTCATCCCCGCGCTCGCAAGCGGTCTCACTGACAATCGGACTTGAGATAGGAGGTCTCTTTCTTTAGAGACTTGCTCAACCACGCTTCAAGAGGTATTGCATTATACTTGTTGTGGTTATAGATGAAACGATCTGAGAATTGTTCTTGGATCATGGTGTTTAATCACATGAAAAAATTTTAAATTCCGCTGCTTAGAACAACTAGTACGACTAGTCGTTCTTCGTCGTATCCGTTACGACGATCACGCTTCCGTGATGCGCTTGAGGATAATTCCATATCCTTCAAAATACCCACGCCTGGTGTGGATCTGATGACAGAACGCCCCTCACTAAAACACGTACCAACACCAGAGGTTGCGATAGCCCTTCGCCGATCAATGTCACGGATTAGATCCGAGATTTAGACCGGACGATAGAGACATGTGAAGATCCGACAACAACTGTAGCTTCTGGCATCTTCAAGATCCAACGATGGCGAGGGTTGATCGACGAACGGGGAATACCTCCGCAGCTGTAGTCATTAGAGTTGGCGTATGTAGACATGCTCTGACCTGGTTGTTGAGGAGACTTAGCTATAGAATTGTGGAACTTGAAGGCTCTTAATTCTTAAATCCGTCTCCCATGAAGTTTCTGACAAATTAATGAAGGTCTGACCAAGCTCCATACTCCAATTTTGTGAAGATGAGTTTAATAATTAACTTTAACTCTTCCTTTTTCTTTTCTTTCTATTTCGCTTCTTTTCAAATAAGTGTTTGCTAAGGGACTAGCAAATGTAAGGTATATTGGGATGATGAATATGTGATTCTCCTTCTTTATTCTTTTATTTTAGCCATACCTTTTTGCAAAAAACATCTGTAAATATGTGCAAATCCAATAAATTACCATTGTATATAATCTTACTAATATTGAATCGTTAACACATATTTTCCAAAAAATAAAAGAATAAAGAGAAAAGAAAAAGAGAAAAGTAAAAGAGAAGAAGGATATAATTATGTAAGAAGTAATGATTGACCTAAACCCTGAGAGAAGGTCAATTATTGACCTGATTGACAAGGAACAAAGTATGGAGAGATAGAGTCCTTGTATATCCATCACTATGCATTCTATGTACATATCATTTTTGTATTTCATTTCTTAATGTAAAACTTCAAAGAAAATTATTTTCCTTAATAAAAATTCTTCATCAAAATGTTTTCTTAATAATAAAAATATTTGCAAAATAAATTGTTGTATATAGTACACATAGTACTACTCATAAAAAACCACAAAATAAGAGCTTAAAAGATAAATTCCAACTCCATATGAATCAAATTCTTCCAAAATCACTTTTATTGAACTCTAAATTAATTTATCATGCAAATGATGGTGGTTTCATAAATTTTGGAGTTGTGATGTAAAAGTTAGCTTTATGTGCATTGTATAGTCGCAAAGCACCTAGACCTATAAATATCTCAATTAAATTATTTAATGCATAATTTGTGCATATTTTGTTTTAAATATTTGTGTATATTCCTAATAATATCATAAAAATAAAATAAAAATCATAAAATACAAAATAAATCAAAAATAAAATAAAAATTTCATTATATACAAGTCACACTTTTATATATTGTATATAATAATTATTTAAGTAACACCTATCATTAAATTTTAAAAATAAAATAAAAATTCTTTTATACTCTTCAATTTATGTTGTAAATATATAAACTATAAAATAAAGTATATATGTGTAATAATAAAATAAAGGAATAAAATATATAGGTATACTATATCTATTATATAATACTCAACATTGTATATACTGTATATATGATTTTATAAAAATAACTAAAACTCATAGAAAAATAGTATGAAAAAGCAAACAATTTCTATTCTATTCAATTTTTATTTTGAAACCATTTGCTATTTTTTTAAATCCTTGAATTCTGATTGGTTAACTCGGGTTCGTTGACCCGGGTCAACCTCACCTCCTCTAGACTTGACCCGAGTATCTCGTTGCCGGACTTGATTTCTCCCCATTCTCGAGATCGGGTCTAACCATCTTTTCCATTTATTTTTACGCCAGATTCTTCCACTAGAATCCACGATCCTCGCGGATCCTTAGGATGAGTCGGATCCTCTTAGGGTTTCACACTTTCCCTCGATTCTTCTAGACCATGGGGACACCCTATAAATATGCTCCTCCAACTCCCTTGCTCTTCAACTAATCTCTCACACCTCCTCTCCTCGTTATACATCTTTAGGATTGTGATGAGGTTCTAGAGGATCTCTTGGAAGCTTGGTTTGGTGCCGGATTGATGTTGCCATCTCGTGGAAGGAGCTCCGATGCGATAAGCCTCTCAGGTCCTTCCCCACATGGTTGAGGATATTACCTCGCCTCTGTTTTCGCCTGAAGTCACTGCGCACATCAAGAACTTCATGTACTCACTATTACGCCTACATTTCATATTTCATTTCGAGTTAGCCATTTCCTCCGCCATCCATCACTTTGCTCCGATTGTCGCTACCGTAGCTCCATCCCTTGCTTCATCTGCACATATCGATCACTCGTTTCACCATCACATCTCTCACATACCCTGATGCCCATATATACTGCTTATCGGAGCAGGATTAGGATAGATCTCCTCTCCCATTTCTGTCACGGATCACCAAAGCGCCCCACCGTCGCTTCTCTCAATTTTAGCTACTAATAACCATGGTCGAGGGTGTTAGCCATGAGAGCTTGAGGTGAACCATTCCTACAATAAATGTTATTATGATTAATTATATTGATTTTCAATATATATATATATACATATAATCTAAATTAAATTAATTGTTGTTGTGTTTTTACAATAAAATTTTTGCCATTGGCACAAATGAATCTCATCCATTGATTTTGTGTAGTCTATGGATTGTGATCCATGGACCCCCAAAACACTATATAAGAAGAGGCACCCCTTGTTATTCAATTTATAATACCAAGTTAAAAATATCAAGATCTCTCGCTATCATTCTCATGCCAACTTCTCTCTCTCTCTCCTTGAGTGGCCGTCCACTTAAACCCAAATGAGAATATCGCTTTCCTCGTCACAATACCGTTGTGTTGTCTCCTCGAATGCCCTTAGTTCTCCATCTTCTTTGATATGCTATGCTCACAAAGAATATGTTTGATATCGTGTGACGAGATCAGGAGTTCCTTTATTGGATCAATGACATGGATTGCGACAAGCACACGACTCATCTCAATGCTCGCAAGCATATCCTTCGACAGATCAGACATAAGATGGAGGTCTCTTCTCTTAGAGACTCTATCACAACCACGCTACAAGAGGTATTCCTTTATCTACTAAACAGTTAGATGAAACGATCTAAGAAGTGTTCTTGGATCATGTGGTTTCATTGTTTTAAAAATTTTAAATTCCACTGCACCAAGCAACTAGTGCGACTAGTAGCTCTTGATCGTATATAATACGATCATCATGCTTCTATGATGAGTTTAAGGATTTTCCCATATCCTTCAAGTGTTATCAGGGCCATAGGTCTGAGGTTTTGGATACCATCTATAAAATTAGGACAACTATGGCCCATTAGGGTTTGTGAAAATTTATCGCATTTTGTTCATGCAGCTCTGTTTTGTGAGATTTTTTAGTCCTGTTTAAGCTATATATAATTATCACTTGTATTATGTTTCTCATTAAATAAGGAAATCGTTAGATTTGAGTTTGCATGTCTTGGAATCCGATTGCTCAAGTTATGATCATTTTAATGAACATGTATCTATTGTTTTGGGATGCTCAATCTTGGCGTAATTAAAGATTTACTTATGATTTTCTAATGTCTAGAAGGCATGAAAATTACTTTGGTTCTATTTTAAATCAATTTAATAAACTTTGGAAACTTATTTTACATAATTTGGATTTAAATTGATTGAAATACACTGATTTTAGTATGTGAGAGTCACTGCTCAAAATTATGTTCCTAATCAAGAACCTTGTGATGTCATTTAATCAATTAGTAAAATTAATGGTTAACATCCTGAAATTATTATTGACGAATATTTCATGAAATATTTGATGAAGATTATTTCCATAAATGACACTATCTTAACCAAAACTGATTAGATATGATCTAGAACTCAAATTGGTTACATGATCTTCTTTTTAACAAAGTTGCTTGAATAGGATTGTGAATTTGTTTATGAAATTTTCTTAAAATATATATCAAAATGGTTTTGATTATTATTATATTATATAACTTCAGTTGAAAAATCAATTATAATCTCAAGTACAAAGTGATCACTTGGCATTATCCTGACTTGAGGTGGATATGGTGTCTAGTCGGGGAGCGTTGGGGTAGCATGTTTGTCGCACTCCCGTTGGTACTGGCCATGACATTGGATATGAAAGCGATAATGTTTGATGGGATCATGATGTATTTTTCTAATTATTACAATTCGAATAATACACATTTTTGAGATAATACAATCCTTCAAGTAACAATCAAGTTTGTTGTTTGATTGAATTGGATTGATAATTGATTTAATATGATTAAATAATTTATATCTAATTAACAACATCTATTATGAAAAGATGTGTATTTACCTAGGGAGAATTAATTATGTGAATATGATTAATGATAATTAATTAGAATTTAAATGTGAGGTGTATAATCACATAAGTGACATCCATGGTCTCCCGTCAAGGCGAAGGATTCCGTGGAGAAGACGCTTATCCAAAGTGATAGATCCTGCATACTGAAGACCGAATGATCAAAAATCTCAAGATCTGGGTGAGGTAAAAATCACTCTCGGGTCGTTGCGACCCTGATCGAGAAGAATCAGTCAATCAAGAAAAATAAGAACCACCAAATAGGGAGCTAAAACAATAAAAGCAAACAACGGTCCTCGCTATTTTATTAACCTGGTATAGCGACTAGGTTTGGATTCAAGGAGCACAGGATGGTCGAGACGACCTACGAAGTAGTCAAAATCGAAAATAAAGGATAAAATATTTTTAGTGGATTTTAAAGGTTTTTTATTTTTTTTTGTGTTTTTAATTTTGTAAGAAAATATAAGAAAAAGCAAGTTCAACAATTTCTTTAAACACTCAAAAATGCTCCAAAAATTGAAATAAAATTGTTTTTGTGTTTTTTTATGTTTTTATGTGTTTTTAGTAAAGTTTTCATAATTTTTCAATTTTTATTTGATTATATAAAAATCAAGAAAGAGGAAAAATATGGGTTACTGTCCAGCAAGACTTGAAAGACCAATTAAAAATGTATAATTGGTTTATAAAAACCTGGAGACAGTTTTTTATGGAAAATATATAAAAAAATCAAGCTATAGAAAAAGAGTTTTCATTTTTTGGATTTTATAGAATTTTTAATGATTTTTAGGGTTTTTTTATTTTTATAGGTTTTATAAATCCAAATAAGCCAAAAATTGAACAGAAGGTAGAAAACCACTAAAATAACTATCCCTAATTTATTTAGAATTTTTAGAGAAGTTTTTATATTTTCAAATAATAGCAAAAATACATGTTTTTTATTTTTTACAATGTCCGAAAAATGTCCGAAAAATTTAGGGAAATTTTTATACAGTAGCAGAAGCCGCGTACCCAAATTTCACCTAATTTGGAGTTTATTTGCTATTTTATCCAACAAATAAAAGAGCTACATCACATAGGGGCTAAATGATAACACGCGACAAAACCTTAAGGTAAAAAGCGCAAAAGTCCCAAATATTCAGCACATGTTCAACTAAAACTACGCACAGGGGTATAACTGCACATATCAGAAACTAAGTTTCATTCCATAACATAAATAAACCCCAAGCCCATACATGCAAAATGTCCAAAATCTCACATGTCAAAGCATGTGTTCCACACAGGCAGGGACTAAAATGCAAGTAAAATCAACATAGGGTCCACGGTGCAATTTATCCAAAATAAAAACAACTATACTAAATATTTACAGGACTAAATTATAAATGCGATAAAAAGAGGGGCCTAAGGGAAACTACCCCTATTATTAAGATCTAACGGACGAGGGGGTGCCGCGTGTAGATCGTATGGCTGAGAGTATCGCCCCCCCCATATATGAACGGTCCTGATCAAATCCCCGATGGATCGGATGGTGTATATCTCTCACTGATGGACGGTCCGGATAAAAAATGGAGCAAAGAGGCTGATCGAACGCTGGAAGAGGATCCTCCAAGAACTCAACGCCGGCGAGGTTCACCAGCCCAATCCGTGTGCGCTGGACCTCCTCAGGAGTTGCTGAGATGTGGAGAGGGAAACTCGAAGTCTTCTGCAGCTGGTGGGTACCTTCGATGAGGCCGGGAAGCTCCGGAGAGCTCCGGCGACGAAGGAGGTACGAAGCTCCTGTGCCTGGATGTTAGGACCTCAAGATGGGCCCCTTTCAACCTACAAACTGCACAGAAAGACTCCTGGGTCGAGGGCAAAGTGCCTCGACCCGGTGAGCGGTGGAATCGATGATCGAATGAGGTGGAGGCGGAGGTCTCCGGCGAGGCGACGACGATGGGGACCTGAGTTCCTGCTCTGGGGCGAGTCAGGTTGATCGGATGGGTGCAGAACGTGGGTAGAGGTCTCGTGGATGTGAATCTATGGCCAGATGAGCAAATGGATGGTCAGATCGAGGTGAATCGTTAGCGGCGCAAATTGGGCGAAAACAGAAATTAACCTAACCTAGGGGAAATTGAAGGTACTTGATAGCTGCAATCGACTGTGCTGAGGCTAAGGAAGCTCCTGGGTCGTCGCCTCGATGGCTCGTCGGGGCTAGAGGCTCGTGCTCGCTCGGCAGCAGAGCACGACGGTGCAAGTTTCCGGATCAGTGGCTGTGGCTGAAGGATATTGAGTATCCTGAAGCGCATCACGGAAGCGTGTTGATTGCATCATATGCAATCGAAGCAACTAGTCGTACTAGATGCTAGATGCAGCGGAAATTAAAATTTTTAAAACTAAAGATGAAACCACATGATCACGAGAACACTTCTCGGATCATTTCATCAAACCACCAAGTATAAGGAATACCTCTTGAAGCGTGGTTGCGATCGTGAGATCCCAAACAAGAGGTCCTCCTATCTTAAGTCTGATCCACGAAGAACGCACTTGCGGGCACGATGATGAGTCACGTTCCTTCCGCAATCCTCGATGAAGATCCAAGCGATGGACCCCCTGATTTCGTCATACGAAATCCATCATCTTCCTTTAGAGCAAGTAGCCCCGAATAAGAAGGAGATCCTCGAGTCGTCGAAGGCGAAGCCAAGAATCTCTCCTTTCTCAACACAAGATGGACGACCATCCTTTGGAGGAGAGAAAGAGAGAGGGTGAGAATATGAGAGAGAAAGAGAGAAAGTTGTAACCTTGTACAACTCTTAATGATATCCCTTGGAAGGCTACCCTAGCCCTCCTTTTATAATAGTTTAGGATCCAATGGATCTCAATCCATGGGATACATGGATCCAACGGCCAGACTTGGTCCATGTAAAATCAATGGCTGTGATTGTCGTTGGTTAAAACCAAAAACATTTATTTATATTTAAATTAAATATATGTTGCAACATTATCAATACAATTTAATTTAACATAAATAAATTTATCAAGAGATAATGTGATAACAAAAAGAGAGGCAACAAACCACCCTAAATTATAGGGGGTTATTTTGTCTCCTTCTATTTTATCTTATTATTTCTTAATAAATTGAAATAACTATTATTGCAATAATATCCACCAAATTAATTCCAAATTAATTTGTGAATATTTCAATCATACCATCGAAGATATGCGAATCACATTCACAACCCAAACTAATTTGTAAATTACATTTCCAATTAATTAATTATTGTGAATCCAATCCACACTATTAATTAACAAATGCTATTTACATAAATTTTCTCTCTTCAATGTATGTATTATAAATCATATTTATAATACACATATATCATGGATAGTATTATCCACATTCTCTAATCCATGATAATTAAATCCCATTTAATTATCTTGGATAATAATTCTCACAATATGAATCATATTCATATTATGCTTGATAATTAAATCTCATTTAATCATCAAGTCCTCCTTGCTTGGATATACAATTCATCAATTGAATTATTCTTGAACCCTTTCAAGAATAATGTGCTTTCTCCGCAGATACTTGGAGATAAGGACAGGGCGATTGTATTATTCCACGTATAGTGACTTGGATTTTGAGATCTCATCTCAAATCCAGATCTTACGGACCTTCCACAGATGCTTGATTAAATCAAGACCGCAAATCTAATCTTCTCATTGAATCTGAATCTCATTCAGACCAATGTCCAACACTTAGACTAAGATCAGGTTGCTTCTCTACTGGAAGGAGTCACTAAAATCCAGACCTGTTTCATCACTCCCTCGGAATGGAAGCGTCATGGATATACAATCATTTATGATCACATCACCCTCAGGTATTCCCAATACCTGTACATCCTGCATACTGGAAGACCCATGGTCAACCCGAAGATCAAGATCAATTTTACACTGTCTTCTTCAGGGTTTGATCACTAAGTTTCTCATTTGATAATTGGGATTTGGTATCGATCATATACTTTCCAAAAGCATATATCATACCTAGGTCTTGATCATATACTTTCCAAAAGTATATATCAAACCTACAAATTCAGTCAAGCTTCCAAAGCGAGACGACCGTGCACGGAATTTGATTTCTCCCAATATATCATGAGTGAGCTCATGCCTTCCGGTTCAGTAATGAACCTGTATGATCCCTTTGAGAGATCGTATTACTCATATGCCCTTATATGCACACCAGCTCGCCGGTGTATAGACCTTGGTTAGGTCATCAACCTATTGGTCTGCCAAATGTACATACTCAGACATATAGCAATACATATGTCTCTGGTCAGAGGATGCGTGCCTATGCTGTGACAGCATTCAACATAGGACTTAGGTTATCTCGATCTCGTTAAGTCAACCCATTGACCTAACTAATCTGACACCTCCGAATCTCTATTCCTATGTAGAGGACCTGCATCAAGAGGTTGGTCAGATATCAGCCTATGTGAGAAAGGATTGCCATCTCCTACTCAGGCGGAAGATCACATCTTAACAATCATTTGACGGTGGTTGATGAGTCCTCAATCTAACTCTTTAGATATTCATCCAAGCACCAGCCTCTATGATTCAATAATTGAATCAACAACTGTATGATCATTAAGATAGCCATGGTACATAACCCTAATTGTACAGAGGGACCTATTATGCAAATTATTTATTCTTCATTTCAGATCAGGGAATGATATTTGCAATAACATTTATTGCATAATGGCTCGCCATGGGCTCACATGTCCAACAATCTCCCACTAGCCCAAAGAGTCATTAATGGGCTATACATTTAAACCCACACTCATGTGACAATCATAGGCTATTTAGAAAATAGCTAGGTAAGCTGATCAGTCACTCTGTTCCCGCAAGACTACGCCAAGTCCTTTTACGGCACTTGTATATCCCTAGGTAACAGTGCTCGCATCCAATGCGAATGTTGCATCTAATGCAACCAATACTCAATCTAGTCAAAGCAATTATAGTGTCCTTGACACTATAGCTCAGTAACTATTATAACCAGTATTTCCATAATCCTTATCAGTATAGCCTTATTCCGGGAGATCACTATCTCTCAAGGTATTCACAGTTAAGACCTTTTAGATCTCTATCTATAAAGTCTTAAGCTTTTGAAGATAAGACTCAGAGATCACCATCTCTAAACCCTTGTCATATTTGAAGATATCATTATTACTGCAATCAAGTGTTCTTTCTCCATAGTAGGATTAGTAACAGTTTACTACTCCCACTACATGGCAGACATCTGGCTTTTATACACATTTAGCATACACTTAGCTTCTCGTAACTGATGCACAGGTGCAAGCAGTTCTAGCATTTACTTCCTCAACTCTTTGAGGCGCTATCCCTTTAGATAGGTCAGTATCAAATCTTAAGGGAAGGAAGCCTTTCTTGGAATTTCCAAGAATGGAATATGTCCAAGGTGTACTACAAATGTGACAGTCCCAATACCCTCTTTTCTTTTCTTCTGAACAACTTCAGAACTAAGATCTAAGAGGTATTATTGAGATCATATCTCAAGGTATGGAATAGCCAGTCTATAAAACACTTATTATCATCCTTATATCATTCCAAATGATTAGGATATTATCTACATTTAGCACGATGAACACAATGGCACTCCCACTAAGCATCACATGGTACATCAAGATTCTATTTGAAATCATAACACTTATAATTTCATCAAATCTTATGTTCTAACAACAAGAAGCTTATTTGAGTCCATAGATGGATTTGTTTAGCTTTTACACCATACCTTCCCCAATCATGAAGCCTTGGGGCTACTTCATGTGAATATCCTCAGAGAGGTATTCTTAGAGGAATGTCTTGATTTACATCTTGAAGATGCAATAGTCAAGTTGTGTAGCTAAGGTTAGCAATATTCTGATGATTTTAACCATGGTTACCGAAGAGCAAGTCTCATCGCAAGCAATGTCTTCTCTTTCGGTGTGTAGCTCATGGCTACGAACCATGCTTTGAAGGTCTCTACCTTCTCATCAGATTCCCTTTCTCTTAAAGATCCATTTACGCCTTAATGTGTATAACCCTTATAGGTGGATCCTCTAGGGTCCATATACAACATTTGTATATGAGGTCTACTTTAGACTTTATTGCTAATATCCATCTTTCCATGTCATGATCCTTAGGAGCTTTATCACATGAAGTCCGATCACTGTCAGACTTAACTGACACATGGAATACATCCTCAAACTCATTTGAAGAGGTATTAGTGCTTCATCTTTAATTGTCCTTTAAGTTTCCGATTTCAGGAGCCTCATTATCTTCTCAAGATTAAATGAGTTCCTTCACTTCATTTTCATCTTGATTCTCAAGAGTCTCAATCCTCTAAGAATCACATTCTCAGAGATGAGATCTTTTAAGAATCTCAAGGTCATAAAGTAGGTATCCAATACCATCCTTTATTTTCCTAATGAAGCAGCACTCTCAAGTGCTAGATTCCAGCTTACATGCATGGAACCTTATTAAGGATATATTGTAGTCTCTACTACACATATATATACCAGGAAACTAAGAGGATAATTATGCTAAAATTCATCATTGATCAAATCATGTCACACATGATCCAATTGTATCTCCCTACAACTTCATTAAGTTTAGGTGTTTTAGGAGGATTGAGATAGAAATAATATTCATATCTCCATAAGGTATTCTTTGAATTTTATCTAACATGTACAAGCTACCGAGGTTAGATCAAATTCGTTTCATCTTTCTTCAAACTTTGGTTCTAAACCAAAATTGTGAAATCGTTGAACATTTCAAAGGTTCCTCAGGTGAAGAGAAGAAATCTCATATCATACATAATCATCAATAGATATCACATATCCATAATGTTCACTATGATACAGATGATCCACATACATCAATATGTATGAAATCCTGAATACCTTGACATCTTGCACCTTTCCTAAGAGAAGGGTGTATTGGACATTTTCTTTGAATACAATATTCACAAGTATGTAAGATTTGAAATTTTAGACATTCTAAAGTTTCATATCTTACTGGTCTATTGATCTCATCAGCAGACATATGTCCAAAACTTGATGCTAGATCATTGTCAAATGATCTTCATCCTCCTATTGATCTATCAAGGTTTAATTTTCAGTATTAGAAATCTTAATGAACCATTCATTAATTTTTCTAATATTGTGGAGTCCACTAGATGTTAGATTACTATCTGAAACATATCCATCATAACTCTTTATGATAGTTCTATCTCAGAATTCATGTTTATTTCCAACGTTTAGAAACAAACAATGAGGGTATTCTAATATCTAGGTCATAGAGACATTCTCTAAGACTAAGGGCTCTCCCACTGAGAATATGAAGTCCATCTATCCAACAGAGATTGTTGTAACAATTACATCAATATCCATGTAGATGACTATTAAACCTTAAGATCAAATTTCTAATCTTCTAATATATATCTGCAACCAATTGCAAATGTCATTAGAAGATTGGGATACAATTATCAGACTTTATCTTATGAAATAAGAAAGTCGGAGCCAACGATTATATGTAGATTATTCTGATGCTCTATCTGAGTCCTTCACTAAGGATTTTAGACAGATTTGATAGTCGTACTATCAACACATCAACTTATTGCAGTATTGGCATTCATCCAACTCTTTGGATGTCATATGGAAGTCACAGAAGTAGAATCAACTCTTTGACTTTCCTACTCACATGGGTCCAACCCATGCTTCCAGTGTGCTCTTTTCGTCTATAAATAACCATTGTTCAAGACAAAGAATCTCTTGTGTTGAATTCAAAAAATTTCAATACAAGAGCATTTAAACATTTATACATGCTTCATTAGTTCATACAATATGAATATTATGAAGCTTCATGAATGACTAGAGTATAAGCAGTAGAATGATGACACTCATCATATCTACATACATCTTAACTCTTAGAGACTTAGGTTCAGGCAGGTATTCAAACATTATGAATACATCATTTCTTTCGAGCTACCAATCTGCATAATGCAGAGAACCATGTCATTCATGATTAAATGTCTAGAGCACATATGCATGCCAGAATATCTTCTTAGATTTTATAAGGATTATTTGACAATTGCGATCATCATCGACATGTCACTTCCAAAGTACACTCGATGAAAGATCAAGACTATAGAGACACACAAATCCTAAGGCGATGTCTTATTGTCTTATTTAATTGTCATTCCTCATTATGTTGAGGAAACTTGCACATTGCAACCACATACATTATGTGTCCAATTGCAAGTATAATATCCGGATCATGAGTCCAATCCATGATATTTTACTGGTTATCATTGAGTATAACATTGATTGGGTTTAATGAAGGATTATTTGAAATAAGAAATTTGCATAAGTGTATATATATTATATATATATATTTTACATTGATTTAGGAATTTTTATATCAAAGTTGTTTTGCATTGTCAACACTGAAAGTTCATTACCTTAATCACTTTCAATGTAAGAGACATTCTTACCATTATATCTCTAGCAAGATCTGGGATCTCCTTTCCTATCTTTGTCGCATCCCAATTATATGAGAACTTACAACTCCGATAAAAAGAAGCGGGAACTCATTCCGCCTTGCAAGTCCAACTTGCATTCCCAATTCAGTCTTTAACACCCGGGCCCACCACCCCTAAGATGATGTTGACCCGTCATTAATTGAACCAACCGTCAACATGCTTAATACTCGCTATACGGAATCCAATATCTCCCCAATAATATGAGGACCCGATATTGGGGTCACTACGTATACGGCCTTACTCTTTCGAGAAGCAAAGAACCCGATCCAATTAAATCATATATAGGATCTGTCACTTCGGACAGGCGTCTCCTATATACAACAACAGGCGACGGAATCCTTTGCCTTGACGGGAGACCATGGATGTCACTTATGTGATCCTCCACCTCATATTCAAATTGTAATTAATTATCGTGAATCATATTCACATAATTAATTCTTCCAAGGGAAATACACATCTATTCATAATAGAGTGTTTATTGGATATAATTAATTTAATCACATTAAATTAATCATCAATCCAATCATCAATTAACAAACACGTCTTTTACTTGAATAGTAGCTATATTCTCAAAGTACGTACTATTCGAATTTTAATAATTATAAAAATACACATTGACTTTCTCCGGCATTATACAGTCCCTACCCGTTGTCATGGCCAGTACCGACGAGAGTGGGACGGACCACATACGTTGCAACCCGCGACCCCAATGCTCTCTGACTAGGCACCACATCCGCCTCGGGAAAGGATAATACCAGATAGATCATCATGTACTTTGAGATGCTCATCGGTTTTTCAATCGAAATTATACCATATAATATACATCAAAACATTTTTTATTATATTATAAGGAGATTTGCTAGACAAATCCCCAATCCTATTCAAGAAAGAGGGTTTTTCATGTAAATGTTGTCCTACAACTATTGTAGGATAAGCTATAGTTTTCATGAAAGCAATGTTTGTTGATGAACCAATGATCAAGATCTAATATCTCATCATTGTGATTTAGACAAATGTCATTCAATGAAATAGTTATCTCTTTTAATATTTCAAAAATATTTATAACTAATTATTCCATAAAATTAACAATTAGTTTTCATCATGATAATCGAATGACTTATCACAAGGTTCAAGATCAAAAAATGTTAATTTCCAGCAGTGACCCCCAATCACTAAAATTAACTTATCTTGATCAATTTAAATCCAAAAAATGCAGTCTCAGTTTGTAAAGATTTCCTATTTGATTTATTAAAGAACCCAAGTGATAATTCACGCATTTCGAGGCGGATTAAAACCGTAATTATCTCATTAATCACGTTTAAATCCGCAGTACCCGCAACAGTGAATATAGGCATATTCAAAAGACCATATCTTGAGCAAATGAAGTCCAAATTTAGTAAACGCAAGTCCCATGGTTTCCTTAATTAATGGGGAACAAAATCCAATTGAAAATTTCGTTTTTAAACATTTTAAACAGTACTGAAAAATTCAATTAGACAGAGGCGCGAAAATTGAAATGCAGTAAAAATTTCGCAACCCTTTCAAGAATCAAATCGTCTAAGGTCTATGAATCATATCCAAAACCTTATTCAACCTATGACTCTGATACCACTTGAAGGATATAGAGTATCCTTAAGCGCATCACGGAAGCGTGTTGATTGCATCATATGCAATCGAAGCAACTAGTCGTACTAGATGCTAGATGCAGCGGAAATTAAATTTTTAAAACTAAAGATGAAACCACATGATCACGAGAACACTTCTCGGATCGTTTCATCAAACCACCAAGTATAAGGAATACCTCTTGAAGCGTGGTTGCGATCGTGAGATCCCAAACAAGAGATCCTCCTATCTTAAGTCTGATCCACGAAGAACGCACTTGCGGGCGCGATGATGAGTCACGTTCCTCTCGCAATCCTCGATGAAGATCCAAGCGATGGACCCCCTGATTTCGTCATACGAAATCCGTCGTCTTCCTTTAGAGCAAGTATCCCCGAAGAAGAAAGAGATCCTCGAGTCGTCGAAGGCGAAGCCAAGAATCTCTCCTTTCTGAACACAAGATGGACGACCATCCTTTGGAGGAGAGAAAGAGAGAGGGCGAGAATATGAGAGAGAAAGAGAGAGTTGTAACCTTGTACAACTCTTAATGATACCCCTTGGATGGCTACCCTAGCCCTCCTTTTATAATAATTTAGGATCCAATGGATCTCAATCCATGGGATACATGGATCCAACGGCCAGGCTTGGTCCATGTAAAATCAATGGCTATGATTGTCGTTGGTTAAAACCAACAACATTTTTTTATATTTAAATTAAATATATGTTGCAACATTATTAACACAATTTAATTTAACATAAATAAATTTATCAAGAGATAATGTGATAACAAAAAGAGAGGCAACAAACCACCCTAAATTATAGGGGGTTATTTTGTCTCCTTTTATTTTATCTTATTATTTCTTAAAAAGTTGCAATAAATATTATTGCAATAATATCCACCAAATTAATTCCAAATTATTTTGTGAATATTTCAATCATACCATCGAAGATATGTGAATCACATTCACAACCTAAACTAATTTGTAAATTACATTTCCAATTAATTAATTATTGTGAATCCAATCCACACTATTAATTAACAAATGCTATTTACATAAATTTTCTCTCTTCAATATATGTATCATAAATCATATTTATAATACACATATATCATGGATAGTATTATCCACATTCTCTAATCCATGATAATTAAATCCCATTTAATTATCTTGGATAATAATTCTCACAATATGAATCATATTCATATTATGCTTGATAATTAAATCTCATTTAATCATCAAGTCCTTCTTGCTTGGATATACATTTCATCAATTGAATTATTCTTGAACCCTTTCAAGAATAATGTGCTTTCTCCGCAGATACTTGGAGATAAGGACAGGGGGATTGTATTATTCCGCGTATAGTGACTTGGATGTTGAGATCTCATCTCAAATCCAGATCTTACGGACCTTCCACAGATGCTTGATTAAATAAAGATCGCAAATCTAATCTTCTCATTGAATCTGAATCTCATTCAGACCAATGTCCAACACTTGGACTAAGATCAGATTGCTTCTCTACTGGAAGGAGTCACTAAAATCCAGACCTGTTTCATCACTCCCTTGGAATGGAAGCGTCATGGATATACAATCGTTTATGATCACATCACCCTCATGTATTCCCGATACATGTACATCCTGCATACTGGAAGACCCATGGTCAACCCGAAGATCAAGATCAATTTTACACTGTCTTCTTCAGGGTTTGATCACTAAGTTTCTCATTTGATCATTGGGATTTGGTATCGATCATATACTTTCCAAAAGCATATATCATACCTAGGTCTTGATCATATACTTTCCAAAAGTATATATCAAACCTACAAATTCAGTCAAGCTTCCAAAGCGAGACGACCGTGCACGGAATTTGATTCCTCCCAATATCTCATGAGTGAGCTCATGCCTTCGGGTTCAGTAATGAACATGTATGATCCCTTTGAGAGATCGTATTATTCATATGCCCTTATATGCACACCAGCTCGCCGGTGTATAGACCTTGGTTAGGTCATCAACCTATTGGTCTGCCAAATGTACATACTTAAACATATAGCAATACATCTGTCTCCGGTCAGAGGATGCGTGCCTATGCTGTGACAGCATTCAACATAGGATTTAGGTTATCTCGATCTCGTTAAGTCAACACATTGACCTAACTAATCTGACACCTCCGAATCTCTATTCCTATGTAGAGGACCTGCATCAAGAGGTCGGTCAGATATCAGCCTATGTGAGAAACGATTGCCATCTCCTACTCAGGCTGGAGATCACATCTTAAAAATCATTTGACGGTTCTTGATGAGTCCTCAATCTAACTCTTTAGATATTCATCCAAGCACCAGCCTCTATGATTCAATAATTGAATCAACAGCTGTATGATCATTAAGATAGCCATGGTACATAACCCTAATTGTACAGAGGGACCTATTATGCAAATTATTTATTCTTCATTTCAGATCAGGGAATGATATTTGCAATAACATTTATTGCATAATGGCTCGTCGTGGGCTCACATGTCCAACAGTGGCTGCCTTCTCCTCGCTGCAACACTCTCCTCAGATTGTTGTCACATAGGGAGGGGAATGGAGGTCCTGGGATGGAAGACGAAGGCCAAAGATGGAGTGAAATGTCGGCCAGAGCTCGGCTAAATAGTAGTAGGGGTCCGTCTAAAATGAAGTCGGGCAGGGCGCGGTGAAGCACAAATCCCTAGAAGGATGATCGGGCGTGGATAAGGGATGATTATAAGGATAATCGGGGCCCGGGGTTTCGACTGATGGTAGTAGGATCAATGCGCGAAAAATAGGTGAAGTCGGGTCGGGAGCAAAGATCCGTCACTGGGTGGTCCTGGGGGGAGAGTTGACCGGGGTCAACATCCCCCGTGGACCAATCAGATAATTCTGATTGTTAAATATTTGTAAAATCATTTAAAATTAGAAAATGATTTTATTTCAAAAAATTTTAAACCATGAAAAATGTTTATTATTTTTCAATTTATTTTTTAGTGATTTTTATTTATTTTTTTTGAAAAATAAATAACATATTTACATTATATTATTATTATATGTAGGTATGTATACATATGTATTTTTTATTTTTATCTTTAAGTGTTTATTTTTGTACAATTATTCCAATTTTATATTTTATTTATTTTCAACATAAAATTTGAAATAAAAATGTATTTTTATTTTATTTTTAGGATTTATTTACATGAGTTATTTAAATAGGTTTATATACATATGTACATGGTATATATACATGGTTGAAAATGATTTTTATTATTTTTATTTGTTATTTTTATTTTTCTACTTTTTATTTTATTTTTATAAATATGTACAAAATATGAGAAACACTTTTTATTTTTATCTTTAGGAAAAAAAATTTATTTATATACATAGAGTTATGTACAAGTATGATTGACCTTATCTCTTTACTTGGATTCTTTTGCGGTCAGGCCCATGCCGAGCCCTCCCTTGGGATTAGGTCACTCAATATTTATTCAAAATATTTCCCTCTTTTTCTTGTGTTTCTTTATTCCTTTATTTTCACACAAAACATGCTAATTATGCATATTTACATGATGCATGTGTTTTGACAACTTATGATATTTACACATATTTACATGACATTTTGCTGAGGTTTCTTGCTAAAATAAAGGAATAAATAGTGATGAATGGGGATTCATCACCCCCCTATACTTTACTTTTGCTAGTCCCTTAGCAAACACTTTTTTGAAAAAGAAGTGCAAAAGAGAAAGAAAAAGAAAAAGAGGAGAAATCAAGGTTGATTATTAAACTTTCCTTCATTAAATTGAAATATGGAGCTCGGTCAGACCTTTGGATTATTAATTTGTCGGAACCTTATTTGGACTTAAGCTTAAAACTTGACAGCCTCTAAGTTCCACCAATCTATGGTCAAGACTCCTCAATAAACCAGATTAGAACAAGTCTACGTAAACAAACTCTAATGACTATGAATCTTTCCTTGTACAGTGTAAGTGATATGTAGCTCCCCACCTCAGAAGTAATAAAGAAACAACCTCCCTCAACCCGGTAACTCTAATGCCTCAGTTTAGCAACTCTTTCCTCGAGAAGCGGGGTATTCCCTTCTAAGTTCAAGTGCAACCGGCTCAAGAAGAGGGGGAAGAAGAGAATGGACCATGACCAGTGTAGCCATGTATCCTTGGGAGCTCTAACCAATGTAGCTGAGTCTCCCACTGCAAGCTTCATGAGATTGTCATGTATAACATAAGCTTTGCTTTATTTGACTATGTACACTCCGATGGGATTATTAAATTTTCAATCCGACCCACCACTTTTTTAAAGATCCTTTCTTTTTGCACATTTTTTTATGTGCATCTGTACAACATATCTGCATGGTGCAGCATATATACAAGGAGTTTTTCCTCTTGAGCTAGTAGACTATCCCTTTTTTGAAGCTTTATTGCAACCCACAGCTTCTGTCTTTAGACTTCATAACCACCAGACCAAGTTGAGATGCACTTCCTTCATTATAGGAAGAAGAGAGGTTCCGCCTAGAACTACTACCCTCATATGCTACCCAAAGCCAAAGGAAACTGTCTCCTCACCACCTCATCCGTGGAGAGCTATGTGTACAGTGCTGGTGCAAGTAAAGCCATTGTCTCTGAGAGTTATGCGTGTGTTGTTAAGTGCTATACTTAGGCTCATCAAGATGACTTATGCTCATAGACTAGTGGACTCAAAGAATTAAGTCCCATAAGGTTCCTCTTATAATTAGGTGGATCAAGGTCTTAACCAAGATCCATTTTCCAATTTAATTCCAGGCCAGTTTAAATGTCAACTATGATATGGAAAAAATGTACAAGTATTTACAAAGATGCATTTTTACAAACATTTACACATGTGCAAATTTTTTGAAAAATGTTTGAAAACATGGATGTATGCATGAATGCGAAGTTTTGCAAAATATTTACAAAAATTTACACAAGGTTTTTGCAAACTTTTTGTTTTCCAAACATTTTACAAAAATTTTGTACTATATACATAATTTTGATATGAAAATATTTACAAATTATTTACACAAAAAGATTTTACAATCATTTGTACAAAAATAATTTTTATAAATAAATAGGTATGTGCAAGAAGAATTTTATGTACAAGGGAAATTTTAAATTTTTATGGATTTTTAGCCATTTTTTATTATTAACACACTCACACAAAGTACGAGTTATGGCTAAAGTATATATGAAATATATACGACACCTCCCTATACTTAGCTCGAACGATGTCCTCAGAGTGATCAAGAGCGATGAAGAAGACATAACTCATGCTTAGTGTAGGTAAGTGAAAAGGAATGGTATATACAAATACGAATCAAAGAGTAGAATGAAGAGGAAGACTCGGTGTTTCCACCTATACTTACGATCAAGTAATCCTAAGTATAGTAAGCTGTACATGAAGGGAAATCTGAGTGGAAGGATGTACAGGGTCTACCTCCCATACTTAGGGTGAAATATCCCTAAGTATAGGCAGCAAAACATGGGTAGAAAGAATCAATAGAATACAGTCCTACACCCCCTCTACTTAGGGTAAAGTACACCCTAAGTATAGCATACTCATAAGATGAGAGAAGGGGTGTGGGACTAAAGAATAGAGTGATCTGGACAGCTGGATCTATACAAGTCGGAAGAACAATGATAATCAGACATGAGATGCAATAGGTGCGAGTTAAGAGACCACATCTCATGCAATGTGAATAGGGGAAACATCAAAGACCCGCGACTCATGATCTAGATATGGCTTGAGCCGCTGGTCGTTCACATGAAAGGTAGCATCAGAAGACAACTCGGATATATCAATACTCCCATTGTCATGTACCTTTCTAACCAAATAGGCTCCCTTCCATTTGCTCTGTAGCTTCCCTGGAAATAATCGAAGCCTAGCATCAAACAACCATACTCTCTGTCCTTGCTCAAACTCCTTGTGGCTGATATGAGAATCTTGCCACTACTTCACTCTCTCCTTATAATGTAAGCTATTTGAAAAGGCGGTATCACGAAGCTCCTCCAGGGCTGCTAACTCTACCCTCCTCTGATCTCCTACACTCTCTGGATCCATAAGTATATAAGTAATAGCCCAAAGTAACCTATGTCTCAGCTCAATAGGTAAATGGCAGGGCTTGCCATAAACGAGATGAAAGGGAGATGTACCCAAAGGAGTCTTGAAAGACATCCTATATACCCACAAG
Organism: Ottelia alismoides; assembly: GCA_037367405.1. Lineage (NCBI taxonomy): Eukaryota > Viridiplantae > Streptophyta > Magnoliopsida > Alismatales > Hydrocharitaceae > Ottelia > Ottelia alismoides. The sequence continues at coordinate 244,598 of JAZKJV010006370.1, read as the reverse complement.
TCCGAGTCCAAAAGCTGTGACCAATCCTTTCGGTCAGGGCGGACAACTTTCTGCAATATAGTCTTGATCTCCCTGTTCGACACTTCAACAAGACCATTCGTCTGAGGGTGGTAAGGAGTGGCAACTCGATGGTCTATGCTGAACTCGCTAGCAAGGGCCTTTACCTTGTCGTTGACGAAATGAGACCCCCCGTCAGATATCAACACTCGAGGGACCCCAAACTATGAAATGATATTCTTCCTAAAAAATCTGCATACAGTCCTAGCATCTGCGGTTCAGGCGGGGATGGCCTCAACCCAACGACTCACATAATCCAGGCTAACAGAATGTACTCGAATCCCTGACTCCTAGAGAATGGACCCATGAAATCGATGCCCCATGCGTCAAAAACCTCACAAAAGTGTATGGGATGCATCAGCATCATATCACGCTGTCCACAAGTGCCCATCCTCTAACAGTCAGTACACCTCTTCATGAACTTATCAGAGTTCTTGAAGAGAGTAGGCCACCATAGGCCGGATTGGAGCACATTCTGTGTCGTTCTCCTCCCAGAGTGATGTCCTCCTGCCTCAAGCTTATGGCAGTAAGTAAGGATGCTGTGATGCTCTTCTTGAGGAATGCACCGATGCCAGATACTATCCCCTCCTTCATGGTAAAGGACGGAATCCTACCAATGGTAAAACTTGTCCTTTGCGAGGAAGGTCTCAAGTTTCTGCCTGGGCCAATCTTGTGGAACTTTCTTTGCAACAAGATAGTTCACAATATCGGCATACCATGGGAGCGAGGCAATAGCAAGGATCGCCTCATCTGGGAAGGTCTCACAAATAGGCTCATTCTGCTCAGAATCCTCAAGATACTCTAATCGGGAGATATGATCTGCCACCACATTCTTGACTCCAGGCTTATCCTTAATCTCTATATCAAACTCTTGGAGTAGAAGGATCCATCTGGTCAATCTGTCTTTGGCATCCTTCTTTGCCATGAGGTACCTGATGTAGGTATGATCAGTATAGATGGTCACTCTAGATCGAATGATGTAAGATCTGAACTTATCTAGGGCGAAAACTATGGCTAGCATCTCCTTCACAGTGACAATATAGTTCCGCTACGCGACATCCAATGTACGGCTAGCGTAGTGAATAGCAAATGGGACTCCATCCCTCCTCTGTCCCAGCACGACCCCCACGGCAAAATTGGAGGCATCCGATCTCGAATGGGAGAGACCAATCAGGCGGCTAGAGAACAGGAGCCTGTACAACTCGACTCTTGAGAGTCTCAAATGGCGATAGACACTTATCACCAACAAGGAACTCGGCGTCTTTCGTCAACAAATCAATCAACGGTCGAGCAATCCTGCTGAAATCATGAATGAAGCATCGGTAGAAACCGACGTGCCCCAGAAAAGACCGTAACTACCGCAAGATGGACGATGGATTGAGTTTTCCAATGACATTTACCTTGGCCGGATCAACCTCCATGCCCCTGCTGGATATGATATGGCCAAGCACCGTCCCCTGAGTCACCATGAAGTGACTATTCTACCAAGACAACACAAGGTGAACCTCAATGCATCGCTAAAGGACTCGGTCTAGGCAGTCAAGACAAGAATCGAATCCGTCACCGCAGACCGAGAAATCATCCATGAAGACCTCCAAGCACTCCCCCACCATGTCCGAAAAGGTGGACAACATGCATCTCTAAAATATCGTCGGAGCGTTGCACAATCCAAATGGCATGCGTCTGAAAGCATATGTTCCGAAGGGACAGGTGAAGGTGGTCTTGTCCTGGTCCTCGGGCGCGATGGCCACCTGATTATAGCCGGAGTACCCGTCCAAGAAATAGTAACGGCTCTTCCCTGCCAGCCTCTCAACAATCTGATCAATAAAGGGCAGGGGAAATGATCCTTCTTGGTGGCCTGGTTCAATCGTCTGTAGTCCACACAGACCCACCAAGAAGTGGGTACCCGGGTAGCGATCTCCTCTCCAGACTCACTGACAACTGTAGTGATGCCCGTCTTCTTGGGCACCACATGCAATGGACTGACCCACTTGGAGTCGGAGATGGGGTAGATAAAATTGGCGCTCCACCATTTCTAGATCTTCTTCATGACAACCTCTCGAAGATTCGGGTTCAACCGCCGCTGGAACTCACGCGACGGCTTTCTCTCCTCCTCGATATAGATATGGTGGGAGCACAGAGCCAGACTTATCCCTTGGAGATCAGCTACACATCATCCTATCACCATGCGGTTCTTTTCAAGAACCCCCATCAGAAGGGATTCCTGCTCTCCAGTCAGATCAACGAAGATAATGAATGGGTATATCTCATGCTCTCCCGCAAGGAACCTATACTTCAGCGACGATGGTAGTGGCTTCAGCTCTGGACAAGTAGGTGCTGGCGGATCTGGCCTCTAAAAAGTTTGAGTGAATGCTGCCAAATCTGCATGGGAAAATGACAACTCTCGCTCACATTCTGAATCTGGAGAAGACTGCTCGGCTGGACTGTCTCTACTCTGCATGGAATCAACCTCCACCCTAGTTGTACGATTAGTGGACGTCAGATACAGTATCAAATCATCAAACTCTGCCCAATCGATATCTGACTCCGAGGGATATGTATCATACTCACAGAAATTTGTTTCGCAGTCGGAAACCAGATCTGTGGCCTGAAAAGTATCCTGGACCAGGAATGCGCTGTCCAAGCTCTCCTTTGCTGGCATCTCTGCATCAGCGAACTCTGAAGGTGAGAGGATGACCTGTGCGACTGGACTGCCCAAACTGCCTCATCATCTGTAATCACAAAATCGCAGTCCTGGTGGATGTCTCGCCCTGCCTCTGTCATCTGCTCTGAATTGGAAGTCGGCTCTGAGCAAGCCGAATCTCTGGCTCTAGTCTCCTCGACCGTCTCTATTTATATACTCTCGCCCTCGACGCGGAAGTACACCTTCCCTCTATCATGGTCGCATACTGCCTTGGCTGTGGCCAAGAACAGGCATCCTAAAATGATCGAGGTATCAGTCACAGACTCAGGTATCTCCATGTCCAACACAACGACGTCCACGGGGAATTTCAGGTCCAGAATCGTGACGACAACATCCTTCAGCAACCCCTTCGGCCTCTTGACTGATCGAGCAGCAAACTGAAGGACCGTCCTACTCTGTCAGAGAGTGCCCAACTCGAAGTGGTCGAGAAGGGCTGTCGAAAGTAGGTTGATCGAAGAACCGTTGTCTAATAGAGTGCGGACGAACCTCTGCTCATGAATGTGGCATCTGACATACGAGGCTCCTGTATCTGGCCTCTTGGCTGGCAGACGGTTCTATATCACAAAACACGTGGCACGAGTAAGCACATGGATCTCAGACTGATGGTTCCTCCTCTTACTCCTAACTGTGGTCCTGTCTCTGAGTGATCTTTGGTGTAGAGGGATGTGCTCCAAGGCCTCCTGAAGAGTCAACTGAATATGGAATCTATCTATCATCTGTTGGTTGAACTCTATCTGATGGTTTTTTTATTTTCTGTTTTCTTCCCCTTTGCCATGTGAAGTGCTCGTGGATAGGAGATCACAGGGTCCTTCTCAGATGAAGGACTAGGAGAGGGCCTGGCATGCTCATGAACTATAGAATCCACACAAACATCATCAAGCAACACATGTGGATCCGAAAATAACAAACCCTTTCCTTTATTTCCAAAAACGTTCTGAGAAACATGTACAGACGGAAAGACAAAAAGACTAGCAGAAGTAGAAATGGTGGCCTCAGTACCACCCTCGGCATGTCGTCTCGCGGCATCAGTACCGCGCTCAGGCTCAGCAACTATGGTGGCGTCAGTACCACCTCCTCCATCTGGTGAAACGACGGCCTCAGTACCGTCGGCTGGATCATCATCCATGGTGGCGTCAGCACCACTATCATCATCTCTCGTGGCGTCGGTACCGTGCTCCTCCTCGCCTGGCGCCCTGAAAGTGGCGTGGGATCGTCACTCAAACGAGGCGCCGCCTGCTGGCATCCTACCGCTCCTAAGTGTAACAAAATCAGCATCAAAATTATGCAGACAAATCACCAAATGAATCATTAGGAGTGGTAATCTCTGTGAACTCTACCTGCTCAGACTTCCTCTTCAGGTTGTTCGGATTTGGCTCAATCTGGGCAGGGATGGCGGCCTTCCCTCTCACGATCTCCCGCATCTCCTGGCAGAACTCATCTATCTCCTGTCTAAAGGTAGCTTGCTGCTCTGTCATGAGGTGGGCTAAGTCGTCTATGGTGGGGTTCTCATAGGCTGGCCCATGAGAACCTGACGGGTGGCCTCGCTTGTAGTGAGGCTGCTGCTGTTGGTGCGGGCGAGAGGGGTACTATTGTGTATGATAATGCTGCTGTGGAGGCCGATCTTGCCTCCACAGTTGTCCCTGCTGATAGGGACGAGGGCCATACTGGGATGACTGATGTTGCTGCTGTTGTACTGGGGACTGGGGCTGCTGGTGCTCTCGCTGATGGTCGTATTGGCCACCCTGAACTGGAGGCTGCTGCTGGGAAGTGGCACCTCCTGCTGACCAACGGAATCCGGGATGGTCTCGTCGGATATCGGGCTGGGGTCGGTCGTACCAAATCCTGTTGACATCCATCAATGGCTCCGGCTCGTAAGGGGGTGGGGGGAGTACTGCCAGGGGCTGATCCGGCTGGTAGACCACCATCTGAGTGTCTGGGGATGGTGGTGACTGGTAGTACGACTGTGGCTGCTGGTACGGCTCCGCCTGTACAAGGTGAACCTGTCAAGGCTAACTGGAGCGCTGGGACGAGCTGCCACTGCTGCTCGGATCTCCTCGTGTCTAAAGAGGGGGCTGAGAAGCCGTCTGTGCCTCCTGGAGACACATGACCTGTGTCTTCAGATCACTCAGCATATGTGCCATCTGATCCATCTGAGATATGCCCTGGCACTGCTTCTTCTCTATCAACTCAATCCAGTCCAGCTTCTCGCTGATGATCCATATGTCTGTGACTATAGAATCGGCCTGTGCGGCTGCCGCAGACGAAGTAGAAGGACCGGCATCGACCCGTGCTATCCTCTAAAACGGCACGGTCTATGGTTGTGGGCGCCCCTGAGTGTAAAGTCGGGTCTGGGACATCACTGTATAGTTCTCGACCATCTCCTCATAGATGGACCAGACCTGATCCTCATCCTTGGCGAAGTAGGAACCGCCACAAGAAGCGTTCACCAGGTACTGCAGCTCTGGTGTCAACCCGCAGAAGAAGCTCTGAACTAGGTTCGACTTCGTGATGTCGTGGTGCGTGCATCTGTCAGTAAGCTCACAGAACCTCTCCCATGCTTCATGGAATTGCTCGTTGGGGAGCATGGAGAAGTTGCTGATCAGGGCCCTCACTGCATTGGTCCTCCCGAGTGGATAGTACTTGTTTAAGTACTCGGTGCGGAGCTGCTCCCAGGTATACACAGATCTCCCTAAGTGCTTCAGCCAGTTCGTTGCTCTGTCGGTGAGGGAGAAAGGGAATGCAATCATCTATATAGTATCCTTGTCCACCTGCCGATCATGGATTGTACTGCAGATCATCTCGAACTCCTGGAGATGAAGATGGGGCTCCTCAGTGACGAGCCCGTGGAAGCGGGGGAGTAGCTGAAGTGTGTTCGCGGGGAACTTGAAGTCCCCCACGATAGTCGGAAGAACCACCCACCGGTGTGTCAGTGTCGATCCGGGATTGTGCAACTCCCGCATCGGTCTCGGCTCTGCTGTCGGCTGCTCTGGCTGCTCTAGCTGATCTGGACCCCTCCGTTCCTCGGCTCGCTACTTCTCTCTCTGTTGTTGGAGCCTCTCCATCTCTCTCCTCATCTCCACCATGAAAGCTCCCTGATCTCGTATATGTCGTTGCATGGTCTCAAGGGAAGCTAACATGGTGATGTTGATCGCACCCTGGTCCAGAACGTATGTGGTTGTCTCTGGCCTCTAACCCTCGGTGCGATCCTCGTTGCTGGCCATGGTCTCTGCAAAGGCAAAAGACCCAAACTCAGGTGCCGAAATATCATCTATCTGTTGTCTCGCCTCTGGCACTAGTAACTCAGGAATAGAAGAAGGGTGGTCAAGGGGGAAAAGGGCGGAATCGAACTCGGGTTCGGAAAGCGGGTCTGGTCTCTCACGAACCAACCTAGATGAACGGGCTAGAGTGTGATCAAGCGGTGCTGCCAGAGGCTGCCTAAAAGACCTCCTGCCCAACATCTCAATCTGGCGAGTCTGGCGGATGAGATCTGGAAAACACACAAGATGAGATAACAAACCCCGGGTTCACCTACTCCATGCTGAGCTGAAGACCGTAAGAGCTTGGTCAATTATCTTACTAATTTTATTTAGGTGATCATATCATGATATCAGAGTAGTTACGTGACCTGATAGGAATCCAATCCGCCAACTAGACTGTCCCGTATGAAAGGCCGATAGTCTGATCGGGGCTCGGATGTGGCTCTAGCCTAGTGTGCGGGTCACTCTCTCGCGCATCCAAACCAGATGATGAGGGGGTTGCTCTCCCCAAGACAGATTATTTAGGTGAGGTGTCTTTTATGATCGAGTGTGTTTAGCAGTCCCAATTTTATATTTTTGTTTTTAGGTATTTTTCAGATCAAACAACGCCTAACAAATTTTTCGGTTCTCCTGATTATTTTAAGTCCAAAAACCAGGGGGAGAAGACAAAAAAGCCAATATGTGAAATCCATGATGCATGCAAAGTAAGAAATGCGTACCTGATGATGAATCCCCATTCATCACTCTTTATTCCTTTATTTTAGCTAGAAATCATAGCCAAATACCATGTAAATATGTGTAAATATCATAAGTTGTCAAAACACATGCATCATGTAAATATGCATAATTAGCATGTTTTTGTGTCAAATAAAGGAATAAATAAACACAAGAAAAAGAGGGAAATATTTAGAATAAATATTGAGTGACCTAATCCCAAGGGAGGGCTCAGCATGGGCCTGACTGTAAAAGAACCCAAGTAGAGGGAGATAAGGTCAATCATGGTGTGCATAATCCTATGTATTTAAATAAATTTATTTTCTTCAAAATAAAAATTAAAAAGTGTTTCTCATATTTTGTACATATTTTTAAAAATAAAATTAAAATAAAAATGGGAAAAATAAAAGAAAAATAAAAATAAATAAAATTCTCTCTCATCAGTGTACATAGACCATGTATATAAAATAAAAGGCCTATTTATTTTCTCATTGTAAATAATTAATAAATCCAATAAAAATATTTTTATATACTCCATATTTTATGGTGTAAATAAATAAAATAAAAATCAGAAAAATAAAAACAAAAATAATAAAAATCATTGACCACGTTGTATATATGCCATGTACACATGTATATAAACCTATTTATTTACTAATGTAAATAAATCATAAAAATAAAATAAAAATACCTTTTTATTCCAAATTTTATGTTGAAAATAAATAAAATATAAAACTGGAATAATTGTGCAAAAATAAACAGATAAAAATAAAAATAAAAAATACATATATGTATATACCTATATAAAATAATATAATGTAAATACGTTATTTATTTTTCAAAAAAATAATAAAAAAACACTAAAAAATTTGAAATAAAACAAACTTTTTCATGTTTAAACTTTTTCGAAATAAAATCATTTACTAATTTAAAATGATTTTTCAAATAATTAATAAATGGCGGCCTCCCATTGGTCCACGGGGGATTGTTGACCCCCGATCAACTCCCCCCCCCAGGACCACCCAGGACGAATCATTCACCCCGATCGGACTTCGCCTAATTTTCGCACTTTATCCGACCATCGTCAATTGAAACCCCGAGCTCCATTTATAGATCCTTCATCCGAGACCCTCGCCCGGGGTTGATTCTAGGGATCTGAGATTCACCGTGCCTTGCCCGACCCCATCTTCTTGGACCTGCACCACTATTTAGTCTCAGCTCCGGCCGTAATTTCAATTCATCTTTGGCCTTCCCCCTCGTCGCCAATGAGCTCCTCTTTCGCTTGAGTGACAACTGTGTGAGAGAGGGTCGCAGTGAGGCACAGGCAGCCGGGAACCACTGATCCGACGAGTTTCATCGCCATGCGCTGCCACAAGGTGCGCCCGAGCCTCTGGCCCCGTTAAGCCATCGAGGCGACGACCCCGGATGTCCCTGACCTCCAGCCCAGACGATTTCGTCCATCTTTTAGGTTATATATTCTCTAGGTTTGCTTAATTTCAGAAAACCCCCAATTTACACCGCCGGCCTTCGCCGGCTATTCCCCATCGCTTCGATCATCCATCTGCCATTCCGACCACTCTACCACCTTCACCAGACCTCGCTCCACCTTCTCCACCCTTCCATTCACCCTGACTCACCCCGGAGCAGGTACCTCGCCCTCTTCCGCCTTCACCTTGCCGGAGGGCGTCGCCCTGTCTCCTTCACGCACCCATTCCGACCATAACCGGGTCGAGGCAATTTGCCCTTGACCCAGGATTTGTTTTGTGCTGTTTTGCAGGTCAAAGGACCCCATCTGGGGGTCCAACAGCTGAAGCACATGTGTTCCAGGAGAGTCTCATCGCCGGAGCATCTTAGACGCTCTCGGCCCCATCTGAGCACGCCATTAGCTGCGGACGACGTTGAGCATCATTTCCCCTCTCAAAGCAGCACCGGAGGAGGTCTTCAGCGCGTGTATTGGGCCGGTGAAGCTCGCCGGCGAGCTGTTCTTCGAGGATCTCCAGCCACCGTTGGATCGAGCTTCGTCCCAGTTTTGATCTCAGCCCTTCGTTCTTCGGGCAGCTTCAACCGTCAGATCTCGATCAGGAGCTCATCTAGAGCGTTCATCGGTGAAGGGGTATCTAGGCACATCAGCCATTGGATCTCCACGTGGCGACCCCTCGTCCATCAGATCCTAATAAAGGGGTAATTTCCCTTAGGCCCCTGCCTTTTTGCTTTTTGTCGTGTAGTCCTGTAAATATTAGTTTACGTTGTTTTTATTTTGGAACAATTGCAGTTAGGACCCAAGGTTTATTTTATTTGCAATTCAGTCCTTGTTTATGTGAGCCACGTGCATCATGTGAGGTTTTGGGATATTTGCAGGTTTAGTCCTGTACTTCCTATGTGTTATTGATTGCATATTTTTAAATTGGAATTACACTTATACCCCTCTGTATCTGAACCACATGCTACGCGCGTGCTTTTGTGGGATTTTTGCATTCCAGGCCCTGAGCTTTCTTTATTTATTATTATCTGGTCCTGAAAATATGTTTCTTTGCACTTAGGTCCTTAATTGTTGTGTGCCTTGTTTTTATTGAATAAAATATCAAATCAAATCCAAAGTAGGTGAAATTTGAACACGTGGCTCCCACCACTGTGTAAAAATTTCCCTAAATTTTTGGGACATTTTCGAGGCTTTTTACTATTTTTAAAAATTCAAAAACACATATTTTTGTTATTGTCTGAATTGAAAAATCAAATAAATATATAAAAACTGCTTTAAAATTTCTACAAAAATTAGCGACAGTTAATTTTGGTATTTTCTATATTCTTTCATATTTTTGGCTTATTTGGATTTATAAAACCCCTAAAAATTGAAAAATGTTAAAAATCTTATAAAAATCATTAAAAATTATATAAAATTCAAAAAAAATGCAAACTCTTTTTTTGTAGTTTAGTTTTTATATTTTGCTTTCATAAAAATTGTCTCCAGACTTTTATAAACCAATTACATATTTGTAATTGGTCTTTCAAGTCTGGTTGCACAGTGAGCACTATTTTTCTTATTTCTCCATTTTTAAAAAATAAAATAAAAATGATAAAATCTCCAGAAAATTACCAAAAACACTTAAAAACATAAAAAACACAAAAACAAATTTGTTTGAATTTTTGGAATATTTTTGAGTGCTTAAATAATTTGTGGTTGTTGCTTGTTTATATCTTTTCTTACAATATTAAAAACACAAAAAAATTAAAAATCATTAAAATCTACCAAAAATATTTTCTTTCTTATTTTTTGATTTTGACTACTTCGTAGGCCGTTTCGGCTATCCCGTGCTCCTTGAGTCCGACCCTGGTCGCTATACCAGGTTAATAAATTAGTGAGGACCGCTATTGATTTCCTTGTTTTATCTCCCTGTTTGGTGGTTCCTAACTTTTTCTTGATTGACCGATTTCTCTCGATCCGGGTCGCAACGACCCAAGAGTGATTATTTTTACCTTGCCTGGATTGAGAGTTTGAGAACTTCGATCATCACCTGACTCCAACAGTCTACATGCAGAGTGATCTACGCATAAAATAAGGACAGAATATAAACTACCTATATGATGCACGAGAATCCAGCCCTAAACGAAGTAATTTCTACACGTAAGTACAGTAGCCGGGTACTCAAGCCTAAGTCCGGAGTCCTATCTTGGGAGCCACTCGGTGTCCGCCACAATGGATCCTGCACGCGCTGTATGTGACTCCTCATGGCACGTGGACTAGAGCCTAAGTAATCTGACTTTTTCTTTGTGATTTAATTAATTAAGTCCAATTATTGATCTATAAGTACATGCAGATAATTAGGTGTTTGGTCTTAATTAATTACATCACAATCAGTGAAATTCCTAAGCTAGGGCTAAAACCGTGTAAATCAAATAAGTAGTAAATAAACGATCAGAAATCAAAATCGGCGAAAACCGCGGTGAGGTCCCCCGAGCACACCGATGCTCGGCAAAACAGACCCCGATATCCCCAAGTCCAAGTGTCTGAGTCCTGTGTTACTACAAGAATATAATTCTGCAGAAAATAAAACTAACTACTCTAAACTAATATACGGTTATTTTCATGGCTATTCTGCGGCTCCCGCACTTCAGCTCTCCTCATCGCGCTCTCCTGCGGCTTCGTATACAAGGAAGCCGCCTCCGAATTCCACGGTTGCTTCGGCTTCCGAAAAAGCTGCCTCGGTCCTTGGGCCCTCACAAGAAAAATAAATAGAAGTGTGTCAGTCGAGAAAAATATATAATCAAATCAGATAAAAAAATATATCTACAAATACGCACAGAAAAGCAGCGGAAAAGAAAATCGCAAAAAATAGAAAATGACTAATAAGTCGTGCTCCCCGACAACGGCGTCATTCTGATGACCGGAAATTCCGCGGAATCAAGATCTGGGTGAGGTAAAAATTACTCTCGGGTCGTTGCAACCTGGATCTAGAAGAATCGGTAAATAAAGAAAAATAAGAACCACCAAATAGGGAGAGAAAACAATGAAAGCAGACAGCGGTCCTCGCTATTTTATTAACCTGGTATAGCGACCGGGGTCGGACTGAAGGAGCACGGGATGGCCGAGACAGCCTACGAAGTAGTCAAAATCGAAAATAAAGGATGAAATATTTTTTGGTGGATTTTAAAGGTTTTTAAAATTTTTTTGTGTTTCTAATTTTGTAAGAAAATATAAGAAAAAGCAAGTTCAACAATTTATTTAAATACTCAAAATTGCTCCAAAAATTGAAATGAAATTGTTTTTTTATGTATTTATATGTTTTTGGTGAATTTTTTAGTATTTTTCAATTTTTATTTGATTTTCTAAAAATCAAGAAAGAGGAAAAATATGGGTTATTGTGCAGCCAGACTTGAACGACCAATTAAAAATGTGTAATTGGTCTATAAAATTATTGAGACAATTTTTATGAAAAAAATATACAAAAACCAAGCTACAGAAAAGAGTTTGCATTTTTTGGATTTTATATAATTTTTAATGATTTTTAGAAGATTTTTAGAGTTTTTCATTTTTTATGGGTTTTATAAATCCAAATAAGCCAAAAATTGAACAAAAGGTAAAAAACCACTAAAATAAATATCCCTAATTTTTTTAGAATTTTTAGAGAAGTTTTTATATTTTTTCTTTGATTTTTCAATTAAAACAGTAGCAAAAATACATGTTTTTGAATTTTTTAAAAATAACAAAAATCCTTGAAAATGTCCCAAAAATGTAGGAAAATTTTTATACAGTGGCAGGAGCCACGTGTCCAAATTTCACCTAATTTGGAGTTTGTTTGTTATTTTATCCAACAAATAAAAGTTCTACAGCATACAGGGACCTAAATGTAAGAAAACATAATTCCAAGGGCTAAATGATAACACGTGCGAAAACCTTAAGGTAAAAAGCGCAAAAGTCCCAAATATTAAGCACATGTTCAATTAAAACTACGCATAGGGGTATAACTACAAATATCGGAAACTAAGTTTCATTCCATAACATAAACAAACCCCAAGCCCAAACATGTAAAATGTCCAAAATCTCACGTGTCGAAGCACGTGTTCCACACAGGCAGGGACTAAAATGCAAATAAAATCAACATAGGGTCTATGGTGTAATTTATCCAAAATAAAAACAACTACACTAAATATTTACAGGACTAAACTATAAATGCGATAAAAAGAGGGGCCTAAGGGAAATTACCCCTATTATTAAGATCTGACGGACGAGGGGGTGCCACGTGTAGATCAGATGGCTGAGAGTATCCCCCCCCCCCGTAGATGAACGGTCCTGATCAAATCCCCGATGGATCGGACGGTGTATATCTCTCACTGAAGGACGGTCCGAATCAAAACTGGAGCAAAGAGGATGATCGAATGCTGGAAGAGGATCATCCAAGAACTCGACGCCGGCGAGGTTCGCCGACCCAATCCTTGCACGCTGGACCTCCTCAAGAGCTGTTGAGATGTGGAGAAGGAAGCGACTAAGGAGGTGCGAGGCTCCTGTGCCTGGATGTTAGGAACTTCAGATGGGCCCCTTTCAACCTGCAAACTGCACAGAAAGACTCCTGGGTCGAGGGCAAAGTGCCTCGACCCGGTGAGCGGTGGAATCGATGATCGGATGAGGTGGGGCAGAGGTCTCCGGCAAGGCGACGGTGATAGGGACCTGAGTTCCTGCTCCGGGGCGAGTCAGGTTGATCAGATGGGTGCAGAACGTGGGTAGAGGTCTCGTGGATGTGAATCGAAGGTCAGATGAGCAAATGGATGGTCGGATCGAGGTGAATCAGCCGGTAAAGGCCGGCGACGTAAATTGGGCAAAAACAGAAATTTACCTAACCTAGGGGAAATCGAAGGTACCTGATGGCTGCAATCGACTGTGCTGGGGCTAAGGAAGCTCCTGGGGTCATCGCATCGATGGCTCGTCGGGGCCAGAGGCTCGAGACGCCGGATTAGTGGATGGGGTTGCCTTCTCCTCACTGCAACACTCTCCTCGGATAGCTGTCACTCTAAGGAGGGGAATGGAGGTCCATGGGTGGAAGACGTAGGCCAAAGATGGAGTGAAATGTCAGTCGGAGCTCAGCTAAATAGCAGTAGGGGTTCGTCTAAAATGAAGTCGGGCAGGGTGCGGTGAAGCACATATCCCTAGAAGGATGATCGGGCGTGGATTAGGGATGATTCAAGGATAATCGGGGCTCGGGCTTTTGATTGATGGTGGTCGGATCAATGCGCGAAAAATAGGCGAAGTCCGGTCGGGAGAAAAGATCCGTCACTAGGTGGTCCTAAGGGGAGAGTTGATCGGGGGTCAACATCCCCCGTGGACCAATCAAATAATTCTGATTGTTAATTATTTGTAAAATCATTTAAAATTAGAAAATGATTTTATTTTGAAAAAGTTTAAACATGGAAAATGTTTATTATTTTTCAATTTATTTTTAGTGATTTTTATTTATTTTTTTGAAAAATAAATAACGTATTTACATTATATTATTATATGTAGGTATGTATACATATATATTTTTTATTTTTATTTTTAATTGTTTATTTTTGTATAATTATTCGAATTTTATATTTTATTTATTTTCAACAAAAAATTTGGAATAAAAAGGTATTTTATTTTATTTTTAGGATTTATTTACATGAGTTATATAAATAGGTTTATGTACATATGTACATGGTATATATATACAATGTTGAAAATGATTTTTATTATTTTTATTTTTGCTTTTATTTTTCTGATTTTTATTTTATTTTTATAAATATGTACAAAATATGAGAAACACTTTTTATTTTTATTTTGAGGAAAATAAATTTATTTATATACATAGAGTTATGTACAAGTATGATTGACCTTATCTCTCTCTACTTGGATTCTTTTGCGGTCAGGCACATGCTGAGCCCTCCCTTGGGATTAGGTCCCTTAATATTTATTCTAAATATTTCCCTCTTTTCTAGTATTTCTTTTTTCCTTTATTTTCACACAAAAACATGGTAATTATGCATATTTACATGATGCATGTGTTTTGACAACTTATGATATTTACACATATTTACATGGCATTTTGTTGAGGTTTCTAGCTAAAATAAAGGAATAAAGAGTGACGAATGGGGATTCATCACATACAAGCACATCTGGATTAGGCTCTTTGCTTCTCGAAAGAGTAAGGTCATATAAGTAGTGACCCCATTATCGAGTCATCATATTATTGGGGTGATATTGGATTGCGTATATCGAGTTCTAATCTTGTTGACGATTGGTTCAATTAATGACGGGTCAACATCACCTTAGGGTTGATGGACCCAAGTTTTAAAGATGGAATTAGGAAATGCAAATTGGACTTGCAAGTTGGAATGTGTTCCCTCTTCTTTTTATTTGAGTTACAAGTTCTCGTATTATTGGGATGTAATGAAGGTAAAGAGGGGATCCTAGTTCTTGCAAGAGATGTAGCGATAAGTATACCTCTTGCTTTGAAAGTTATTAAGAGAATGAACTTTCAAAGTTGAAAAGGCAAGAGTAATTTGATTAAAAATTCCTTAATAAAAGAATTACAATTAAAATATAGTAACTTATATGTTCTAATATAGTGCATTCTTAACATTAAAAAATAAAGTCCAAGAACCCACTTAGCAGGATCCTAGAGGTAAATTAGTTGACCGCACCATGTTTTTCGGATTAGATTCAAAATTTAGATCTTGTCTTATAGAGCACATCTCTTATGAGCTATCTAAGGACAACTATGTTGGCCCATTGAATCTAGAAGAAATTAACTTCAATGAAAAATTTGATGAAGATCATAATTTGGCAAGCTATTACATTTTTAGTTCATTGTCCAATATGCTTTACAAGAAACATGTGGAGACGAACACTTGCAATGATATTATGGTGAATCTAAGATAATTGTTCAGTGATGTAAATCACACACAACATTATATAATGAAAGAACTTATTGGTTGCAAGATACATGAGGGGACTGACGAATCCGCGATTCATCATCTCAATATCTTGATCTTAGCAAAATCTCCGAGTAAAATATGAAATAAATGTCCATAAAATCAATAAATTAACAAAATGACTCTTGTAAATAAAACACACTAATTATTATATATTGGATTGTAAAAAATAAATTACCCATGAAAAGTCGCAAATAATGGAGTTTTTCTCCTATAAATAGCCCAAAACTTCATGTATTTTAATAAATTCACTTCAACTCCTTTTTTGGATAATTATTTCTCTAACTTGTTCATAAAAATGTATAAAAAAATCAAAAATACAAAACAAATTTCAGCTCAAGTAAATGCTCTTAGATCCCAAAGAGGAAAAAAGCCATAAAGTCCAACTTCCCAGCCAAATTCCCGCTCCGTCTGAATCCAAATTCACCAAACTCACTTTTAAAGTTCAAGTTAGAAAATTACCTATCCAACAGAAGTGGTTTCATTAAAATCAGAGCTCATTTTCAAAATTTGGGTTTTGAGACCTAGATGTACATTGTATATTATGTATGTATCCATTCTTTCTATATTTTTTATTTTATCTTTATTAAATGCTAAAAATAGAAAAAAAATCATTGTTGTGTTGTATTTTGATTGTAGTATTTTATTGTTTTTTTCGTGTTTAAATATATCCTATTAAAAAGACAAAAAATATAGATTAGAAAAGCAAATAAAAATGTACATATTTTTTGTCTTCTTTTATAAATTCTCCACTTTTCTCTTTTTATTTTTATTCTCCCTTTTTAGTAGCCTACTTTTGTTGTATTTTATTTAAATTCACATTCTCTACAGTAGCTTCCATTTTCCTCCATTAACCACCAAGTCTTCTTTCAACCTCCAATCCACTCCGAATTTTTCTAACCTCTCATCCAACTCCACCAATAATCTAACCTCCCATTCAACTCCACCAATAATCTAACCTCCCATTCAATTCCACCACCTATCTAACCTCCCTTTCTCTTCTCTTTATATTCATTTCCACATCCTCATTTTTTCTCATCCACCATTCTAATAGAAAAAAAAGAGAGCTTGGAGTGTTTTTGTTGGTGACAGCGGTAAAGCATCTTCCTCAAGCTACGACCTCCTTCAGGCGAGATCCACGGAGCTCCGCTCCACGTCACGAGTTCCCCATCGAGCTCGCGTAGCTTCTTCAATTTTTATTTTGCCAATCGGATCGAGACAGCGACAAGAGTCTAGCGTAGCTGCTCCACAAATCTGACGAACATCAAGTAAGTATTCCTTCATATTTCTCTTGTTATTTTATTTTATCTAACATTTATTTTCCCTTGTCTTGTATATCACACTACTATATCATCATACCATCACCATCACCACTATCTTCATCTTCTTCATCACTGCTCTGTATCATTTTCCCCTTTTGTATATATTCATATTTATTCTCTGTTTAAAAAAATAAAAAAAGTTAAAAAATTAAAATCACAACAAAAGATTTTTTTTAAAAAAATAAAAAAGGTGCAGGGAAGCAGCAGCTGCCACCACCGCCCTCCTACACAACCGCGGCCGTGCTCGTGGCTCTCCATCCTCCTGCGCGCTCGCCATAGCCATCTCCCTTCATCTTGCCCGTCTGGAATGAAAGATAAGGTATTTTTTTCATATTTTTATTTTGTAAAAATTGCATGTTTTCTCCTGTAAGTTTCTATAATTAAAAAGTGCCCCCTTACACAGTTTGTGATGTTTAAGTTTAATTTCAGCACTGCATAGACAACCCTGTGTTCATGTTTTAATTTGGACCTCATTATTGCATCTTTTTTTCAATGAAAAACAACATGATGTTGAGCAACTAATTGTCTACATTTTGATTATTTATTTGTATTTTTGTGAGCTCTAGATAATTAATTAAAAATTTTTAAGTATAAAAGTTCATATTTTACCTAATTTGAGCTCTTAAATTCATATCTAACTCATGGTTGCTCCAAAAATTCTTAAAAAATCAAGAATGATGCCTTAATGTATGATTTAATTACTGTTCAAATTTCATCACAATTAAAATTGTCTTGTGCTTGAGATAAATTGTGGAGTGTTTGTAGTAAATAATTTTTAATTAAATCCACACACCATATTTTTGAAAATTTCAACTCTCCTGCATTCCTTTTATAAATACCATCTTGAGATAATTCGCACTTTGGCTAATTTGATAATGTGTATTTATTAGGAATTAATTACTTGTAGTCACTCTGTTTTCACTAAAAAATCCATAAAAAATTCATATTCTGTCAGAAAATTCCAAAAACATTACTATAGTATCATTGCATCATGTTCAAATTCCAGTAAAATTTTCATAATCTTTGCATTCTGTTTGTGTGAAAAAACACGAAAAAACCAATAAAAAGTGTGCATTTTTAATCGTTGCATTTTAACCCATAAAATTCCAAAAAAGGTGTCTTGCATTCATCGCTGGATTATAATTATTGGAAAAATAAAACTTGGCTAAATTTTATTTATTTTCTATTCAAATTATTTTGGTTAATTTGTGTCAATTCTTAACAACTTAATTTACCTGCATTTGCATTCTTTTTGCATATAAAAAAAGAAAAAAATATCCGCACTAAAAACCTATATCTAAATTTTTGAATTAACCTCAAGTTGTTCCTTTGCCTCCTTGTGTTCGACCCTGGACTTGCGCGGGATATAAATTAAGTTGAGACACTCTTCACAAGGATCTTCTCATGGTTCTCATTGACTCGCTAAGTACACATACTACAACGAATACAAATTAAAATACCTGGTAAGTGACTCGTTAGATGGCGCCATTACCGGGGAGGCAAACGACTTAGGGATTAATTTAAAAAAAATTGGATTTAGATTTTCACTATTCGGGTAGTCCGACCCCCGAGCAACTTGTAATTACTCCATTTTTTTGCAATTATTTTTCTGCTCAGTTTTGTATATATTTTATTTCCGATCTCTCTATATAAACTTTATTATCCTTGCGAGGGCCCGGTGGGCTTGGAATACATCGGAAGTCGACAGACGCGATGCGCATCGATTGTTGAAGAGAGAGGATAATTAATTTATCTTCGAGAGAATTTTTTGTAAAATTTTGTAATTATTGTGTTGTAATAATTTAGGTAATTCTCTCTTTACGACGACTCTTATTTGAGAGCTCGCGCTTGTATCAGGACTGACATTTGACCCGCTCGTGGTCGTGTGGTTGATTGACGTAGAATAGGACTTGAACTCCGGCTCTTAGAGCATATTTTTATTATAATATTTAATTGCTTGTGCTCATAATTTTTAGGACCACACATCACTTTTAACGAGATGTACTTAGACCGCAGAGCTATTAGTTCAAATTAAATTGTTCATTACCTGCTAATAGAATTGTCTGTCTAGGAATGGATTTCTCTTTTGCATTCATATAGAATAAAATTTCAATTATGCCTTGCATCTCGCATGAAGAGGGCAAGCATCACTGTAAGTCTTCTGAACTGAGCATGCATCATTGATTTCACTATTTGCGTCGATTTTTCTCGACTCCCTTCCCCTTGGTTTTGAAACTCAGGTTAAAAGGAAATTGAGACTCATCGTTAGGCATGCTTTATTTGGCGGAATAATCAAGTGATAACCAAACTAAAAATTGGGACTGTTAATCAGAGTTGACAGTAAAACCGACTAAAACTAACACTTGTTTTGGGAGAGCAAAATCCTCATTGTATGCTTGGCTATTGTGATTGTTGAGAGGTGAGGATGCATCCCTAGTATAGTACCCAAAACCTACTTTTAATCCTTGCATAATTCGACTTATATCTTTATTTATCACCTAATTAAAACTGAAACGATAAACAATCGAACTTTTGAGACCATCACTGTGTTGAGTAGGTAAACTCAATGTTTGCTCTTTTGTTTGTTTGTTTGTGCTTTATTCGGTGCACTTGCACGCTTTCTTCCTCGCTCCGCTTCATTCTCCCATCTCGCTTCCAAGATGTCAGAATATTGGTCATCATATCCATGTGTCACTCTTCTTCGACCATATTTCGACCATCTCCACCTTCTTATTCCTCTTCATACCTACACCTCGACCACAAAGTTAGAACACCGACTGATTTCTCCACTTCTTCATCCTTCTCACCTACCCCACAATCTTACACCCCAGACCCACAACCACCCTGGATTGACTCATCATATTCTCGTCCGCTTGCTGGAATTAAGGAACAAACCAAAGAGCAAGCCACTGCTGAGATGAATGATTGGCAGAATCAGTTGACCCTAGATACCTCCCCTTGAGTTGGGACTGAACAACAATTAACCTATACACATCCCGACTTGACCTTTGGTACTACAATCGATCAAACAAACCGAATGGAGAGGCCTACACTACATGATCTTCCTGACTTGATTGACCTGAGTGATCAAGTTCATATTGACCAACCTTCTTATCACCCATTCAGAGAGACGACATATACAGGGGATTGGACTCATGAGACCAATCTACAGAACCCCTGTCTACTGACTCCAACTTATGAGGCTCCGACCAACATCTGCCATACAGATGGGCCATACTCAACCCATCATTACACACCTGAGTCAAGGTCTGTTGAGTATACGAGCCCGAGTTCTCAATAGTATCCTCCAATTGCTCAAACTTCTTTCATGAGATGTCATGAGAACTTATTAGAGGATGAAATTTGTAGACCGATCAAGAGTCCAGGTAGGAATGTGGATCATAGATTTCGAGGATTGAATTTTGAAAATCTGGAAGACACCGGATTGAATACACATCATGTACAACTGGAGTCCCTTCTACTTCCCTCTTCTACTAACCACTTTCCTTTCAAACTTGAGTCTGTACATTCTCCTAGTCCTCCTTCACCTATCAAAAAGACCAAAAAAATTAAAACCCCCAAAACGACCATAAAAATTAAAAAAGGAAAAGATTTAAAAAAATTGGATCATGTAGTTAGGGAAGCACTGGATAGAAAGTTGATTTTTGATAGTCTTCACCAGACATAACACTTGTCATCTCTGTTCATCGTACCTACTGCAGGAACTCGATCGAAACAGAACGATGTCTCCACTCCGCCTTGAACGTACCACCTCACCGGCAGAAGCTTGATGCCCTCGATCCTCGCATACTAGCCAATCTCCAACACTTCTCTGAGCCTTGCCTTCCTTTGTTGCCATCGTCGAGCTCCTCGTGTTGACAGTACCCATCGACCAACTCTCCCTCTACTGATCTTCTCTTGATCGATCGTGTGTCGAGGAACGAGGACTTTCACGTGCACCTCCGCCGCCAGTCAACGATACGGTCTACATTCCAACCTCCATCTCGCCTTCATTCAACATGTATGATGCCCTCCTCTGCCAAGCAGCTGCGAGGCATCTCCACCGCTCGGCCGACCATCCTCCATGCATGAAGCCCATCATCACAAGCTGAGCGCACCTCCAGTCGGAAAAAGCAGACATGCCTCGCCACCACCTTCCTTACTTATCCATGAACGACTCACTCCATTAACCCCCCCCCCCCCGTACGTGAGGAGCACTTGGGGCATGAACATTTGAATTGTGAGCCCCTGAGTTCTTGGAGATCTACCATCACACCCCTACCAGTAGGAGCATGTGCAATGTACATGCCCATGAGGGGCAAATTTCATTAAGTTCCTCTAAAGTCTTGGTAGTTGCATCTATGTTCTATCAGTATATTTTTTTATTTTATTTATGTATTGCATTTATCCCTCTTATGAGCTGTGAATTATTTAATATAATTAATTTGGTAAAAACTTGCATAGTTTACCCATTTTATGCTCTGATAACTATTAAAATCTTTATTTCTCTAAAAATGATAGAAAATTTATAGTACATAGATTTAATTATATTCTACATCATGCCTAAATTGCATGTCATTTCCATGCACATTGAGGTCGAAATAAAATGAATGGTGAGTTCATTAATTGATTTTTAGTAGACTAAAAACTCATTATTTTTAGATTTTCGAATTTTTTCTAGATAGTCTCACATTGGCTCATCTAGGATAATTTTATTTTTGAGAAATAAATTTGTTATCTGTTTATTAAAATTAATTTTCTCAAAATAACTTAGTCATTATATTTTATTCATTATTAATTAATCTTGCATCAAAAATTCCAAAAAAACATAGTAGCTTAATTTCATCATTTCTTATATTATGGATAAGTTTCATAATTTTTTGACATCATTTGAATGAAAATTGCATTTTAGTCCTTGAACTTTACCAAAATTGCATATCATCCATTAAATCGCACTTAAAAATACTAAAAATAATTCTCTAAAAACATAACCTATATATCACTTAATAATTGACCTAAGAAGATAGTATCCTCCATGAGTTCAACCTTTGATTTGCCCAAGTAAAAAAAATAAATTGATCGCTCGCTTCTATTGACTAGTTAATTAATTAGTGGTTATTTTGAATAAATCTGAAATTGTCTGAATACTACAACAACACGACATCAATAACATAGGGCATTTAGAAAGGGCAGTTAAGGTGACGCGGAGGAGGTGTTATCATGTGGTTGAGGTGGATTTTAAAAATGGAGGGGGTGATGGTCACGGTGAGGCATAATGTCCGAGATAGGGGCATTTAGAGGAGGAATAAGGTGTCCTAGCCGTTGAATCTTGCGATCCAATAGCTGCGATGAAGGCACGATGGTGCGGGTTAGATCATATCAAAGGATATGATCGAATGGCTAGGAGCTAAGCACATGGTACAACACTGATGGGAAGGGGGTTGATCCTACGGCTAAGAACGATTGGCTGACATCGTGAAGATGGAGTCATTGGATGTGACGAGTTCAAGAAGCTAAAAGGAGTGCAGGAGTTGATGTGAAGATCACATCTAATTAGGAGATATAAGGGTATAGAGAGAGGTGGAGAAGGATGACTGAGATGGAGACAGGAGTGGGAGATCCAAGGGTCCTTGAGGTGGTCAAGTGGTGCAAAGGAAGTTGGGTCACATGGCAACTCTAGAGAGTGGCACATGGCCCAATGATATTATTCACAAATTGAAAAATAAAAGGAAAATACAAAGTAAATAAGAAGAGATGAAATTAAATAAAATTAAATACATGAAAGTTGTAGATCTCATTGAGATCTACAAGTTTCGTGTTGGACAAAAAGTCAAAAGAGATCAACTATATAAGAAAATATAATATTTTTAAGTATTTTTAAAGGATTAAAATCAGCTATTTTAATTGTTTTATTATTTTTTTTCTATTATTATTTTTTTCAAAGCCATGAATAAATATCTACAATAATTACTCTAAGTTCAGTATTTTTTAATAAGAAATAAACAAAGGAAAATAGAGACAATAAAAATAGGTAAACTTTATTCAATAATTAAGGGTATTTACAAGGGAAGGTTCAATTGTTAATAGAGATGAATTCATGAGGATTTTTATTTAGTTGATTAATCAAGGAGTATAACGACTTATATATAATATACCTAATTAGAGACTCATCAGTTATGTATGACATGTACTTGTCATAATTTGAATATTATTAGTCATATGACATATTTTTTTGTTAAAGTTGTGTCATTTTTTTGAATTATTCAACCAATATATACAATATTTTTAAGTTCTACTAAAAGATTGAAAATTTTGCTTGACAATATTTCTACATTAGAACCCCTCTAATGGTCTAGTGGTAGAAGCAGTGGCTCCCACTAAAAAGACTAGGGTTCGAATCCCCCCTCCAACTCCTCCCCCCGCTAGTACTAAAAAACAATGTTTCTACATTAACTATTTAGTATTTTTGTCATACTCTTTGGGATAGTAGGATCAAAAGTGTTAAAGCAATTGGATTTCAAACTCCCTAAATTAGAGATGGCTTATTAAAGTGATATGAATATTGATGCAAAATCAATGAGTTAAGCTAGGAGTTTAACTAATGCAATTAATTCCGAGTTGTATTATAATTGGTATGACATTTGATTTTCTTAAAATATGTTGAGAAAAAATTTGCAATCCAATTCTATTTGCATCGACTCTAGAGATACAAGTAGGAGTTGTGTTATTTTCTACTAAGGATATAGAAGAAGGTTTTACTAGCTACTGGCTTAGAAATTGCTAAAGGTATTGCACTTGAGGTGGGAATAGAACCAATTTATCCTGTGAAGCATCGTTTTATTGGAAAAATAATTTGATGAGAATGATGACACTAAAGAGATTCAATATACCAGAATTGATTACTTTTTAGTTGTTGCTTATATGACAATCACATCTTTAAAAAATAGATTCGAACAATTAAAAATCTGAAATTATTTTTGGAATTTTATTTTATTCAAACATATCAAAGGCATTGGATGATAATTAGTTAAGAGAATCTTGTGCTAATTTTTACTTCCAATTTTCTCGCAATGATTCATGTGATGTTGATTTCAATGAATTTTACTGTGAATTAAAAGTGTTGCATTGATTTTGCCAAATGAGCCCATGTCTGCTATTTAAATACTTATGCTCATAAAATATGTGGATTGTTATAGGAATGTTTTCGTTGCATACCCATTTTTTTAACTATGCAAGTGACTAAGGCATGAGTTGAAAGAAGTTTTTCAAAGCTAAAATTAATAACTTACTTGAGATCATTAATGTCGCAAGAAAGATTGAATGGTTTCGCAATTTTACCAATTGAGAAATATTTATCAGAAAACATTGATGTGGATAATTTATTAATGAATTTGCATAATAAAATGCTTGTATAAATAATTTTTTTATGATTTTTAGTTCATGACTTTTGTTTGATGCTTATTTCTTATAAACATTCGTAGGTCTTCGTTTTCGGAATTTTTTATAAGGAGTTTAGGAATCTATAAAATTATACTAAAAAAATCGTATGGGTCCAATTTTTTTTCCTAGGACCTTTAAAATATCATGAATGGCATTGTCTGTAATTATTATGTATTAACCGTTAGAACCTTCACTACATTTTTTAACAAAAAAATCAGGTAATTAAATATAACATCTAAAACTTTCTCTAATACATCACGCACTCTTTTATTTATCATACGGTGCAAGACTTTGATGCCAAATGATGCAATATTAGGCTATTATTTAATTAGAAAAGTTTAAGAAAAACTATTAAGTAAAGAAGTTTACAAATATTACTAAAGGTCCATTCTCCTGCAGTATCTATTTGGACAGACGTGTCGTGCAAACAGAAAGTCATGTCGAAACGATGGACTATTTGGTTTCGAGCATTATCAAAATCCATCTTTGACACACTCGCATGTGACGCAAATTAGCATACTTCATCCATTAATTGTGCACGCATCTTATTTATTATTGTCATCGATCGAGACCCAGTAAGAACCTGACCTGACCCTAGACGTTGACGATTAAAAGTCTCAATATGATTATTAAAAATAAACCTTTTTCTTCGTTGCGGTCCGTTCATAGAAATTCCATTAAATATTAATTCATTAGTTTATATTAGAACAGTTCTTATTTTTGATGGGTCATCACAATACTAAAATACTTCTATAGTTGCCGTTATTTTAGATCTTGTCACTATCGTACGATATTTAATTTATATATGTCAGCAAATATTAGTTATTCACAATAAATAAAAATATATATTGTTTATTGTAAAATTATTAATTTTTTAAAATTGTAGATAAATTAAATATTAATTGCAACATGACTGCATAGTTAATCCTTTAATGGCAGTTGTACAATGACAGTCTCAGCGTTTTTTAGTAACCGATGTTAAAATAAAATAGCAAGTTGATAGTCGTTGCTACAACAATAGTTGCTCGTAAAATAACGACTTACAATTTGGACTGTCAGAAAATATTCGATAAGATTCGAATCGTAAAAGTTAAATTGAAATTTGGTTCAAAAATAAACAAGCCAAACCTAAGCTTATTTTAATTAAATAAACAAACCGAACGTAAAAATCGTAGGTTTGCCCAGGTTCAGTTCGTTAGAAGTTCGATGTATATATCTACAAAATTGTATTGGATAAGTTGATCTTAATTTGGGAAAGTGGATTTTGTCCACATATATGTGGATTTTGCTGGGAGATAAGTGAATATTTACAGGATAAATAGACATTATCTCGGTATAAACTATCTCAAGATAAATGGTCAAAACATGACTACAACATCCATTATTATATGTCTAGTACTTTTCCCTTCCTTATCCCTCATATACAAAACAAGTATAAACCCCATTTATCTTTATCCCAACCATATTCCCTACCCCTCATCCGAATGAATACAAAATATATTACGATTAATTTTTTTATTCAAAAAGAAGAATCCTTATTATCCTAATTCTTTCAAAAGAAGAAGAATGAGATTAAAAAACTGAAATAATATTTATTTTCATTATATATATATATATATATATATATATATATATATATATATCTGTGTGTGTGTGTGTATTTTCATTTCTTTTCTTTTCACTCCCTCTCAATAGAGAATTTCTAAGAATTGGTATTCGCTTAGATTTGATTCGATTAAATAAAAGTTCGATTCAGATTCAGTTTATACAATAAATGAACCGAACCTAAACACAAGTTTATGCTGATTAAATAAATGAACAGAACCTAAAAAACGTAGGTTCCCTTAAATTTCGTCCATTTACACCTTGCTTACAATTTATTTTGAATTTCAATTTCTATAAGTTAGACTTGTAATAAATAGTATTTGTTCTATATTTTCAATATCTAATCGAATGTAAGGATGTGAAAATATATTTCTACACATACCTATTATAATTGTTATTGCATGAATATGAATTATTCATAACGCAACAAGGTTTGAAGAAAAGATGCAATAATTACAAAAAATGTCGCCAACTATGTGTTAATTCCAAATCAAAAATCTCATCTTTCAAATGTAACAAAGAGAGGCTCAAACTATTTAATTTATGGTTTAACGTGACATAAAAGGATAGTCGAAGCTCATGTATTCCTACATTTAGGACAAAAATGTAAGATCATGCCCCTTTTCATTACATTTGAAAGATGAGACCTCTAGTTGGGAATTGATATATAGTTAATGTCTTTTTTTTATAATTTACACTGAAAATATATCCTTGGTCACAATTTGAAATTGTCTCTCACAGTATTTTTCTTGAATATTTTGTGAGAATAGAGAATTTAGGAATTATAAATTAGGTTTCCTGCATTGTTTCATTTTAATTTTATTCATTATCTTTACAAAAATAAAAAATATATATCAGAATACCTTTTTCTATGTTTACATCACATTATAGTTTTAGTTTGATTAAATTTTACATTTTCATCAATATAAAAAATAAATAAATAATATTTTTATTGCATTTTTGCACCACATTTATGACATTTAATTTCATACTAATTAATTGCATAACTTCGATCTAAACAAAATAAAAAAATAATTGTCTACCTCCTTAAGTTCAACATTCATGACTTGCCACTTTACAAATTATAGGAGTATAAATATAAAATCCTTATTTAAAAATCAGTTTAATTACATATAATGAATAAGCACAAAATCTCTCACTTTTAACGTTGGTGTTTTTGGCATTTTCATCGAGAAATGTTGTAGTGATGGCAAATGTGATAGTGAACACCTTCGCCAATGGGTTCTGTGGTGGATTTTGGGTCCCAGACCGTAGTGTCTTCGTTCCTTTTGTGCTTCCGAGGTCCTCCATCTTACAACGGATGCTACAATAGTTTTAGGGACTAAAGGAAGATGGTGAATAGAAATTCAATTACCTTTATTCTTCTATTTTATATTTAAATCCCTAGTAATGTACTTGTAAAATACCATAAAATTGTACAAATTAACATTCATCATTCATCTGTAAATAATACTTAATGTCATTATTAAAATATATAATTATAGAATAAAGAAAGAAAAGAATAATAAACGAAGTATCAAAGATACAGAATGACCGTAAATCCAAAGATCAAGTTAATATTGACTTCATCGATCAGGAATAAAGTACGCAAAGATAATTGTCAATACATTGTACAAAAACCTTAATTCTTTATGTTGTATATGCCATTTGAAATATTTTATTTACACATATACACACCTCAAATAATAAATTTTTGAGCATGAAACTTGTACAGAATAATATATAGGAAATTGTGAAAGTAATAGTCAATAAAAATAGTGCATAGTACAACTTTACGCATAAATAAAAAAGCTCCAAACTAAACTTTATAGACCAATATCTACTCCATATGAATCCAAATTGAACTAAACTCAAAATCATTAATCATTGTATTCAAAATTAAATTCTCTATCTAATAAATGTGATCTCATTAAAAATATATCTATGATATAAAAGCCAATTTTTAGGGAACTATTGTATTGTGTATTTGCATATGAAATTAATATATTTTAATCTTTACATTTTTACTCTTCTTATATTTTTAAATACTTATATGTATCATTTAAAATATATTGAAAATATAAAACTAAATAAAAATATGAAAAAAGACATTAAAATTAGTTATACGTTAAAGTATATATGTATACCATACCCATAATGTGCAAACATGTATTTATTTATATATCTAAAATCATAAAATAAAACAAAAATGTAATTATGTTTTTAATAAATTTATAAATATATAAAATACGTAAATATGATAATAAGTATTAAAATACAAAATAAAAATTAATGTAGAAAATATATGTATATATAAATATATATACATGTAAAATTTAACAGCTAACAAATAATATTGTAAAAATAAATAAATATCACGAAAAAATAGTTTAAAAAATAATATTTTTTTTGTTTAAGTTTTATTTGTTAAAATCATTTGTTAATTTATTTTAATTTTTATTTCATCTTCTTTTCCTATTTTGTCTTATTCAGGCTGAGGTGGCCCAATGGGGCTTCGACGATATTGACCACCTGGTCAACACTCCCTCCTACGCAGCCTACCCTCAGAGTTCTGTCAGAACACGTGGCTTCCCTTCTCCCATTTTTCATGCTTCATCCACAACCCCATCTCCCTCGAGACCACCACCTCAATTCACCTCCCATGATCATTTTCCATGCCTAGACCATAGTCTTCACCAGCCGATCGTCTTCTTTACACAAACCCCCCTACGAGATGGTCAACTTCCATGTGTATAAATAAAACTACACATCTCCTTTTTGCATTTTGATCATTCTTTACATCCTTGTTATTGGAGGTCGATCTCGCCGATTCACAGTGTTGATGAATACCAATTCATTCACCTTTATTCTTTTATTTTTTTTCTTTAAAATCTTAGATAAATACATATAAATAGATCTAACTCGTAAAAATTAACTTTCTAACTGTTGTCTTTAAATAGTGCTTAATTAATAATATTTAAATATAAAATAAATGAATAAAGAATAGAAAAGAAAAATAAAGAAAGTATTGCAAATACTGACTGACCCTAAACCCTGATACTGAGTAAATATTGACTTGTTCGACAAGGAATAAATTAGGGGCAGACAAGGGAAAATACATACAAAAAATAATACATATATTTAGAACCCTAGGTGCATCACACACTATATAGATGAAACTTATACTAATTTATACACACTCTCACACTTTAAATAAAAATATTTTCAATACAAAACAAGTACAAAAAAATTTATAGAAAATACAAAAATAATTGTGCATAAAAATAAGTGTGACTAGGACACAGATAAAAAAGCCATAAACAAAACTTCACAGATCTGTATCTCCTCCATATGAATTCAAAATGCACCAAAATCATCTTTATTGTTCATAAAATTATTATCTATTTCATGAAGGTAGTTTCACTAAAAAACTTAAGATGCAAAAGTTTGCTTTTGGATCCCTATTGTACTGCATACATGTATATTATACACAATATATTCATTCTTTGTATATTGTACTCAAAATGCACCAAACTCAACACAAATGGAGTAGCATTAGTGTAACCTTGCATTTTGTTTCCTCTGATTTCATTCCGTTTATCCTAATATAAAAAAATGTATTTTGTCAAAGCTCTAGGCTCTGGCCTCTGTCCATTATGATATCGACTCTTGACAATCCACCTGATCTCCTCCACATCTTCCCATGTCCATCTTATTTTGCCTCAATCAATTTCCACCCCAATCTTGATAACATCTGCAAGATCAATACTCCCCCCTCCCTCTTGCTAGAGTACCTCCGCCACATCCATCCGTCCACCATTTTTAGGTGGCTAATGGGTCGAGGTGTTTCACCTTAGATACAGGAGTCCTCTTGTGTAGGCGAGAATAACAAGCGACCCCTTATAGGTCCTAATCGAGTACTATACAAAAGCTCTAGGTCTTTGAACTTCTTTGAGCTTTAGGTCTCTCCTCAACGAGATCTAGATTCGTGGAGACCTCAAGCAGTATCAGAATAAACCATGCAGCATTTTGCGCTACTCAACAAGCCAGGAGAACCTCTAGATAAGAAATATTGCCAGATAAAAGCTCGCTTTTTCGAGCCTTCTTCCTTGTTCTTCCTGAGCATCTCATGGTTGTTAGATCAAGAATAAGTGCTAGGTGCAGCAGGAGACATTCGAACTAGCGCCAAGCAACCGTTAGATGCAACCGTAGGATCTAATCAGAGACCTCCATCCACGAACTGATATCTACACAACCGAGCCATCCACTTGGATAAGTGGAACCCCATACATTGTCTGCTCATTCTTATTGAGGGGTATATTGCATATCTTCCCTTCCACATTTTGTATTTTGTATTTAAAATGTGAAAATATTTCATGTATGCATGTAGAATTCATGGTAATGTTATTAGATGCTCTAATACTTCTTGAAAATTGCAACTAAGTCAATATACTACAGATATAATTTGGTATTTGTCGTTCATTTATTAGAATAACATTTTGAATCTAAAAATTATAGTAAAATTATCTTCAATGCCTAGAACCATAATATATCACATATATTTTTCAAGGAATTTCAAATATTTTTTGAAATTTTAAAAATACCAAAACATTGCATTTTTCCTTATTTAGCTTCTAAAAATCCATAAAAAATACAAAATATTATAAAAGTTCCAAAAAATCCTTTGTGTTTATTTACTTATATTTTATTTTTAGATGAAATATTTTTGCAAAATATTATGTAAAAATCTAAAAAATTGAAAACTCAATAAACCTTATAAAAATTTTAAAATTTATAAAAAAACACCAACTTATTTTATTAAGTTTTTTGAACTTTCTTTATATTATATAATATTTAAGAAATCTGAATTTGGTCTCAATATGATTTCATAGATATTGGTTAAGCCTGTTTCAACTCTCTCATTTAGTATTTTGTTTATTTTGTGTATTTCCATATTTAAAAATTCATAAAAATTCTCAAAAAATCCAAAAAATTAAAAAACCAAGAAAAACTTTTTAAAACATGAAAATAAATTATTTTAAAAAAATTATTTTATTTCTTATTTCTGAAAAATCTAAAAGCATCTCTTTTATCCTTATATATTATATTAATCTATATTATATTTAAAAAAACAAAATTAAGAAAATTCAAAATAAAAAACATAATAAAATATAAAAATTAAAATCCACAAAGTCTACTCATTTTTGTTGTTCTACCTCAAGTGCTCCTTTGTGTTTCAACCCGTACTGCTTGCATACTATTCATATTCTTCTGTAGGGTATAATAAATTTTAGCTCATCTACAATAATTGCTTAATCATTGTTGGGTTAATTTTTGATGGATATGGTGATGTTGAGTTTTGAGAGCCGAGAGAGGCTTCGATACAATTATTGACGAATCTGACTTATCGGAAACCATAGGCCCTCCAAGACTGGACATTAGGAACCTCGCTTGAGTGCATCATCAAATGGCGTTGTTCCAGGGAGCATCGATTTATAATGCATAGATTAGATACATAGATCATTTTTCCATTGATTTATTTCATAGTCTATTTTCTCTCACAATTCTATGTTAACCTGAAAGTTATTTGATGAATCCATGATTCAACATCTTTACTCTTTTATTTTAGCTTAAAATACATGGCAAAAATAACAATAATTCTCACCTTTTATCAATCATCATTCATTTTTTTTAATATTGTATATTTAACACTAATATACACCAAAACCAAAAAAATAAAGAAGAACATAAAAAGATAAGAAGAGAAGGTTGTATATATGAAATAAATACAGGCTCACCCGAACCCAAGACTAGGCCAAGCATTTAGATGGTAGACAAGGAATTAAGCAGGGGGAGATAGGGCCCATAACTTATAATAATTCCATAAAACCAATGTCACAATGTACATTTATGTCATTTTTCACCTTGTACAAATGTATAAAAATTGTATTCATCACTAAAACAATCACAAATAAAAAGATTTCCTTCATCAAAATTGTTTGTAATAATATTAATTTATATATAAAAATATCAAAAAAATATTTTATGAATAAATAAATCATTACAATGAGCCGAAGGCTGTGAAAACTAACTTTCCATATTTATAAGTATTTATAAAAAAACATCAACTTGACCAAACTCACTTTTAAACTTCGTTTTTGGTGTTTGGACACCTTTGTATATATGTACTATATGTATATTAAGCTTCTTCATTTTTTTATTTACTAATTCGTACTCTTGTTTAACTTAATTCTTTTTCTAAACTATCTATAAAAATCACTAGAAAATTACAAAAAAATAAGTTAAAAAGTATTGTGAATAAAAAACAATTAAATTTTAATAATTTAATAAATATTTTATTACTTCTTAATAAATTCAATAAATCAATTAAATAAGATAAAATTAATAAAAAACTTTATATATATATATATCTATATATATGTAAAAACCCAATTTTTAATAAAATTTTTTTACAATAATTAGAAAATTTAATATTTTATTAATTTACAGAATAACTAAATGATTTTAAATATATTTTATTTTATTTCTGTGAGTTAATTTAATGGTATAATTGAATAAAGCAATGTACAATATATGTATATGATACATATCCAATAAATGCAATATTTTATTTTTGTTTATTTTGATTTTTTAATTTTTATTTACATTTTATATAAGTAAAATATAATATATATATATATACATAATACTAAAAATACAATATGTGCAAAAAATATAATGAAATAAATAAATAGTATATATATACATGTATACAAGTATACCAATAGGTTGCCAAAACATACTTTTTGCATATTAACTCTTTTTTTAGTGATATCACATTTATTTGATAGATAATTTTATAAAATAAAATTTAAAATTGAGTACACCCAATTCAGAGTTTATATGGTCGGGTTACGTGGTTCGGAAATTAGGATTTACAACTTTTAGTATTGATATACTTTACCCTAAGTATGGGGGGATGTAGGACTCTCGGGTATTCTGTTGATTCTTTCTACCCCTGTTTTTGCCTACACTTAGGGACATTTGACCCTAAGTATAGGGGGGTAGACTTTGTACATCCTTCAATCGAATTTCCCTTCATGTACAGCTTGCTATACTTAGGATTACTTGATCCTAAGTATAGGGCGAAACATCGAGTTCACTTGATTCTATTCTTTGATTCATCTTTGTATATAGCCATTCCTTTTCACTTCCCTATACTAAGCACGAGTTATGTCTTCTTCATCGTTCTTGACTCTGAGGACATCGTTCGAGCTAAGTATAGGGGGGTGTGTATATATTTCATATATACTTTAGCCATAACTCGTACTTTGTGTGAGTATATTAATAAATAAAATGGTTAGAAATCCATAAAAATTTAAAAAGTTTTCCCTTGTATAAAAAATTCTTCTTGCACATACCTATTTTTTTATAAAATTATTTTTGTACAAATGATTGTAAAATCTTTTTGTATAAATAGTTGGTAAATATTTTCATATCAAAAATTATGTATATAGTATAAAATTTTTGTAAAATGTTATGAAAACAAAAAGTTTGCAAAAACCTTGTGTAAATTTTTGTAAATATTTTGCAATACCCCGCATTCATGCATACATCCATGTTTTCAAACATTTTTTTAAAAATTTTGCACAGTTGTAAATATTTGTAAATTGCATCTTTGTAAAATAACATCTTTCTAAATACTTGCACAGTTTTTCTAATTCATAGTTGACATTTAAACTGGCATAGAACTAAATTGACAAATGGAGCTTGGTTAAGACTTAATCCACCTAATAATAAGAGGAACCTTATAGGGCTTAGGATTGAGACTTTTCAGGTCAATGGGACTTAATTCTTTGAGTCCACTTGGCTATGAGCATCTGTCATCTTTATGAGCCTAAGAGAGCAATTAACAACACACGCATGGCTCTTAGAGACAATGACTTTACTTGCACCAGCACCTTATACACAACTCTCCTCGGATGAGGTGGTGAGGAGGCAGTTTCCTTTAGCTTGGGGTAGCATATGAGGGTAGTACTTCTAGGCGGAACCTCTCTTCTTCTTATAGTGAAGGAAGTGTGTCTCAAC
This sequence comes from Ottelia alismoides, assembly GCA_037367405.1. NCBI lineage: Eukaryota > Viridiplantae > Streptophyta > Magnoliopsida > Alismatales > Hydrocharitaceae > Ottelia > Ottelia alismoides. The sequence continues at coordinate 210,966 of JAZKJV010006370.1, read as the reverse complement.
TTGGTCTGGTGGTTATGAAGTCTAAAGACAGAAGCCGTGGGTTGCAATAAAGCTTCAAAAGAGGGATAGTCTACTGGCTCAAGAGGAAAATCTCCTGTATATATGCTGCACCATGTAGATATGTTGTATAGATGCACATGAAAAAAAATGTGCAAAAAGAAAAGAACTCCAAAAAAGTGGTGGGTTGGATTGAAAATTTAATAATCCCACCGGAGTGTATATAGTCAAATAAAGAAAAAGCTTATGGTATACATGTTCCATCTCATGAAGCTTGCAGCGGGAGACTCAGCTACACTGGTTAGAGCTCCCAAGGATACATGGCTACACTGGCCATGGTCCATTCTCTTCTTCCCCCTCGTCTTGAGCCGGTTGCACTTGAACTTAGAAGGGAATACCCCGCTTCTCAAGGAAAGAGTTGCTAGACCGAGGCATTAGAGTTATCGGGTTGAGGGAGGTTGTTTCTTCGTTACTTCTGAAGTGGGGAGCTACATATCACTTACACCGTACAAGGAAAGATTCATGGTCATTAGAGTTTGTGTATGTAGACTTGTTCTGATCTGGTTTATTGAGGAGTCTTGACCATAGCTTGGTGGAACTCTGAGGCTGTTAAGTTTTAAGCTTAAATCTAAATATGGTTCCGACAAATTAATAATCCAAAGGTCTGACCGAGCTCCATATTTCAATTTAATGAAGGAAAGTTTAATAATCAACCTTGATTTCTCCTCTTTTTCTTGTTCTTTCTCTTTTGCACTTCTTTTTCAAATAAGTGTTTGCTAAGGGACTAGCAAAGTTAAGTACAGGGGTGTGATGAATACCCATTCATCACTCTTTATTCTTGTATTTTAGCTACAAAACCTATGCAAAACACCTTGTATATTCATGTAAATAGAGTAAATTATCATCATGCATGCATTGTGTAAATAATGATAATTAGCATGTTTTTGTGCATAAATAAAAGAATAAAGAAATAAAATAAAAAGAGGGAAATATTTAGAATAAATATTGAGTGACCTAATCCCAAGCGAGGGCTCTGCATGGGCTTGACTGCAAAAGAATCCAACTAGAGAGAGATAGGGGAGCTCAATTATGTGTACATATATCTATGTATATAAATAAAATTATTTTCATCTAAATAAAAAAAATATGCTTTTGTTAATTTGTACATATTTATAAAAATAAACTAAAATAAAAATCGGTAAAACAAAAGAAAAATAAAAATAAATAAAACATCTCCCATCAGTGTATATAGACCATGTACATAGAATACCATATCTATTTATTTTCTCTTTGTGAATAATTAATAAAAATACAATAAAAATATTTCCATATTTCATATTTCATTGTGTAAATAAAAAAATAAAAATCAGAAAAATAATATTAAAATAAAAAAGAAAAAGAATAAAAATCAATTTCCACCTTGTATATATACCATGTACATATGTATATAACCCTATTTATTTACTCCATGTAAATACATTATAAAAATAAAATAAAAATACCTTATTATTCCAAATTTTATTTTGTAAATAAATAAAACTTAAAATTGGAGTAATTATATAAAAATAAATAATTAAAAATAAAAATCAAAATTCCTTTTTTTGTATATACCTACATATGATAATAATATAATGTAAATAGATTATTTATTTTTCAAAAAAATAAATAAATATCACTAAAAAATAAGTTGAAAATAAATAAACATTTTTCATGTTTTAACTTTTTCGAAATAAAGTCATTTACTATTTTTATTGAATTTCCAAACATTTAATAAATGCCGGTCTCTGATTGGTCCACGGGAGATTGTTGACCCCCGGTCAACTCTCCCCCGCGGACCTCTTTCACGCGGATCTTGCGTTCGACCCGACTTCTCCGATTTTTCTTCGTTCGATCCGATCTCCATTTACCCAAACCTTGGGCGATATTTGACCCTTGATGATCCGAGAATCTCGCCCGGAGTATTGCCTAGGGATCCGAGCTCCGACCATCTCGCCCGATCGCCATCTAGCCGGACCCTTCGTTGTATAAAGCTCCACCTCTGACACACATTCTAGGTCTTCTTTGGCTCCTCTCCTTCGTCCCAGGACCTCCATTTTCTTCTCCAGAGTGACAGCTGTGCGAGGAGAGTGTTGAAGAGAGGAGGAGGTGCTTCCAGCCATCGATCCGGTGACCTTCGTCGTCGTGCGCCGCCGCGGGGTGCGCTTAGCCTCGGAACCCGACGATTCCTCGATGCAAGGACCCTCAGAGCTTCCTTAGCTCGTCCCTAGTCGAATTCCTACATCAAGTAACCTCGAATCTCCTTAGTTTCACCCAATTTTACTATTCGCCCAAATCACGCCGCCGGCAGTAGCCGGCTAATTCACGTCATCCCGCTCATCTATTCGATCATCGGACAACCCCACCACATCCACAATCCTTCTCTCCACCTTCTGCACCCACACACTCAACTTGGTTCTCCTCGGAACCAAGGTTCGACCTCCACCGTCGTCGCTTCACCGGAGGTCGCCGCTACGACCCATCTAGCCACCCTTTCCACCCACTGACGGGTCGAGGCAATTTGCCCTCGACCCAGGAAGTCTCCTATGCCATTTTACAGGGCAATGCGACCCATCTGAGGGTCTGGACACATGAGCACAGGAGGTTATCTCCACCTTCGTCACCAGAGCTCCTCGGAGTTTCCCGGCCCCATCGGAGGAGCCATTCAGCTGCGGAAGAGCTTGGCGATCACATTCCACATCCCAGCAGCGTCATTAGAGGTCTCCACCGCGCGCACGGAGCCAGCGAAGTTCGCCGGCGAGCTGTTCTTGGAGAGCCTCCAGTTGCCGTTCGATCGAAGCCTCCGCTCCAGATCTGATCAGAGCCGTTCATTTACGAGGAGCATCCACCGTTCGATTCATCTAAGGCTCGATCGAGATCGCCCATCCAGCGAAGAGGCGCCAGCTACTCCGCACCGTCCGATCTACACGTGGCGTCCTCCTGGACGTGGATCCAGCGAAGGTTAGCCACCTCCTCCCCTTCATCCATCCGCCTTTAATAAAGGGTTATTTTCCCTTAAGCCCTCGTCTATTCTTTTATTTCTATTAGGTCCTGTAAATATTTTATTCTGTTGATTTTATTTTGGAGAAATTGCACTGTAGACCTCTATGTTTATTTTAATTGCATTTTAGTCCCTATCTACGTGGAACACGTGCAGCATCACGTGACTTTTTGGGTAATTTGCATTGTATGGGCTTGGAGTTTCTTAAGGTTATGGAGTGAAATTAACTTTCAGATATTTGCATTTATGCCCATGTGAACGGTTTTATTCGACATGTGCTGATTTGTTGGGACATTTTGCACCTTTTTCCCCTTAGCTTTTAGCACGTGTTGCTATTAAGCCCCTGTAAATAGTTTTCTTTGCATTTAGGTCCCTGTGTAATGTAAGCCTTTGTTTTTATTGAATAAAATAGCAAATCAAATCCAAATTAGGACAAATTTGGGCACGTAGCTCCTGCCACTATGTAAAATTTTTCCTAAATTTTTGAGACATTTTTTAGGCTTTTTGATATTTTAAAAATTCAAAAACTGTGATTTTTCTTACTGTCAGACTTAGAAAATCAAAGAAAAATACAAAAACTCTTTCAAAAATTCTAAAAAAAAATTAGTGTAAGTTAGTTTTAGTGTCTTTTAACTTATGTCCAATTTTCGTGCTTTTTAGATTGATAAAAACCCTAAAAATTGAAAAACTCTAAAAACCTCAGAAAAATTCTAAAAAATTCTATAAAAATAAAAAAAATACAAAATCTTTTTCTGAATCTTAATAGTTGTTTATACTTTTCACAAAATTGCCTCCAGACTTTTATAGATCAATCTGATATTTTAAATTGATCTTTCAAGTCTAGCTGTAAAGTGATCTTCATTTTTCCTCTTTCTTGATTTTTAGAAAATTATAAAAAAAATTAGGAAATTCTGAAAAATTCACCAAAAAGCATAAAAAACATTTTTTTTTGAATTTTTGGAGCATTTCTGATTTATTAAATAATTGGTTGTGTGTGCTTGTTTTTACATTTTCTTTAAAAATTCAAAAATACAAAAACATTAAAAAATTATAAAAACCCACCAAAAATATTTTTCCCCTTTATTCTTGACTTCTGACTACTTCGTAGGCCACAACGCCATCACGTGCTCCCTGAGTCCGACTCTGGTCGCTATACCAAGTTAATAATTTAGCGAGGACCGCTTCTTTGTTCTGATTGTTTTATACTCTGATTGGTGGTTCTGTCTTCATTTTCTTGATTGGCCGATTCTGCTCGATCCGGGTCGCAACGACCCGAGTGAGATTATTTCTACCTAGCCCGGATTGAGTAGTTGGTTTATTTTCGGTCATCAATACCTGGTCCAAAAGGCCCAGGTAATGGCATAGACACTTATATGCATCATTTGATTGATGAACTTAAGATTTTGTGGAATTCTGGAGTGAGGACGTATGATGCGGTAGAGAAAGAATTCTTTACAATGCGTGCTTATTTACAATGCATGCTAATTTATCGGGTTGGAGTACCAAAGGTAAATTTATGTGTCCAGTTTGCAAGGACAAAACACAATTGGCATGGCTAACTGCGAGTACGAAACATTGTTATTTGGGCCACCATCGTTTCTTATTTGTGAATCACAGATGACTAAAAAGTGAAAATAATTACAAATTTGACGAACAATCATTTGAACATCGAATAAGTTTGAATCAACGATCTGGTAGTATAGTGTGGAAGGAACAAGAAAAGTTGGGTAACTTCTCTCTAGATCGATTATTTAAGAGGAAGTTATCTGACGGATGGTGGAAACAAAGTATATATTTTCGAGAACTATCCTACTGGCATACTTTATAGGTCCGTCATAACTTAGATGTAATGCATATATTAACGAGTGGTATGCAAAATATTCTTAAAATTTTAAATCTTTCAAGTACTGTGAAAGACAGTTTGCGAGATAGACATGATCCGATACAGTTGGGTATCCGGTCTGAGCTACATCCGACGATGTTAGATAATAATTCTAGAGTAACTGCTCTTAAAGCGAACTATACATTATCCAATGATGACAAATATAAGATACTCAATTTTATTAAATCAATTAGAGTATCAGATGGATTTTCAACACAAATAAGCATATGTATAAATCTGATGGAAAGGAAGATATCATTATCAAAAAGTCATGATTGTCATGAGTTAATGCAAGTTCATTTTCTATTATCCATCAGGGGTACATCATGATGTTATGCAACCACTAATCGAACTCAGGCAATTTTTTAGAGTCTTGTGTTCGAAGACTTTAGATCCTGAAGTGTTGTTGTGATTAGAGACTGATATTGTTATCATTTTATATAAGATGGAGCAGGTCTTTCCACATACTTTTTTTATATAACGATACATTTAATTGCCTATCTTACTAGTGAAGCTTGAATATGTGGTCTTGTAAAGAATCGATGGATGGATCCAATTGAACGGTATTTAAGGAAATTAAAAAAATATGGTCTTTAGTAAAGCTACATCCGAAGGTTGCATTATTACATTTTGTGACATATATATGGATGATGGTAAGAGTACCAGATTCGATCGGGTTGAACAAAATAATGATGGCGAGTTGTGGACTGAATATCCAAACAAACTTTAGATATTTCAATAAAATGGACGATCTATTCTAAAGAGTATCCGTCGATGTATTTCAGATGATGAGAGAGACCTTATTCATTACTATATCCTAATGCAATTAGATGAGGTTGGTTTTTTCTTTGAAGAGTTTCCTTCATCAAGTACTAAGCAATCATACTTTCTTAAATGGTTCAAGCATAGTATTAAACTGTTAAAAGTTACCAAAGATGAACGGTGGAGTATAAATCTTGATATTATCCAATGGAGTTCATTCTCAATAGTAGTGTCACATTCTGTCTATATCAATAATGTATTCAAATTTCAAAAATAATCAATTGATGAGAATAAAGAAACATAGCTTTCTGGAGTGATAGTTAATGTCAAACTCTCATCTGAAATTGATGGATACTATGGTGAAATTTTTGATATACTAGAAATCAGTTTTACACATTATGTAAGTTGTGTTCTATTTTGTTGCATTTGGTTTGATGTGAGTTGTGTTGGAGGAGGTTACAAGAAAGATAAAAATGTAATTTTCTCTTTAAAGCAAACATGTTGGTTACAAACAAACGAGTCGTATGTTCTTGTCAGCCAGGTAGAACATGTCTTTTATGTACCAGACAATTATATTAGTGGGTGGGTTATACATATTACGACAACACTGAAAGATTATTTGATGTTAACGAAGAGGAAGATGCAGTGGATAATGATGTTGTATAACAGAATATTTCAAATGATTTTTTCATTATGTTGTAGACAAAGACATTGCTACTAGCAGCGTGAGGTAATGTTATTTTTTGTTTTACATTCAAATAATATGAATTCTTGTAATCGATCTAAATATATTTTAAATTATATTCTATCGATACACAGATATGGCTCCTAGACCCAAGAGTATCCGGAAAATTCCCCAACCCGCTTAACAGCCACCGGGAGGATCTTCTGATCCCGGCAGTGGCGGATATCAAAGACGATGGGGACCGTCTCAGTGTAGGTTCCTGGATCATCTTGCACTTGGGCAGACATTGCATGTTCATATCATTGGAGGAGATACAGTGGGGAAGAACTCCACGGAGTTTCAGAGCTACCATGGTCAGGTTACTCGTGCACGTGTCCCCATCATGACGCATGACTTTTGATAGCTTCCTTATTATGCCAAGGATGTCATATTATCTGATTTGGAGGTATTCTACAATTGAATTATTATTTTCATTGTTTTAATATAGTCAACCATTTTATTTATCTAGTACTAGGTTGTTTTTACATGGGAACACAATGCTACCATCGATGCCCAGATTCTTTCTCATACTGCTGAGATGTTGCGTCGATACAAGGGACATATAAAGGAAAAGGTAACAATATCTGTATATATACTTCTAATAAAAGATGAATACTTACGACATTTTTTCCTCTATTTAATATTACAACCTCCAAATTCCATATGAGCAACTTGTGCAGAATGTCCCATCAACTGTTACACCAAATCAGTGGAGGGACTTAATCAATTTTTGCTTTAGTTAGGAATTCGTGGTATGTAAAATTTTTTCTATTTAATTGTTTTGTGATTTTATTAACTTTGATTAATAATAGTTGATATCTACAAAAAATATTATGAACTGCTCGAAAGGTTTTAGATCGACCCACAAGATGGGGAGAAAGAACACAAATCAGTTGAAAGATGACTTTGTAAACATCGACACAATTAATTATGGGACTAATTTTGGAAGATAATTTAAAAAATATTTTATTGATGTTATTTTAGTTGAGTAATAATGATAGAGAGATGACATGAATAAAGGTTTTTGTGGGATCAAAGAGAAGAGACGCACGAGGAGAAGAGCAGTGGGTTGATGATGTCTACGCACCAATTCATGTATGTAAATTATATTGTTAATTTTAAGAATCTCGTATATTATATTTTTTAAATAATATATGTATCCATGCATACATGAAGAAATGATAAAGCTCTCTACCACAGCCTCACTAGATAGCATGGGGACGAGCACACTCCCTTTATCTGCCAATGAAGCCACCCTCCAAGCCACAGGTTCGGAACATAGTGGATGCATACATTGCAGAGGACATGGAGAAACAATCCGTACATGGTACGGAATGGGTGATGTCAGTGGGTCTCGAACCTCGTTGCAAGGGAGATTGAGGGAGAGAGAGTTGCATAACGTCAAGGCAAAGAAGTCCGCACAGGATGAGGAGATGGTTAAGATGCGTACAAACATGACGAATGCCATGGCATACATTACCCGTCTTCAAAGTCAAGCCGAGCAACCAGTAGACCCGGCACAACTCGATGATGATATGGAAAGTCAAGAAGAGAGCGATGAAAGTGAGGAATCGAGGTAGATTACGTTAGATATAGAATATGTATATTATAATTTTGTAGTATCTTGAATAGTTAAGTTGTCGTAATTTAAAGTATCTAGAACTGCTACGCCATTTTATTGTTAAGTATTAAGTAAGAATTTTGATGTCTTTTTAGTGTGTTGTTGTATAATTAACGTGGTTTGCATAAGGAGTAGGAGATTAAAACCAATCAAACAATTCTTTTTTTTACTTTGAGCGTATGAGGACGGCTATAACCATCTCCTCTTGTATTATGTAACCATCCCTTCTGTAACTAAACAGCTCGTTGTCTTCCAGTAGAGTCCTTGACAGATAAAATGGACAGTCTAGACCGTTCCCTATGCGATTTTGTGGGCGTTCCCCAAAACAGTTTTAGCTTAGGGGACGGTCGCGACCGTCCCCGACGATAATTGGAAGGGATGGTTTAGACCGTCCCCTCTATAACCCAGTAGCTCGTTGTCTCTCATTATAGACCTCAATTAGTTATAAGGTTTACCTCTTGAAGCGTGGTTGTGATCGTGACTCTAAACGAAGAGACCTCCTATCTCAAGTCCGATCCAACGAATGAGACGCTTGCGAGCGTGTTGATGAGACGCATGCTCCTTATAATCCTTGTTGATGATCCAAACGACGAATCTCCTGATCTCATCACATGAGATCCGACGTCTTCTTTACGAGCAAGGCACATCAAAGGAGATGAAGAATCCACGAGAAAATACTTTGGCAGCATAGCGACGATGCTGCGACGATGACGATCTCTCTAAGGCTCCATGATGAATGGCCACAAACAAGAGAGAGAGGAAGAGAGTCTTGGCATGTAGAGAGAGGGAGAGAGAATTAGTTTACATTGTAAATTGTGTCACTCGAAATGCAAGGGGCACCTCTTCTTTCGGATCCATGGATCTCAATCCATGGACAACACAAAAATCAATGGTTAAGATTGATTTGTGTTTCTTTGAGTGGCCATGATGTTATTGTAAAAACACAATAATAATTGATTTAAATTAAATCAAATTATATTGATAAATCAATATCATTGATTTCAGATATAAATCATTTGACTAGTCTTGGAGATAATGAGGAGATTGACCCTGTCTCCTAAAGAAAAGGGGACGACTACCCTTCTGAGATAGAATGGGTCTATCTCCTCGTAATCTCATGAGATCTCATTATCTCAGAGATTTCATTATCTCATAATGTCTACAAGATTTACAACAATATTTGTTGTAAATTATTTCACAAAAAAAATTCATAATTATCTTGTGAACATCACAATCATGCCATTGGAAAAATGTGAATCAGATTCACATCCCAAAACAAAATGTAAATTATAATTTCAATTAATTATCCAATGTAAATCCAATTCACATCAATGATTAATTAACAAATATATATATCACAATATGCTCTCTTTATTATACTATAAATCACATTTATAATATACCTGAATAATATGGATAGTGATATCCATATTATTCATATATATGATAATTAAATCACATTTAATCATCTTGGATCTCTATTCTCATGTGTCCAAAAAATATGAATCACAATCATATTATTCACATCTTTGATAATTAAATCACATTTAATTATCTCAAATAACTCTCCTTATAATATGAATCAAATTCATATTATTCTTGATAATTAAACCACATTTAATTATCAGTATCTCAATAGTCAGATAAATATATCAACAATGGAATTATCCATGAATTATTTCAAGGATAATGTGCTTTCTCCGCGGATACCTAGAGAAAAGGACAGGGTGATTGTATTGTTCCACATATAATGACTTGGATATAGAGATCACATCTCAAATCCAGATCTTGTGGACCTCTCGTAGATGCTTGATTAAATCATGACCACAAATCTAATCTTCTCGTTATATCTGAATCACATTCAGATCAATGTCCAACATTTTGACTAAGATCAGATTACTTCTTTATGAGAGGAGTCACTAAAATCCAGCCATGTTTCATCACTCTCTCGGAAAGGAAGCGCCATGTTTATACAATCATTTATGATCACATCTCCTTCATGTATTCGTAATACATATACATCTTGCATACTGGAAGGCCCAGAATAAATATGAAGTTTTAGATCTCTTTTAGACTGTCTCCTTCAGGATTTTATCATTAATGTTGTCATTCAATCATTGGGAGTTTGTATCGATCATATACTTTCCAAAAGAATATATCATATCTAGGTGTTGAACATATACTTTCCAAAAGAATAATCAGATCTTATAAATTCAGTCGACCTTCCAAAGTGAGACGACCACGCTTGGAATTTGATTCTTTCCAATATCTCATGCGTGAGCTCATATCTTCCGGCTCAGCAGTGAACCTGTATGATCCCTTTGAGAGATTGTATTACTCACATGCCCTTGCATAAACACTAGCATGCCGATGTATAGACCTTGGTTAGCTCATCAACCTATTGGTCTGCCAAATGTACATACTTTAACATATAGTAACACATCTATCTCCGGTCAGAGGATGCGTGCCTATATCGTGACAGCATAAGACATAGGTCTTTGGTTATTTCGATCTCACTAAGTCAACTCCTTGACCTAACTAATCTAACACCTCTGAATCTCTATTCTTATGTAGAGGACCCACATCAAGAGGTCTGTTAGATATCAGCCTAATGAGAACATATTGCCATCTCCTATATAGGCTGGAGATCATATCTTAATAACCATTTGATGGTGCTTGATGAGTCCTCAATCTAACTCTTTAGATATTCATCCAAGCACCAGCCTCTATAATTCAATAATTGAATCAACAGCTGTATAATCAATAAGATGGCCATGGTACATAATCCTACTTTTACTAAGGGACTTATATGTAAATTAATTATTCCTCATTTCAGATCAGGGAGTGATATTTGCAATAACATTTATTTCTTAATGGCTCACCGTGGGCTCACATGTCCAACAGCGTCATCCAAGAAATGATGCAGGCGTAAAAGGTGGATGAACAAGGAGCCAAAGTCAAGAAGAACTCGACTCAAAATAGTGAAAGTATCTCATGGAATAAATCTAGGAAGATGCGTTAAACACACTCTGACACGGTTAGAACTTGGGTCAGAGGAGTTGACCCCAGGTCAACGAAAGAATGTCCCCCATTGGTCCATCTAAAACGCGGGAGGACAAAACAACTTGAAAAATCATAAATAAGAAAATAAAAATTAATTAATTAATTAAATGTTATAAAATAAAACTTATTTGTTATTTTATATAGTATTTTATTATGATTTTTCTTTTTTTTATGAATTAATTTATTAGGAGTTACCATTTACAAGTATAGATATATGTGTAATGACCTATGTTTTGAATATTTTATTTTTATTTTATATTTTAAAATTTGTTGGATAATATACTTATTTCATATTTTTATAACTTATTTAAATATACATAAATTACATATTATATTTTTTCTAATATTATTTGTACAATTAAATACCAGATATATTTATTATATAGGTGTACAGGAGCTTCCTTCTTCTGCCGTCACCAGGCCACTCTGGTGGTCCCCGGCCTCATCGGAGGATTCCATCAGCTGCGTAGCACCTCGGCGAAGCGTTTCTATATCTCAGCAGCTCTAGAGGAGGACCTCGGCGTGCGCATTGGGTCTGCGAAGTTCACCGGCGTCGAGTTCTTGCAGGATCCTCCTCCGTCGTCCGATCAGCCCCGACGCTCCAGATTCCATCTCAGTTGTCTATTTGAGGAGCGCCAGCCACCGTCGGATCCAGCTGAGGCTCGATCGGGACCGCACATCCAGCGAAGAGGCGCCCGCTAGCCTCCATCGTCCGATCTACACGTGGCGTCCTCCTCGCCGTGGATCCAGCGAATGGTTAGCCACCTCCAGCCACCGTCGGATCCTCAACGTGGCCACCCTTCGGCCGTCCGCTTTTTATAAGGGGTAAATTTCTATTAGGCCCCATTGTTTATTGTGTTTAATAGTTAGTCCTGTAAATATTGAAAGAATGTACCCAGTCATTATCTCCGTTGATTTGACTGGAGAGCAAGAATCCCGTCTGATGAGGGTTCTTGAAAAGAACCGCAAGGTGATAGGATGGAGTGTAGCAGATCTCCAGGGGATCAGTCCGGCTCTGTGCTCTCACCACATCTATCTCGAGGATGAGGCAAAGCCGTTGCGTGAGTTCCAGCGGCGGCTGAACCCGAATATGAGAGATGTTGTCATGAAGGAGATCTCGAAGTGGTGGAGCGCCGATTTTATCTACCCCATCTCCGACTCCAAGTGGGTCAGTCCATTGCATGTGGTGCCCAAGAAGACGGGCATTACTACAGTTGTCATGAAGTTGGGAGAGGAGATCGCTACCCGGGTACCCACTTCTTGGCGGGTCTGCGTGGATTACAGACGACTGAACCAGACCACCAAGAAGGATCATTTCCCCCGGCCCTTTATTGATCAGATTATTGAGAGGTTGGTTGGGAAGAGCCATTACTGTTTCTTGGATGGGTACTCTGGCTATAATCAGGTGGCCATCGCTCCCGAGGACCAAGAGAAGACCGCCTTCACCTGTCCCTTCGGGACATATGCCTTCAAACGCATGCCATTTGGGCTATGCAATGCCCCTGCGACATTTCAGAGATGCATGCTGTCTATCTTTTCGGATATGGTGGGGGTGTGCTTGGAGGTCTTCATGGATGATTTCTTGGTCTACGGCAACGGATTCGATTCTTGTCTTAACTGCCTAGACCGAGTCCTTCATTGATGCATTGAGGTTCACCTTGTGTTGTCTTGGGAGAAGAGTCACTTCATGGTGACTCAAGGGATGGTGCTTGGCCACATCATCTCCAGCAGGGGCATGTACGTTGATCCGGCCAAGGTGGATGTAATTAGAAAACTTGATCCACCGTCCAACTTACGGCAGTTACGGTCCTTTCTTGGGCACCTCGGTTTCTACCGATGTTTCATTCATCATTTCAGCAAGCTTGCCCGACCGTAAACTGATCTGCTGACGAAAGTCACCGAGTTCCTTGTTGATGATAAGTGTCTATCGTCGTTTGAGACTCTCAAGAGCTGTGTTATAGAGGCTCCTGTTCTCCAGCCACCTGACTGGTCTCTCCCATTCGAGTTCATGACGAATGCCTCTGATTTTGCTGTGGGGGCCGTTCTGGGATAGAGGAGGGATGGAGTCCCATTTGCCATTCACTACACTAGCCGTACATTGGATGCCGCGCAGCGGAACTATACTGTCACTGAGAAGGAGATGCTAGTCGTAGTTTTTGCCCTAGATAAGTTCATATCTTACATCATTGGATCTAGAGTGACCATTTACACTGATCATACCGCCATCAGGTACCTCATGGTAAAGAAGGATGCCAAAGCTAGATTGACCATATGGATCCTTCTACTCCAGGAGTTTGACATAGAGATTAAGGATAAGCATGGAGTCAAGAATGTAGTGGCGGATCATCTCTCCCGATTTGAGTATCTTGAGGATTCTGAGTAGATTGACCCTATTTGTGAGACCTTTCCAGATGAGGCGATCCTTGTTATCGCCTCGCTCCCATGGTATGCCGATATTGTGAACTATCTTGTCGCCAAGAAAGTTCCACAAGATTGGCCCAGGCAGAAACTTGAGACCTTCCTAGCGAAGGCCAAGTTTTACCATTAGGAGGATCCCATCCTTTACCATGAGGGAGGGGATAGTATCTGGCGGAGGTGCATTCCTCAATAGGAGCACCACAGCATCCTTACTTACTGCCACAAGCTTGAGGCAGGAGGACATCACTCAGGAAGGAGAACGACACAGAAAGTGCTCCAATCCTGCCTATGGTGGCCTACTCTCTTCAAGGACTCTGATGAGTTTGTGAAGAGGTGTACTGACTATCAGAGGATGGGCACTTGTGGACATCGTGATATGATGCTGATACAGCCCATACACTTCTGTGAGGTTTTTGACACATGGGGCATCGATTTCATGGGTCCATTCCCTAGGAGTCAGGGATTTGAGTATGTTCTGTTGGCCGTGGATTATGTGAGTCATTGGGTTGAGTCCATCCCCGCTCGAACCACAGATGCTAGGACTGTTTGCAGATTTTTGAGGAAGAACATCATTTCACGGTTTGGGGTTCCTCGAGTGTTGATATCTGACGGGGGGTCTCATTTCACCAACGACAAGGTAAAGGCCCTTGCTAGCGAGTTCAGCATAAACCACGAGTCGCCACTCCATACCACCCTCAGACAAATGGTCTTGCTGAAGTGTCGAACAAGAAGATCACGACTACATTGCAGAAAGTCGTCCGTCCTGACCGAAAGGATTGGTCACAGCTTTTGGACTCGATCTTGTGGGCATATCGGACGTCTTTCAAGACTCCTTTGGGTACATCTCCCTTTCGCCTCATTTATGGCAAGCCCTGCCATTTACCTGTTGAGATGAGACATAGGTCACTTTGGGCAGTCACTGATATATTTTTGGATCTAGAGAGTGTAGGAGATCAGAGGAGGGTAGAGTTAGCAGCCTTGGAGGAGCTTCGTGATACCGTCTTTTCAAACAACCTACATTATAAGGAGTGAGTGAAGGAGTGGCATGATTCTCATATCATCCATAAGCAGTTTGAGCCAGGACAGAGAGTATGGTTGTTTGATGCTAGGCTTCGATTATTTCTAGGGAAGCTACAGAGCAAATGGAAGGGACCCTATTTGGTTAGAAAGGTGCATGACAATGGGAGTATTGATATATCTGAGTTGTCTTCTGATGCTACCTTTCGAGTGAACGGCCAGCGGCTCAAGCCATATCTAGATCATGAGCCGCAGGTCGTTGATGTTACCCTTATTCACTTTGCGTGAGATGTGGTCTTTTGACTCACATCTATTGCACTCACGCCTGGTTATCACTGCTCTTCCGACATGTATAGATCCAGTTGTCCATATCACTCTATTCTTTAGTCCCACATCCCTTCTCTCATCTTATGATTATGCTATACTTAGGGTGTACTTTACCCTAAGTATAGGGGGATGTAGGACTCTCGGGTATTCTCTTGATTCTTTCTACCCCTATTTTGCTGCCTATACTTAGGGATATTTTACCCTAAGTATAGGGGGGTAGACTTTGTACATCCTTTCACTTGGATTTCCCTTCATGTACAGCTTGCTATACTTAGGATTACTTGATTCTAAGTATAGGGGGAAACACCGAGTTCTCTTCATACTATTCTTTGATTCATCTTTGTATATAGCCATTCCTTTTCACTTCCCTATACTAAGCACGAGTTATGTCTTCTTCATCGCTCTTGACTCTGAGGACATCGTTCGAGCTAAGTATACAGGGGTGTGTATATATTTCATATATACTTTAGCCATAACTCGTACTTTGTGTGAGTGTGTTAATAAATAAAAATGGCTAAAAATCCATAAAAATTTTAAAAAATTTCCCTTGTACATAAGATTCTTCTTGCACATACCTATTTATTTATAAAATTATTTTTGTACAAATGATTGTAAAATCTTTGTGTAAATAGTCTGTATATATTTTCATATCAAAATTATGTATATAGTACAAAATTTTTGTAAAATGTTTTGAAAACAAAAAGTTTGCAAAAACCTTGTGTAAATTTTTGTAAATATTTTGCAAAACTTCGCATTCATGCATACATCCATGTTTTCAAACATTTTTCAAAATTTTTGCACATTTGTAAATATTTGTAAATAGCATCTTTGTAAATATTTGCATAGTTTTTCCAAATCATAGTTTACATTTAAACTGGCTTGGAATTAAATTGACGAATGGAGCTTGGTTAAGACCTTAATCCACCTAATAATAAGAGGAACCTTATAGGGCTAAGGATTGAGACTTTTCAGGTCCATTGGGACTTAATTCTTTGAGTCCACTAGGTATGAGCAAATGTCATCTTGATAAGCCTAAGTAGAGCACTTAACAACACACGCATGACTCTCAGAGACAATGGCTTTACTTGCACCAGCACCTTACACATAGCTCTCCACGGCTGAGGTGGTGAGGAGGTGACGACAGGCCAAGCGACTAAGGTAAAGGTATCTAAATGGTCGTTGCGACCTCGATCGCTCGGCTAAGTCAATCAAGAAAAATCAGACCACTAATAATAGACAAAATCGATCAAAAACGCGAAAGCGGTCCTGCTATTAGATTAACCTGGTATAGCGACCAGGGTCGAACACAAGGAGCACGGGTTGGCCTCTCGGCCTACGAAGTAGTCAAAAAGAGAATAAAATAAAAGAACAAGATATTTTTAATGGTTTTTAATTTATTTTATATTCTTTTGGATTTTTAATGTATAAAGAAAATAAGAGAAACAAGTAAACACACACTTCAACAAATTATTAAATGCACTAAAAATCAATCAAAAATTCCAACAAAAATATTTTTAGGTGTTTTATAATTTTTAGTGTTTTTGGTGAATTTTTGAGAGTTTTCTGATATTTATTTAATTTTCTAAAAATCAAACAGTAGCTGAAATCAAAGGTACTGTCCAGCCGAGCTAAAAAGGCCTAGATAAAAAATCTAAAAGCCCTAAATTAGT
This sequence comes from Ottelia alismoides, assembly GCA_037367405.1. NCBI lineage: Eukaryota > Viridiplantae > Streptophyta > Magnoliopsida > Alismatales > Hydrocharitaceae > Ottelia > Ottelia alismoides. Next base: position 194,448 of record JAZKJV010006370.1, on the reverse strand, counting down.
TGGGAGGTAATTTTACTATAAAGAGAATAAATCAAGGAAAATTTAGGCACCTATTTTATTATTTTTGGGTTTTTGGTTTATTTACTAGAATTTATATAAGTTTTTATGTGTTTTTCAATTTTTAGTGGTTTTCAGTAATGAAAAATAGCCAAAATTGGCTAGAAAATCAAACACAACAAAATAGACAGCAGACAATTTTTTTGTAATTTTTGGACACTGTTTAATATTTTTTTGGGGTTTTTAAATTAGACAGTAGCAAAATTAAGTGTTTTTGATTTTTTAAAAATATCAAATGAAAACAAAAATGTCCTAAAAAATCCTCGAAAATTTTACACCATGGCAGAGCCACGTGTCCAATTTTCGTTGGATTTGGAGGTAATTTGCTATTTTATTCAAAAATAAAGAGGGGGCACAGTGCACAGGGACCAAAGTGCAAATACCCAAAAGTATGGGGGGGTCTGGTGCAATTAACCCAGGAAGTCACGCGCGTCGCACGTGCCTGAGGCACTCAGGGACCTAAATGTAAGAAAAATAAGTTCCGAGGGCTTATTGGTAACAGGTACCAAAAGTCCAGGGGCTTATCTACAAAATACCCAAAAATAAACGCACATGCTCAAAAGTTTCATGCACAGGGGTATAAATGCAAATAAACAAAAACATTCATTCAACTGATAACATCCAGAACTACAAGGGCATGGAATGCAAATAAGCCGAAAAGCACGTGTCGATGCACGTGTCAGACCATACACAGGGGCATAAATGCAAACTAAGTAGAGTACGGGGTCCTCTATGCAATAATCCCAAAAACTAAACAACTGGATTAACTAATTACAGGGCTAACTACGAATATGCAATAAATAGAAGGGCCTAAGGGTAATTTACCCTTTATTAAAAGAGCGGCTGGATGGCGGGCACGTGGATCATCTGACAGCTGGGAATAGCGGCCGCACCACTGCTGGGCTCCTCTTGCGAATCCGACGGTGAAGGTCAAGCCACGTGGTGCGATCGGACGGTGTAGGGCGCAAGTGGCTAACCCTCAAGCATCGGACGGTTCAGATCTCTCCTGCTCAGATCGAACGGGTACTGCTGCCCCTGAACGAACGGCCCAGATGGACCTGGAGCGAGCGGGATGATCGTACGGCGTCTGGAGGTCGAGGAAGAATAGGTGGCCGGTGAACTTCGCCGGCCCAGTACGCTCGCTCCGAGCCTCCCCTGCTGCTCCTGAGGATCAGAGAAGCTCCGGCGTGACGATGTGCAGCTGATGGTATCCTCCGATGACCCAGCTGAGCTTTGTAGAGCCCCGGCGAGGTCGGCGGAGGCGGAGCTCCTGGCTCGATATCGAAAGGCCTCAGATGGCCTTCCTTCAACCTGCAAAACAACCCAGGAGACTCACGGGTCGAGGGCAAATTGCCTCGACCCGGTTAGGCGAGGTGACGATGAACGGTGGGTCAAAATGGCGAGCTCCGGCGAAGGGGGTAGACGGAGGAGCTCGAATCCCAGCTCCTGTGCGAGCTGGGTTGGATGGGGATACGGAGAAGGTGCGCGGGAAGATGGCGAGGGCTATGGCGATGCCCGATGATCGAATGGTGGTCGGCAGCGATGGGAATCGACGATGGACGGCGGCGGAACGATTTTGGGGTAAATGAAAATCAGCGAAAAAGAAAGGCCTACAAGGTTACCTGGGTGGACGGGGAGACTGGGGAGGAGCTGGGGAAGCTCCTGGTCTTCGCCTCGAGGAGCGTCTCCCTCCGAGGCTCGGTGCTCCTGCTGGTGGCGGAGCAGCGGCGGCGAAGCTCGCCGGATCGATGGCCTCTCTTCCTCTCCTCGCTTCGACAGCGCCAAGAGCGAGCTGTCACTCTCGCGCACTCACTGGAGATCACAGGGGTGGATTCGAATGACCAAAGATGGAGAATTACGGTGGCGGAGCTCAAGCTAAACATGGGCGAGGGTCCGGGAAGACGAGGTCGGGTAGGGCGTGGAAGCGCGCGGATCCCGATGTGGATACCCCGGCGAGGGTGTCAGATGTGGCAGGAGTGAAACGGACCCGGGGTTTAGGTGGGATTCAATCGGGTTTAGGCGCTAGAAATTAGGGAAGTCGGGTCGATCGCCTAAATCCGCAGGAGGTGGTCCTGAGGGGGGTAGTTGACCGGGCGGTCAACAATCCCAGGAGCCAACAGGAATCGGCCACGTGGCAGGATCTTAGGAGTGAAAATTAGAGTAGCTAGGGGCCGATTAAGCAAAAACTCAAAACATGAAATATTTTTATTTTATTTTTTTTCTAATTTTTATTGATTTTTAATAATTTTTTCGAAATAAAAATAAGGTATATATATAGTATGTAGTATATAGGTATATGTACACTATAGAGTTTTTTTAAATTTTTGATTTTTTAATTATTATTTTTGTGCAATTTTATCCCTATTTTACATTTTATTTATTTTCATTATAAAATAAGGAATAAAAAGGTATTTTTATTTTATTTTTATTATTTATATACATAGGTAAAATGAATACATATATACATTTATTTACATGGTATATTTACAATATATTTTTGTGTTTTTAATTTTGTTATTTTTGTTTTGTTTTTGTTTTAATTGTTTTTATTTAGTTTATTTACATTATATAACATAGAATATTTACAAAAATTTTGGAAATTAATTTTATTTATTTACAAGGTTAAATAAATATATAAGAGTGGTTCATGTACATGATGAAAGTGGTGTTTTTGTTCTTTTTGATTTTTACCCTTTTTCTTTTGTTTTTATACTTATAAATATGTACAAGTATTTACAAGCATATTTTGGGCTATTTTTGTGAGAAAAAATATTTTTATTTATTTACATAAATATTTACACACATGAGCCCCTATCTCCCTCTACTTTGGCTTTTATGCGGTCAGGCCCATGTTGAGCCCTCCCTTGGGTTAGGTTGCTCAATATTTATTCTCAATATTTATTCTAAATATTTCCCTCTTTTTCTTTTTACTCTTTATTCTTTTATTTTTGCACAAAAACATGCTAATTATAGGTTTTTACACAATGCATGCTTTTGGTAATTATTTGTATTTACACATATCTACATGCATTTGCAAAGGTTTTTGTAGCTAAAATATAAGAATAAAGAGTGATGAATGGGTATTCATCACCCCCCTATACTTAACTTTTGCTAGTCCCTTAGCAAACACTTATTTGAAAAAGAAGTGAAAAAGAAAGAAAGAAAAAGAAAAAGAGGGGAATGTACATGGATCAATGTTGAATATTAAACTTTCCTTCATTAAATTGAATTATGGAGCTCGATCAGATCTTTGGATTATTAATGTGTCGGAACCTTATTTAGACTTAAGCTTAAAACTCAACAGCCTCTAAGTTCCACCAATCTATGGACAAGACTCCTCAATAAACCAGATCAGAACAAGTCTACATACACAAACTCTAATGACTATGAATCTTTCCATACAGTGTAAGTGATATGTAGCTCCAAACCTCAGAAGTAACAAAGAAACAACCTCCCTCAACCTGGTAACTCTAATGCCTCGGTCTAGCAACTCTTTCCTCGAGAAGCGGGGTATTCCCTTCTAAGTTCAAGTGCAACCGGCTCAAGAAGAGGGGGAAGAAGTATAGACTTTTGGAAGCTCAGCCAGTGTAGCTAAGTCTCCTGCTGCAAGCTTCATGAGATGTAACATGGATACCATAAGCTTTTGCTTTATTTGACTATATATACTCCGGTGGGGTTATTAAATTTTCAATCCGACCCACCACTTTTTTGGAGTTCTTTTTGCATTTTGCAATTTTTTTTTCAAGTGCTTCTATACAACATATCTACATGGTGCAGCATATATACAAGAAATTTTCCTCTTGAGCCAGTAGACTATCCCTCTTTTGAAGCTTTATTGCAACCCACGGCTTCTGTCTTTAGCCTTCATCACCACTAGACCAAGTTGAGACGCACTTCCTTCACTAGAAGAAGAAGAGAGGTTCCGCCTAGAAGTACTACCCTCATATGCTACCCCAAGCCAAAGGAAACTGCCTCCTCACCACCTCATCCGTGGAGAGCCATGTGTAAAGTACTGGTGCAAGTCAAGCCATTGTCTCTAAGAGTCATGCGTGTGTTGTTAAGTGCTCTACTTAGGCTCATCAAGATGACATATGCTCATAGCCTAGTGGACTCAAAGAATTAAGTCCTTATGGACCTGAAAAGCCTTAACCCTAAGCCCTATAAGGTTCCTCTTAGAGTTAGGTGGATTAAGATCTTATTCAAGCTCCATTTCTCAATTTAATTCCAGGCTTAGTTTAAATGTCAACTCTCATCCAGGAAAAGCTATATACATATATATACAAAGATGTTATTTACAAATATTTACAATCGTGCAAAATTTTTGAAAAATGTTTTGAAATCATGAATGGATGGATGCATGAAGTGCAAGTTTTGCAAAAGTATTTACAAACATTTACACAAGATTTTTGGCAAACTTTTGATTTTCAAAACATTTTGGAAAAATTTTGTACTATATACATAGTTTTGATAAGAAAATATTTCACAAACTTTACACAAAAGATTTTTGAAAACATTTTTACAAGAATAATTTTGTACACTAGCTATGTATGTGCAATAAAAGAATGATTATATACCGGAAAAATTTTTAATTTTTGTGATTTTTGGTTTTTAGCCATTTTATTTATTAACACACTCACACAAAGTACGAGTTATGGCTAAAGTATATATGAAATATATACACACCCCCCCTATACTTAGCTCAAACGATGTCCTTAGAGTGATCAAGAGCGATGAAGAAGACATAACTCGTGCTTAGTAAAAGGGAAGTGAAAAGGAATGGCTAAGTATAGAAACGAATAAATGAATAGAATGAGAGGAACTCGATGGTTTCCCCCTGTAGTTAGGATTAACTAATCCTAAGTATAGCAAGATGTACATGAAGGGAAATCCAAGTGAAGAAGACACAGAGTCTGCCCCCCCTATACTTAGGGTCAAATACCCCTAAGTATAGGCAGCAAAACAGGGGCAGAAAGAATGAAAAGAATACCCGCAGGTCCTACATCCCCCCTATACTTAGGGTAAAGTACACCCTAAGTCTAGCATAATCATAAGATGAGAAAAGGGATGTGGACTAAAGAATAGAATGATATGGACAACTGGATCTATACAGTCGGAAGAACAGTGATAATCAGGCGTGAGATGCAAAAGATGTGAGTCAAGAGACCACATCTCACGCAAAATGAATCGGGGCAAGATCAACGACTCGCGGCTCATGATCTAGAAATGGCTTGAGCCGCTGGCCGTTCACTCGAAAGGTACTCTCAGAAGACAACTCGGATATATCAATGCTACCGTTGTCGTGTACCTTTCTGACCAAGTAGGGTCCCTTCCATTTGCTCTGCAGCTTCCCTGGAAACAAACGAAGCCTCGCATCAAACAGCCATACTCTCTGTCCAATCTCAAAATGCTTGTGGCTGATATGAGAATCATGCCACTCCTTCACTTTCTCCTTATACTGTAGGTTGTTTGAGAAAGTTGTATCTCTAAGCTCCTCCAGGGCAGCTAACTCTGCCCTCCTCTGGTCTCCTACACCATCTGGATCCATAAGAATATCTGTAACTGCCCAAAGTGACTTGTGCCTCAGCTCAACAGGTAAATGGCACGGGCTTGCCATATACGAGGCGAAAGGGAGATGTGCCCAATGGTGTCTTGAAAGAAGTCCCATATGCCCACAAGACCGAGTCCAAAAGCTGTGACCAATCCTTCGGTCAGGGCGGACGACTTTCTGCAAAATAGTCTTGATCTCCCTGTTCGAGACCTCAGCTAGACCATTCGTCTGTGGATGGTAAGGTGTGGCAACACGATGGTCTATACCGAACTCGCTAGCAAGGGCCTTCACCTGGTCGTTGATGAAATGAGACCCCCCATCAGAAATCAGAACTCGTGGAACCCCGAACTGCGTGATGATGTGCTTCCTCAAAAATCTGCAAACTGTCCTCGCATCAGCGGCTCGGGCGGGGATGGCCTCAACCCAACGACTAACATAATCAACGGCCAACAGAATGTACTCAAATCTCTGACTCTTAGGAATGGACCCATGAAATCGATGCCCCATGCGTCAAAAACCTCACAGAAATGAATGGGCTGCATCGACATCATATCACGATGTCCACAAGTGCCCATCCTCTGACAGTCAGTACACCACTTCACGAACTCATCAGAGTCCTTGAAGAGGGTAGGCCACCACAAACCGGATTGGAGCACTTTCTGTGCCTTTCTCCTCCCAGAATGATGTCCTCCTGCCTGAAGCTTGTGGCAGTAAGTGAGGACGCTATGGTGGTCCTCCTGAGGGATGCACGGACTGAAGGATATGGTTAGATCCTCAAGCGCATCACGGAAGCGTGATCGTCGTATCGAATACGATGAAGAACGACTAGTCGCACTAGTTGTTCTATGCAGCGGAAATTAAAAAATTTTCATGTGACGAAACCACATGATCCAAGAACACTTCTCGGATCGTTTCGTCTAAACCACAACCAAGTATTAGGTTTACCTCTTGAAGCGTGGTTGCGATCAAGTCTCTAAACGAAGAGACCTCCTGTCTCAAGTCTGATCCGTCGGAGGAGACGCTTGCGAGCGCGGGGATGAACCGCGTACTTCTCGCAATCCATGTTGATGATCCAAGCGGCGGATCTCCTGATCTCGACACACGAGATCCGATGTCTTCTTCACGAGCGGGGCGCACCAAAGGAGACGGAGATCCACGAGCAAACCATCGGGCAGCATAACGACGATGCCGCGGCGATGGAGAACCTCTCTAGGGCATCCATGGTGGACGGCCACATGAGAGAGATGGAGAGAGGACGTGTAGAGATAATGAGAGAGAGAGAGAGATTTGTTGCCTCAACTTATGTGTCAAGAAGAGCAATGGGGTGCCTCTCCTTTTATAGGGTTTTGGGATCCATGGATTTCAATCCATGTGTCAACACAAATCCAATGGTCCACATCAATTTGTGTTTCTTTCAATGGTCATGATTTGTTGCTAAAAACACAACAACAATTAATTTAATTTAAATTAAATATATGTTGATAAATCAACACAATTTAATTACAAAATTAAATCATCAATACATGGAGATAATGAAAGGAGAGAAAGCCTCCTTCCATGTGGAGAGGGGGGACGGCCTCCCTTTCCTAATGGGAGTGGTGGCCGTCCACCCTCCTCCATTAGGAAGGTGGCTATTTCACCTTTTATGTAATCTCCATTATTTGCAACAACTTTTGTTGCAAATTATTTCACAAAAAGTAAATCCAATTTATTTTGTGAACATTGCAATCATGCCATTGAAAAATTGTGAATCACATTCACAACCCAAAACAAAATGTAAATTACATTTTCAATTTGATGTCCAATGTGAATCCAATTCACATTAACATTTAATTAACAAATGTAAATTACAAATAGCTCTCTCTTATATATTATAAATCACATTTATAATATATATGACTAATATGGATATTGCTATCCACATTATTCATATCCATGATAATTAAATCATATTTAATCATCTTGGATCTCTATTCTCTTGTGTCCAAATAATATGAATCACATTCACATTATTTACATCTTTGATAATTAAATCTCATTTAATTATCTAAGATAACTCTCTTTATAATATGAATCAAATTCATATTACTCATGATAATTAAATCACATTTAATTAACCATTTTCTCAATGCTCGAATACATATATCAACAATAGAATTATCCATGAACTCCTTCAAGGATAATGCGCTTTCTCCGCAGATACTTGGAGATAAGGACAGGGCGATTGTATTGTTCCACGTATAGTGACATGGATATTGAGATCGTATCTCAAATCCAGATCGCGGGCCTCCCATAGATTCTTGATTAAATCAAGATCGTAAATCTAATCTTCTCATTGTATCTGAATCACATTCAGATCAATGTCCAATACTTGGACCAAGATCAGATCACTTCTCTACTGAGAGGAGTCACTAAAATCCAGACCCGTTTCATCACTCCCTAGGAATGGAAGCGTCATGGTTATACAATCGTTTATGATCACATCACCCTCAGGTATTCCCAATACCTGTACATCCTGCATACTGGAAGACTCAGACTAAACCCGAAGTATTCGATCAACTTTATACTGTCTACTTCATGGTTTTATCAGTAAGTTTCTCATTCGATCATTGGGAGTCGGTATTGATATTATACTTTCCAAAAGCATATATCATACCTAGGTCTTGATCATATACTTTCCAAAAGTATATATCAAACCTACAAATTCAGTCAAGCTTTCAAAGCGAGACGACCGTGCGCACGGAATTTGATTCTTCCCAATATCTCATGAGTGAGCTCATGTCTTCCGGTTCAGTAACTGAACCTGTATGATCCCTTTGAGAGATCGTATTACTCATATGCCCTTATATGCACACCAGCGCGTCGGTGTATAGACCTTGATTAGGTCATCAACCTATTGGTCTGCCAAATGTACATACTTAGACATATAGCAACACATCTGTCTCCGGTCAGAGGATGCGTGCCTATATCATGACAGCATATGATATAGGACTTTGGTTATCTCGATCTCGTTAAGTCAACTCTTTGACCTAACTAATCTGACATCTCCGAATCTCTATTCCTATGCAGAGGACCTGCATCAAGAAGTCGGTCAGATATCAGCCTTCAGAGATAAGGATTGCCATCTCCTACTCAGGCTGGAGATCATCTCTTAACAATCATTTGACGGTGCTTGATGAGTCCTCAATCTAACTCTTTAGATATTCACCCAAGCACCAGCCTCTATGATTCAATAGTTGAATCAACAGCTGTATGATCATCAAGATGGCCATGGTACATAACCCTAATTGTACTAAGGGACCTATTATGCAAATTATGTATTCTTCATTTCAGATTAAGGAGTGAATTGCAATAACATTTATTGCATAATGGCTCGCCGTGGGCTCGCATTTCCAACAATCTCCCACTAGCCCAAAGAGCCATTAATGGGCTAATCATTTAAACCCGCACTCATGTGACAATCATAGGCTATTTAGAAAATAGCTAGGTAAGTTGATCAGTCACTCTGTTCCCGCGAGACTATGCCAAGTCCTTTTACGGCACTTGCATATCCCCAGTAACAGTGCTCGCATCTAATGCGAATGTTGCATCTCATGCAACCAATACTCAATCTAGTTGGTTACATTGTCCCTGACATCATAACCAGTATCCCCATAATCCTTATTAGAATACCTTCATTCCCGGAGATCTCTATCTCCTAAGGTATCTAAAGTTTAGACCTTTATAGATCACTATCTACATGGTCTTAAACTTTTGAAGATAAGACTTTGAGATTACTATCTCAAAAATCTCCTCATCTATGAAGATTTTGTTATTACTGCAATCAAGTGTTTTATCTCTTACAGTAGGATTAGTAACAATTTACTACTCCCACTGCATGACAGACATCTGGTATTTGTACACTCTAGCATACACTCAGCTTCTCGTAACTAATGCACAAGTGCAAGTAGTTGTAGCATTTACTTCCTCAACTCTTTGAGGTGCTATCCCTTATGATAGGTCAGTACCATATCTTAAGGGTTAGAAGCCTTTCTTGGAATTTCTATGAATAGAATATGTCCAAGGTATACTACAAATGTGACAGTCCAATTATCCTCTTCTCTTGGCTTCTGAACAACTTCAGAACTAAGATCTAAGAGGTATCTTTGAAATCATATTTCAAGATATGGAATAACCAGATTATAAAGCACTTATTATTATCCTTATATCATTTTAAATGATCAGGATATCATCTATATTTAGCGCAATGAACACATAGGCACTCCCACTAAGCTTCGCATGGCTCATCAAGATTTTATTTGAAATCATAACATTTATAATTTCATCAAATCTTATGGTCCATCTCAAAGAAGCTTATTTGAGTCCTTAGATGGATTCCTTATCTTGCACACCTTGCTTTCCTCAACCATGAAGCCATGGGGCTACTTCATGTGAATATCCTCAGAGAGATATTCATAGAGGAATGCAATATGGACTTACATCTCGAAGATGCAATAGTCAAGTTGTGTAGCTAAGGTTAGCAATATTCTGATGATTTTAAGCATGTTCACCGAAAAGCAAGTCTCATTGCAAGCAATGTCTTCTCTTCCATGTGTAGCTCATTGCTACGAACTATGCTTTGAAGGTATGTAACTTCTCATCAGGTTCCCTTTCTCTTGAAGATCCATTTACACCTTTACGGGTCTTACCAATATAGGTGGATCCTCGAGGGTCCATATACAACACTTGTACATGAAGTCTACATTAGACTTTTATTGCTAACATCCATCTATCCATGCTATGATCTTCAGAAGCTTCATCACATGAAGTTCGATCATTGTCAGATTTCTATGACACATGGAATCCATCCTCAAACTTATTTGAAGAGGTTTTAGTGTTTCATCTTCAATTATCCTTTTAGTTTCCAATTTTAGGAGCCTCATTATCTTTTCAAGATTAAATGAGTTCCTACACTTCATTTTTATCTTGATTCTCAAGAGTCTCAACCTCCAAGAATCACATTCTCAGAGATGAGATATTTCAAGAATCTCAAGATCATAAAGTAGGTATCCAATACCATCCTTTATTTTCCTAATGAAGCAGCACTCTCAAGTGCTAGATTCCATCTTGCATGGAACCTTATTAAGGATATACATTGTAGTCTCTACTACACATATATACCTGGAAACTAAGGGATAATTATGCTAAAATTCATCATTGATAAGATCATGTCACACATGATCCAATTGTATCTGCCTATAACTCTATTGAGTTAAGGTGTGTTAGGAGGATTGAGATAGAAATGATATTCATATCTCTATAAGGTATTCTTTGAATTTATCTAACAGGTACTTGCTACCTAGATTAGATCAAATTCATTTTATCTTCCTTCAAACTTTTGGTTTTAAACCAAAAAAAATGAAATCTTTGAACATTTCAAAGGTTTCTTAGGTGAAGAGAAGAAATCTCATATCATACATAATCATCAACAGATATCACATATCCATAATGTTTACTATGATATAGATGATCTACATACATCAATATGTATGAGATCCTGAATACCTTGACATCTTACACCTTTCTCTAAGAAGGGTGTATTGGACATTTTTCTTTGAATACAATATTCATAAGTATGTAAGTTTTGAAATTTTAGACATTCTAAAGTTTCATCTCTTACTAGTCTATTGATCAAATCAATAGACAAATGTCCAAGGCTTGATGCTAGATCATTGTCAAATGATCTTCATCCTCCTATTGATCTTAAGGTTTAATTTCAGTATTTAGAAATGTTAATGAACCATTCATTAATTTTCTAATTTAGTGGAGTCCACTAGATTTTAGATTACTATCTGAAATATCTCCATCATAACCTTTTATGATAGTTCTACCTCAGAATTCATGTTTATTTCCAACATTTAGAAACAAACAATGAGTGTATTCTTATATCTAGGTCATAGAGACATTCTCTAAGACTAAGGACTCTCCCACTGAAATTAACAAGTCTATCAATCCAACAGAGATTGTTGCAACAATTGCATCAATATCCATGTGGATAACTATAAACCTTTAAGATCAAATTTTCCAGTCTTCTAAAACATATGCAACCTATTGCAAATGTCATCAGAAGATTGAGATACAATTATTTGACTTTATCTTATCAATGATTTATGTAGATTAATCTGATGCTCCATCCGAGTCCTTCTCTAAGGATTCTAGATAGACTTGATAGTCATACTATCAACACATCAACTTATTGCAGTATTGGCATTCATCCAACTCTTCGGATGACATATGGAAGTCATAGATGTATAGTCAACTCTTTGACCATACTTCTTACTCGGGTCCAACCCATGCTTCCACTGCGCTCCCTTTATCTATAAGCAACCATTGCTTAAGACTAAGGATCTCTTATGTAAGAGCATTTCAACATTTATACATGCTTCATTAAATTCATACAATATGAATATTATGAAGCTTCATGAATGACCAGAGTATAGATAGTAGAATGACGACACTCATCATCTACATCCATCTAAACTCTTAAAACATAGGTTCAGGTAGGTACTCAAACAATTTGAATACACCATCTCTTATAGAGCCACCATTCTGCATGATGCAGTAAACCATCTCATTCATGTTAAATGTCAAGAGCACATATGTATGCCCGAATATCTTCATAAATTTTATAAGGATTATTTGACAATTGCGATCATCATCGACATGTCACTTCCAAAGTACATCCGATGAGAGATCAAGACTATAGAGACATACAAACCCTAGGGTTGTAGTCTTATTATCTATTTAATTGTCATTCCTCATTATTATGAGGAAACTTGCTCATTGCAACCACATACATTATGTGTCCAACTACAAGTACAATATCTGGATCATGAGTCCAATCCAAGATATTTCACTGGTTATTATTGAGTATATCATTGAGTGGGTTTTAATGAAGGATTATCTAAAATAAGAAATTTGCATAAATATATAAATATATATATTTTACTTTGATTTAGGATTTTTTATATCAAAGTTGTCTTGTCTTGTCAACATTGAAAGTTCATTCCCTTAATCACTTTCAATGTAAGAGATATACTTACCATTATATCTCAACAAGATCTGGGATCTCCTTCCTTATCTTTGTTACATCCCAATAATATGAGAATCTGCGACTCGGATAAAAAGAAGCGGGAACACATTCCGCTTTGCAAGTCCAACTTGCATCTCCCAATTCGGTCTTTAACACCCGAGCCCACCACCCCTAAGGCGATGTTATCCCGTCGTTAATTGAACCAACCATCAACAGGAATAGTACTCGCTATACGCAATCCAATATCGCCCCAATAATATGAGGATCCGATATTGGGGTCACTACGTATACGGCCTTACTCTTTCGAGAAGCAAAGAGTCCGATCCAGATGCGCTTGCATACAGGAGCTGTCACTTCGGACAGGCGTCTCCCACATACAATCCCTGGCGACGGAACCCTTCGCCTTGACGGGAGACCATGGATGTCACTTATGTGATCCTCCACCTCATATTCAAATTTTAATTAATTATCGTGAATCACATTCACATAATTAATTCTTCTAAGGGAATTATTAATTCTAATAATATTAGAGTATTTCAATCTTAATTGGATTCCAATTAATCTAATCATATTAAATTAATGATCCAATTAATATCCAACAAACATTTTAATAGTTACTTGAATAATGGTATTATCTCAAATACGTATTATTTCGAATTTTAATAATTAGAAAAATACATCTTAATCCCTCGGACATTATCCCGGCCCTACCCGTTGTCATGGCCAGTACCGACGAGAGTGGGACGGACCACATACGTTGCAACCCGCAACCCCAATGCTCTCCGACTAGGCACCATATCCGCCTCGGGAAAGGATAATGCCAAATTGATTAATTTGTACTTGAGATGATCATCGGTTCTTCAACCGAAATTGTACCATATAGTAATAATCAAAACATTTTTGATTAACATTATAATGAGATTTGCTAAACAAATCCCAAGTCCTATTCAAGCAACATGTTTGTTGGAATGTTGATCATGTAACCAATATTGATCTAGATCACATCTAATCATTTGTTGGTTAGGGCAAAGTCATTTAAGGACATAATTATCATTAAATATTTCACAAATATTTATGCATAATTATTCTAGGAAATTAAACAATTTAATTTCACTAATTAATTAAATGACAATCACTAGGTTCTTGATTAGGAAAGTATTTTCAGCAGTGACCCTCACTTACTAAAAATATCATATCTCAATCAATTTAAATCCAAATTAAGCAAAGTAAATTTCTAAAGTTTGCTAACTTGATTTACAACAGAACCCAAGTGATTTTCACGCATTTCAAGGCGTATCAAATTAGCAATTAACATGTTAATTACGTCATGATCCGCAGTCCCCGAAACAGTGGATACATGTTTACTAAAATGAGCATATCTAGAGCAAACGGAATCGAAATCACGCAAACTCAGATCCTACGGTTTCCTTATTTAATGGGGAATAATATCCAAATATTATTTTCGTGTTTAAACAATTTAAACAGTGACGAAAATAATATCAAAACAGAGATGCGAAAATGAAATGCAAGAAAACTTTCGCAAACCCTAATGAACCTAAGTCGTCCTCGGTTTATGGATCGTATCCAAAACCACCGACCTAAGGCTCTGATACCACTTGAAGGATATGGTTAGATCCTCAAGCGCATCACGGAAGCGTGATCGTCGTATCGAATACGACGAAGAACGACTAGTCGCACTAGTTGTTCTATGCAACGGAAATTAAAAAATTTTCATGTGACGAAACCACATGATCCATGAACACTTCTCGGATCGTTTCGTCTAAACCACAAACAAGTATTACGTTTACCTCTTGACGCGTGGTTGCGATCAAGTCTCTAAACGAAGAGACCTCCTGTCTCAAGTCCGATCCGTCGGAGGAGACGCTTGCGAGCGCGGGGATGAACCGCGTGCTTCTCGCAATCCATGTTGATGATCCAAGCGGCGGATCTCCTGATCTCGACACACGAGATCCGATGTCTTCTTCACGAGCGGGGCGCACCGAAGGAGACGGAGATCCACGAGCAAACCATCGGGCAGCATAACGACGATGCCGCGGCGATGGAGAACCTCTCTAGGGCATCCATGGTGGACGGCCACATGATAGAGATGGAGAGAGGACGTGTAGAGAGAATGAGAGAGAGAGAGAGAGATTTGTTGCCTCAACTTATGTGTCAAGAAGATCAATGGGGTGCCTCTCCTTTTATAGGGTTTTGGGATCCATGGATTTCAATCCATGTGTCAACACAAATCCAATGGTCCACATCAATTTGTGTTTCTTTCAATGGTCATGATTTGTTGCTAAAAACACAACAACAATTAATTTAATTTAAATTAAATATATGTTGATAAATCAACACAATTTAATTACAAAATTAAATCATCAATACATGGAGATAATGAAAGGAGAGAAAGCCTCCTTCCATGTTGAGAGGGGGGACGGCCTCCCTTTCCTAATGGGAGTGGTGGCCGTCCACCCTCCTCCATTAGGAAGGTGGCTATTTCACCTTTTATGTAATCTCCATTATTTGCAACAACTTTTGTTGCAAATTATTTCACAAAAAATAAATCTAATTTATTTTGTGAACATTGCAATCATGCCATTGAAAAATTGTGAATCACATTCACAACCCAAAACAAAATGTAAATTACATTTTCAATTTGATGTCCAATGTGAATCCAATTCACATTAACATTTAATTAACAAATGTAAATTACAAATAGCTCTCTCTTATATATTATAAATCACATTTCTAATATATATGACTAATATGGATATTGCTATCCACATTATTCATATCCATGATAATTAAATCATATTTAATCATCTTGGATCTCTATTCTCTTGTGTCCAAATAATATGAATCACATTCACATTATTTACATCTTTGATAATTAAATCTCATTTAATTATCTAAGATAACTCTCTTTATAATATGAATCAAATTCATATTACTCATGATAATTAAATCACATTTAATTATCCATTTTCTCAATGCTCGAATACATATATCAACAATAGAATTATCCATGAACTCCTTCAAGGATAATGCACTTTCTTCGCAGATACTTGGAGATAAGGACAGGGCGATTGTATTGTTCCACGTATAGTGACATGGATATTGAGATCGTATCTCAAATCCAGATCGCGGGCCTCCCATAGATGCTTGATTAAATCAAGACCGTAAATCTAATCTTCTCATTGTATTTGAATCACATTCAGATCAATGTCCAATACTTGGACCAAGATCAGATCACTTCTCTACTAAGAGGAGTCACTAAAATCCAGACCCGTTTCATCACTCCCTAGGAATGGAAGCGTCATGGTTATACAATCGATATGATCACATCACCCTCAGGTATTCCCAATACCTGTACATCCTGCATACTGGAAGACTCAGACTAAACCCGAAGTATTCGATCAACTTTATACTGTCTACTTCATGGTTTTATCAGTAAGTTTCTCATTCGATCATTGGGAGTCGGTATTGATCATATACTTTCCAAAAGCATATATCATACCTAGGTCTTGATCATATACTTTCCAAAAGTATATATCAAACCTACAAATTCAGTCAAGCTTTCAAAGCGAGACGACCGTGCGCACGGAATTTGATTCTTCCCAATATCTCATGAGTGAGCTCATGTCTTCCGGTTCAGTAACTGAACCTGTATGATCCCTTTGAGAGATCGTATTACTCATATGCCCTTATATGCACACCAGCGCGCCGGTGTATAGACCTTGATTAGGTCATCAACCTATTGGTCTGCCAAATGTACATACTTAGACATATAGCAACACATCTGTCTCCGGTCAGAGGATGCGTGCCTATATCATGACAGCATATGATATAGGACTTTGGTTATCTCGATCTCGTTAAGTCAACTCTTTGACCTAACTAATCTGACACCTCCAAATCTCTATTCCTATGCAGAGGACCTGCATCAAGAAGTCGGTCAGATATCAGCCTTCAGAGATAAGGATTGCCATCTCCTACTCAGGCTGGAGATCATCTCTTAACAATCATTTGACGGTGCTTGATGAGTCCTCAATCTAACTCTTTAGATATTCACCCAAGCACCAGCCTCTATGATTCAATAGTTGAATCAACAGCTGTATGATCATCAAGATGGCCATGGTACATAACCCTAATTGTACTAAGGGACCTATTATGCAAATTATGTATTCTTCATTTCAGATTAAGGAGTGAATTGCAATAACATTTATTGCATAATGGCTTGTCGTGGGCTCGCATTTCCAACACCGATGCCAGACGCTATCCCCTCCTTCGTGGTAAAGGATGGGATCCTCCCAGTGGTAGGACTTGGCCTTCGCAAGGAAGGTCTCAAGCCTCTGCCTGGACCAATCTTGTGGGACTTTCCCAGCAACGAGAAAGTTCACAATATCGGCATACCATGGGAGTGAGGCGATAACAAGGATCGCCTCATCTGGGAAGGTATCTCGAATGGGATCAATCTGCTCAGACTCCTCAGGCTGCTCTAAATGGGAGAGATGATCCGCCACCACATTCTTGACTCCAGGCTTATCCTTGATCTCAATGTCGAACTCCTGGAGTAGAAGGATCCATCTAGTAAGTCTGACCTTGGCATCCTTCTTTGCCATGAGGTACCTGATGGCGGTGTGATCTGTGTACAAAGTCACTCTAGATCCAATGATATAAGATCGAAACTTATCTAGGGCGAACACTACGGCTAGCATCTCCTTCTCTGTGACCGTGTAATTCCGCTGGGCGGAATCCAATGTGCGGCTAGCGTAGTGGATAGCAAACGGGACTCCATCCCTCCTCTGCCCCAGCACTGCCCCTACGGCAAAATCGGAGGCATCCGTCATGATCTCGAATGGGAGAGACCAATCAGGCAGCTGGAGGACAGGAGCCTCAATCACACACTACTGGAGAGTCGCAAAGGACGAAAGACACTTGTCATCGACAAGGAACTCGGTGTCTTTCGTCAAGAGGTCAGTCAACGGCCGGGCAATCCTGCTGAAATCCTAAATAAATCTCCTATAAAATCCAACGTGCCCCAGGAATGACCGTAGCTGCCTCAAATTGGACGGCGGTGCGAGTTTTCTAATGACATCAACCTTGGCCGGATCCACCTCCATGCCCCTGTTGGAGATGATATGGCCAAGCACCGTCCCTTGAGTCACCATGAAGTGACTCTTCTCCCAAGATAGAACCAAATGGTACTCAATACATCGCTGGAGTACTCGGTCTAGGCAGTCAATACAAGAGTCGAATCCCTCGCCGTAGACCGAGAAATCGTCCATAAAGACCTCCAAACACTCCCTTACCATGTCCGAAAAGATCGACAGCATGCACCTCTGAAAAGTCGCAGGGGCATTGCATAGCCCAAATGGCATGCGTCGAAAGGCATATGTACCGAAGGGACAGGTAAAGGTGGTCTTCTCCTAATCCTCAGGAGCAATGGCCACCTGGTTGTAGCCCGAGTACCCATCCAGGAAGCAATAGTGGCTCTTCCCTGCCAGTCTCTCAATGATCTGGTCAATAAAAGGCAGGGGGAAATGGTCCTTCTTGGTGGCCTGGTTGAGTCTCCTGTAGTCAACACAGACCCTCCAAGAGGTGGGTACTCGTGTAGCAATCTCCTCTCCCGACTCACTGATCACAGTCGTGGTGCCCGTCTTCTTGGGCACCACATGCAAAGGGCTGACCCATTTGGAGTCTGAAATGGGATAAATGAAATCTGTACTCCACCATTTTGATATTTCCTTCATCACAACCTCTCTCAGGTTGGGGTTTAGTCGCCGCTGGAACTCACGTGACGGCTTCGCCCCCTCCTCGAGATAAATATGGTGGGAGCACACTGATGGACTGATCCCATGGAGATCTGCTACGCTCCATCCAATTGCCTTGCGGTTCTTTTCAAGAACCCCCATCAAACGGGATTCTTGCTCTCCAGTCAGATCGGAAGAGATGATGACTGGGTACATCTCAGGTTCGCCCGCAAGGAACCGATACTTCAGCAAAGTAGGGAGCGGCTTCAGCTCTGGACAGCTGGGTGCTGGCAAATCTGGCCTCGGAAGAAGGTGTGTGAATGCTGCTAAATCTGCCAAATCTGCCTGGGAGAAAGAATACGAGCTCTCGCAAACTGGATCTGGAGGAGGTTGCTCAACTGTGCTGTCTCTGATCTGCTCTGCCTCTACCTCCTCCTCATCTGTAGGCTCCGGTGGACTCAGGTCTGGCATCTGGTCATCACAGTCTACCCAATCAGACTCTGAATCCGAGGGATCTGCATCGAACAAGGTGGCATCAGTACCACCATCACACAAGGTGGCCTCAGTACCACCATCACTAGAAATCGTGTCGCGATCGAGAACCGGCTCTGCTGCCTTTGTCATATCCTGGACCAGAGCTGTGCTCTCCAAGCTCTCCTCTGCTGTCATCTCTGCATAAGTGGTGTCTGGAAATGAGAGGATGGCCTGTGCGGAAGGGTCTGCCCATGCTGCGTCATCATCTGTGATCACAAAGTCACAATCCTGGTGGATGTCTAGCTCGGCATTTGTCAGCTGCTCTGTATCTGTGCTAGTCTCTGAGCATGCTCTCTCTCTGGCTCTGTAGTCCTCGACCGTCTCTATCTGTACACTCTCGCCCTCGACGCGAAAGTATACCTTCCCGCTATCATGATCAGTCACCGCCTTGGCTGTGGCCAAGAACGGACGACCAAGGATGATGGGGGTATCGGCCACTGAATCAGGGATCTCCATGTCCAACACTACGAAGTCCACGGGGAATCTCAGGCCCTGAATCGTGACGATAACGTCTCGCAACAACCCCTTCGGCCTCTTGACAGATCGATCAGCAAACTGAAGGACTGTCCTGATCTGTCTAAGAGTGCCCAACTCGAAGCGGTCGAGAAGGGCTGCCGGAAGGAGGTTGATCGACGATCTGCTATCCAATAGAGTCCGGTCGAACCTCTGCTCACTAATCTGGCATCTGACATACGGGGCCCCTGAATCTGGCCTCTTGTTCGGCAGACGGTTCTGGATCGCGAAGCACGTGGCTTTCGTCAGCACATGAATCTCTGAAGTGTGGTTCCTCCTCCTCCTCCTGACTGTGGTCCTATCTCTCAATGATCGCTGAAGAAGGGGATGTGCTGCAAAGCCTCCTGGAGGGTCAGCTGTATGTGAAATCTATCGATCATGTTCTGGATGAATTCCTCCTGCTCTCTCTTTTTTGGGTCTTTTTCTTTTTTCTTCCCCTTCCCCATCTGAAGGGCTCTAGGGAAGGGGATCACAGGGTCCTTTGCAGATGAAGGACTAGGAAAAGGCCTAGACGGCTCGACGGCCGGATCCGCACATACATCTAGCACCACAGTGGGACCAGAAGAAACTAAACCTTTTCCTTTATTCAAAACAGCATTCTGAGATACATCAACTGAAGGAAAAACAACATCTCTATCAAAACAAACACCGGTGGCCTCAGTACCACCTCGGGTTGGCTCTGCTATTGGATGTCTCGCGGCCTCAGTACCGCGGGCTGGCTCTGCTACTCTGGTGGCATCAGCACCACCTCCTCGAACTGGTGAAGCGGCGGCCTCAGTACCGCCGGTGGAATCAGCATCCTTGGTGGCATTAGTACCACCGTTATCATCATGTGCGGCCTCAGTACCGCTCTCCTCCTCCTCATCTAGCGCCCTGGGTGGATCCTCGAGTCGTCGCTCAGATGAGGCGCCGCCTGTTGGTGCTCTACCGCTCCTAAGTGTAACAAAATCAGCATCAAATAGATCTGCAGACATATCATCAAATGGATCACTAAGAGTGGCATGCTCAGTGGAAACTACCTGCTCAGATTTCCTCTTCAGGCTGTTCGGATTCGGCTCTATCTGTGCAGGGATGGCGGCCTTCCCACTCATCAGGTCCCGCATCTCCTGGCGGAACTCGTCCATCTCCCGTCTAAATGTAGCCTGCTGGTTTGTGAGGAGGCGGGCTACGTCATCCAAGGTGGAGCTCTCCTGGGGGCCCGACGGGTAGCCTCTCTGGTAATGAGGCTGCTGGAACTGGTGCTGCTGCTGCTGAGAGGGGTAGGAGGAAGGACGCTGCTGCTGGTGTGGCTGGTGAGCCTGCTGCTCACGTCTCCAAGACTGTCCCTGCTGCTCATAGGGACGAGGAACGAAGGATGACTGCTGTTGTGGCTGGTAGGCTGGGGGCTGCTGCTGCGGCTGGTGATCTCTCTGCTGGCCATACTGCCCTCCCTGACCGGATGACTGCTGCTGGGGCTGGGTACCTCCACTCCCCCACCTGAATCCGGGATGGTCTCGTCAGATCCCAGGCTGGGGGAAGTCATACCAAATCTCGTTGACATCCATCAACGGCTCTGCATCGTATGGGGCTGGCGGGAGTACTGCCAGAGGCTGATCCGGATGGTATACCATCATCTACATGTCTGGAGATGGTGGTGACTGGTAGGAGGGCTGCTGCGGCTGGTACGGCTCCGCCTGCACAAGGTGAACCTGTCTAGGCTGCTGAAAATAGCTGGAGCGCTGGGACGAACTGCTGTTGCTGTCGGTATCGCCTCGCGACTGAAGACGGGGTTGTGAAGCTGTTTGTGCCTCCTGGAGACACATAAGCTGGGTCTTCATGTCGCTCAGAGTCTATGCCATCTGCTCCATCTGTGTGATGCCCTGGCACTGCTTCTTCTCGATCTGCTCCATCCGGTCCAACTTCTCGCTGATAATACCCATATCCACAACGGACGACTCTACCTGTGCTGCTGCAACTGCAGATGAACTGGATAGACCGGCGTCGACCCGTGCTATCCTCTGGTACTGCACGGGTCCTGGCTGCTGCTGGGGTCTCCCTGTGTGTACAACCGGGTCTGGGACATCACCATATAATTCTCGGCCATCTCCTCGTAAATGGCCCAGACCTGGTCGTGGTCCTTGGCGAAGTAGGACCCGCCGCAAGAAGCATTCACCAGGCCCTGGAGCTCTGGCGTCAACCTGCTGAAGAAGCTCTGCACAAGGTTTGGCTTCGAAATGTCGTGGTGCAGGCATCGGTCTGTGAGCTCACGGAACCTCTCCCATGCCTCGTGGAATTGCTCGTTGGGGAGCATGGAGAAGTTGCTGATCAGGGCCCTCGCTGCATTCGTCTGCCCGAGTGGATAGTACTTGTTCAAGTACTCGGTGCGGAGCTGCTCCCAGGTGTAAACAAACTTCCCCAGATGCTTCAGCCAGGTGGCTGCTCTGTCTACTAGAGAGAAGGGGAAGGCGATCATCCTGATCGTGTCCTGGTCCACCTGACGGTCGTGGACAGTGCTTCATATCATCAAGAACTCCTGGAGGTGGAGATGGGGCTCCTCTGTCGCGAGTGCGTGGAAGCGGGGCAGTAGCTGCAAAGTGTTTGGGGGGAACTTGAAGTCCCCCACGATCGCTGGAAGTACTACCCAGTGGTGCGTCAGTGTCAATCCGGGGTTGTGTAGCTCCCGCATCGGTCTCGGTGGTCCTCCGGCCGCGGCTGCGGCGGCTGCCGCTGCTGCGGTGGCTGCTGCTGCGGCTGCTGCATCCGCATCATCTGGGATCCTCGGTCCCTCTCTCCTCTTCTCTCGCTCTGCTCTCATCTGCTCCATCTCTCTCCTCATATCAAGCATGAATGCTCCCTGATCCCTCAGTTGCTGCTGGACGGTCTCTAATGAGGCGATCAGGGTGGAGTTGATCGCTCCCTGATCCAATACGAAGTGCTCAGGCTGATGGGAGCGATCCTCGGAACTGCCGGCCATAACGTCTGCATAATCAAATGAGCCCAACTCAGGTACTGTCAAATCTGCTAATCTCTCCTCGGGCTCATGTCGCTCAGGTCCGAAAGAAAGGGGGTCGAGGGGGAACAGGGCGGAGTCGTACTCGGGCTCGGAGAGCTGGTCTCGGCTCTCGCGGGCCAACCTAGATGATCGGGTAGACGTGCCCGAAAGCAGTGCAGCCAGAGGCTGCCTAAGAGAGCGTCTACCCATCATCTTGATCTGGCGAGTAGTGCGGATGAGATCTGGAGAAACTATGATCAAAATGCAAACCCCCAGTTCACCAACGCAACGCGAGCTGAAGACCGTAAAAGCTCTGTCAAATTATCTTGTAAATTTTTATTAGGTGAACACACAAGATATCAGAGCGCTTACGTGACCTGTTAGGATACCCGATGCTACCCCAACCGACTGGCCCGCACGGAAGAGTCGGTAATCGGTCGGGAATATCACCGGAGGGTTCTACCTAGGGTGCGGGTCACTCTCTCGCGCATCCAAACCATACAATGAGGGGGTTGCTCTCCCCAAGACAAATTTTTAGGGTGAGTGTCTTTTAGGGTCAGTAGTTTTATCCAGTCCCAATTTTATGATTTTTCTTGTTAATATTTTTCAAATAGAAAACAAACGCCTAACGAATTTTTCGGTTCTCCTGGTTATTTAATCCAAAACAGGGGGGAGAAGACGAAAAAGCCGATGCGCGAGAAATCAATGATGCATGCAGAGACAGAAATGCGTACCTGACTCCAGCAGTCTACATGCAAAGTGATCCGTGCAGAATTTAAAGACAGGAAATAAACTACCTAAATGGTGCAGGCGGAAAACCGAGTCCCTAAACAGCAGTGCTACTCGAAAGAACGGCTAGCCGACCACCAGCCTCCAATCCAAAGAGTCCGGTCTAGACCCACCCCTCCTCTTCTCGACAGGTCGAGTTCAGGAGTAGTGCCTGACGGGGTGGGCTCGCGGCGCGTAGGCTCGGAGGTGATGGAACGGCTATTTTATTATTATTTTTATTATAGATCCAATTACCGCACTATAGGAACAGGCAATTATATTAGGGTGTTTGGATCCTATGAATTACGTCACAATCAAGCAGAAAATCCTACGGCTAGGAGCTCGATCAAAAACCGCGTAAACACCGGAAAAGGCAGTAGAAAAGAAAAGAAAACAAAACCGCGTAAAAAGCCGCGAAAAGCTCCTAAGGGTCCCCCAAGCACACCGGTGCTCGGTGAAACAGATCCGCTGAGTCCAGTCACAGTCCAAAGTGTCCAGTCTGAGTCCCTGTATTATTACAATAATAATCAAAAGTCTAATCTAAACCTCACCCACTCAACTCTCTCTCTCTGTCTCTCTCGCTCTCTCCTGCGACTCCGTAAAGAAAGGAGCCGCCTCCGAGTCTCGCGGTTGCGTCGGCTTCTCGAAATTGACCGCCTCGGTCCTCAGGCCCTCGTAAGAAAGAACAGAGTGGTCAGACCAAATTATTGTAAGAAAATGTCAGAAAAATATATCTACAGAAATCTATACAAAAAGCCGCGAAAACAAAACCGCGGAAAGAAATGAATCGACTACTAAGCCGTGCTCCCCGGCAACGGCGCCATTCTGGCTGATGGTATCCTCCGATGACCCAGCTGAGCTCTATAGAGCCCCGGCGAGGTCGGCGGAGGCGGAGCTCCTGGCTCGATATCGAAAGGCCTCAAATGGCCTTCCTTCAACCTGCAAAACAACCCAGGAGACTCGCGGGTCGAGGGCAAACTGCCTCGACCCGGTTAGGCGAGGTGATGATGAACGGTGGTCGAAATGGCGAGCTCCGGCGAAGGGGGTAGACGGAGGAGCTCGAATCCCAGCTCTTGTGCGAGCTGGGTTGGATGGGGATACGGAGAAGGTGCGCGGGAAGATGGCGAGGGCTATGGCGATGCCCGATGATCGAATGGTGGTCGGCAGCGATGGGAATCGACGATGGACGGCGGCGGAACGATTTGGGGGTAAATAAAAATCAGCGAAAAAGAAAGGCCTACAAGGTTACCTGGGTGGACGGGGAGACTGGGGAGGAGCTGGGGAAGCTCCCGGTCTTCGCCTCGAGGAGCGTCTCCCTCCGAGGCTTGGTGCTCCTACTGGTGGCGGAGCAGCAGCGGCGAAGCTCGCCGGATCGATGGCCTCTCTTCCTCTCCTCGCTTCGACAGCGCCAAACGCGAGCTGTCACTCTCGCGCACTCACTGTAGCTCACAGGGGTGGATTTGAATGACCAAAGATGGAGAATTAGGGTGGCGGAGCTCGAGCTAAATATGGGCGAGGGTCCGGGAAGACGAGGTCGGGTAGGGCGTGGAAGCGCGCGGATCCTGATGTGGATACCCCGGCGAGGGTGTCGGATGTGGCAGGAGTGAAACGGACCCGGGGTTTAGGTGGGATTCAATCGGGTTTAGGCGCTAGAAATTAGGGAAGTCGGGTCGGGCGCCTAAATCCGCAGGAGGTGGTCCTGAGGGGGGTAGTTGACCGGGCGGTCAACAATCCCAGGAGCCAACAGGAATCGGCCACGTGGCAGGATCTTAGGAGTGAAAATTAGAGTAGCTAGGGGCCGATTTAGCAAAAACTCAAAACATGAAATATTTTTATTTTATTTTTTTCTAATTTTTAGTGATTTTAATAATTTTTTCGAAATAAAAATAAGGTGTATATATATAGTATGTAGTATATAGGTATATGTACACTATAGAGTTTTTTTAATTTTTAATTTTTTAATTATTATTTTTGTGCAATTTTATCCCTATTTTACATTTTATTTATTTTCATTATAAAATAAGGAATAAAAAGGTATTTTTATTTTATTTTTATTATTTATATACATAGGTAAAATAAATACATATATACATTTATTTACATGGTATATTTACAATATATTTTTTGTGTTTTTAATTTTGTTATTTTTGTTTTGTTTTTGTTTTAATTGTTTTTATTTAGTTTATTTACATTATATAACATAGAATATTTACAAAAATTTTGAAAATTAATTTATTTATTTACAAGGTTAAATAAATATATAAGAGTGGTTCATGTACATGATGAAAGTGGTGTTTTTGTTCTTTTTGATTTTTACCCTTTTTCTTTTGTTTTTATACTTATAAATATGTACAAGTATTTACAAGCATATTTTGGGCTATTTCTGTGAGAAAAAATATTTTTATTTATTTACATAAATATTTACACACATGAGCCCCTATCTCCCTCTACTTTGGCTTTTATGCGGTCAGGCCCATGTTGAGCCCTCCCTTGGGTTAGGTTGCTCAATATTTATTCTCAATATTTATTCTAAATATTTCCCTCTTTTTCTTTTTACTCTTTATTCTTTTATTTTTGCACAAAAACATGCTAATTATAGGTTTTTACACAATGCATGCTTTTGGTAATTATTTGTATTTACACATATCTACATGCATTTGCAAAGGTTTTTGTAGCTAAAATATAAGAATAAAGAGTGATGAATGGGTATTCATCAGGAGGCAGTTTCCTTTGACTTGGGGTAGCATATGAGGGTAGTACTTCTAGGCGAAACCTTTGTTCTTCTTATAGCGAAGGAAGTGCGTCTCAACTTGGTCTGGTGGTTATGAAGTCTAAAGACAGAAGTCGTGGGTTGAAATAAAGCTTCAAAAGAGGGATAGTCTACTGGCTCAAGAGGAAAAACTCCTTGTATATATGATGCATCATGTAGATATGTTGTACAGATGCACATGAAAAAATGTGCAAAAAGAAAAGAACTCCAAAAAAGTGGTGGATCGGATTGAAAATTTTATAGTCCCACCGGAGTGTATATATTCAAATAAAGCAAAAGCTTATGGTATACATGTTCCATCTCATGAAGCTTGCAGCGGGAGACTCAGCTACACTGGCCATGGTTCATTCTCTTCTTCCCCCACTTCTTGAGCTGGTTGTACTTGAACTTAGAAGGGAATACCCTACTTCTCGAGGAAAGAGTTGCTAGACCGAGGCATTAGAGTTACCAGGTTGAGGGAGGTTGTTCTTTATTACTTCTGAGGTGGGGAGCTACATATCACTTACATCGTACAAGGAAAGATTCATGGTCATTAGAGTTTGTGTATGTAGACTTGTTCTGATCTGGTTTATTGAGGAGTTTTGACCATTGCTTGGTGGAACTTAGAGGCTTTTAAGTTTTTAGCTTAAGTCCAAATAAGGTTCCAACAAATTAATAATCCAAAGGTCTGACCGAGCTCCATATTTCAATTTAATGAAGGAAAGTTTAATAATCAACCTTGATTTCGCCTCCTTTTCTTTTCCTTTCTCTTTTGCACTTCTTTTTCAAAAAAGTGTTTGCTAAGGGACTAGCAAAAGTAAAGTATAGGGGGGTGATGAATCCCAATTCATCACTCTTATTCCTTTATTTTAGCTAGAAACTTGAGCAAAACATCATGTAAATAAGTGTAAATATCATAAATTACCAAAACACATGCATCTTGTAAATATGCATAATTAGCATATTTTTGTGCCAAAATAAAGGAATAAAGAAACACAAGAAAAAGAGGGAAATACTTAGAATAAATATTGAGTGACCTAATCCCAAGGGAGGGTTCAACATGGGCGTGACCGCAAAAGAACCCAAGTAGAGGGAGATAAGGTCATTTATACATGTATATATACCCATATAAATAAATAAATTTATTTTCCTCAAAATAAAAATTAATAAGTGTTTCTTATATTTTGTACATATTTATAAAAATAAAAACAAAATAAAAATAAACAAAATACCTTTCATCAGTGTAAATAGACCATGTACATAAAATAACATACCTATTTATTTTCTCCTTGTACTTAATTAATAAAAATCTCACAAAAATATATCTATATTCCAGATTTCATGATGTAAATAAATAAAATAAAAATCAGAAAAATAAAAATAAAATAGAAAGAAAAAGGATGAAAATCAATTTTCACTTTGTATAATTATCATGTAAATATGTATCTAAACCTATTTATTTAACCTATGTAAATAAATAATAAAAATAAAATAAAAATACCCTTTTATTCCAAATTTTATTTTATAAATAAATAAAATATAAAATTGGAATAATTGTATAAAAATAAATTATTTAAAAACAAAAATCAAAATTCCTTTTATGTATATATCTACATATAATAATAATATAATATAAATACCTTATTTATTTTTCAAAAAAAAATAAATAAAAATCACAAAAAATCATTTGTAAATAAATAAACATTTTTTATGTTTTAACTTTTTTAAAATAAAATCATTATCTATTTTATTTTTAATTTCCAAAATAATTTCCAATGGAGGCCTCCCATTGGTCCATGGGGGATGTTGACCCCCGGTCAACTCCCCCCCCCCCCCCTGGACCTTCCGCCCGCGGATCTCACTCCAGACCTGACATCGCCTAATTACCTAAGCCAGATCCGACCTCTGTTTACCCAAACCCCAGGTGTTAATTGACCCCAATGATCTGAGATTTCCGCCCGATCATTTGCCTAGGGGTTCGTGCTTCACCAAGCCGGACCCGACCCCTTCTTCTCGGACCTGCAGTAGTATATAGCGTTTCCTCCGCCGCACATTCCCACTCATCCTTGGCTACACCCCTTCGTTCCAGGACCTCCATTGTCTTCCCCAGAGTGACAGCAGAGTGAGGAGAGTATCGAAGAGAGGAGGAGGAGCCTCCAGCCATCGATCCGGCGAAGCTTCTCGCCGTACGCCGCCGCGAGGTGCGATGAGCCTCGGAACCCGACGCTTCCTTGAGGCACAACCCCCGGAGCTCCTCCAGCTCCAGCCCAGTCGACCACCTTCATCAGGTACCCCTGATACCTCCTAGTTCCGCCCAATTTCACTTTTCACCCAAATCGCGCCGCCGGCAAATTCACGCCATCCCGCTCATCGATTCGATCATCCGACGACCCATCACCTCCACGATCCTACTCTCCACGTTCTGCACCCACTCACTCCCCTTGGTTCTCCCTTGTACCAAGGTTCGACCTCCCCCACCGTCGCCTCGTCGGAGGTCATCCATCCGACGCACCTGATCACCCTTTTCGCCCCTAACCTGGTCGAGGCAATTTTCCCTCGACCCAGGAAGCTCTTGGTGCCCTTTTACAGGTCAAAGGACCCCATCTGGGGGTCAAGTCATCCGAGCACAGGAGCTTCCTTCTTCCGTCGTCGTCGAGCCACTACGGTGGTCCTCGGCCTCATCGGAGGCTTCCATCAGCTGCGGAGCACCTCGGCGAAGCGTTTCCATATCTCAGCAGCTCCAGAGGAGGACCTCGGCGTGCGCATTGGGCCGGCGAAGTTCGCCGGCGTCGAGTTCTTGGAGGATCCTCCTCCGTCGTCCGATCAGCCCCGACGCTCCAGATTCCATCTCAGCCGTCTATTTGGGGAGCGTCAGCCACCGTCAGATCCATCTGATGCTCGATCGGGATCGCACATCCAGCGAAGAGGCGCCAGCTAGCCTCCATCGTCCGATCTACACGTGGCGTCCTCCACGCCGTGGATCCAGCGAAGGGTTAGCCACCTCCATCCACCATTGGATCCTCCACGTGGCCACCCTTCGGCCGTCCGCTTTTAATAAGGGGTAAATTTCTATTAGGCCCCTATGTTTATTGCGTTTAATAGTTAGTCCTGTAAATATCTAGTTTAGTTGTTTTTTATTTTGGTTATTTTGCATTGTGTACCTTTATGTTTCTGTGATTTGCATTTCAGTCCTTATGTATGTTAGCCACGTGCATCGACACTTAAGGATCTGGTTTAATTGCACTTTTGGCCCTATATTTCCTTGGTGTTATTGTTTACATGTTTTAAAATAGGAGTTACTTTTATGCCCCTCCGTGCTTGATCCACGTGTGTTACGCGTGATTTTTTGGACTTCTGCACGAGCGCCCCCGCACTTTATTGATTTATTACTATTTGGCCCCCGAAAATACCTTTCCTTGCATTTAGGTCCTTGTGTACTGTGTGCCTTATTTTTATTGAATAAAATAGCAAAATAAATCTAAATTAGGTGAAATTTGGACACGTGGCTCCTTCCACTATGTAAAAATTTCTCTAAATTTTTGGTACATTTTTTAGGCTTTTCGATATTTTTAATAATTCAAAAACAGTGGTTTTTGTGATTGTCTGAATTAGACAATCAAAGAAAATATAAAAACTCTTAAAAATTCTAAAAAAATTAGTGTAAGTTAGTTTTAGTGTGTTTTATTTTCTACCAATTTTTGTGCCTTTTGGATTTATGGAAACCTTAAAAATTGAAAAACCCTAAAAAAACTCATAAAAATTCTAAAAAATTATAGAAAAATCCAAGAAATACAAACTCTTTTTCGGAATCTTAGTTTTTTCTTGTACTTTTCATAAAAATTACCTCCAGACTTTTATAGGTCCATTTTATATTTTTAGTGGACCTTTCAAGTCTGGCTGGATAGTGATTCCTTGTGTTTCCCTCTTTTTGATTTTTAGAAAATCATATAAAAATTGGAAAAATCTGAAAAATTCACCAAAAACACTAAAAAAATCTAAAAAACATAAAAACATTTTTGTTTGAATTTTTGGAGCCTTTTGGTTGATTAAATAAATTGTTGAGTGTTGCTTGCTTTTACCTTTTCTTATAAAATCAAAATTACAAAAACATTTAAAAATTAAAAATCCATCAGAATTATTTTTCCCCTTTGTTCTTGACTTCTGAATACTTCAAAGGCTGCAAGGCCAATTCGTGCTCCCTGAGTCCGACCTTGGGTGCTATACCAGGTTAATAAATTAGCGAGGACCACTTATTTGTTTTGATTGTTTTATCTCTCTGTTTGGTGGTTCTGAAATAAATTTTTCTTGATTGAGTCGAGTACCGAGATCTGGGTCGCAATGACCCTTGTTCTATTACCTTCACCTGAGTCTTGGTCAATTTTCGTCTCATCACACAATCGGCTCCACTAAAGGGTAAATTACATTAGATTGCATTTAACTTTTATTTTCAATTTAGCCTTTTCATTTAAATAATAATGTAAATCAGATCATCTTTAATCTGCCTCCGATCAGTTCGATTGGAGGCCTTCTAGTATGTTATTCGTATTTTCAACCATTGCCTCATGTTCATTGCACCATTCTTCTCCTTTTCCCCATATCTTACCAACCATATCCATCACGAATCTGGATCCTGACCTATATTCCGTTCATTTCCACCAAAGATCTTCCATTCACCCAATTCCACCTTAATTTCCGTCAATAACGGTAGGTGGTGCCTTGTCTTCGATCAACGATTTCTTTATAGGGTCAAGGAGCTTCATTTGGACTAGAACCTATTATCTGGAGCTCGAGATTCATTTGTAGTACATTTGACATTCTAGATCTCATATCAGTTGGATCTGGACCACATCACCACCACCACTCGATGTGGAGCACTAGTGTTCTTCGCCGACCATCAAAAGGAGAATATGATGGAGGTCATTCACATTTCGACCAATCGAAGTTCATCATCTTGTTCCTTCAAGCACGTTCATCTAGAGCGAGTCTCTATCGTTCTATTAAGAACAAAAGTGCCATATTTAATCCTAGCCACACGATCCAAATTTCTAGCTACCCGATCAGATCGTCTACAACGAAGATCAACCATCAGGTTCATCACGTGATGCATGAGATATTCGGTGATCTTTGCACCTTAGCCCCTGCCTTTTGTTTAGTTATAAATAAACCTTTTTATGGATACGTGTCGAGTGTTGGTTATTTGAATAATTGCATTGCAACCCTCTATTGTTCTTATATGTAAACATTAGTCCAGCCTAAACAGGTCTGCATGTTTGAGCACGTGACTTGTGGAATAATTATAGTTAACTTCCTTGTGGTATTTTGTTACTATTTTGCCCATAGATGTGTAATAACTCGAATTTACTTTGTGTTAGCGCATCTCACATGCATCGACACAAGACTTTTGTGGGAAGATTTTAGTATTAGCCCTTTATTTCTTTATTTTTTTTGTTCATTCCCTATAAATAAATTCTTTGCATTTTTGTCCTTGTATTTCAGGTTATTAATTTTTTCTTTATTTGTGTTTAATAATTTGCAAATCCACTCCATAAATTCCATAAAAAACACAATAAATTTCTATTAATACATTTTATCACCTCTTATTTTGGTTTACAAAATTAATTTGTTTTGTTATTTAAAAAATAGTGCACAAATAAAAAAAGCAAATATTTTTTGGATTTTTAAAATAGGAATAATGTGAAAAATTCATGAGATATACAAAACAGAAAGAAAATTGTACAAGATTTAAATCAAGATATTTTATGTATTTATGTGATTTTTAGCATTTTAATATGATATTTTTAGTTTTTTCTATATTTGTCAATTTTTTAGAAAGTATTTACAAACCAAAATTTTACTGAAATTAAAACAAGTGAAAACATGCATCAGAAAATAAGTTTGTAATTTTTCAAATACGTTCCTAATTTTTATGAATTTTCAAAGAAAATAGGATAATTCTTAGTATCTTAGAATTCTATTTTTTATTATTTTAAAAATCTTAGAAAAATATAAAAATCAATAAAAAATCACAAACATAGTAAAAAATCATCTAAAACATGAAAAGATTTTTGATTGATTTTTCTATCTATATTTATAATTTTCTAAAAATACAAATAGAGAGTTATTTATTATTTGCTTCACATTTTATTTATTTTTTTCTATTTTAAAAATTAAAAAGATAAACATTTACAAATTTAAAAATCACAAAAAAATTAAAAATCAAAATACATAGAAAAATTAAAAATATAAGAATGCATAAAAATATAAAACTCATTAAAAATGCCTAAAAATGTGAAAATGGAAAAGGAAAAAGTCACACTTATTTTTAATAATTAATAACCCTCGGGTATGTAGCCTACCTGAGTTCGATCCTGTAAGCTATACATGTAAAATAAATAGCAAATTATCTCATTTTCTTTCTTTATTAATTATTTATGCTTGAGATTAATTTTTTTATTTGATACTTTTTTGGGTTGTGACGACCACATTCGAATGTGAATATTTCCACCTTTTTCCTCCACTAAATAATTAATATCTGAAATTGTCATCTCAACAATGGTCCATCTAACATCATCAACCTCCATGATCCTTCCCTTCAAACCAATGGGTCTCTTCGACCACGCTCTTTCGAAAATTCTATAGCCATCACTACATGTCCTTTAACCACGAGTACGGTATTG
Source organism: Ottelia alismoides (assembly GCA_037367405.1). Lineage (NCBI taxonomy): Eukaryota > Viridiplantae > Streptophyta > Magnoliopsida > Alismatales > Hydrocharitaceae > Ottelia > Ottelia alismoides. The sequence continues at coordinate 161,806 of JAZKJV010006370.1, read as the reverse complement.
GACATTAGCCCTTTGTCTCCTCTTTCATGCCAGCATGTCCATGGTCTTCTTCTCCCTTACTTGCCCCATCTTCCTTTGTACATGCTGCAAATAGGATCCGCAAGATGTCCATAAATTCTTGATCATATATGTTCACCAGGCATTTACATGTACTTTTTTGGATTACAAAAAGCCATGTGATCCTAAGATTGCGTCTAATTGTAGTGTAAGTACATGCCCCTTATTGAGAATGAACCTACAAAAGAAAAAGTCTTCCACAAACATACGTCAAAATACACGTCCATTGGATTGAGATATCTCATCCATAAGTGTGTCTAATAGTTTTGTGAAAAAATATAACATAATTGCAAGTGATGTAATCTCGCAACGTGTTGCACACGCCTCTCAGTGTGTAGGGATGCACAATGTATAACTTTTTTTTGTGTGATTTCATGTGAATTTATTTTTTAATGTTATAAAATATCTAAATACAAATTATTGTGACACGCATTATCACATTAATTGAATTTTAATGTGGTAAATCATCACATAATATACATATGGTCACCTGTATTTGAAATGAACAACAAACTCATACAAAATAAAATAAACAAAAAATTCACATAAAATAAACAACAAGATTCAAATTAAAAGAGCTTCATTGAAGGAACTCATAGTCGAAGCATTAAGGGAACCTAACTAGTAATATAAAGAGGGATATTCACATGAAACCCTCCCGACCATCACATGCTTAATTAATCAAGGCCCAGAGATTCATGAGACTTCTTGAGTTATTATCTTCATCATTAATCATTCAATCCCTTTTATTATATTAGTAGCATCAATATAACATCATGTTGGTCTAACATTATAAACATGGAAGATTTATATTTCAATCATCAATTAAAACATCTCATTATCCATCATTGAAACACCAAAACAATGGTTACTAAGCTATAAAACTTTTAACTCTTTCTCATACTTACTTATTTACATAACTAGTATATTCCACTGAATTGTTTGTAACATGTAGATATGTCTATCATAAACACCGAAAAATAGTGACATTTTTAACTTGAGGTTGTTTTTGTACATTATTTCTATCGTCTAGCATAATCATTCACTCAAAATACCTAAAAGCATGCAATGGAACCATAAAAATAGTTCACACAAAAAGGAAGCATCTAAACACTTGAAATGATGAGCAACATAAAAATTTAACATACTGATCATTCAAGCAATAATCCATGCATAGCAAACATTTGAGCAACATCTATAAGTTACAGTAAATGACATAAACAATAATTAGCAATGCTCAAAAAATAACTAGCATCACTGCGTCAATACTAATCAAGAATTTATTAAAACAAACCAAAATATAAGCAAGAAACCAACTCTAAGTGCATTATACTTTGGAGAAGATGTAGAGGGTGGAGCTGAAGGTAGTAGGTGATGGAAACGACAAACTGGGGATACGAGGAATCGAAGGTCAGTGGAGGAGTTGACAAGGTCGTGACTTGCATACAATGGTGAGATGGGGTGAAAGGAGGTGAATAACGGGATGACAACGAGATGCAGGAGAGAAGGTGGAGTCTGAAAGCAAGGATGGGGAGAGGAGGGTCATGCGAGTGAGTGGGCAGTGCAATGGCGATTCAGGAGGAGAGGAGGGGAAGGAGCAGCGATGAGGGAGAGGATGAGAAAGAGCATGCCAAAGAAATATGGGAGAGGAGGTGGATGGCAGTGCCACGACGTGGTAAGAGAGAGGAGGTGGAGATATGACAGCAAGAGATAGGGGGAGCTGGGTTGAGAGAAAGGGGAGAATTAGGAGGGAAGGAGGGGTGAAGTAAATATCATTTCTAAAAGTAGAGAAACTTATCTACGACAATCAGTGGGATCACCACGATGTGTTTTTATGTAGAATTATTATTGACGGTGGTTCTTTTGCGGCCGTCAATAATAACATTGCCAATTAAAATTTATAGAAGTCTTCATATATGATGGTTTTATTTTGACTGTCATCAATATAAGACATTAACAATGGCTAATTATGGTTGTCGTAAATGCCTCAACATAAATACTCACATTTCTAGTAGTGTATATTACCATTAAATGTCTCCACCTTAGATGATTTCACAAATATAGTATCCATTTATAATTTTAAGCATCATTGTATTGGACTATGCTTCATTTTACTTAACATATGATAAGTTGAAGCTGAGTTTAACTTAGTGTTGTCTACTATTCTCGTCACATAAAAAATAGAATATAGGATATGGTCCTTTTGATTGACCCAAGGAAGATAACAATAGAGATGAATATCAATACCATTGATGTTTTTGCAATCATACACACACATACATACATAGTCACTAAGAGGAAGAAAATCAAATATACAACGAACTAATGTAAGAGTTGAAGTCACTGGTGCCGATGGAAGAAGGAAGCAACAGAATCATAAACGACTTGCTTCGCATCGATGCTCATGATGAAATCCATATGAGCATACTTCTCGACAAACTGGACCTCGATCTTGCTGGGGTCATGGGATTGGAGGTGGTGATGGAGGAGCATATCGACATCGATAGGGTCGGAGAGGGAATCATGACCACCATATGTTAGAAAGAGAGGGATGAGAGTAGGGATGTTGGTAAGGTTATACTTTGGAGGGGTGATGCTTCCGTAGTGCATGAGGTTCTCCACTAGATTCCCATAATTAAACTTTGCGACCACCTCACTTCTCACCACTGCAAATGCATATTCACATTCAAAAGTTATTATTTCAAAAGATATCACTTCATCATGTACATTTGTAATAAAATGTTAAAAAATAGTATGGTGTGCATAATTTAATTGCATACCTTGGGAAAGATGGATCAAGTTCTTCGATGAGGTAGAATGAGGCTCATAAATCCAAAAGTTTTCTACAGTTGACATGTTGAGGCAGCAGTTGTCCCCTACAATAGTAGCCATTTGATGGAAACAAATTACATATTTTTCTACGAATAGAAAAAATACACAATGAAATATGTATATCTTTTTGTCATGCCTGTAATTTCCGTTAGTATATCAGAGCAATCGATTCTTGAAATGTGACACATCTCTCGCACAAGATCCAAAACGATCAGACTGTTCATCACATAGGGCATCCAAAAGAATAAATTTTATTAGCTTCTCTGATGTTATCTTCTGATGACTACGAGAACAATATGTGCATGTACAAAAAAGATAAAATAAAAGTATAGTTATTATTAAAAATTAATATTGAATTCCTTAATCCCCAATGAACTTGCAAGCTGATTGATTCCGTAGAGAAAGACACAGGAGATTACGTTAATAAAGAATAAAATAATTAATTAAGAAAATAGTGACATTAGGAAGGAGAGATGGGTGACCTGTGCAAGATCGTTTTGAGCAGCAACGTTGAGTAAGGTAGTGGTCATGTGACTCAGATAAGCAATGGGAGTCAACAATGCTACTGATCTCAACTTATCCACCATCTTCCTCTCTGACAACGATGCCATAGCAATTGTTGTTCCCTGCATCAACAATCGAAACACCTTCATATTAGATATGCACGCGTTCTCATTTTGCTTTCTTATACAATAAATACTGATTAGACACATATGTAATAGATTGGATGCTTACCAACGAATGACCAACGTAATGCAATTTTTGTCTCGTCTTGTTATGCACAAAGTTGATGGTCGCGGGAAAATCGAATTCTACTAATTGATCCCACGACCAGTTCCAGAATTCCTATTTATTTCACAGAGAGAAAACTATCAAAATCCTTAATTGATGGGAGCAAACTTAGTTAATTATAAGCAATAATTGTATATTAGTTACGTTATAGCAATCTTTCATGTTTCATGTCATCAAATGCGACTCACATGAGACGATGGATGGAGAGAACGATGGTTATGACTCCATTTGGTATTGCGAGCATTGGAAATCCACACATCAAAGCCGTAGTCGGCTAAGACAAGAGGGAGGGATTGATCCGGAGCATTGAGCGTCCACGATGTCGCATCCTGCAAGTAATCAAACACATTCAAAGAAGGGAAAATTCAATATCTCCTTAATAGGTGCTTATTTTGTAGATCAAGATCGTTTTTAATCGAGGATGAATAACTAAATTACCATTGTCAATCCATGTTGTAACAACACAGGCCTCTTCCCCCCTAACCCTCGTCCTCCATTTCCACGTCCCTCGAGGATTCTTTGCATGCTTATTATATATCCATCCTCTGTTGTTACCTATATATATCAAATCCAATGATGTGGGTCTAGAAGAAACATATATATATATATATATACATATATAAAAAAGAGAAAATTATATATCTTTGTTTACATGCATGATATTCTTCACACCAATATCCTTTTGGAATCACAACCCCTTTGCAAACACCTTTCTCAATTTGTGCATCAATGGCAGAAGAATAAGAGGTGTTCGAATGCCCATAGGCGTAAATGGAAGATGAATATATGATGTAGAGTACGATGATGCAGGAGCTAGATGCCAAGGATATCATCTTATGGACGAAACGATGCTGGAGTATTTATTTCAGGATTCCTAAAATAATAGAAGACATTAGTATTAAAATAAACAAGAATTCATGTATAAGTGTGTGTGTGTGTACATACTAGAATTGTATGTGTGTTATATGTATTCTTGCATTTACATCCAACACACATCATTTTGATGAAATATAATTCTTCTAATGGAATAACCATTCGAGTTTTGAATAATCAACTTACACTAAGAAGTCTTGAGAACATTTATCAATCTTGCACTAATTTATCAGAGACAAACTACAGAGTTGTTGAAATCAGTGATGTTAATTTTTGTTTTTTAATCATACATTCTGCAAAAAAAATAATGTGTCATACATTATTCAAAAAATAATAATGTATGAAAATAGACATTTATAATAAATTCAATGTATCATGGGAGTATACATGTAATAAAATAAAAATCTTATTATTGAAGCAAGTTTAAGAAATCCACAAAAATTAATACTGAATTGAAGACTTGGGACCATAAACATACAAAAAAATGCATATGGACATGAGACATTATATTCTGAAAGTTTTTGTTTAAAATAACTTTGAAATTATTTTTCAAGATAGTATCCACCTTTAATTAAAAAATATTGCATGTTAATAGTATATATAGAGAAATAAATTGTGCTTGCAGTACATTTTCTACTAAAGAAAGCATATATGGTACCTTCTATTTGAAAATTTTGATGTAAAAAAATCGAAAGAGCTCGAGAAGCACGATACAAATTTTCTTTTGTCTGACAAAAGCTCCACGTTTTCTTTAAAGCCATTTGCAATCTACACTTATAAGGAGAAAAAAATGCTTTAATTAGGATTAGGAAGTCCTACCATTTTTTTTGCTAACAAAAGAAAGTACAGTAAAGATGGTTGTTTCAACTTAAAACTTCTCGTAAAACAACAATCTTATTTATAGGTAATTCCTTAAATAAAGAGCTTTAGAAGACCTTTTTTCTTAATTATATATACCTTACAAAATCTTTTTGTCAGTTTCATATCATCGTGAAGATGAATATTTTAAGGATGCTTGCAACATAGAATATCCTAAAGTGGTAGTTGGTAATGATGCTAACGTTTGTATGTATCTTGTAGAATCCAAAATAGCAAACAAATTAACAAAAAATAACTAGCTCGACTTACCATTTTAATTCCCATCAATCCCTCCATGTGTTGTCACATAATAAAAAAGATGTTCCTACCCACCATTCCTCTTCTAACTTCATCAATAATCTAAACATTCATTAGTCATGCATTAATGATCGAATATGATACTTAAACCTCTCCACTCCACTCCACCGACAGAAATTGAGGAAAAACTCATGAGACATTTCTTTCTATCGATTCCAAGTTATGATCCAACAATGTATTTACCAAAATTTTATGGGTTTTGAATTTTGCAATTTTTAGGGATTTTTGGGTAAGGATTAGTGACAGAAATATATACAGCTACTTACACGGGAGTGCTTCTATATTTACAAGATTTTGCGGTGTATTACATAGGAAATTTATAAGACTGATGTCAATAATTATTTATGTAATTCATATATACATGTTTTATACCATTTGTAATGATTATATTTGAGCTATGAGTAGCACAAGGTTCCCAAAACAATTGAAAACATTTTCATAAGCATTTTGAAAACTTTTTTTGCAAATAATTTGAACATTTTACAAACATTTACAAACGTTGAAAATCATTTTGTAAATATTTTCAAACGGTGTATATAGATTTATCAAAGTATTTTTCCAACTGTTTTTCAAATAATTTACAAATATATTTTCAAAACTTTATTACATAAATAAAAGAATTTTTTGCAAACAAACGGATTATTACAAATATTTGAAAATATTTTGCAAAATCTTTCAAATAATTTTCAAAAGATTTTTGAAGATATTTTTTATCCATATTTCAAATCATTTGCAAAACAATTTAATCCCAAATTATTGTTTGTGTTTCAAAGAATTAATATGTATTGTATTCATTAACCATATTACTGAAAATACGAAAGTACGAGTTATGGCTAAAGTATATACAATGTATATACGACCTCATATACTTAGCTTGAACTATGTCCTCATAAATAAGAGAAGAAAAAAGAATACATGACCCCTACTAAGTATATAAAATTTTATACTACATTGACTAAAGAATCTAAGAATGAGAAGTTGGCCTCCCCCCACACTGAGGATGAAATAATTCTAAGTATAGTAGTTTGTACAAAAGGTTGGGAGGGTCAAGAGTGGGATGCATGAAATCATTGGCTTAACCTATCTCCCCCTATACTTAGAGTAAAATATCTTCAAGTACAGACATAATATCAAGAATTGAGAAGACATGTAAGGGATCAAAGAATGAAAAACACAGGGTACTCACTTCCTCCCTCCTACTTAGGACAAAGTACATCCTAAGTATAATAGTGATGAAAGGATGGACACTTTTCGGAAGAATTAGAAAATGAAAAGTAAAAGAAGAAAAGAAAAGAAGAAAATGAGAATTATTTTTGTGATTTTCAGCTCATGTATCTAATCCTTGGACTCTGTGAGCTTTTCTTGAAACACTACTTAAATGGAATTGACAACGGACATGAATGTGGTGTGCTCTAGATATAGCTTCAGTTATTGTCCATTGACTACAAAATGTTGTGTGTCTGATGACAATTCAAATATCAAAAGGATTCCGTTGTCATGCACAATTTTTACAATAAAAGGCGCAGTCCATTTACTCTTTAGTTTGCCTAGAAAAATCTTCACCTTTGCATCGAATAACCACACCTTCTGTCCAGGATCAAAAGTCTTCATTCAAATGTGTTTATCATTCCCTTTCATGACTTTTTCCTATATATCAAATTGTTGTCATATACGTATTCTCTAAATTCAAGAAAACAGTTTAGATCAACTTTGTGATTTTTGTCTGCTTTCTCGGAATCCAAATTGCACATATTCAATGCTCATAATATTTTGTGAATTGGTTCTACAGGCAGGTGGCATGGCTTACTATAAACAAGGCGGTAGGGAGACATGCCAAGAGGAGACTTGTACGCAATTCTATATGCTCAAAGAAATGAACCAAGAAATTAAAACCAATTCTTTCTGTCTGACCATACAAGCTTCTACAAGATAGTCTTGATCTCCCTATTTTAGTTTCAGCAAAGCCATTGGATTGAAGGTGGTACGACGCTGCAACAAGATGTTCTATGACGTATTTTTGGTCAATTTCTTAAACTATTTGTTAACGAAGTGGCTCCCCCCATCGTATATGATAATCTTCAGAATCCCGAACAACGATATGATGTTGTCTCAATAATCGATAGACTATGGGACTATCTACGGTTCGCGCAAGGATTGCCTCCACCATCTGCTACATAATCGACGGCCAACAAATGTATTCAAAGCTCTTATTGTTAGGGAATGGTTTCATAAAATCAATGCCCCGTGCATTAAAGACATCATAAATCTGAATGTATTACAGAGGGATTGTATCTCGCATATTGATGTTTTCGGCAACTATTTGATAGCCAGTACATTTCTTTACATAGTCAGATACATCCTTGGATAAAGTTGGACACCTACTTTCATTGCCATCTCTTTCCAGAATGGTACTCATATATATAGAGTTCAATTGAGATCCCTATATCCTTCCTGTATGCCATTCGAGTTTCGACGAAACAGAGACTCCTACGGCCTCCATCCAGACAATCAGATCTCATGCTCTTACAACTTTTTGCTCTCATAGGATCACTCATCTCTCTCTCTCTCTCTCTCTCTCTCTCTCTCTATATATATATATATATATATATATATATATGAGGTAAATAGGGCTGCCCCAGGGAGTAGCCAACTTGGCTACTCCCACCCCTATTTTTCCCTCATTTTTTTATTTTTTTGGAAAATAAAAATTTGTATATTCATCATTATATCCCTCTCACATTTCTTTTAAAATTTCGTCAGAAACAGAGACTTCTACGGCCTCCATCCAAACATGGTCGATTTAAAAAATCCTGCGACCGTTAAAAAAATGACGTCTGGATGGAGGGTTTAGGAGTCTCTGTTTCTGACGAAATTTTAATAGAATGTGAGAGGGATATAATGATGAATATACAAATTTTTATTTTCCAAAAATAATAAAAAAAATGAGGAAAAAATAGGGGTGGGAGTAGCCAAGTTGGCTTTCCCTAAGGGCAGCCCCATTTTACCCTATATATATATATATATATATATGAGGTAAATGGGGCTGCCCCCAGGGAGTAGCCAACTTGGCTACTCCCACCCCTATTTTTCCCTCATTTTTTTATTTTTTTGAAAAATAAAAATTTGTATATTCATCATTATATTCCTCTCACATTCTATTAAAATTTCGTCAGAAACAGAGAGTCCTACGACCTCCATCCAAACATGGTCGATTTAAAAAATCCTGCGACCGTTAAAAAAATGACGTCTGGATGGAGGGCTTAGGAGTCTCTGTTTCTCACGAAATTTTAATAAAATGTGAGAGGGATATAATGATGAATATACAAATTTTTATTTTTCAAAAAAATAAAAAAATGAGAGAAAAATAGGGGTGGGAGTAGCCAAGTTGGCTACTACCTGGGGGCAGCCCCATTTTACCCTATATATATATATATATATATATGAGGTAAATGGGGCTGCCCCCAGGGAGTAGCCAACTTGGCTACTCCCACCCCTATTTTTCTCTTCTTTTTTATTTTTTTTGAAAAATAAAAATTTGTATATTCATCATTATATCCCTCTCACGTTCTATTAAAATTTCGTCAGAAACAGAGACTCCGACGGTCTCCATCTAAACATGGTCGATTTAAAAAATCCTGCGACCGTTAAAAAAAGGCATCTGGATGGAGGGCTTAGGAGTCTCTGTTTCTGACGAAATTTTAATAGAATGTGAGAGGGATATAATGATGAATATACAAATTTTTATTTTCCAAAAAAATAAAAAAATGAGGGGAAAATAGGGGTGGGAGTAGCCAAGTTGGCTACTCCCTGGGGGCAGCCCCATTTTACCCCCTATATATATATATATAGGGGGTAAAATGGGGCTGCCCCCAGGGAGTAGCCAACTTGGCTACTCCCACCCCTATTTTCCCCTCATTTTTTTATTTTTTTGGAAAATAAAAATTTGTATATTCATCATTATATCCCTCTCACATTCTATTAAAATTTCGTCAGAAACAGAGACTCCTAAGCCCTCCATCCAGATGCCATTTTTTAACGGTCGCAGGATTTTTTAAATCGACCATGTTTGGATGGAGGCCATAGGAGTCTCTGTTTCTGACGAAATTTTAATAGAATGTGAGAGGGATATAATGATGAATATACAAATTTTTATTTTCCAAAAAAATAAAAAAATGACGGAAAAATAGGGGTGGGAGTAGCCAAGTTGGCTACTCCCTGGGGGCAGCCCCATTTACCTCATATATATATATATATATATATATATATATATATAGGGTAAAATGGGGCTGCCCCCTAGGAGTAGCCAACTTGGCTACTCCCACCCCTATATTCCCCTCATTTTTTATTTTTTTGGAAAATAAAAATTTGTATATTCATCATTATATCTCTCCCACATTCTATTAAAATTTCGTCAGAAACAGAGACTCGTAAGCCCTCCATCCAGACGTCATTTTTTTAACGGTCGAAGGATTTTTTAAATCGACCATGTTTGGATGGAGGCCGTAGGAGTCTCTGTTTCTGACGAAATTTTAATAGAATGTGAGAGGGATATAATTATGAATATACAAATTTTTTTCCAAAAAAATAAAAAAAGGAGAGAAAAATAGGGGTGGGAGTAGCCATGTTGGCTACTCCCTGGGGCAGCCCCATTTACCTCATATATATATATATATATATATATATATATATATATATATATATATATATATATGAGATTAATGGGGTTGCCCCTTGGGCAGCCAACATGGCTTCCCCTGCGTCATTTTCGACGCTTTTTATTTTTTTCGGAAAATATCGTCATGTATATTCATCTCTATATCCCACCTACATGTCATTTAAATTCGTTAGAAATAGAGACTCCGACGACCTCCATCCAGACAGACATTTTTTAACGATAATAGGATTTTTTTTAAATCGACACCATTTTGATGGAGGTCGTACGAGTCTCTGTCTCTGATGAAATTTGAATGGTAATAGGAGGGATATAGGGATGAATATACATTGTGATATTTTTCAAAAAAAATTAAAAAAATGATGAGAAATGGGACGGGTCAGCCATGTTGACTGCCCCTAGGGGGCAGCCCCATTTTTTCCATATATATATATGGATTTAATGGGGCTGCCCCACCCTCTATTTCGATGTGTTTTATTTTTTTGTAAAATAAAACCATTTATATTCATCCCTATATCCGTCCTATATGACATTCGAATTTCGTCAGAAACAAAGATTCCTACTGCCTCCATCTAGATGGTGTCGAATTAAAAATTCCTGTTACCGTTAAAAATGACTGTCTGGATGGAGGTCGTCGGAGTCTCTGTTTCTGGTGAAATTTGAAAGACATGTAGGAGGTATATAGGGATGAATATACATGACGATATTTTTTGAAAAAAAATAAAAAAGTCATCGAAAATGGTGCGGGGACAGCCAACAGGGCAACCCCATTTATCTCTCATATATATATATATATATATATATATATATATATATATATATATAGGGTAAAATGGGGCTGCCCCCATGGGGGGCTAACTTAGCTCCCCCTGCCTCATTTCGTCCGGGTTTTTTATTTTTTTTTGAAAATTTCTTCCGTGGATTTTCATCAATATATCCCTATATTATGTCATTAGATTTCGTGCGAAACAGAGACTCCTACGGCCTCCATCCAGATGGGGTCCTTTTTAGCAATTCTGTTATCGTTAAAAATGACTGTCTGGATGGAGGCCGTAGGAGTCTTTGTTTCGCACGAAATTTTAATGACATAATATAGGGATATAATGATGAAATTCCATGGAAGAAATTTTCAGAAAAATAAAAAAACAAAAAATGACTGTCTGGATGGAAGCCGTAGGAGTTTCTGTTTTGCACGAAATTTTAATGACATAATATAGGGATATAATGATGAAATTCCATGGAACAAATTTTCAAAAATAAAAATAAAAAAACCGAGCGAAATAGGGCGGGGGAGCTAAGTTAGCTCCCCCATGGGACATCCCCATATATATATATATATATATATATATATATAGGAAAAAATGGGGTTGCCCCCTAGCGGCAGCCAACATGGCTGCCCCCGTCCCATTTTTCGACGTTTTTTTTATTTTTTTTGAAAAATAAAATCATGTACATTCATCCATATATCTCTCCTATATGCCATTCGAATTTCTTCAGAAACAGAGACTCCTAGGCCTCCATCTCGATGGTATCGATTTAAAAAAATCATGTTACCTTTAAAAAATTACTGTCCGGATGGAGGCCGTAGGAGTCTCTGTTTCTGACGAAATTCGAATGGTATATAGGAGGGATATAGGGATGAATGTACATGGTGTTATTTTTCAAAAAAAATAAAAAATTTGCCCAAATAAGGCAAGGGCAGCCATGTTGGCTGCCCCTAGGGGGCAGCCACATATGACCCATATATATATATATATATATATATATATAGAGAGAGAGAGAGAGAGAGAGAGAGAGGTAAATGGGGCTGCCCCCAGGGAGTAGCCAACTTGGCTACTCCCACCCCTATTTTTTCTTATTTTTTATTTTTTTGGAAAATAAAAATTTGTATATTCATCATTATTTTTTGGAGGGTTTAGGAGTCTCTGTTTCTGACGAAATTTTAATAGAATGTTAGAGGGATATAATGATCAATATACAAATTTTTATTTTCCAAAAAAATAAAAAAATAAGTGAAAAATAGGGGTGGGAGTAGCCAAGTTGGCTACTCCCTGGGGGCAGCCCCATTTTACCCATATATATATATATATATATATATATATATATGGGTAAAATGGGGCTGCCCCCAGGGAGTAGCCAACTTGGCTACTCCCACCTATATATATATATATATATATGGGTAAAATGGGGCTGCCTCCAGGGAGTAGCCAACTTGGCTACTCCCACCCCTATTTTTCCCTTATTTTTTTATTTTTTTTGGAAAATAAAAATTTGTATATTGATCATTATATCCCTCTAACATTCTATTAAAATTTAATCAGAAACAGAGACTCCTAAACCCTCCATCAAGACGTCATTTTTTTAACGGTCGCAAGATTTTTTAAATCGACCATGTTTGGATGGAGGCTGTAGGAGTCTCAGTTTCTAACGAAATTTTAATAGAATGTGAGAGGGATATAATGATGAATATACAAATTTTTATTTTCCAAAAAAATAAAAAAATGAGGGAAAATTAAGGGTGGGAGTAGCCAAGTTGGCTATTCCCTGGGGGCAGCCCCATTTACCTCATATATATATATATATATATATATATATATATATATAGAGAGAGAGAGAGAGAGAGAGAGAGAGAGGAAAATGGGGCCGCCCCCTAGGGGGAGCTAACTTAGCTCCCCCCGCCCTATTTTCTTCAAATTTTTTATTTTTTTTTTGAAATTTGTTTCCGTGAATAATCATCACTATATCCTTATATTATGTTATAAAAATTTTGTGTGAAACAGAGACTCCTACGGCCTCCATCCAGAAAGTCATTTTTTTAACGGTAACAGGATTTTTTAAATCGGCCCCGTTTGGATGGAGGTCGTAGGAGTCTCTGTTTTGTATGAAATTTGAATAGCATAATATAGGGATTTAATAATGAATTTACACGATTTTAGATTTCAAAAAAATAAAAAATTTGTGAAAAAGGGGCGGGGGGAGCTAAGTTAGCTCCCCCTAGGGGGCATACACATTTTACCCATATATATATATATATATATATATATATATATATAGGAAAAAATGGGGCTGCCCCCTGGGGGCAGCCAACATGGCGGCCCCCGCCCCATTTTTCGACGTTTATTTTATTTTTTTTTTGAAAAATAAAACCATGTATATTCACCCCTATATCCCTCCTATATGTCATTCGAATTTCGTCATAAAACAGAGTCTCTTATGGCCTCCATCTCGATGGTATCGATTTAAAAAATCCTGTTACAGTTAAAAAATTACTGTCCGGATGGAGGCCGTAGGAGTCTCTGTTTCTGACGAAATTCGAATGGTATATAGGAGGGATATAGGGATGAATATGCATGGTGTTATTTTTCAAAAAAAAATAAAAAAATTTGCCCAAATAAGGTGGGGGCAGCCATGTTGGCTGCCCCTAGGGGGCAGCCACATATGACCCATATATATATATATATATATATATATATATATACACGTTAAATGAGGCTACACCCTGGGTGTAGCCAATTGGCTACTCCCACCCTCATTTTCCCCCATTTTTAAATGTTTTCGGAAAATAAAAAATATGTATATTCATCACTATATCCCTCTAACATTCTATTAAAATTTCGTCAGAAACAGAGACTCCTATGCCTTCCATCTGAAGGGGGTCATTTTCAGCAATTCTGAGACCGTTAAAATTTGACAGTATTGATGGAGGGGATAGAAGTATCGAATTAAGTCGAAATTTGAATGACATCATGGTGACATATTGTGATCTAAATTCCAATAGGTTTAATTTAAGAAAAATAAAAAAAATATAGGGGAAAAGAGGTGGGAGCATGTAAGTTAGCTACACCCAGGGAGCATACTCCTTTTTCCCTATATATAGGGTAAAATGTGTATGCCCCCTAGGGGGAGCTAACTTAGCTCCCCCCGCCCCTTTTTCACAATTTTTTTATTTTTTTGAAAATCTAAAACTGTGTAAATTCATTATTAAATCCCTATATTATGTCATTCAAATTTCATGCGAAACAGAGACTCCTACGACATCCATCCAAACGAGGTCGATTTAAAAAATCATGTTACCGTTAAAAAATTGACTGTCTGGATGGAGGCCGTAGGAGTCTCTGTTTCACACGAAATTTTAATGACACAATATAGGGATATAGTGATGAATATTCATGGAAGAAATTTTCAAAAAAAAATAAAAAATATGGAAAAAATGGGGCGGGGGTAGCTAAGTTAGCTACCCCCTGGGGGCAGCCCCATTTTACCCATATATATATATATATATATATATATATATATATATATATATATGGGTAAAATGGGGCTGCCCCCAGGGAGTAGCCAACTTGGCTACTCCCACCCCTATTTTCCCCTCATTTTTTTTATTTTTTTGGAAAATAAAAATGTGTATATTCATCATTATATCCCTCTCACATTCTATTAAAATTTCGTCAGAAACAGAGACTCCTACGGCCTCCATCCAAACTTGGTCGATTTAAAAAATCCTGCGACCGTTAAAAAAATGACATCTGGATGGAGGGCTTAGAAGTCTCTGGTTCTGACGAAATTTTAATAGAATGTGAGAGGGATATAATGATGAATATACAAATTTTTATTTTTCAAAAAAATAAAAAAAATGAGGGAAAAATAGGGGTGGGAGTAGCCAAGTTGGCTACTCCCGGGGGCAGCCCCATTTACCCTATATATATATATATATATATATATATATATATATATATATATATATATATATATATATATATATATATATATATATGGTGCACTTGAATTGAGGTGGCACCTTTCCTTGATTATGGAAAGGTGGCATCTTAGGTCGTTGGATGACGAGTGTATGAGGGAGATTGAAACCACTAGGTCGTTTTCGTGCCAACTAACACTTCTAAAATATGGGGTGGATTAAATTAATGCTAACTTAGTAAAATACATGTCATTGTACATTCTATATTTAGGTATATGTCGAATGATGTATAGAAATTTTTAGAAATACCTGATGGAATAAAGGTTCGCGTTCTGAAATAACTGTTATTAATTTACAAACGATTGAGATATTTTACAATTCCGTGCTATAAATTACAAAAAGCATAACCACTTTTGTTCACAAAAAAAGTCCAAATCCGGCGAAAATTTGTATTTTTTGTGTACATGTGTTTCCTAAAATATAGAGTGCTTTAATCATATGCTAATTAAATCGATGTACATGTGGAAAACATTCCTAAAATGATGGGATTTTTGTAAAAACTATATTTCCTATTATATTAGATGGGGTAAATTGCAAATATATTAAATATGTTACATGGCATATGCATATTAATTTTAGAGGTATTAAACTGGAACATTTTTTGGTGAATTTGTAATAGTTGTAAACTACTTCATTTTTTGTAAATTTTGTAGTCTTTTTGTAAACCACATTTGATTTATTTTGAAAAATTTTGTAGTCTCTTTTGAGAACATTATATGGGAGTAACATTTATAAACGGTGACATTATTTTGTAAACTTTGTAGTCTCTTTTGTAAAATAGATGAGATTTTTGTAAAATGCATTTCTTATTATTAATGGACAAATTATTTTATATGCCATTCAACATGTTTTCCATGCCGTGGGTCCATCGAAATTTGTCATCCGTTGTAAAGTTTGTGTAGATTTTGTAAAATCCATGCTCTCAATATAACAATTATATGATAATCTGCAAAATAAAAAGTCAATCATTAGCTTATCATTTATTGCAAAAAAGGATAACATGTAAAAGAATATGCAAAAGTGTAAATCAATGAATCAAAATGTAAATTATATAATCAATTACGTAAATTAGTAGACCAAAAGGTAAAATATAACCATCATATTTTGCCATTTACATCCAATTGAACCTATAAACTTCATCCCTAATACACAGTAAGTGGGATTTTATCTAATTTGATTTTTTTTCAAATGCATCATCTTTTGGGTGAAAATATAACAAAACGCACAAATTTTTATAATAAAAATTCATTTATTGATATTGACAACCTGAGATAAATTCAATCTGCAAACAAATATTTACATTCTTAATCAAAAAATGCTTTCTTTTAGGTGATATTTTCATTCTCAATCTACAGAATTCAATCTGTGAACAAAATTCAAAAGAAAAAAAATGAAAAGTGTGTTTAACTCAAAAGAATGGAGGAACTACAACTTACAAAAGATTGAATATTCTAGAATATATGATTGGACTGAAAAAACGAAAATTACATTGAATATTCCAGAAAATATAATTGAATAAAGGCTCGTGTTTTGAAATACTTCTTTTTACATTCGTCTCCTATTTTTTTCTAGCCAATTTCAAATTGATGACATCCGCAAGATCTGCTTGTTCGATATTTACGCTTCTTCCTCTCATTGAAAGTTATCCAAGTGACATACATAATGTAAAAATAGAATGAGATATTGTAAATAGAATATGGAAGCATAAAATGACTGTAGGTAATATAAAAATAACTAGAATATATTTGTAAAATAGTGCAGCAGTCGTTTGAATGTAAAATACATTATGACAGTGTAAAGTGAGACAGAAAAATGTAAAATGATCATATGTATTGTAATTTAGTGTAATGCATTGTAAAACAATGTAATATCACAGAACTTAAAACATGATGTGTATATACAGGTGATGCAATCAAAAGCATGAAACTTTAAATAGAACAAAAGTGGGTGAAAATGTAATAGAACATGAGTTCACGAAAACGAAATAAGATATAACTATACAAATTGAAAATGAACAGAATTTGAATGAAAAATATAATGAAGCCACCAAAGATATGATATTAGAATGTAACCGAGAAATCGTCCTCGTCATTTGAAATCTAATATGAAATTGTATAAAAATATATAAAGATAGTAATAAAAAATAATGAAGATTTACAGTAGGGAGATGAAGAATTGAAGTAAGAAAAATGAAAAAAAACTAAGAACGTGCATCCTTCATGCGCAAAAAATACTAACCTGTAACTTTTTTTAATAGAGATCTTAAGCGTGTCGTCGATGTTTTTGATGAAGCTGAAGGATAATAACTCGAAAGTAACGAAGAACATATACGAGAATTTAGAGTAAGGGAGAATGATATTCGAAAGAAATAAATTGATGGCTCGGCTATCGTCATTGAATTCATAAACACGGAGATAAAGGAGAGATGTGGAAGAAAGGATGATGCAAAGGAGAAAGAGGTTAGAGATATTGATGGGTCCGTGGATAAGAATATGGATGGCGATGACGGACGACGACAGAAGGAGAATCCCGATGGCGATGACGGATGACGACAGAGGTGCAGCAAGCCATGAGGAGGAGGTCTACGTGGTGCCGAACAATGGGGAGGAGAACGGAGGTACGATGGAAAAGGAGGGGGGCCTTTCGTGTGGTCAAAAAATGGAAAGGGAGGGAATTACTTTTAGTAATTAACGATGTAAATCAAGTTACAGATTGGAAAATGAGATAATAAAGAATAATAAAAAAATGTTTCTAAATATAGAATACTGTAGGAAGTTTTGACGCTGTTTTTGATGGATTGGTAGTTTTATCGATGATTCTGGACCACATGATTTTTGTTTTCTCTCTCCTGGGTGAATCATGTGTTCAAGAATCAGCCCTCTCATGCTCTTACAATTTTTTGCTCTCATAGGATCACTTCTATACATATACATACATATATATAGGGTGCCCCCACCTTATTTTGACAAAATTTTTTATTTTTATGAAAAGATCACCATGTATATTCATCACTATATCCCTCCTATATACCATTTGAATTTCGTTAGAAACAGAGACTCATACGGCCTCCATACAGACAGTCATTTTTTAACGGTAACATGATTTTTTGAATCGACACCATCTCGATGGAGGCGTACGAGTCTCTATTTCTGACGACATTCGAATAGCATATAAGAGGAATATATGGATGAATTTACACGGTGATATTTTTTAAAAAATAAAAAATTTTGACGAAAAATAAGGCGGGGGCAGCCAACAGGCGGCAACCTCATTTTTTCTATATATATATATATATATATGGGTAAAATGGGGCTGCCCTGACGACACGAAAATCCGAACGACTAAGGTAAAGATATCAAAAATGGTCGTTGCGACCTCGGTCGCTCAGATGTGTCAATCAAGAAAAATGAACCACTCAATGAAGATAAAATCGATCAAAACACGAAGTAGCGGTCCTGCTATTGGATTAACCTGGTATAGCACCCAGGGTCGAACTCAAGGAGCACGGATTGGCCTCTCAGCCTACGAAGTAGTAAAAAGAAATAAAATAAAGGAAGAAAATATTTTTAGTGGTTTTTAATTTATTTTATATATTTTTTTTGGATTTTTAATGTATAAAGAAAATAAGAAAAACAATGAAAAGCACACTTCAACAATTTATTTATAGCACTAAAAATCAACCAAAAATTCAAACAAAAACATTTTTATGTATTTTATATTTTTTTGTGTTTTTGATGAATTTTTGAGAATTTTCTGAGGTTTATTTAATTTTCTAAAAATCAAACAGTAGCTAAAAGAGATGGTACTGTCCAGCCGAGCCAAAAAGCCCTAGATAAAATATCTAAGAGCTTCAAAATGGTCGGGAGGTAATTTTCCTGTAAAGAAGATAAAATGAGGAAAATTTAGGCACCAATTTTATTGTTTTTAGATTTTTAATTTATTTACTAGAATTTTTATAGGTTTTTGAGTGTTTTAAGTTTTTAGTGATTTTCAGTAATGAAAAATAGCCAAAATTGGCTAGAAAATCAAACTAAGTAAGACAAACAGTAACTAATTTTTGTGTAATTTTTAAGTGAGTTTTAATATATTTTTTGTGATTTTGCAAGTTAGACAGTAGCAAAAATGAAGGTTTTTGAATTTTTTAAAATATCAAATGAAATCAAAAATGTCCTCAAAAATCCACAAAAATTTTACACCATGGCAGGAGCCATGTGTCCAATTTTCTTTGGATTTGGAGGTGATTTGCTGTTTTATTCAAAAATAAAGAAGGGGCACTGT
Source organism: Ottelia alismoides (assembly GCA_037367405.1). Lineage (NCBI taxonomy): Eukaryota > Viridiplantae > Streptophyta > Magnoliopsida > Alismatales > Hydrocharitaceae > Ottelia > Ottelia alismoides. The sequence goes on along the minus strand of JAZKJV010006370.1, from coordinate 142,370 downwards.
GCATAGGGACCAAAGTGCAAATACCCAAAGTTCTGGGGGGTCTGGTGCAAAATACCCAGCAAAACACACGCCACGCGCGTGCCTGGGGCACTCAGGGACCCAAATGTAATAAAAATAAGTCCCGAGGACTTATTGGTAACACGTACCAAAAGTCCAGGGGCTTATCTGCAAAACACCCAAAATATAACGCACATGCTCAAATAAATCACGCACAGGGGTATAAATGCAAATAAGTAAAAGATTTCATTCATTCAAGAACAACCAGAACTACAAGGGTCTCTATTGCAAATAAACCAAATAAACACGTGACGAAGCACGTGGCATACAACGCACAGGGGTATAAGAGCAAATAGAATAAAGTACGGGGTCCACTATGCAAATTACCCTAAAACTAAACAACTAAGTTCAACATTTACAGGGCTAAAACGAAATAAAAGACAAGGCAAGGCCTAAGGGTAAATTACCCTTTATTAAGCGGGGTGCTGGATGCGCGCCACATGTAGGATCTAACGGCGTGGAAGCGGGGTGGCTCGTGATCCAGCGACTGAGATCATACCTCCTCTGATCGGACGATATCTGCAGCTCCACAAGCGAACGGCCACGATGGAATCTGGAGCAGGGGGTCTGATCAAACGGCGACGGAGGGTCCTGGAAGAACAGGTCCCCGGCGAAACTCGCCGGCCTCGTGCAAGCGCAGCTGACCTCCTGGGAGCACTCTAATGGTCGGAGAAGAAAGGTGGTGTGCTCCCGCGTCTGCCGGAATGCTCCGATGATCGAGCCGAGCTCCGAGGAGCTCGGGAGAGGTCGGCGGAGCTGGGCCTCCTGGCTGGATGACGAAGGGCCTCAGATGGCCTTCGTTTCGACCTGCAAAGTGAACCAGAAGACTCACGGGTCGAGGGCAAACTGCCTCGACCCGGTTAGGCGAGGCGAAGGTGGCTCGTGGGTCGGAACGGCGAACTCCGGCGAAGGTGGTGGACGGAGGAGCTCGGTCCCCAGCTCCTGTGCGAGCTGGGTTGAATGGAAACGTGGAGAAGGTGCCCGGAAGGAAGGCGAGGGCTATGGCAATGCCCGATGATCGAGTAGTGGTCGGGAACGGGCGGAATCGACGAAATGCGGCGGCGAAGCGAATTGGGCGAAAATGGAAATCAGCGAAAAGGATAGGCTATCGGAGCTACCTGGGTGGTCGGAGAGACTGGGGAGGAGCTGGGGAAGCTCCTGGTCGTAGCCTCAAGGATCGTCTCCCTCCGAGGCTCGGAGCTCACGCTGGTGGTGGAGCTGCGGCGGTTGTGCTCGCCGGATCGATGGGTCCTCCTCCTCTCCTCGCTGCGACAGGTCGAGGCACAAGCTGTCACTCTCGTGGTCTCTCTGGAGCTCACAGGTGAAGGAGGCGAATGGCCAAAGATAGAGCAATCGAGTGGCGGAGCTGCAGCTATATACGGCTAGGGGTCCGAGAAAGATGGGTCTGGTCAAGCTCAGGAGCGCGCGGATCCCGAGGGTGCGGCTCCGGCGAGGATGTCGGATGTGAGGTGAAGGATTCGGACCCGGGGTTTGGTGAAATGGGTGTCGGATCAAGCAGTTAGAAAGGGGAGAAGTCGGGTCCTTCGCCCAGATCTGAGACGGGGTGGTCCTGGAGGGGAGTTGACCGGGCGGTCAACACTCCCAGGACCCAATGGGAATGGGCCACGTGGCTGAATTTTGAAATGAAAATTAAGGGTAGCTAGGGCCCGATTCAACAAAAACTTAAAACATGAAATATTTTTATTTTATTTTTTTTCTATTTTTTAGTGATTTTTAATTAATTTTTGGAAATAAAAATAAGGTATATACATAGTATGTAATACATAGGTATATGTACGCTATTAGGGTTTTTGAATTTTTTGATTTTTAATTATTATTTTTATGCAATTTTATTCCTATTTTATATTTTATTTATTTATAGAATAAAATAAGGAATAAAAAGGTATTTTTATTTTATTTTTATTATTTATGTACATAGGTAAAATATATATGTTCATTTATATACACGGTATATGTACAATGTATTTTTGTATTTTTAATTTTGCTATTTTTATTTTGTTTTGATTTTACTTGTTTTTATTGATTTATATTATAAAACATAGAATATTTACAAAAAGTTTGAAAATTAATTTTATTTATTTACAAGGTTAAATAAATACATAGAAGTGGTTTATGTACATGATGAAAGGGGTATTTTAATTCTTTTTGATTTTTAACTTTTTCTTTTGTTTTTATATTTTATAAATATATACAAGTATTTACAAGCATATTTTTGGTGAGGAAAATATTTTTTTATTTTATTTACATAAATATTTACACGTGAGCCCCTATCTTCCTCTACTTTGGCTTTTATGCTGTCAGGCCCATACTGAGCCCTCCCTTGGGTTAGGTTGCTCAATATTTCTTCTAAATATTTCCCTCTTTTTCTTTTTAATCTTTATTCTTTTATTTTTGCACAAAAACATGCTAATTATAGGTTTTTACACAATGCATGCTTTTGATAATTATTTGTATTTACACACATCTACATGCATTTGCAAAGGTTTTTGTAGCTAAAATATAAGAATAAAGAGTGATGAATGAGTATTCATCACCCCCCATATACTTAACTTTTGCTATTCCCTTAGCAAACACTTATTTGAAAAAGAAGTGAAAAAGAAAGAAAGAAAAAGAAAAAGAGGGGAATGTACATGGATCAATGTTGAATATTAAACTTTCCTTCATTAAATTGAATTATGGAACTCGATCAGATCTTTGGATTATTAATGTGTCGGAACCTTATTTAGACTTAAGCTTAAAACTCAATAGCCTCTAAGTTCCACCAATCTCTGGGCAAGACTCCTCAATAAACCAGATCAGAACAAGTCTACATACACGGACTCTAATGGCCATGAATCTTTCCATGCAGTGTAAGTGCTATGTAGCTCCCCACCTCAGAAGCAACAAAGAAACAACCTCCCTCAACATGGTAACTCTAATGCCTCGGTCTAGCAACTCTTTCCTCGAGAAGCGGGGTATTCCCTTCTAAGTTCAAGTGCAACCGGCTCAAGAAGAGGGGGAAGAAGTATAGACTTTTGGAAGCTCAGCCAGTGTAGCTAAGTCTCCCGCTGCAAGCTTCATGAGATGTAACATGGATACCATAAGCTTTTGCTTTATTTGACTATATACACTCCGGTGGGGTTATTAAATTTTCAATCCGACCCACCACTTTTTTGGAGTTCTTTTCGCATTTTGCATTTTTTTTCAAGTGCTTCTATACAACATATCTACATGGTGCAGCATATATACAAGAAATTTTCCTCTTGAGCCAGTAGACTATCCCTCTTTTGAAGCTTTATTGCAACCCACGGCTTCTGTCTTTAGCCTTCATCACCACTAGACCAAGTTGAGACGCACTTCCTTCACTAGAAGAAGAAGAGAGGTTCCGCCTAGAAGTACTACCCTCATATGCTACCCCAAGCTAAAGGACACTGCCTCCTCACCACCTCATCCGTGGAGAGCCATGTGTAAAGTGCCGGTGCAAGTCAAGCCATTGTCTCTAAGAGTCATGCGTGTGTTGTTAAGTGCTCTACTTAGGCTCATCAAGATGAAATATGTTCATAGCCTAGTGGACTCAAAGAATTAAGTCCTTATGGACCTGAAAATCCTTAACCCTAAGCCTTATAAGGTTCCTCTTAGAGTTAGGTGGATTAAGATCTTATTCAAGCTCCATTTCTCAATTTAATTCCAGGCTTAGTTTAAATGTCAACTCTCATCCAGGAAAAACTATATATATATATATATATGTACAAAGATGCTATTTACAAATATTTACAATCGTGCAAAATTTTTGAAAAATGTTTTGAAATCATGGATGAATGATGCATGAGGTGCAAGTTTTGCAAAAAAGATCTTTACACATATTTACACAAGATTTTTGCAAACTTTTGATTTTCAAAACATTTTGGAAAAATTTTGTACTATATACATAATTTTGATACAAAAATATTTACACAAGCTTTACACAAAAGATTTTTGAAATCATTTTTACAAAAATACTTTGTACACTAGCTCTCTATGTGCAAATAAAAGAAGTTTCTGTACATGAAATTTTTTTTAATTTTTGTGATTTCTAGCCATTTTACTTATTAACACACTCACACAAAGTACGAGTTATGGCTAAAGTATATATGAAATATATACACACCCCCCTATACTTAGCTCGAACGATGTCCTCAGAGTGATCAAGAGCGATGAAGAAGACATAACTCGTGCTTAGTAAAAGGAAAGTGAAAAGGAATGGCTAAGTACAGAAACGAATAAATGAATAGAATGATAGGAACTCGGTGGTTTCCCCCTATACTTAGGATTAACTAATCCTAAGTATAGCAAGATGTGCCTGAAGGGAAATCCGAGTGAAGAAGATACAGAGTCTGCCCCCCCTATACTTAGGGTAAAATATCCCTAAGTATAGGCAGCAAAACAGGAGCAGAAAGAATGAAAAGAATACCCGCAGGTCCTACATCCCCACTATACTTAGGGTAAAGGACACCCTAAGTATAGCATAATCATAAGATGAGAAAAGGGATGTGGGACTAAAGAATGGAATGATATGGACAACTGGATCTATACAAGTCGGAAGAACAGTGATAATCAGGCGTGAGATGCAAAAGATGTGAGTCAAAGACCACATCTCACGCAAAATGAATAGGGGCAACATCAACGACTCGCGGCTCATGATCTAGAAATGGCTTGAGCCGCTTGTCGTTCACTCGAAAGGTACTCTCAGAAGACAATTCGGATATATCAATGCTACCATTGTCGTGTACTTTCTGACCAAGTAGGGTCCCTTCCATTTGCTCTGCAGCTTCCCTGGAAACAAACGAAGCCTCGCATCAAACAACCATACTCTCTGTCCAATCTCAAAATGCTTGTGGCTGATATGAGAATCATGCCACTCCTTCACTCTCTCCTTATACTGTAGGTTGTTTGAGAAAGCTGTATCTCTAAGCTCCTCCAGGGCAGCTAACTCTGCCCTCCTCTGGTCTCCTACACCATCTGGATCCATAAGAATATATGTAACTGCCCAAAGTGACTTGTGCCTCAACTCAACAGGTAAATGGCACGGCTTGCCATATACGAGGCGAAAGGGAGATGTGCCCAATGGTGTTTTGAAACAAGTCCTATATGCCCACAAGACCGAGTCCAAAAGTTGTGACCAATCCTTTCAGTCAGGGCGGACGACTTTCTGCAAAATAGTCTTGATCTCCCTGTTCGAGACCTCGGCTAGACCATTTATCTGTGGATGGTAAGGTGTGGCAACACGATGGTCTATACTGAACTCGCTAGCAAGGGCCTTCACCTGGTCGTTGATGAAATGAGACCCCCATCAGAAATCAGAACTCGTGGAACCCCGAACCGCGTGATGATGTGCTTCCTCAAAAATCTGCAAACTGTCCTCGCATCAGCGGCTCGGCGGGGATGGCCTCAACCCAACGACTAACATAATCAACGGCCAACAGAATGTACTCAAATCCCTAACTCTTAGGGAATGGACCCATGAAATCGATGCCCCATGCGTCAAAAACCTCACAGAAATGAATGGGTTGCATCGGCATCATATCACGTTGTCCACAAGTGCCCATCCTCTGACAGTCAGTACACCTCTTCACGAACTCATCAGAATCCTTGAAGAGGGTAGGCCACTACAAGCCGGATTGGAGCACTTTTTGTGCCGTTCTCCTCCCAGAATGATGTCCTCCTGCCTCAAGCTTGTGGCAGTAAGTGAGGACGCTATGGTGTTCCTCCTGAGGAATACACCGACGCCAGACGCTATCCCCTCCTTCGTGGTAAAGGATGGGATCCTCCCAGTGGTAGGACTTGGCCTTCGCAAGGAAGGTCTCAAGCCTCTGCCTGGGCCAATCTTGTGGGACTTTCCCAGCAACGAGAAAGTTCACAATATCGGCATACCACGGGAGTGAGGCGATAGCAAGGATCGCCTCATCTGGGAAGGTATCTCGAATGGGATCAATCTGCTCAGACTCCTCAGGCTGCTCTAAACGGGAGAGGTGATCCGCCACCACATTCTTGACTCCAGGCTTATCCTTGATCTCAATGTCGAACTCCTGGAGTAGAAGGATCCATCTAGTCAATCTGACTTTGGCATCCTTCTTTGCCATGAGGTACCTGATGGCGGTGTGATCTGTGTACAAAGTCACTCTAGATCCAATGATATAAGATCGAAACTTATCTAGGGCGAACACTATGGCTAGCATCTCCTTCTCTGTGACCGTGTAATTCCGCTGGGCGGAATCTAATGTGCGGCTAGCGTAGTGGATAGAAAACGGAACTCCATCCCTCCTCTGTCCCAACACTGCCCCCACGGTAAAATCGGAGGCATCCGTCATGATCTCGAATGGGAGAGACCAATCAGGCGGTTGGAGAACAGGAGCCTCAATCACGCACTGCTGGAGAGTCGCAAAGGACGAAAGACACTTGTCATCGACAAGGAACTCAGTGTCTTTCGTTAAGAGGTCAGTCAACGGTCGGGCAATCCTGCTGAAATCCTGAATAAATCTTCGATAAAATCCAACGTGCCCCAGGAATGACCGTAGCTGCCTCAAATTGGACGGTGGTGCGAGTTTTCTAATGACATCAACCTTGGCCGGATCAACCTCCATGCCCCTGTTGGAGATGATGTAACCAAGCACCGTCCCTTGAGTCACCATGAAGTGACTCTTCTCCCAAGATAGAACCACATGGTAATCAATACATCGCTGGAGTACTCGGTCTAGGCAGTCAAGACAGGAGTCGAATCCGTCGTCGTAGACCGAGAAATCGTCCATGAAGACCTCCAAACACTCCCCTACCATGTCCGAGAAGATCGACAGCATGCACCTCTGAAAAGTCACAGGGGCATTGCATAGCCCAAATGGCATGCGTCGAAAGGCATATGTACCAAAGGGACAGGTAAAGGTGGTCTTCTCCTGATCCTCAGGAGCGATGGCCACCTGGTTGTAGCCCGAGTACCCATCCAGGAAGCAATAATGGCTCTTCCCTGCCAGTCTCTCAATAATCTGGTCAATAAAAGGCAGGGGGAAATGGTCCTTCTTGGTGGCCTGGTTGAGTCTCCTGTAGTCAACACAGACCCTCCAAGAGGTGGGTACTCGTGTAGCAATCTCCTCTCCCGACTCACTGATCACAGTCGTGATGCCCGTCTTCTTGGGCACCACATGCAAGGGGCTGACCCACTTGGAGTCGGAAATGTGATAAATGAAATCTGCACTCCACCATTTTGATATTTCCTTCATCACAACCTCTCTCAGGTTGGGGTTCAGTCGCCGCTGGAACTCACGCGACGGCTTCGCCCCTTCCTCGAGATAGATATGGTGGGAGCACACTGATGGACTAATCCCATGGAGATCTGCTACGCTCCATCCGATTGCCTTGCGGTTCTTTTCAAGAACCCCCATCAAACGGGATTCCTACTCTCCAGTCAGATCGGCAGAGATGATGACTGGGTACATCTCAGGCTCGCCCGCAAGGAACCGATACTTCAGCGAAGTAGGGAGCGGCTTCAGCTCTGGACAGCTGGGCGCTGGCAATTTTGGCTTCGGAAGAAAATGTGTCAATGCTGCTAAGTCTGCCAAATCTGCCTGGGAGAAAGAAAGCGAACTCTCGCAAACTGGATCTGGAGAAGGCTGCTCAACTGTGTTGTCTCTGATCTGCTCTGCATCTACCTTCTCCTCATCTATAGGCTCAGGTGGATTCAGGTCTGGCATCTGATCAACGCAATCTACCCAATCAGACTCTGAATCCGAGGGATCTGCATCAAACAAGGTGGCATCAGTACCACCATCACACAAGGTGGCCTCAGTACCACCATCACTAACAACCGTGTCGCGGTCGAGAACCGGCTCTGCTGCCTCTGTAGTATCCTGGACCAGGGCTGTGCTCTCCAGGCTCTCCTCTGCTATCATTTCGGCCTCAACTGTGTCTGAAAATGAGAGGATGGCCTGTGCTGCAGGATCTGCCCATGCTGCCTCATCGTCTGTGATCACAAAGTCACAGTCCTGGTGGATGTCTGGCTCTGCGTCTGTCAACTGCTCTAAATCTGTGCTATCCTCTGAGTGTGCTCTCTCTGGCTCTGTAGTCCTCGACCGTCTCTATTTGTATACTCTCGCCCTCGACGCGAAAGTATACCTTCCCGCTATCATGATCAGTCACCGCCTTGGCTGTGGCCAAGAACGGACGACCTAGGATGATGGGGGGTATCGACCACTGAATCAGGGATCTCCATGTCCAACACTACGAAGTCCACGGGGAATTTCAGGCCCTGAATCGTGACGATAACGTCTCGCAACAACCCCTTCGGCCTCTTGACAGATCGATCAGCAAACTGAAGGACTGTCCTGCTCTGTCTAAGAGTGCCCAACTCGAAGCGGTCGAGAAGGGCTGCCGGAAGGAGGTTGATCGACGATCCGCTATCCAATAGAGTCCGGTCGAACCTCTGCTCACTAATCTGACATCTGACATACGGTGCCCCTGAATCTGGCCTCTTGGCCGGCAGACGGTTCTGGATCGCGAAACACGTGGCTTTCGTCAGCACATGAATCTCTGAAGTGTGGTTCCTCCTCCTCCTCCTGACTGTGGTCCTGTCTCTCAAAGATCGCTGAAGAAGGGGAATGTGCTGCAAAGCCTCCTGGAGGGTCAGCTGGATGTGAAATCTGTCGATCATGCTCTGGCTGAATTCCTCCTGCTCTCTCTTTTTTGGGTCTTTTTCTTTTTTCTTACCCTTCCCCATCTGAAGGGCTCTAGGGAAGGGGATCACTGGGTCCTTCGCAGATGAAGGACTAGGAAAAGGCCTAGACGGCTCGACGGCCGGATCCACACATACATCAAGCACCACAGTGGGACCAGAAGAAACTAAACCTTTTCCTTTATTCACAACAGTGTTCTAAGATACATGAGAATAAGGAAGAACATCTGATCTCTCTACACAAACACCGGTGGCCTCAGTACCACCACGGGCTGGCTCTGCTACTGGACGTCTCGCGGCCTCAGTACCGCGGGCTGGCTCGGCTCCTCTGGTGGCATCAACACCACCTCCTCGAACTGGTGAAGCGGCGGCCTCAGTACCGCCGGTGGAATCAGCATCCTTGGTGGCATCAGTACCACCATCATGTGCGGCCTCAGTACCGCTCTCCTCCTCCTCATCTGGCGCCCTGGGTGGATCCTCGAGTCATCGCTCAGATGAGGCGCCGCCTGCTGGTGTCCTACCGCTCCTAAGTGCAACAAAATCAGCATCAAACAGATCTGAAGATGTATCAACAAATGGGTCACTAGGAGTGGTATGCTCAGTGTCAACTACCTGCTCAGATTTCCTCTTCAAGCTGTTCGGATTTGGCTCTATCTGTGCAGGGATGGCGGCCTTCCCTCTCACCAGGTCCCGCATCTCCTGGAGGAACTCGTCCATCTCCCTTCTGAAGGTAGCCTGCTAGTCCGTAAGGAGGCGGGCTATGTCATCCAAGGCGGGGCTCTCATGGGAGCCCGACGGGTAGCCTCTCTGGTGCTGAGGCTGCTGGAACTGGTGCTGCTGATGGTGTGGTGGGTGAGCCTGCTGCTCACGTTTCCAAGACTGTCCCTGCTACTGATAGGGACGAGGAACGAAGGACGACTGCTGCTGTGGCTGGTAGGCTGGGGGCTGCTACTGAGGCTGGTGATCTCTCTGCTGGCTATACTGCCCTCCCTGACCGGATGACTGCTGCTGGGGCTGGGTACCTCCACTCCCCCACCTGAATCCGGGATGGTCTCGTCGGATCCCAGGCTGGGGGCGGTCATACCAAATCCCGTTGACATCCATCAACGGCTCTGCATCGTATGGGGCTGGCGGGAGTACTGCCAGAGGCTGATCCGGCTGGTATACCACCATCTGCATGTCTGGAGATGGTGGTGACTGGTAGGAGGGCTGCTGCGGCTAATACGGCTCCGCCTGTACAAGGTGAACCTGTCTAGGCTGCTGAAAGGAGCTGGAGCGCTGGGACGAGCTGCTGCTGCCGCCGGTATCGCCTCGCGACTGAAGACCGGGCTGTGAAGCCGTCTGTGCCTCCTGGAGACACATGAGCTGGGTCTTCATGTCGCTCAGAGTCTGTGCCATCTGCTCCATCTGCGTGATACCCTGGCACTGTTTCTTCTCGATCAGCTCCATCCGATCCAACTTCTCGCTGATAATACCCATATCCGCAGCGGATGACTCTGCCTGTGCTGCTGCAACTACGGATGAACTGGATGGACCGGCGTCGACCCGTGCTATCCTCTGGTACTGCACGGATCCTAGCTGCTGCTGGGGTCTCCCCTGTGTGTACAACCGGGTATGGGACATCACCATATAATTCTCGGCCATCTCCTCGAAAATGGCCCAGACCTGGTCGTGATACTTGGCGAAATAGGACCCGCCGCAAGAAGCATTCACCAGGCCCTGGAGCTCTAGTGTCAACCCGCTAAAGAAGCTCTGCACCAGGTTCGGCTCTGAAATGTCGTGGTGCGGGCATCGGTCTGTGAGCTCTCGGAACCTCTCCCATGCCTCATGGAATTGCTCGTTGGGGAGCATGGAGAAGTTGCTGATCAGGGCCCTCGCTGCATTGGTCCGCCCGAGTGGATAGTACTTGTTCAAGTACTCGGTGCGGAGCTGCTCCCAGGTGTAAACAAACTTCCCCAAATGCTTCAGCCAGGTGGCTGCTCTGTCTGCTAGGGAGAAGGGGAAGGTGATCATCCGAATCGTATCCTGGTCCACATGGCGGTCGTGGACAGTACTGCAGATCATCAAGAACTCCTGGAGGTGGAGATGGGGCTCCTCGGTGGCAAGTTCGTGAAAACGGGGAAGCATCTGCAGGGAGTTCGGGGGGAACTTGAAGTCCCCCACGATAGCAGGCACCACTACCCAATGATGCATCAGTGTAGATCCGGGGTTGTGCAACTCCCGCATCGGTCTCGGTGGTCCTCCTGCCGCAGCGGCTGCCGCTGCGGCGGCGGCTGCTGCTGCTGCTGCGGCTGCTGCGGCTCGTGCCTCTGCATCTGGTCCGTCCTCAGGCTCGCTCTGATCTCTCTCTGCTCTGAGTCGCTCCAACTCTCTCCTCATCTCAATCATAAAAGCTCCCTGATCTCTCAACTGCTGCTGAGCGGTCTCTAAAGAGGCGATCAGGGTGGAGTTGATCGCTCCCTGGTCCAGGACAAAATGCTGATCTCCTCGTGGACCTCCAGGGTGATCCTCAGAACTGCCGGCTATGACGTCTGCAAAATCAAATGAGCCCAACTCAGGTGCTGTCAAATCTGCTAATCTCTCCTCGGGCTCATGTCTCTCAGTACCAAAAGAAAGGGGATCGAGGGGGAACAGGGCGGAGTCGTACTCGGGCTCGGAGAGCTGGTCTCGGCTCTCGCGGGCCAACCTAGATGATCGGGTAGACGTGCCCGAAAGCGGTGCAGCCAGAGGCTGCCTAAGAGAGCGTCTACCCATCATCTTGATCTGGCGAGTAGTGCGGATGAGATCTGGAGAAACTATGATCAGAATGCAAACCCTCGGTTCACCAACGCAACGCGAGCTGAAGACCGTAAAAGCTCGGTCAAATTATCTTGTCAATTTTTATTAGGTGAACACACAAGATATCAGAGCGCTTACGTGACCTGTTAGGATACCCGATGCTACCCCAACCAACTGGCCCGCACGGAAGAGTCGGTAGTCAGCTAGAAATAGCACCGGAGGGATCTACCTAGGGTGCGGGTCACTCTCTCGCGCATCCAAACCATACAATGAGGGGGCTGCTCTCCCCAAGACAGATTTTTAGGGTGAGTGTCTTTTAGGGTCAATAGTTTTATCCAGTCCCAATTTTATAATTTTTCTTTTTAATATTTTTCAAATAGCAAACAAACGCCTAACGAATTTTTCGGTTCTCCTGGTTATTAAGTCCAAAACAGGGGGGAGAAGACGAAAAAGCCGATGCACGATAAATCAATGATGCATGCAAAGTAAGGAAGGCGTACCTGACTCCAGCACTCTACATGCAATATGATCCACGCATAAATGTAAAGACAGGAAATAAACTACCTAAATGATGCAGGCGGAAAACCGAGGCCCTAAACAGCAGTGCTACTCGAAAGAACGTCTAGCCGACCACCAGCCTCCAATCCAAAAGGTCCGGTCTAGACCCACCCCTCCTCTTCTCGACAAATTGAGTTCAGGAGTAGCGCTTGACGGGGTGGGCTCGCGGCGCGTAGGCTCGGAGGTGATGGAACGGCTATTTTATTATTATTTTTATTATAGGTCCAATTACCGCACTATAGGAACATGCAATTATATTAGGGTGTTTGGATCCTATGAGTTATGTCACAATCAAGCAGAAAATCCTACGGCTAGGGGCTCGATCAAAAACTGCGTAAACACCGGAAAAGGCAGTAAAAAAAGAAAAAGAAAACCGCGTCAAAAGCCGCGAAAAACTCCTAAGGGTCCCCCGAGCACACCAGTGCTCGACGAAACAGACCCGCTAAGTGTTCAAGCAAAGTCCAAGTCCAGTCTCTGAGTGTCCCTGTATTATTACAACAATAATGATCAAATAAAACCTAATCTAACCTCACCCACTCGACTCTCTCTCTCGCTCTCTCCCGCGGCTCCGTGCAGAAGGGAGCCGCCTCCGAGTCTCGCGGTTGCGTCGGCTTCTCGAAATCAGCCGCCTCGGTCCTCGGGCCCTCGCAAGAAAAAGAGCAAGTGTCACAAACCAATTATTATAAAAATGTCAGGAAAAATATGTATATCTACAGAAATCTATACAAAAAGCCGCGAAAAGAAAAAGCCGCGGAAAAACTCAAAAAGTGACTACTAAGCCGTGCTCCCCGGCAAAGGCGCCATTCTGACGACACGAAAATCCGAACGACTAAGGTAAAGGTATCAAAAATGGTCGTTGCGACCTCGGTCGCTCAGATGTGTCAATCAAGAAAAATGAACCACTCAATGAAGATAAAATCGATGAAAACACGAAGTAGCGGTCCTGCTATTGGATTAACCTGGTATAGCACCCAGGGTCGAACTCAAGGAGCACGGATTGGCATCTCGGTCTACGAAGTAGTAAAAAGAAATAAAATAAAGGAAGAAAATATTTTTAGTGGTTTTAAATTTATTTTATATATTTTTTTGGATTTTTAATGTATAAAGAAAATAAGAAAAACAAAGAAAAGCACACTTCAACAATTTATTTACAGCACTAAAAATCAACCAAAAATTCAAACAAAAACATTTTTATGTATTTTATATTTTTTTGTATTTTTTATGAATTTTTGAGAATTTTCTGAGGTTTATTTAATTTTCTAAAAATCAAACAGTAGCTAAAAGAGATGGTAGTGTCCAGCCGAGCCAAAAAGCCCTAGATAAAATATCTAACAGCTTCAAAATGGCCGGGAGGTAATTTTTCTGTAAAGAAGATAAAATGAGGAAAATTTAGGCACCAATTTTATTGTTTTTGGATTTTTCATTTATTTACTAGAATTTTTATAGGTTTTTGAGTGTTTTTAAGTTTTTAGTGATTTTCAGTAATGAAAAATAGCCAAAATTGGCTAGAAAATCAAACTAAGTAAGACAAACAGGAACTAATTTTTGTGGAATTTTTAAGTGAGTTTTAATATTTTTGTGATTTTTCAAGTTAGACAGTAGCAAAAATGAAGGTTTTTGAATTTTTTAAAATATCAAATGAAATCAAAAATATCCTCAAAAATCCACAAAAAGTTTACACCATGGCAGGAGCCATGTGTCCAATTTTCGTTGGATTTGGAGGTGATTTGCTATTTTATTCAAAAATAAAGAAGGGGCACTGTGCACATGGACCAAAGTGCAAATACCCAAAGTTCTGGGGGTCTGGTGCAAAATACCCAGCAAAACACACGCCACGCGCGTGCCTGGGGCACTCAGGGACCCAAATGTAATAAAAATAAGTCCCGAGGACTTATTGGTAACACGTACCAAAAGTCCAGGGGCTTATCTGCAAAACACCCAAAATATAACGCACATGCTCAAATAAATCACGCACAGGGGTATAAATGCAAATAAGTAAAAGATTTCATTCATTCAAGAACAACCAGAACTACAAGGGTCTCTATTGCAAATAAACCAAATAAACACGTGACGAAGCACGTGGCATACAACGCACAGGGGTATAAGAGCAAATAGAATAAAGTACGGGGTCCACTATGCAAATTACCCTAAAACTAAACAACTAAGTTCAACATTTACAGGGCTAAAACGAAATAAAAGACAAGGTAGGGCCTAAGGGTAAATTACCCTTTATTAAGCGGGGTGCTGGATGTGCGCCACGCGTAGGATCTGACGGCGTAGAAGCGGGGTGGCTCGTGATCCAGCGGCTGAGATCAGACCTCCTCTGATCGGACGATATCTGCAGCTCCACAAGCGAACGGTCACGATGGAATCTGGAGCAGGGGGTCTGATCAAACGGCGACGGAGGATCCTGGAAGAACAGGTCCCCGACGAAACTCGCCGGCCTCGTGCAAGCGCAGCTGACCTCCTGGGAGCACTCTGATGGTCGGAGAAGAAAGGTGGTGTGCTTCCGCATATGCCGGAATGCTCCGATGATCGAGCCGAGCTCCGAGGAGCTCGGGAGAGGTCGGCGGAGCTGGGCCTCCTGGCTGGATGACGAAGGGCCTCAGATGGCCTTCGTTTCGACCTGCAAAGTGAACCAAAAGACTCACGGGTCGAGGGCAAACTGCCTCGACCCGGTTAGGCGAGGCGAAGGTGGCTCGTGGGTCGGAACGACGAACTCCGGCGAAGGTGGTGGACGGAGGAGCTCGGTCCCCAGCTCCTGTGCGAGCTGGGTTTAATGGAAACGTGGAGAAGGTGCGCGGAAGGAAGGCGAGGGCTATGGCAATGCCCGATGCTCGAGTAGTGGTCGGGAACGGGCGGAATCGACGAAATGCGACGGCGAAGCGAATTGGGCGAAAATGGAAATCAGCGAAAAGGATAGGCTATCGGAGCTACCTGGGTGGTCGGAGAGACTGGGGAGGAGCTGGGGAAGCTCCTGGTCGTCACCTCAAGGATCGTCTCCCTCCGAGGCTCGGAGCTCACGCTGGTGGCGGAGCTGCAGCGGCTGTGCTCGCCGGATCGATGGGTCCTCCTCCTCTCCTTGCTGCGACAGGTCGAGGCGCAATCTGTCACTCTCGCGGTCTCTCTGGAGCTCACATGTGAAGGAGGAGAATGGCCAAAGATAGAGCAATCGAGTGGCGGAGCTGCAGCTATATACGGCTAGGGGTCCGAGAAAGATGGGTCCGGGCAAGCTCAGGAGCGCGTGGATCCCGAGGGTGCGGCTCCGACGAGGATGTCGGATGTGAGGTGAAGGATTCGGACCCGGGGTTTGGTGAAATGGGTGTCGGATCAAGCGGGTAGAAAGGGGAGAAGTCGGGTCCTTCGCCCAGATCCGAGACGGGGTGGTCCTGGGGGGGAGTTGACCGGGCGGTCAACACTCCCAGGACCCAATGGGAATGGGCCACGTGGCTGAATTTTGAAATGAAAATTAAGGGTAGCTAGGGCCCGATTCAACAAAAACTTAAAACATGAAATATTTTTATTTTATTTTTTTTATTTTTTAGTGATTTTTAATTAATTTTTGGAAATAAAAATAAGGTATATACATAGTATGTAATACATAGGTATATGTACACTATTAGGGTTTTTGAATTTTTTGATTTTTATTATTATTTTTATGCAATTTTATTCCTATTTTATATTTTATTTATTTATAGAATAAAATAAGGAATAAAAAGGTATTTTTATTTTATTTTTATTATTTATGTACATAGGTAAAATATATATGTTCATTTATATACACGGTATATGTACAATGTATTTTCGTATTTTTAATTTTGCTATTTTTATTTTGTTTTTATTTTACTTGTTTTTATTTATTTATATTATAAAACATAGAATATTTACAAAAAGTTTGAAAATTAATTTTATTTATTTACAAGGTTAAATAAATACATAGAAGTGGTTTATGTACATGATGAAAGGGGTATTTTAATTCTTTTTGATTTTTAACTTTTTCTTTTGTTTTTGTATTTTATAAATATATACAAGTATTTACAAGCATATTTTTGGTGAGGAAAATATTTTTTTATTTTATTTACATAAATATTTACACGTGAGCCCCTATCTCCCTCTACTTTGGCTTTTATACGGTCAGGCCCATACTGAGCCCTTCCTCGGGTTAGGTTGCTCAATATTTCTTCTAAATATTTCCCTCTTTTTCTTTTTAATCTTTATTCTTTTATTTTTGCACAAAAACATGCTAATTATAGGTTTTTACACAATGCATACTTTTGATAATTATTTGTATTTATACACATCTACATGCATTTGCAAAGGTTTTTGTAGCTAAAATATAAGAATAAAGAGTGATGAATGAGTATTCATCATGCCCCCAGGGAGTAGCCAACTTGGCTACTCCCACCCCTATTTTTCCCTCATTTTTTTATTTTTTTGGAAAATAAAAATTTGTATATTCATCATTATATCCCTCTCACATTCTATTAAAATTTCGTCAGAAACAGAGACTCCTAAGCCCTCCATCCAGACGTCATTTTTTTAACGGTCGCAGGATTTTTTAAATCGACCATGTTTGGATGGAGGCCGTAGGAGTCTCTGTTTCTGACGAAATTTTAATAGAATGTGAGAGGGATATAATGATGAATATACAAATTTTTATTTTCCAAAAAAATAAAAAAAAGGGAAAATAGGGGTGGGAGTAGCCAAGTTGGCTACTCCCTGGGGGCAGCCCCATTTACCTCTCTCTCTCTCTCTCTCTCTCTCTCTATATATATATATATATATATATATATATATATATATATTATGTACTAGTTGCATTATAACATATTAATAGTTTAACTATATATAAAACCCATAATCAGCAAAAAAAAGTTATGTTAAAGTAGTTGTTTGGAATGTGAAATTGGTAGTCAAAGGTAATGAGTTCATATTTCACTAGTAGAATTATTTTTAAATAAATTAAAAATTAAATGCAGTTCAAGGTTGAACTTATTAAATCGGGTTAAAAATAATGAGTTTAATCCGACTGATTGTTTAAAATTTAAATCGAACTAGTAAGAAGTGATTAATCGAACTAGTTTAGGTCCGGATCACCAGTAGGACCGGTGAAAGCCGTGGATCATGTCCTTAAGGAGCCCATCCAAGCATAGGGGCTCGTTTGAAAGCTGCTTTACAAGCACAATTTCCACTGCAGGAAACTACATCTCCACTTTGCCGGAGCCAACTCCGATCTCTGATCGAGGAGAATGGCAGACGACGATGATGCGGCGGCGGTGCAAGAGAAGGGGCGACCCAACGGCAACTCCACTTACTGGCAGTCCGTTCGTTCCTCAGCCTTCTACTTCGTCGCCGGGACCGCTGGCGCCCTCGGCAACGCCGTCCTGGGCGTCTACAACGCCGCATCCAACAAGATCGGGTCGTGGATGCCCAATCCCCGGTCCAGGGACGCCGTGCGTGGGGCTTCCTCCGTCGCCGATAATTTGGCGGCGGTGGAGAAGGGGCAACCCTACACCAGCAACACTTACTGGCAGTCTATTCGATCCTCAGGGTCCTACGTCGTCCCCGCGACGGTTGGCGCCCTCGGCAACGCCGCCAAGGGCGCCTACAACGCCTCCTACCACAAGATCGGGTCGTGGATGCCCGATCCCCAGTCCAGGGAGGCCGTGCGTCGGGCTTCCCTTTCCGCTGCCTCCGTTGCCCTCGAAGAGGCCTCTGGGCTGGTCCCTGGTGGGCGAACGGCGTTGCGTGTGGCAAAGGCGGGGTCTTCGGAGTTCAAGAAGGTGTGTGGGCGAGGAGCGGAAGGGAAGAAAACGAAGGAGGATGCGGTGGAGAGGAAGCTGAGGGAGGTGGAGAGGGCGTTGGATGAGCTGAAGATGCAGAACAGGGTGTTGACAGAGAAGGTGGACATAAAGGTGAGGTCGAGGATGTGATCCGCGCTTTCATGGCGGGGGATTAAACGAGGGCCGGGATTTCCTGGATTCGTTCTTGGTTCCCGTTGTTCGAGGACGTAGCCAAGAGATGCCTCAGACCGAGAGCAAATGATCCATCGACTGCTGATCAGGTAAAAGTAAAACTATACGGACCATATGGTTTGCGGGTATCGTTTGTACGTGGGAGGATCGAATGCTTTGCTCTAATGGAAGATGGCAATGCTTTGTCAGGTCTTTTAATTGCTCGTGGCGTGGTCGTTCCCTTTCGCGTCTAATTAATGAATTCTAATATTTGATTAAATATGATTATTTGCAGTCATAGTTATACCTGTATATCTTATTTCAGTTTCTAGTCTTGATAGATCAACTGTTGACCGATCAATAGTTGATCCATCAACTAAAAAAGTTGATGGATAATAGTTGACCGATCCTTATTTGATCGATCAATCTTTGTTGGAATTTATATTTTAAAATGATTATTTGAAAAATGAAAAATTATAAACATGCATAGGAAATAATTACATGGAATAAATCAATACATTTATATTTCTGTTGGATAAATATAAAGGGAAGGGACCAACTCCTAATAAAAATATATTATGCTATGTGGTGAGCTCATGAGTAAGCGCATCATGTTAGGTACATGTACTATCTCTATATCACTTACCTATTTTTACATACATGCCGAGTGGTTGTTTGTGTCACATAGACAACTCCCCCCATGTGTGATTTTATCTTTCACAAACGTGTTTTGCATAGTACAAGATAGATGGAGATAGGTGCTGCAAGGGATATTCCTGCACCCTTAACTTAGATGGTCGCCACCCCCAACAAATAAGTTTGGTTGATATGTAATACTTGGTGGTAAATGCAATACTATAAGTCTACTCAACGAAGTTTGATGCCAAGTAGCATGATTGGTGGTCTAAAATTCACTTTTACATACAATTAATACTTAGATTTCAGCCGATGGAGCAAAGAAAGCAAGGGAACAACTTCTGAGGTTGATTTCTCGTGTGACTTACTTTTCGTTTAACCTCTCCTAGTGTGTCTACTTTCGAGGTGTTATTTACATGTTTTTGAAAAAATATCGATTCTTGCTGTTATGGTTGTGTCTTGCGTTTGTGCGAGCCCCTTATCCTTTGATGGTGTACTAAGCTATTTGTAATTTCTCCACTGAGGAATGAACATGAACCCTTTTTTTTAAAAAAAAATCGATGGGACTTCGGGATGTGGTTAATGAATGAGGAGAATTGAGAGTGGTTTCATGTGTCTTGAAGCAAAAACAAAGATGGTTCGATCACCTTTACCCTTTTTAATATTATGAAATAGAGATTAATGGATCGATTTCCTATATCCGAGAAAAAGCAGGGATATCTTGGGGACTTTTACTCAATTGCTTAATGCATGATTTGATAGAATCATAGTTAGTGCCCGACTCATTCCCTACATCATTAAGGACCTTCACTGATGGGCAGTAGACTTGGGTTGTTTGCGATGGTTTTCCACATGTGATCAAATAGCTAAGTGTTGAATCAACCTTTCAGACATGTGATCCGATGCGAGATGAGATATGTCTTATAGAGGCTGCTTTGTTATAAGAGTTTGTACACCCGAGAGAACTTGTACACTCAAATTCTTACATTTGCACAAATTGTTAGTGTTAGCATTGTTACTGGCAATCGATCATAAAGTTATCCTTTTATGTAGACCCAACATTTGTTCTCTAGCGACCAAGTTTGTTTGGAGCTTCACCACCATACTTGCACCAAATATGGTGTGTATTTTTGTATATTTTTCTTTTTTTGCATTTGTGTTTTTAAGGGATACTCTGGAGATACATGTGTATTTTGTATAACTTCCTTTTTTTGCAGTTGTGTTTTTAAGGGATACTGTGGAGACACATGTGTATTTTGTGGACATTGTGATCATTTTTTGTGGCTATATGTATCTCTGGACTTGAGCGCTACATATATTGTGGAAATGATAAATAAAACGAATGTCGTATTTTCAATCCATCATATTTTGTTGCTTTCCTCTTGTGGTTGTATATATCGAAGGTGGATCTAATGTGCAGGAGACGGGTTTGCCGCATATCGGAATCTTTGGATTGGCATGTGATAGTGTTTATTGGCATCCCCATGAAGGGTGGGGCATCACATATGATATGAGAGTAAATATATTCCAATCCTTCTCATGTATGTTAGATTTTTTATCGATATGGGATAATATAAGAGCTTTTTGGACTCTAACTCGAGTATAAGAAGAACGGCATAAGTTTGAATATCATGTCCATGTCTCTCTAAGTATGGAAACAAGTACGAACTATGCGGGGGTATATATGGCATTCCATTATCTCTCAAAAATTAATTGTTATAATACTAGTTGGTGATATGAAATTCAACCTACCACAAATACATGCAATTAAAAGGGAAAACATATTCAAGCATCAGTACAAGGAAAACAAGTTGTGGCTACATAATTATGGCCATGGATATGGGGTTTGTGACCACAGAATTGGGTTCTGGCCACAACATGTCGTGGCCAGTAGCCGTAGCTACAAGTCTCGTCGCTAGAGTTCTCTATCCACGAATATGCCGTGACCACTACAGGTGGCCATAGAACTTATCGTGGCCACAACTCTTATATGAAGACTTTGGCCACAGATTGTAGCTACGAGAAACTGCAAGTTTCCGTAGGCACATTCCGTGGCCACAACTCATTTTCTTGTAGTGCATGCAATAAAGTTGATAATTGTGTATCTAAATTCGATCTGAAATATTGTCACATTCTTAATATTTTAAGAATTCTTTTACAACTGACATGCATAAAGCTATACTAGCAAAGATCATATCCCTTCACTATTTTCCTAAAGCTAGCAAAAGTATTTTTCACGTGTCCGACCACAGGTTCGTAGGATAGTTCTCTACTAGAACATGCATCACTGTTCAAATCAAATCTATAAAATAATTGATAGAAAATGACCCTCAATAGGTCCCTAATTTCTTAATGTAGTAGTTGAATTGAAAATGAAAAATGAGCATGACAAAATTGTGCATGCAATGTGAGTCCTACCATGCATAAATCGATCGTTTTCAACATCAATGAATAACAAGCATCGCATGACCCAAGATTAATTGGCATCAATGAACCTAATACTTGAGACCCTAACCTTGTAATATCTAGGGCTTGTGTATAAGATAGGTTGTTGCCTCCCAACTCTGATCTTGGGTATCATCGAGCATCTTGCAGTCTTTATCACTTTGCGATCGTATTTCTCTTTCTCCAAATATATCAATGGTTTCTTTTGTAGGATTACATTGTAATTGAGATGGATCCGAATCCAACAAATTGTTATAATAAATTTTCAATACATGCTTGTGTCTAGGATCAAGACATTAGAAATGTTATTAGAGCCAGTGAGGTTTCCTCTATAATTGGAAAGTACTACTCAATAAATCATGCAACTGCCACTAATACCGAGTATAAGTGATGGGTCATACTGCAATGAAGATGGTACAAATATAAGTCAAGAGGTGGTAATACTCTAAACACTGTCCGGCATTTTAAACCCACAAATGTGACAGTTGATATAAGAGTGAGGGATTATTATTTGACTCATTGGGCTTAAGCGTCTTTTATGATTGTCAACAGGTCCCGTTGACCCCATTTCCAACAATTTGTTCAAGTCAGTTTTCCTCAAAAACAAACTGATCTAAGATTGTAACATTACAATCATCCTCATAAATACCTCCGCTTACTTCAATCATGTGTCTTGCTTTTTCACTCCACTGGATCTCGCATCTGATGTTGAAGCGATTTATGTATAAATCAAATATAATTTTATTTTCCCTAAAATAGATCCAGCATTGTAATTGTGTATATAAATAAAATTTCGCTTACTACTTTAGGATTGTTACTTATGGTCTCGACTCAATTTGTCATGTATATAAAGCTCTTTTGAGTATAAACCATGCATCCTAAGAGGACTCTTTTGTCATGCTATGTTTATTTCTTTGCAAGTAGACTTCATTGGATGTTGCGATAAATGAGTTAGTTGATTCCTAGCGGAAAATTTGATTATTATTCAGTACCTCATAATCTAGTGATATTTTTGTTATGCAAAACGCCTAATCCTTAGAAGACATACCTGCAGGTACATTGTTTAAGTACTGAGACAAGTGGCTTATCCTTGATACCCACAACATAATATTTTTTTAATCATAAGAAGTAATTGACTTGTGCAATTACAAGTTAAAAATTTTAACTTGGTGCTTAATTTGTTGATTAATTGTAATATATATATATATATTTATATTTATATATATTTATATATCTAATTATATATATATATATTAATGATTAAAAATTGTATTTAATACCTTTATATATTTATACTATTAATTTTAACATATAAAGATATGGTAATGGATATTGAAATTACTATACAAAATTTATTACTATGTTTAAATTCTTTGGAAAAAGGGGGCAAGTTGTTTCCTTATTCATTGGCTTACTTTAATTGATATAATATAATATGATAATGTTACTTAATAATAATGAATAGTCGATGATCTTATATATTATGATTAATGGTGAAGTTAATACATGAAGCTTACTCCATGAAATAATATATGCACACATTATATCCATATACAAATGCTATATCTTTTTAGCGGCTCTCCATTTTGTCTAAAAAGAATTGGCTGGGCAAGAATATACTGCAATAAATATGTAGATCATCGTAAAATTCAAGTACGAAACAGAGTTTGATGGTATATATTATGGGTTAAATGAATATGCTCGCCGCAAGCATATAAGTAGGGATGTAAATAGATCAGACATGAACGAACCTATAATTTTTAGGTTTGTTTGTTTATTTAATTGAGCATAAACTTATGTTCATGTTTGGTTCATTTATTTTCGAATAGAACCCAAATCGAACCTCTATTTAATCGAATCAAATCTAAGAGAATATCGAACTTAAGAATTTTCTGAAGAGAGGAAGTGAAAATGAAAGAAATGGAAATATGTATAATTAGAATAACTACTCATTCAATTTTTTTCTAACTCTTATTCATCTTTGGAAAATATTACATCTCTTTGAAAAAACATAATTATAATGCATTTTTATGTTCGTTCGGATGAGGGATAAGGAATAAGGTTGGGATAAAGGATAAATGAGGTTTATACGTGTGATGGAGCAAGTATAAGAGGTGCCTAATGTTCGATCTTGGAGGACCTGTTGTATCCGAAAAGTCGGATCCTATTCAATTGACTGGTCATAGGAGCATAATATTCGGTCTTTGAGGGTTTGGGGTACCCGACAAGTCGGGTCTGGCAATCGTTGTATCGACTGCTCTCGCAGCGCTCAACCCATTAATAATCAACTAAGACAACCATCAACACATAATCTACGATAAATCCATGAAAATGTGTGAGTCATAAATATTTATTTTAACTCTACAAAATATGTTATAAGTGTAGAGTGTCAAACAATAAAGAGAAAATATGTGAATACGAGTATTTATTGTATACAAAAAAAATAACAAATATCTTTGTACTTTTCTGCTTTTTATAGGATTTTAATTATATTTATTTTTTATGGACTTTTTATATTTTATAATTTTTTTAATTTTATAATTTTTAATTTTATTTTTTTCTGATTTTTAATTCTTTTTTTCTTTTTTAGAAAGATATAAGTCTACGTATCTAAATTTAATAATACGTATAATGTAATAAATATAATATTATAATAAATTTATAAAAATACAGTAAAATACA
This sequence comes from Ottelia alismoides, assembly GCA_037367405.1. Lineage (NCBI taxonomy): Eukaryota > Viridiplantae > Streptophyta > Magnoliopsida > Alismatales > Hydrocharitaceae > Ottelia > Ottelia alismoides. Next base: position 118,562 of record JAZKJV010006370.1, on the reverse strand, counting down.
AATAGAAATGCTCCTTTTTATTTTTAAAAATTTTAAAATACTAAAAATAGGGAGTTAATTAAAAGTCTTGATTGCTTTGCATTTTAAAAATAGAAAATAAGTGAAAAATTCTCAAAATGTTTTTAATAAATTATATATGATGTAAAAAATATACAATAAAAATTCTTTTTTGGATTTCATATATTTTCAAAGTTTAATAAGATTAGAGGGGTTTTTTAAATTTTGAGGTTTTTATTTTGCATTGATTATGTGGTTTTTGATCTGGAGTTATAAAATATACTAATATATAATATCTATTTTTTAGAATTTTAGTAGTGATTATTTATTTATTTGTATTTTTAAATATAAACAGGGAATAAATAGCTGGTAAATGATTTTTAATAAATGAAAATGCAAGAAAATACTAAAAAATATATGACGTGAACAAACATGATTTCAAGCTCCTTCAGCTATTCTTCCATAATATTCAGAGCATGTGAGATGTTTAATTAAAAATAAAAAGACACAAATTAAATTACAATGTGTTGGCAGGGGTATATCAATAATAAATTAAGTTACTTGATGCCATAAAATCATTAAGCAAGAGACACTATATAATTAGAATTAATCAATAAAATCTAAAGCATCAAAACATAAGGATAGTTATGCCATTAGAAAGATAATAAAACGAGCTTCATAAGGCAACTGAAATTGATTAAAACTGAGCTAGGTTGCTCAAGATATTCATAAAATAGTCCAAGGGAATAAATGCAAAGAAAACATGCAAAATAAATAGGAAAATAATACAAACAAGTCCTTGAAAGGACCTAAATGTAAATATCACGAGGCCTTCCTTGTAACTTACCCATGCATATGGGGATAAAAATGCAATTATTGAAACCCAAAGGGAGTCGGGTGCAATCTACCCCAGGCGCATGTGGTTTGCACGTGCAGATTGGACATGTTCGTAATTTGAAGAAACCGACGGGATCCTCCTGCAGATATCCTACGTTCACGTTATTGGGCGCGTGGGGGCGAGGCTCGATGGTCGATGCATGCTCGGGTTGAGGCTCAGATGCTGGTTCAGACTCGGAAAGCGGCTAGGGAGGCTCAGGTGAGACACGGAGGAGGGTTGGGTGCTCCAGAGCTGTAAGCTGGTACTAAGGCTCTTATCTGGCGACGTGGACTCCTGTGGATCGTCCGATCTCAGAGATCAGATGGTAGCTATAAGCTCAAGGGGAGGGGACGTGGTTGAATGTAGACCATTTGATTTAGATAATCAGATGGTGCATGTAAGCTCTGGCACTTCATCCTTCGCCGTGGAGATGGCGACGATATTGGAGCTCCGGCAAGATGCCTAGAGCTTTGTCACTGTCTCTCGATCTCAATTAAGATCCAGGACAACTCCTGTAAGGTCTGACGTCATCGTCAAAGCACGAACAAGATGTTGGACCACCTGGAAGGGGCTGACTTTGAGCCATGGACAGAAGCAAAGTTCTAAAAAAGGGCTCTAATGAAGCTCTGGCCGTTGAAGATAAGCACCTACAAGAAGGTCAGTGGAGATAGCCGAAGTGTGTAGGTACCTCATGTGTGCTAAGTGAAGTGGCATGGGAGGTCGTATGGGGCGGAGAACATGGCATCTTAGTCATCTTCTCCGACAAGCTTGGAGAAGAGGGAGGCGGAGTGTTTTGGGGTTGTGGAAGAGCGATAAGGTAAGTGGAGGTGAGCGCATGGATGATGGAACTAAGGAGAAACTCGAGGGTGATTAATGGGAGGTGATTGAGTGTATGTGAGCCTAACTAAAAAGAAGAAATTTAAGGAAAAGGAAAAAACATAGATCAAGGAGCTTACCTGGAGCTTTGGTGAGTCGAGGGCCTGGGCACGAGCATCTAAGTGAAGCCCTGGTCATCGTTGGACCCCTGCGGTGACTGGGAACAGCTTGCTGGTGAGCGAGAATCGAAGACCTGGCCTACCATGGACAGGGAGCGACACCAGAGGCTAGGCAATCTTGGTGCCATCGATCCGTCCTCCCCCTATCACGGGGAGGAGGAGAGGTAATGGGCAAAGCCCCTCGTAAAAGTGGACAAAGTCGAAGGTAGCTGGAGAAGGTGTATTTGAAGGAGGGAGATCAGAGTACGGGTGATGGGTGACATGGGTTGCACGTGTATTATGTAGCGCGAGAGAGAGGGGCCAGAGTTGCTACGTGCCCCACGAGGAAGATGGAAAACCGGGTTACGTCGTGGAGTGGTTAGGATGATGATGAAGAGGCTAGAGAGGTAGAGGAAATGGGATGGGGGCGATGGGTTGCCAAGGTAGAGGTCATGGGATGAGAGGAATTAGGTGGATGCGATGGCTCAGATGTGGTTTGATGGTCGATCGAACGGTGGCGGGTGGAGGGCGTGTGGCGAAAAGAGGAGTGGGCCATGTGGCTCAACCAAAAAGAGCCACGTGGCCCAATTAGGTTATTTCAGCAGAAAACCTCGAAAAAGATGGAGAAAATGGCCAAATTTAGAAAAAGTCAAAACATGAAAGTTGTAGATTTCAATGAGAACTACAAGTTTTATGGTGATCAAAAATGAAAACGAGGTCAAACGAAGTGATAAATATTTTTGTGAGCATTTTTAAGGGTATAAAAACACTACGATTTTTTGGTTTTGTTATTTTTTTATATTTTTAATTTATTCTAAGACTCAGATATATACAATGATTTATCTGGTTTTTATTGACACTAATTTAAGCAAGGAGTTTAATATTAGAAAATTAAGATGATGAAATCGACTTTCATCAACTGTGAAACTTTTTGCAGATCGCAAAATCTTAGCTTAGAGCGAAGAACAAAACCTGGAGGTCCACCAAGAGTTGAACAACTTCCGACCTCCAGATCCTGGAATGGGCATTTTCGATCCTCATCTTCACCATCACCTAACACGGAGACGATGTAGGAGCGAGCCTAGACCCCTAGAAGATGATTATGGCAGAGATCAAGCGAGCTCTCCTCGACCGAACTTTGCCGGATCAGCCATTAATTGTCGTTCTTACAGACCCATCCAGATCAACATGATCAAAAACATCCAGTCCAGATTCAATCCGGACCGTTAGATTAAGTGCAAAGTTCAGTCGTGGATCGATCACCAGATCAAATCTCAAATGTCCAAGCATGCTTCATTGATATTCTTTCAATCATAGATAAGATTCATCTCCATTGTCCCTTCTGCCACGTGGACAATTATAACATTTGCACTCCAGTCTACATTGTTTTTCATTTTACATATAAATCCTTGTATGGACATGGATTTGAGTGTAGTTCATTGTGCATTTGCGCGTTGCCCCTTGCTATTTATTTTATTAGCATTTAAATCCATTATCAAGAGCAAAACATGTGTAGCATATGAGTTTTGGAAAAAATTGCAATAAACCCCTTCCTATTTGTGTTATTGTTTGGCCCTCAAAATAAATTAATTGCCCCTGTGAGTTTGCATTTTATTTTGCATATTAATTTTCTAATAAAAATAGAAAAACAACTTAAAAAATCTCAAAAATCCATTCTAAACTACTACAAGTTAATTCTTTGTCACACATTTTTATTTTGCATTTTCATAATTTTCTTATTTTTAATAAATCAAAACTCCAAAAAAATACCCTAACAACATTAAAAAACTAATAAAAATATAAAAGCCTTTTGAAAATTTCAAAAAACTCTTTATTTATTTTGTTTTATTTTTTGACCAAATTTCATTCACTATAAAAATAAAAAAATAATAAAACTCTAAAACTAGTAAAAATTCATTTTAAATCAAAGAAAATCCAAAATGCAAAAGTGTTTTCTAGAAAATTTGAAAAATAATATTTCTGATTGTGCTTGTTTTCTAATTTTTTATTTCATTTTCTATTTCAAAAATAAAATTGCATTCACATTGTTTTCTATTTGAATTATTTGTCATTTTTATTTATTTTGAAAATCATAAAAACTCTAAAATTTTTGGAAAAATTACAAAAAAACACCAAAATAATACCAAAAAACAAAAAATATTTTAATTTTCTTTATATTTATTCTACAATTCAAAAATCTAAAATGTTGTTTTCATTTCTTTTCTTTTAATTCTTTTTCCTTGTTTTTTTCTTTTCTTTTGTTTTCAAAGTTGAAAAAAATTGCAAATATAGAAATTCATAAAAACAACATCAAAAATTTGTAAAAAATATAAAAATTAAAATTCCATAAAAACATTAAAAAGATAAAAAATTCACAAAAACCAAGACTAATGTGATTCTAGATTCCACTTTTATTTCATTTTTTATCGTTGATTTAAGCTCGATCCTCTAGGTTATACATGTATATAAAATAACAAAACTCTCTTACTAACAGTTCAGTTCTTTATTTTATTTTGGCTTGGGAATTGAATTTGTTATGAGATTTTTAGGATTTCAATGACATTGCATTAATCCTCATCAAATTAAACCTCTGAGAATCCTTTGTTCAACAAATGGTGCTGTTACTGGGGAGGCAGGGTGAGGGTAGCTAAGTTTTTCATTTTATAGCCTATATTCTTGGTTTTAGAAACCTATTTGTTTTTTTTATTTTCTTGTATATATTTTCAGTGATTTATTTGCTTCTTATTTGTGTATACATTTTTCATAATTGTGATCTGACATCTCTTTTTTTCTCTCTTTCCTATGAGTGCTTGATGAGGAAGAGTGGCATTCCTAAGAGCATGGACAATCCATGCGAAGCGGAAGCTGTTTGTTTCTTCATTGAGCTGCAGGAGGTCATAAGAGGAAGAAGTAGAAGATTTATAAGAATTTTGGAGCAAAATTTTGCACATATTTTTTGTTTTATTTTTTGAATTTATTTTCCATTATTATTCTTGTAAAAAGTTGTAATTATTCTTTTTTATGCTTGCCTCTATTTCTATTTTTCTAAGGCCATTATATACCTTGTGAATTGTGAGGTTTGTTTCACCAAGTGCCAGTGCACTTGGTGGACCTTACTGATTTTTGTTTTTATCAATTTTATTTTTTATTTGATTTCTCATGATTTTCTGTGCATGAGCCCTTGGAACTAGTTTTTACTATTTTTCTTGACCTAGGTAATCGATTTGGTCCAAAGCCCTTAAAAGAATATATGTTCCTATAGTTTAGATCAAAGGAATGGAATTAGTCAAATTAATTAGTTCTTTCCCTCTAATAGAAGTTACTTCTAGGAAGGTTCTCTTAAATCATTTAGATTAGTTTTATTTCTATCTTTTTGTTTATGCCCAACTTACTTAGCATTTCGAGTGCTGGCAAATGGTACACATCTCTTGTTTTGCACGCATTATTGATTTCATTACGCATCAACTTTTATGATTTTCTTCTCCCTTTTCACGTACTTAAGATCAAAAGGAATTGGAAAATTCATTAGGTTATTGACATTAAAAAAATCCAAAAAAAGTGATAACATTTCTATAACTAGGACTGCAGATGATACACTAGGAGATAGTGGAGACTCACCCTGTGTGCTTGGTAGTAATTAACTTCTTGAAAAGATAAAAATCGAAGTCTTACGGTCTCCACCTGTTTTCAGTTGGTGAATCAAGGGTTTGGATTGTGTTTATCTGCCTCGATTTATGCTACATCAATCACACCTCGACTTATGCTCTTTTGAATTTCAAAATCAGGCTGTACTTCTCGCTTATTTATACCTTATGATCGTCCACTTGATCTATTTCTCCATCCTAATTGTGTCCGAGGTTGATCTTTGGAGTGAAGTGCAGTGACAAGGCATTTTCTCCACAACTGAGAGAGTTCAATTTGGTAAGGGATTCGTTATAGATACTCTTCGGATCTTCACCAGCGCAGTCTCGCTTATTCATCGCTCTCCGTGCATCGAGGTGATATCGACATCATTTTGATTTTAGGTCGATTTAGATTAATTTATTTTTATTTTTTCATTTTATTTTTTGTGTTTTAATCCTTTTTTAAGTTTGATCAGATCTTTGAAAGACTCGTAAATGCCCTAGTTAATTTGTCAATTTTATTGTTGTATTCGAGCAATCAAGGATCAATAAAAATTGTTAAAATTAATCACCCAATTTAAAGCGAGTGGTCCAATTTATATTTTACTTGGGAAAGCGCAAGGTCGAACTTAGGGAGGCCACTATCTCCTTTGGTCAATTATTAGGCGATCTAGAGATATGGTTTTCAAGAAATATTTTTTGGTATTTGTAAATGTAAGTTAACAAATGAAATGCAAATTTGGCAAAATTTGGGGACTAAAATGCAATTTTCATTCAAAGTATGTCTAAAATTATGAAACTTAGCCATAATATAAATAATGATGAAATTACACAACTATAATTTTTTTGGAATTTTTGAATACAACATGAATTAATTATGAATAAAATATGCAGACTAGGTGATTTTTAGAAAATTAATTTTTATAAATGTCAAATACCAGTATTTTATAGAGATTAAATTATCCTATATAGGTGTATGTGAGATATATCCAGAACATTTTTAGTTCCTTAAAATACTACGTGTTGTATTAATTAAAAATAAATTACTCAAATTGCTAATTATTTTATTAAGACCTCGATACGTGCAAATGACATGAAATTTGGGAACAAAGTGGAACACAATTAAGTCTATCTAATATGTTTTTGGAAATTTTTGTACAAACAGATAATTTAACATCAATTAAAGTGCACATTGTGGGTAAAATATGTAATTTTTCACTTAAATATTTATATTATTGAAATTGTAGTCCTAAAAATCCAATCAAACATCTATAAAGATAGAGCATCAAGTGTTTTACAATATGCAATTTTTAACTAAAAAAATGATTTAAAAATGATCTTCAAATAAATATGCAAACACAGAGGTATATATGCTATACAAAATAAAAATAAAAAACAATATGTAGATGCAATTACTGATGCTCAGGGAGGAGTTTAAGCAAACTTTCCAAGAGGTCACATGCACTTCATGCACCTCTTAGAAGACTGGATTTGTGCATGAGTACCTGAAAGCTGGAGGTGTATTCTGCAATTTCTCTTACATGCATGTGTGCTACACGTGAGCTCTAGGAGACGGGTTTCCATTGCAGTTTGCTGGAAATACAAGGGTCGGTGGTAATATTTACCCCACCCTCATATGTGAAGCATGTGTCGGGGGGATATAAGGCATGCAGGTAGGCGGTTGTGGTTGGTGGTGCATCGCCCAAGGTAAGCTGCTTTGACTAACGCAAGCCTAAAACAATGGATGGCGCATGGAATTTCGCAGCCACTCGAGGGAGAGCGTAGAGGACCGACAAGGGCACATGTCAATCTACGAACCACGACCTCCGGTCGACATACTACGAGGAAGTCATTGTTGGTGGCTAGAAGCGATGATCGTCGAAGCGTGAACGTCGATCGAATACAGGAGACATGAAGCTCAGATGAACCGTCGCATGGGCGGGAGTGCTCTATGATAACGAGGGTCTGGCATGCTAGTCGAGGTGACACAATCCTAATGGTGTTTATATGGTCCAGGAGATAAGGTCTATAGCGAGGCAGACATTTGAGTGGGGCGAAGCGGCGAAGGCGAAGAGGCTCCTATGAAGCATAGGAGCTTGGAGATGATGGTGGTGAGGGTTGCTATTGATGAAGGGCTCAGAGGTGATATGCCTATGTGGACAGCGAGGGTGAAGTAGCTTGCGTCTGAAGGCAGTGGTGAGCTCCTCTAGACCTACTATAGGGTGCCTTGGAGAAGAACCTGTAGAGAGAATGGGTTTGAGCTTCTGCTCGGCCCTCGATTGAAAGGTGATCCAGAATGGGGATAAGGCTCCTTGCAGATGTGAGGAGGGAGATTGACCGGATTCAGGTTGCGAAGGGTAGAAGGGAAGTGCGAAGACAAAGAAGTGAAGGGATCTGAATGTATCGAGGATTTGATCTGAGGTTTGAATAAAAAGGAGAAGAAAGATGTATAGCAGAGAAAGAGGAGAAGAAAACTTGAAGAAAGAAAAAGGTAAAAAAGGAACTACTTGTGTATTCTCGTGTTAATGTTGAGCTCAAAGAAGAGAACTCGAAGAAGAGAGATCGGTCAGGTTGTCGCGTCAATAAGACGATGAGGTAGGGCTCCGAAGCTAAGCAACTGTTGGGTATGGTTGCAATGCAGAAGACGATCCCGCGGATCACGCCTAAGATGGGTGATTTGGAGTCATCTCTCAACTATACACATTGGTGATGTCATAATGGAGTCTAAGGGGCTGGGCTCTCTCTCCCTATCGAGTGACGGATTATAGGAACGATGGAGGAGTAATATTTATGGTCGGTTGGCACAACCAAGGAAGATGGGTAAGCAGGATGAGTCTACTACGATTGTGGAGTGATACGGTTGGGTCGCATAGGACTTGGGCGAGGAAGAGAGAGAGCACTTGCGGAGGCAGGCACAGGTCTTACAGGGTAGTTGCAATCTTGGCGGGAAAGGTGGGTATGGTTAGAGGGGTGTGAAAGGAGGGAGCAGGCAGTTGCAGCCAAGGAGAGAGAAAGGCGAGGGTGATGGAGAAGTTATTGGAAGAGGAGAGATCATGCAGAGAGAGAGAGAATGTAGGGAGATGTGCAGGTGGTTGAGCATTGCTCCAAGCTGCAACCGGTTGTGTCGGAGTAACGAGCCTCTACGGGGATGAAGGAGAGGGGGGGCTGCCATGTGGCGCACGTAGGGCATGGCCACGTGGCAAGGAAAAATTAAAATAAAATTTAAAATTTAATAAACTAAATAATAAATAGTAATAATTAAAATGAAAAAATAAATAAAAAATTATAAATAACAAAATAAATAAATATCATAATAACAAAATAAAAAAGATAAATAATTAATTAAAATAGACAAATAAATAGATATATAAAAGAAAAAATTGATAATTATAAAATTAACATAAAAAAATAAAATGAAATGAATGAAATGAAAAGGTGGTGGCACGTGGTGGCTCTAGGAGCTGCCACGTGCGGCTCCTTGAAAAATCAAAAAATAAATATAAATAAAAAATAAAAAAGAAATAACAAAATGGGTTAAAATGAAAAGTCATCAGTATGAAAGTTGCTTTCACGATGAGATATATAACTTTTTTGAAGGACCAAAAAACAGAATAAATCATCTGGATACAAAATATTGGGGGGGGGGGGGTATTTTATAGGTATAAACACTAAATTTTTTTGTTTTGCAAATTTTTTTATCATTTAAAAATAAGATAAAAATTAAATGAAATCAAAGAAAATATAAGATAAATATTTACAAGTTAATCTATTTTTTTTTGGTATCTTTAAGAATAAAAAATAAAGAAATTAAATAAATAAATAAAAGGGGACATATGTACAAAATACAAGGAGGGGCCCAATGTAACATCCTTAAATTCTAATGACTAAGTAAACCCAAGATGATGAACCATTAGTGAGCATATGCTAAATTTGAGATATTAATAGTGGCCAAGTAAGATTAGAGACTAAGGTTTGGTAGTCATTTGTGGATTTCCATTTATGGGTGGGCCTTGGTTGCAATTAAGAGGAGTGGGTGGAGCTATGTTGCAATTTTTTTTCACAAGGGAATAACTTCCCTTAGGCAACCCCTGTAACCCCACTTAGTATTCTCCATCTTCCCCACTCCAAAAAGCCCTAACCGACCACTCTTTCTTCTCCACCTCCTCTCCTTGATAACCACCCAAATCTCCACCAAATTCGAGTTTCTTGGGTTCAAATTAAAGCTGGGAGGAAGGAGCTTCTTCTCCATCAGGTACATGTTGAATCCAAGGCCAAGCTTGGATCAAAATTGGTGATAGAAGACTGGAGTTGCTACTGTTCTTGAGTTGTTCTTGAGCAGTTCTGGAGCACTGTTTAAAGGTACAAATATACCCCTCTCTTGCTGCCATTAAGTGGATTTAAACCACCTAAAAACCCAGATCTTTGGTTGAGAATTTGTTTTGGATTTTGGTGGTTTTGGGGGAGAACTGATTGCTGTTCATATGGCAGTTCTGTCGAGTTTTCAGAATCTGTGATCTTCTTTGTATTCGTGTTATGCATGATTTTTGGGATGATCTTAAGAACCATTTTCGTGGTTTTGGTTGTTGTATGAATGGGAGTTATAAAACCCACGAAATCCATGTCTTTAGTTTAGGTTTTAGTGGTAGTTTTGGGGGAGAACTGACTGCTGTTCATATGGCAGTTCTGTCGAGTTTCCAGAATCTGTGTGTCTTCCTTTTAATCCAAGTTAGACATGTATTTTGGGATCTTTCTTGGGTTATCTTAGGTAGAATCATATGTTGATTAATACTCCATTAAGGTAGACTTAAATCCATGGGGTTAAATACGAAATTGCATGTTATTATAACATCTTAAAGAGGCTATACATGGACGGTTATACTGAAATTTTCAGATTTGTTGTTGTAAATGTTGGCCAATAACTTGCATGATTTGGGAGTCTTCTTTAAATTCCATTGAGTATATTTACTTACTGATTATGACCCCAATAAATTGGTTTATGATTCTTGGTTTTAAATTTGAAAATTTAGGTGATTAGAAATGTTTTGGATGTTGACATATGCATGTAACTGAATGTGTCCAGATCTGTCCATGAACTTTAAGTTAGTGTTTTAAGATGCATTTGAGGAGTTTCTTCATGTTTCCTTGAGTGCAATTACTTGTTAGTATATACTCTTTCATATCAACCATTAATCCATGGGTTTGTTTTAGAAAAATGAGGAGTTTTTGAGGAGTTATTGACTACCTATATGATATCTCCACTGAATGTTCAGATTGGAGATGGTTGCCTTAGGACTAAGAACATACATGATTTTGACAATATCCTTAGACATCTTTTGGTGGATTTGACTATAGATATTTAGGGAATGTAATACACATGAAATCCATGTAGTTGGATTGGTTTTGATGAAGATTTTGAGACTAATTTGGTTGCTGTCCATGAACAAAACTGTGACCAAATTCCATTGTGGAGTGCATGTTTAATCAAACTTTTAGGCATCCTTTAATAAGTTTTAAAAACCCCAAGTGCTCATTGATTTTCTTGTATTGAATTGGGGAAATAAATAATGATTTAATCCCATTAAGGAGAAAGATTAAGAGAGGATAAATTCCCTTAAGGATGCAGACGTATACTTGCTGTACACATAGGTCTATGTGTGGAATAGATGCATGATTGGAGCATGTGATACCCTCTAAAGACCTCTTTAAATGATAGACCTTAAAGTGAAATAAACACCTAAATGATATCTTTAAAGTCATGAATTTGGGTGTGAACTTAAAAAGGACTAGATGCCTTGGATTATTATGAAGTATACACACACAATATCAACGTTTTGGGGTGATAAAAATTGGATAGGGTAAACCTCGATTAGTAACCATGTTAGAGCAAGCCTTAGGATAATTGTTACATATAAAGGTGGGCTTGAATCATCTATTATGAAACTTAGAGATTTGGAGATGATATTAAGGATACATATATATATATATATATATGTAGTACCATACAGGAAAACAAAACTTTTATGAACTTGCCATGAAGCAAGTCTTCCTCTAAGAGTAGCCCGATCCTTGTAGGTAATTGTGAATCTTATGGGGGCCTAGGAAAGGAAGACGTTTTCCATGAAGATAGCCAAGATCATAAGATAGAGGTTTCTTCAGTAAGAATTTTAGAGAGAGACTATCGAACAGGTCAGTATCCCTTACCTAGGATCAGTTAAGGTTCTTATAGAACAAGTTCGAGTCTGGAACTGACAGCTTGTAAATGGGAAATAAATCAAAGAAATCTTAGACACTTAGGGGAAACATGAAAATAACAGAAATGTGATGTCACATATAATCAGTCATGGAGATTGATGCTCCGACTGTGCGAGGGCGCGGTGACCCTCACCTGAGCAGGAGATGAGGTCGCTCAGGCTTGGGTAGAGGACATTGAGAGCATGGGTCTAGGATCCCAGTCTTTTTACGTGTTTTCTTCGAGCCGGCTCGGTTTTTACGCTTCGTTGGGATCCACGAGTTGTCTAGACCATTCCGCTAACCCGTTGGCTTTTCTTTGAGAACCAAGGTTGGGGGTTCTCTGCAGTTAGTTACGAGCTCGTCTGGTTTTTTTTACTTAGCTTTTCTCCTTCGGGAGTTGAGCAACGAGAGAGGAAGTCGGGTCCGGCAGGCTTACCTCTTCTCTTTCCTGCCTCTAGTGGCGTAGTAGTCGTACTACCACTGCCTTTCCCTTGGACCACACTTCCACTGGGATTGGCGAGAGCAGACAAATCCCTTCGGGGGTTTTCTCACCGCTGAGTTTATTACCTTTCCGCCAGGCTGGTGTCTTGGTGATGGGGTAGTGATCGATTGATATGTGACAGTTCACCATTTGGCCAGTTAAGTTATAAATTCCATCTGTGGACATTAAGGATTTAATTACCTTTCCGCCGGGCTGGTGTCCTGGTGATGGGGTAATGGTTAGTAGACACTAAGGATTTCACTTACCTTTCCGCCAGGATGTGACCTCGTGATGGGGTAAGAGATGAGTAACTTCTCCGCTAGGAGACTAGTGACGACAGTTCTGTTAGTAGAGGCTAACGAGGGTTGGGTGTTGAGAGAGTTGTGAGTACGGCTCTTATACACCTTCGTGAGCGAGCTATCACACGTGTCGACCAAGGATCAATGAAAGTTGAGAGAACAAGCTAGAAGGAGTGTTGGGAACTTAGTTAGGATGCAAGACACCACCGCATGCCTACGGAGGCACCCCAACCCTGAGGCGTACATCATACCTCAAAGTCATAGTGTGAGGTTCAACCTGGACTTTGAAGTCCTATCCGGATGTCGAGGTCCTAACCGGACCAAGACCACAGACTTACTTCTAGGCTTGAGTTGTAGTTGGGTTAGTTCCATTGATCGAGGGAGACACGGTGTGGTAGTGAGCGAGTATATTCTTGATAGACTTCAGAAAGCAAGTAAATAATTTAAAAGAATCAATTAACCCACTTTTACTTGCTAGCTTCTTTTGTACACTACAGTTACCTTACGGTTTTTTAGCTGTTCTAGTCTGTTCTTACTACTTTTCTTAGTAGAACTATGTAGAATTTGTACTTGACAACTTTGTGACAGATACTTGTTTGTCCCTTTTTTCTACTTGTGGCAGGCAAGGGCCCAGCGACCGAGTAGCCGACGTGGTTTTGGGCTGCTGTTGTTTCTTTGGGTGTTACACTTTCAGAGCAGGTATATCCTTTTGGAGTTCATTAGACAGTTGTTAGTTGTGTTCTCTTTTGTAGCCTGATCTTCGGGATATTTACATGTATTTTGAATGTTGTGGAACTTCAGCATGTTATATGAATGAAATGAAAATGAATGAATATCCTTTTTGTTCAGTTCTGGCGTACTACTACTTCCGCTTTTAGTTTTCTTGTGGTTGCTTGTATAGCCAAGATTAAATCCTGTGAATGTCATGTTTTAAAAAGCGAAAAAAAAATTTCCTCAGGGTTTCGTAACAATGGATTAACTCTAAGTTGATTAAGTACGTGAATGACGTGTTTGACGGGTAACCTAAGGTCCTCGGGAGGACGGGGTGTGACAAGTTGGTATCAGAGCAGAGTTACCCCGATACACGCATTCACATAACTTAATAGCGAGAGTCATCTGATTTCTCATGAAACCGAATGGGGAAAATTTTTGACATTCATAAGATTTATGTAACTACAAGTCACCAGAACATTTCATTCATATAAGTATCCCAAGGGGAGAAATGTTACAACTGATTATTTTCTAAAGTGTACTTAACTATGCTATAATCCGATACAGGGAGGATTAGCATGGCACCACGAGTAGCTCATGATCAGCCAGGAGAGTGTTAGACTTGTGAGCCCTGGGCGAACCATTCTTACAATAAATGTTATTGTAATATTTAAGTTTATCAATAAAAGTTATTGATGTTTCACTCCCTTTATGAAATTATATGAATGAATGCACTATAAGGTCCCTCTGTACAATTAGGGTTATGTACCATGGCCAGCTTGATGATCATATAGCTGTTGATTCATTAAATGAATCATAGAGGCTGGTGTTTGGATGAATATCTAAGGAGTTAGATGGAGGACTCATCAAACACCGTCAAATGATTGTCAAGTGGAGATCTCCAGCCTGAGTAGGAGATGGCAATCCTTTCTCACATAGGCTGATATCTGACCGACCTCTTGATGCAGGTCCTCTGCATGGGAATAGTGATTCGGAGGTGTCAGATTAGTTAGGTCAATGGGTTGACCTAACGAGATCGAGATAACCTAAGTCCTATGTTGAATGCTGTCACAGCATAGGCATGCATCCTCTGACCGGAGACAGATATATTGCTATATATCTAAGTATGTACATTTGGCAGACCAATAGGTTGATGACCTAACCAAGGTCTATACATCGGCGATCTGGTGTGCATATAAGGGTATATGAGCAATATGATCTCTCAAAGGGATCATACAGGTTCACTTGTGAACCGGAAGACATGAGCTCACTCATGAGGTATTGGGACCGATCAAATTCCATGCATGGTCGTCATGCTTTGGAAGCATGACATGAATTTGAAGGTATGATATATGCTTTGGGAAAGCATATGATCGATATCAAATCCCAATGACCAAGATTGAGAAACTTAATGATTAAACGCTGAAGAAGACAGTGTAAAAATGATCTTGATCTTCGGGTTGATCATAGGTCTTCCAGTATGCAGGATGTACAGGTATTGGGAATACCTGAAGGGTGATGTGATCATAAACGATTGTATATCCATGACGCTTCCATTCCGAGGGAGTGATGAAACAGGTCTGGATTTTAGTGACTCCTTTCAGTAGAGAAGCAATCCGATCTTAGTCCAAGTATCGGACATTGATCTGAATGGGATTCAGATTCAATGAGAAGATGGATTTGCGGCCTTGATTTAATCAAGCATCTGTGAGAGGTCCGTAAGATCTGGATTTGAGATGAGATCTCAACATCCAAGTCACTATACGTGGAATAATACAATCGCCCTGTCCTTATCTCCAAGTATCTACGGAGAAAGCACATTATTCTTGAAAGGGTTCAAGAATAATTCTTTTGATGAAATATCCAAGCAAGGACTTGATGATTAAATGTGATTTAATTATCAAGCTTAAATATGAATATGATTCATATTGAGAAAATGATTATCTAAGATAATTAAATGAGATTTAATTATCAAGGATTAAGAGAATATGGATAACACTATCCATGATATATGCATGTTATAAATATGATTTATAATATACATATATAAGAGAGAGAATTTATGTAAATAGCATTTGTTAATTAATAATGTGAATTAGATTCACATTTGTTAATTAATTGGAAATGCAATTTACTAACTAGTTTGGGTTGTGAATATGATTCACACAATATTCAATGGCAAGATTGAAATATTCACAAAATTAATTTGGAATTAATTTGGTGAATATTTATTGGGATTAATTAATAAATAATATGATAAATAAAATAGAGATTAACCACCATCATGGGTGGCGTCACCCATGAATTGTTCATGGGTGACGCCCCCCCCCCTTTTTAGGAGGGTGGTTGACTCCATCGCATTCATCATGTTATCTCTTGATTAATTAATTTTAAATTGTTGTTATTGAACAACAAATCCTAGCCATTGATTTATCATGGACCAAGCATATCCCTTGGATCCATGTGTCCCATGGATTGAGATCCATTGGATCCTAAACTAGTATATAAGGAGGGCTAGGGTAGCCTCTCCATGGTACATCATCTAGAGTTGTGAAAGACAACTTCTTTCTCTCTCTCTCTCTAATTCTCGTGTGTGGTCTCTCTCTCAATTTCCAAGTGGCCGTCCACTTTGAATATTGAAGAAGAGAGGATCTTGCTTCACCTTCGTCGCTTGGATCTTCATCAAGGATTGCGGGAAGGACGCGACTCATCATCGTGCCCGCAAGCGCATTCTCCGTGGGTCGGACTTAAGATAGGAGGATCTCTACTTTGGGATCTCGCGATCACAACCACGCTTCAAGAGGTAACCCTTGTACTTTGTGGTTTGATGAAACGATCCGAGAAGTGTTCTCGTGATCATGTGGTTTCATCGTTAAGTTAAAAATTTTAATTTCCGCTGCTTCTAGCATCTAGTACGACTAGTTGCTCCGATCGTATACGATACGATCAACACGCTTCCGTGATGCGCTTAAGGATTCACAATATCCTTCAAGTGGTATTAGAGCCATAGTTTGAATAAGGTTTTGGATGTGATCCATGAACCTTAGACGATTTGGTTCTTGAAAGGGTTGCGAAATTCTTACTGCATTTCAATTTTCGCACCTCTGTCTAATTGAATTTTTCCGTACTGTTTAAAATGTTTAAACACGAAATTTTCAATTGGATTTTGTTCCCCATTAAACAAGGAAACCATAGGACTTGAGTTTACTAAATTTGGACTTTATTTGCTCAAGATATGGCTTTTTAAATATGACTATATTCACTGTTGCGGGAACTGCGGATTTGAACGTAATTAATGAGATGATTACGGTTTTAATCCGCCTTGAAATGCGTGAATTATCACTTGGGTTCTTTAATAAATCAAATAGGCAATCTTTGGAAACTGAGTTTGCATTTTTTTGGATTTAAATTGATCAAGATAAGTTAATTTTAGTGATTGGGGGTCACTGCTGGAAATTAACATTTTTGATCTTGAACCTTGTGATATGTCATTCAATTATCATGATGAAAATTAATTGTTAATTTTCTGGAATAATTAGTGATAAATATTTATGAAATATTTAAAGAAATAATTATTTCATTGAATGACACTTGCCTAAACTACAATGATGAGATATTAGATCTTGATCATTGTTTCATCAACAAACATTACTTTCATGAAAACCATAGTTTATCCTACAATAGTTGTAGGACAACTTTTACATGAAAAACCCTTCTTTTGCTTGAATAGGATTGGGGATTTGTCTAGCAAATCTCCTTATAATCAAAAATGTTTTGATTTGTACTATATGGTATAACTTTCGGTTGAAAAACCGATGAACATCTCAAAGTACATGATGGTCTATCTGGTATTATCCTTTCCCGAGGCGGATGTGGTGCCTAGTCGGAGAGTATTGGGGTCGCGGGTTGCAACGTATGTGGTCCGTCCCACTCTCGTCGGTACTGGCCATGACAGCGGGTAGGGATTGTATAATACCGGAGACAGACAATATGTATTTTTCTAATTATTAAAATTCGAATAATACGTATTTTGAGATTATACCTACTATTCAAGTAAAAGACGTGTTTGTTGATGATTGGGCTAAATGATTAATTTAATATGATTAAATTAATCATACCTAATAAACACACTATTTCGAATAGATGTGTATTTCCCTTGGAAGAATTAATTTTGTGAATATGATTCACAATAATTAATTATAAAATTTGAATATGAGGTGGAGGATCACATAAGTGACATCCATGGTCTCCCGTCAAGGCAAAGGATTTCGTCGCCAGTTGTTGTGTATGGGAGACGCCTGTCCGAAGTGACAGATCCTGTGCATGATTTAATTGGATCGGGTTCTTTGCTTCTCGAAAGAGTAAGGCCGTATACGTAGTGACCCCAATATCGGGTCCTCATATTATTGGGGCGATATTGGATTGCGTATAGCGAGTATTAAGCCTGTTGACGGTTGGTTCAATTAACAACGGGTCAACATCATCTTAGGGGTGGTGGGCCCAGGTGTTAAAGACCGAATTGGGAAATGCAAGTTGGACTTGCAAGGCGGAATGTGTTCCCGCTTCTCTTATTCGAGTCACAGGTTCTCATATTATTGGGATGTGATAAGGATAGAGAGGAGATCCCAGATCTTGCTTGAGATATAGCGGTAAGTATATCTCTTACTTTGAAAGAAAAAATAAGGGAATAATCTTTCAAAGTCGACATGGCAGGACAAATTTGATTTAAAATGCCTTAATCAAATTATTCTTAAAAATGAATATATATTTAATCTATATATTCTAATATAGTGCATTCTTAATTTCAGAAAATGAAGTCCATGAACCCACTTAGCAGGCTTCTAGAGGTCAACCAGTTGACCGGACCAAATTATTCGGATTGGATCCGAAATTTGGATCTTGTTCTCTGTGCAGAGCGCATCTCCTACGTGCTTAGCAAGGACAAGATAGCAGACCCTGTGACTGATGAAGATAAATCATATAATGAAAAATATGATGAAGATAATAATCTGGCAAGATGTTACATCCTTGGGTCATTGTCCAATGTGCTTCAGAAGCAACATGTGGAAATGAACCATTGCCAAGAAATTATGCTGAGTCTGAAAGAAATGTTCGGTGACATAAACCGCACACAGCGTTATAATGTGATGAAAGAGCTTATTCGCTGCAAGATGCAGGAAGGGACCTCTGCCAGAGAACATGTACTCAAAATGTTTGGGTACCTCTCTGAGCTGGAAACCCTGGGAGCGTACTTGGACTCTGAAATGCAAGCTGATTTCATTCTCCTGTCGCTCCCTAAGTCTTTCAACAACTTTGTTGTGTCTTACCACATGAACAAAGGTGATTTCACAAACGCTGGGCTGTTGGCTGCATTGAAGTCTGCAGAAGACGTCTTGAAGAAGGACGGCCCCTCTGCTAGTGCAATGGTTGCACAGGTGAGAGGAAAGCGCGGGCGGAAGCAAGGTTCTCAGAAGGGCCCAGCCTCGAAGAGAAAGAAGAAAAATCAAGGAGTTGGTTCATCTTCTAGTGCTTCCACACTAATGACATCGAAAAAGACCGATGTCTGTCACCACTGCAAGAAGCCGGGGCACTGGCGGCGTAACTGCCCTGATTACCTGAAGTCTACCGACAAAGGTAAAGCCCCAGCAGGTATGAAATCTACTTTCATCATTGAAACTAGCTTTGTCGTTGGACAAGAAGGAAGTTGGGTTATAGATTCTGGTGCTTCTGTTCATGTATGCAATTTGTTGCATTTGTTTCAGGAAACTAGGAATCTGGAGCATGGGGAGATAGTTATCCAGATGGTATCTGATGCAAGTGTTGCAGCAGTCGCCATCGGGACATGCAGACTGTCGTTATCTAGTGGTCGAGTCCTAGTACTTAAAGAGTGTCTTTATGTACCTGAGGTCAGGAGGAACTTGATATCTGTGTCTCAGCTTGTTAGACATGGGTACTCTTTCCTGTTCTGTAATAAATTAGTCATTAATAAATATGATAAATTTGTTGCGGAAGGTGTTCTGACTTCTAGTGGACTCTATGAATTGTGCATTGATGAATGTGTCATAAATGTCACTACCACTGATAATAAAAACCCCAAGAGATCCAGGGAGAATGGAAATCATTCAAATATGATTTGGCATCAAAGGCTTGGTCATTTATCTGTTGATAGGATCAATAGATTGATAAAGGATGGACCTTTAGATTTTCTACAGGTTCAAACTTTACCTACCTGTGAACATTGTATTCGAGGTAAAATGACCAGGATGCCTTTCCGTAACAAGGTTACGAGATGCGAGGGTATTCTCGACCTAATACATACTAATGTATGTGGTCCCTTCAATACCGCGACTAGAAATGGATATCGATATTATTTGACATTTATCGATGACCATTCGCGATATGGGTTTATCTTCCTGCTACGTCATAAATCAGAAACATTTGAAAAGTTCAAAGAGTTTAAGGCTTTGGTTGAGAACCAAGCTGACAGGAAGATTAAACGGATTCGATCTGACCGAGGTGGTGAGTACCTCTCAGATGAATTCAAGGAATACCTTAAAGAGAGTGGAATTGTCTCCAATCTCACTCCTCCTGGAACTCCCCAACTTAATGGTGTTGCTGAAAGACGCAACAGGAACATCATGGACATGGTCCGTTCAATGATGAGTAAAGCACATTTACCTCTTAGTTTCTGGGGATATGCAGTAGAGACTGCAATATATATCCTAAACAAGATTCCTAGCAAGTCTATACCAAAGACTCCTCACGAGCTCTGGTATGGAACCAAACCTAGTGTCAATCACTTGAGGGTTTGGGGATGCTTGGTTCATGCGAAGAACGTGGACGCAAGTAAGCTAGAATCTCGCACTCGTGAGTGCTACTTCATTGGGTATGTTAAAGATGGTATTGGATACCAGCTTTATGACCCTGAGACCCAAAAGGTTTTTGTCTTTAGGGATGTGAAATTTCGGGAGGATGATTTCCTTAAAGGTCAAGACAAGAATGAAGTAGAGGAGCTCATTGAATCCCCTGAGGATTCTGAGATTCCTGAACCAGAAACTGAAGAAATAAATGAAGATGAAACACCCATACCTCTTCGAAGGAGTTCGAGGGTGGTTGCACCACCTGAAAGGTATGGATTCCATGTGTCAGGTGAGACTGACAATGATCCTTCTTCATATGATGAAGCACTTACGGATCATGACATGGATAGATGGATGCTAGCAATGAAGTCAGAGATTGACTCCATGCATAAGAATGGTGTATGGACCCTAGAGGATCCACCTAGAGGGGTAAAACCCATTGGGTGTAAATGGATCTTCAAGAGAAAGAGGGGACCTGATGGGAAAATAGAGACTTTCAAGGCACGGCTCGTGGCCAAGGGCTACACACAGAGAGAAGGCATCGACTACGATGAGACATTCTCTCCTGTGGCCATGCTTAAGTCCATCAGGACACTGCTAGCTATAGCTGCATATCTTGACTACGACATCTGGCAGATGGACGTCAAGACGGCTTTCCTCAATGGATACCTCGACGAGGATATCTATATGGAGCAGCCCCAGGGCTTCATAGCTGAGGACGGTAAAGTATGCAAGCTGAAGAAATCCATCTATGGGCTCAAACAAGCTTCTCGTAGTTGGAACATCAGATTTGACGAAACCATAAAGAGTTATGATTTTGTGCAAAACCCTGATGAACCTTGTGTGTACAAGAAGCTTAGTGGGAGCGCCATTGTGTTCATCGTGCTTTATGTAGATGATATCCTTATCATTGGGAATGATACAGGAATGATGACCAATGTGAAGATTTGTCTATCCCATACCTTCGAGATGAAAGATCTTGGAGAAGCCTCTTACATCTTAGGCCTGAAGTTGTTCAGAAACCGAGAAAAGAGAATATTGGGATTATCACAACATGGATACATCAAGAAGATTCTTGAACGATTCCGTATGGATAGTTCGAAGAAAGGATTCCTCCCCTTAGGACATGGTATCCATCTGTCCAAAGGAATGGCTCCTAAAAGTGTTGAGGAAAAGAAGGCCATGGCTGGATGCCCTTATGCATCAGCCGTAGGAAGCTTGATGTATGCCATGATGTGTACTAGGCCAGACATCTGCCATGCAGTGGGAGTGGTAAGTCGTTACCAATCCTGCTATGGAGAAAAACACTGGAATGCAGTAAAGAACATATTCAAATATCTAAGACGGACGCAAGATTACATCTTGGTCTATGGGGATGGTGATCTCCAAGTCTTGGGATATACAGATTCAGACTTCCAGTCAGATATTGATGATCGAAAGTCGACATCAGGGTTTGTATTAATGTTGAAGGGTGGTGCTGTGAGCTGGAGAAGCAAGAAGCAGGACACTACGGCGGATTCAACAACAGAAGCCGAATACATTGCCGCATCGGATGCTGCAAAAGAGGCGGTGTGGTTGCGCAAGTTCATCTTGGAACTTGGCGTAGTTTCCTCTGATACTCTCGTCCCGTTACTCTGCGATAACACTGGAGCCATTGCCCAAGCAAAGGAACCCAGGTGCCATCAGAAGAGCAAACACGTGGAAAGGAAATACCACATCATTCGGGAGATTCAAAAGCGTGGTGATATCATCATCACCAAGGTGGCCTCTGCCGACAACATTGCTGATCCTCTTACCAAACCTCTGACACAGAAGGTTTTAGACCAGCATGTAATGAGTATGGGTTTACGGATTGTACCTGAATGGTTCTGAGGGCTAGTGGGAGATTGTTAGACTTGTGAGCCCTGGGCGAACCATTCTTACAATAAATGTTATTGTAATATTTAATTTTATCAATAAAAGTTATTGATGTTTCACTCCCTTTCTGAAATTATATGAATAAATGCACTATAAGGTCCCTCTGTACAATTAGGGTTATGTACCATGGCCAGCTTGATGATCATATAGCTGTTGATTCATTAAATGAATCATAGAGGCTGGTGTTTGGATGAATATCTAAAGAGTTAGATGGAGGACTCATCAAACACCGTCAAATGATTGTCAAGTGGAGATCTCCAGCCTGAGTAGGAGATGGCAATCCTTTCTCACATAGGCTGATATCTGACCGACCTCTTGATGCAGGTCCTCTGCATGGGAATAGTGATTCAGAGGTGTCAGATTAGTTAGGTCAATGGGTTGACCTAACGAGATCGAGATAACCTAAGTCCTATGTTGAATGCTGTCACAGCATAGGCATGCATCCTCTGACCGGAGACAGATATATTGCTATATATCTAAGTATGTACATTTGGCAGACCAATAGGTTGATGACCTAACCAAGGTCTATACACCGACGAGCTGGTGTGCATATAAGGGTATATGAGCAATATGATCTCTCAAAGGGATCATACAGGTTCACTTGTGAACCGGAAGACATGAGCTCACTCATGAGGTATTGGGACCGATCAAATTCCATGCATGGTCGTCATGCTTTGGAAGCATGACATGAATTTGAAGGTATGATATATGCTTTGAGAAAGCATATGATCGATATCAAATCCCAATGACCAAGATTGAGAAACTTAATGATTAAACCCCTGAAGAAGACAGTGTAAAAATGATCTTGATCTTCGGGTTGATCATAGGTCTTCCAGTATGCAGGATGTACAGGTATTGGGAATACCTGAAGGGTGATGTGATCATAAACGATTGTATATCCATGACGCTTCCATTCCGAGGGAGTGATGAAACAGGTCTGGATTTTAGTGACTCCTTTCAGTAGAGAAGCAATCCGATCTTAGTCCAAGTATTGGACATTGATCTGAATGGGATTCAGATTCAATGAGAAGCTTGGATTTGCGGCCTTGATTTAATCAAGCATCTGTGAGAGGTCCGTAAGATCTGGATTTGAGATGAGATCTCAACATCCAAGTCACTATACGTGGAATAATACAATCGCCCTGTCCTTATCTCCAAGTATCTACGGAGAAAGCACATTATTCTTGAAAGGGTTCAAGAATAATTCTTTTGATGAAATATCCAAGCAAGGACTTGATGATTAAATGTGATTTAATTATCAAGCTTAAATATGAATATGATTCATATTGAGAAAATGATTATCTAAGATAATTAAATGAGATTTAATTATCAAGGATTAAGAGAATATGGATAACACTATCCATGATATATGCATGTTATAAATATGATTTATGATATACATATATAAGAGAGAGAATTTATGTAAATAGCATTTGTTAATTAATAATGTGAATTAGATTCACATTTGTTAATTAATTGGAAATGCAATTTACTAACTAGTTTGGGTTGTGAATATGATTCACACAATATTCAATGGCAAGATTGAAATATTCACAAAATTAATTTGGAATTAATTTGGTGAATATTTATTGGGATTAATTAATAAATAATATGATAAATTAAATAGAGATTAACCACCATCATGGGTGGCGTCACCCATGAATTGTTCATGGGTGACGCCCCCCCTTTTTAGGAGGGTGGTTGACTCCATCTCATTCATCATGTTATCTCTTGATTAATTAATTTTAAATTGTTGTTATTGAACAACAAATCCTAGCCATTGATTTATCATGGACCAAGCATATCCCTTGGATCCATGTGTCCCATGGATTGAGATCCATTGGATCCTAAACTAGTATATAAGGAGGGCTAGGGTAGCCTCTCCATGGTACATCATCTAGAGTTGTGAAAGACAACTTCTTTCTCTCTCTCTCTCTCTAATTCTCGTGTGTGGTCTCTCTCTCAATTTCCAAGTGGCCGTCCACTTTGAATATTGAAGAAGAGAGGATCTTGCTTCGCCTTCGTCGCTTGGATCTTCATCAAGGATTGCGGGAAGGACGCGACTCATCATCGTGCTCGCAAGCGCATTCTCCGTGGGTCGGACTTAAGATAGGAGGATCTCTACTTTGGGATCTCGCGATCACAACCACGCTTCAAGAGGTAACCCTTGTACTTTGTGGTTTGATGAAACGATCCGAGAAGTGTTCTCGTGATCATGTGGTTTCATCGTTAAGTTAAAAATTTTAATTTCCGCTGCTTCTAGCATCTAGTACGACTAGTTGCTCCGATCGTATACGATACGATCAACACGCTTCCGTGATGCGCTTAAGGATTCACAATATCCTTCAGAGAGATGGCACAGGTACTAGCTGCACTAGCTGATCTGCGATAGAGACAGGATCAGATACTTACCCAGCAGACTGAGATGGCAGAGCGACAGACTGGGATGGAGCTGAGGATGGAGGAGTTGTCTGACTCCTCATACCACCCGTCCAGGGATGAGTCCGCTAGAGCCGAGCATCTGTTCTCTGAGGAGTTTCCCCAGCATTCCAAGGCAGATATTCTAAGGGAGTCAGGATCCGACAGAGCTGAGGTAGGCCAAGGGCCTGCAGCAGGAGTAGGAGTGACATGGTTTGTTCTTCCTACTGCACCGAGACACCATGACGTCTTCACATCCTACCAGAGAGGGGGAATACCCAGGTTTCAGGGTACGGGTACGTCTGACGAGGCTGAGCAGTGGCTCAAGACGGTGGCGAAGGTGTTCAGGATGATACAGGCACCTCCAGAGTCGTGGTTACCCTTTGCAGAATTCTCACTTACTGGGTTTGCAGAGCGCTGGTGGGAGGCTACTGTGTCCGAGATGGGGCGTGTGCCGACTTGGACAGACTTTGAGACTCACTTCAGAGGCCACTTCTTTTCAGGGAAGTGGAAGGAGACACAGCGCAGGTTGTTTGCAGAGCTGAGACAGGGCAGGATGACAACGCGAGAGTACTTCGTGCGCTACACTGAGTTGTCACGCCACACATCTTCTGCAGCTGCTTTTCCAGATGAGAATATGGAGAAGTTTGTTCGTGGCATGAGGGAGGACGTTCAGGAGAAGTTGGCAGGGCTGAGACTGACCACCATTGCTGAGGTTACTGATGCAGCAGAGCGGATTGAGGACGTCCGTGAGAGACGTTTTGGGAGTACTTTTAGACCGCCACCAGTACCACCGAGGTTGTCTGGACCTATTCGTCGGCAGTTTCAGCCACAACGGTCAGCACGACGCTTTCGTCCGACATGGACGGTTTCTTCTGGCAGTGTTCGCTCGACCCCCACGACTACTTTGGGAGGAGCACTGGCCAGTAGAGGTTTTGAGGTAGCGCGGCCATCTGGGTCGCAGAGGTTTGGAGCACAGAGCGCGAGACCCGCAGAGAGTGCCGGTCCATCTTCTACGCTGAGCAGGGCGATCAGGTGCTACTAGTGCCAGCAGATGGGACATGTCAGGTCCCAGTGCCCACAGCTACAGACTCCACCGCCTCCACCTCCATCACGTTCGAGAGTTACCGGGAGGAGCTCCCAGTACAGAGGTCAGCAGGGACCAGCTCAGAGCGCAGCAGGATTCAGTGCTGGATCTATACGTCAGAGACAGATTCACGCAGTTACAGCTGAGCAGGCACGGTCCGCGACCACGGTCGTAAAAGGTATGGTTTCAGTTTCGAGCCATCCTTTTCACATGTTGTTTGATTCTGGTGCTACCCATTCGTTTCTTGCTGTGAGGCTTCTAGCCACATTGGATAGAGTCGCGGAGGATGTAAATCCTCCATTTCACTTTCGAGGGCCTGGCGGACAGTTGTTCGTGATTTCAGAGATAGTTAGAGGGTTACCAGTGTCCATAGGCGGTCACGAAATGACTGCAGACTGCCTCCTACTACAGCTTGTTGAGTTCGACATGATTTTGGGCATGGATTGGTTGTCTACACATCACGCCTTAGTCGACTGTTACAGGAAGACTGTTATCTTCAGGATCCCCGGCTTGACAGAGTTCACTTTTTAGGGGACATTGCAAGACTCCAGGATGGAGTATATTTCAGTACTGAGAGCACAACGATTGGTTGATCAGGGATGTGACACCTTTCTGGCCTTTGTTCAGGAGGTTACAGATAGAGAGCGGATGTCTCAGGACATTAGAGTTGTGTCAGAGTATCCCGACGTGTTTCCTAAGGAGTTACCAAGACTACCTCTAGTTAGAGAGATCGAGTTCGAGATCTCGTTGCTTCCCGATACGCAACCGATATCTATGGCTCCGTATCGCATGGCACCAGCAGAGCTGAGAGAGCTGAAGGTGCAACTACAGGAGTTGCTTGACTTGGGCTTTGTGAGGCCGAGTACTTCACCTTGGGGCACTCCTGTACTTTTTGTTCGGAAGAAGGATGGAACCATGCGGTTATGCATTGATTACAGGCAGCTGAACAAGAGGACGGTGAAGAACCGTTATCCTCTGCCACGCATTAACGATCTATTTGATCAACTACAGGGATCTTCGGTGTTCTCGAAGATCGACCTCCGCTCGGGTTACCATCAGTTGAGGATTCGGGAGACAGACATCCCGAAGACAGCCTTTCGAACACGGTATGGCCACTACGAGTTTGTAGTGATGCCATTCGGACTGACGAATGCCCCCGCGGCATTCATGGACATGATGAACAGAGTATTCCGTCCTTACTTGGACAAGTTTGTTGTGGTGTTCATAGATGATGTGCTGATTTATTCGAAGAATGAATGTGACCATGAGAACAACTTGAGAGCAGTGCTTGGTACTTTGAGAGAGCATAGACTGTATGCCAAGTTGAGTAAATGTGAGTTTTGGCTACCTCAGGTCTCATTCTTGGGACACGTCATCTTAGGAGCAGGTGTCTCAGTGGACCCTGCGAAGGTAGATGCAGTGATGTCTTGGGAGCAGCCTAAGACAGTGACACAGATCTGTAGTTTTCTTGGGTTGGCAGGCTATTACAGACGCTTTGTCAGCAACTTTTCGCGGATCGCACTACCCTTGACGCGTTTGACGCAGAAGGGAGTACCTTTTGTTTGGGATAGTTCGTGCGAGCAGGCCTTCAGGACACTGAAGGAGAGACTTACTACAGCTCTGATTCTTGCTCTACCGTTAGGTACACAGGACTACGCGGTTTACATAGACGCGTCAGGTGATGGTTTGGGAGCAGTGCTGATGCAAAGGGGGCATGCGATTGCCTATGCTTCGAGACAGTTGAGACCGTATGAGCGGAATTACCCCACGCACGACCTTGAGTTGGCGGCAGTGGTCTTCGCTCTGAAGACCTGGCGCCACTACTTGTACGGGGTTAACTTTGAGCTCTTCACAGACCACAAGAGTCTGAAGTACATATTTGATCAGAAGGAGCTGAACATGAGACAACACAGATGGTTAGAGCTACTGAAGGACTACGATTGCACGATCTCTTACCATCCTGGTAAGGGAAACGTGGTTGCAGACGCCCTCAGCAGGAGAGCGCACACGGAGGGTACGATGAATTGGCTATACACTTGGGATTTACTTGCAGCACTGACGGATTGGCATCCGCAGGACAGTACGTCTTCTCCCATCTCCGTACCTCCTAGGTACAGCAGCCTTTGGGACCGTATAGTGTCAGGTCAGCAGACAGACCCGTGGATTCACGACAGATACATGCGAGCAGTGAAGGATGAGTTTGACGGCTTTGTTGTCTCAGAGTCGATTCTGTGGAAGGCAGGTCGGGTAGTGGTTCCCAACGACGAGCAGCTACGTAGAGATATACTTGACGAGGCGCATTGTTCGCATCTTTCCATTCATCCCAGCAGTACGAAGATGTACCACGATCTTCGCAGACATTTATGGTGGGATGGGATGAAGAGGGACGTAGCTGGGCATGTCAGCAGGTGTTTGACTTGCCAGATGGTGAAGGCGGAGCACAGACGACCACCTGGTTTACTGCAGCCTCTCCCCATTCCTGAGTGGAAGTGGGAAAGCATTTCGATGGACTTTGCTACGGGATTGCCAAGGACACCGGGAGGCCACGATTCCATTTGGGTCATTGTTGATAGGTTGACGAAGTCAGCCCATTTTATACCTGTCAGCATGACTTATACACCTTCTCAGTTGGCCAGATTGTATATACAGCACATTGTGAGGTTACATGGCATACCCCGCGAGGTAGTGTCTGACAGAGACTCGAGGTTCACTTCCCATTACTGGCAACAATTCATGTCAGCATTACAGACCGAGTTGAAGATGAGTTCAGCATATCACCCTCAGACGGACGGACAGAGCGAGCGTACGATACAGACCTTGGAGGATCTTTTACGCGTTGTTCTCTGGAGTGGAAGCGATCCTGGAAGGATCATTTACCTCTTGTTGAGTTCACGTACAACAACATCCATCATTCGAGCATCGGCATGGCGCCATTCGAGGCTCTTTACGGGCGGAGATGCCTTACGCCAATCAGTTGGTGCGAGGTAGGCGATCATGCGTTGTATACCGTGGATCTCTTGGAGGAGACTGCGAGGGTTGTTGACTTGGTGAGGAGGAAGCTCTTGACGGCACAGAGTTGCCAGAAGAGCTATGCAGATCGACGTCGCCGACACTTGGAGTTTCAGGTTGGAGATTTTGTGTTTCTACGTGTATCTCCCATGAAGGGCATGCAACGATTTGGAGTTCGTGGCAAGCTGGCGCCACGCTTTGTTGGGCCATTCGAGATACTTTCACGTGTTGGGAAAGTTGCATACAGATTGGCACTTCCCCCACGTTTGGCGGCTATACATGACGTATTCCATATATCGAACTTGAGGAAGTACGTGCACGATCCTCGGCATATCATCAGCTATGAGAGCCTTGACATAGAGCCAGAGCTGACGTACAAGGAGGAGCCAGTGCAGATACTTGATTTTGCGGTCAAGAGGCTTCGAAACAAGGAGATTCCCTTGGTCAAGATCCTGTGGCGCCGACAGGGTGTTGAGGAGACGACATGGGAGACCGAAGCATCTATGCGCGAGAGATACCCGCGACTCTTCTCAGGTACTTTCGCAGTTTAGTTTATCAGTTCTCTGTTTGGCAACTCATTTCACTTTCTGGGTACAAACCTTCTTTGAGGTTTTTATGGGTTAAAAACCTTTTGAGGTTTTTATGGCAGACCGACGAACCCAACTTAGAAGTGGAGTCTCGAGGACGAGACTCTCTTTGAGGTTTTTATGGTTGTAACATCCTTAAATTCTAATGACTAAGTAAACCCAAGATGATGAACCATTAGTGAGCATATGATAAATTTGAGATATTAATAGTGGCTAAGTAAGATTAGAGACTAAGGTTTGGTAGTCATTTGTGGATTTCCATTTATGGGTGGGCCTTGGTTGCAATTAAGAGGAGTGGGTGGAGCTATGTTGCAATTTTTTTTCACAAGGGAATAACTTCCCTTAGGCAACCCCTGTAACCCCACTTAGTATTCTCCATCTTCCCCACTCCAAAATGCCCTAACCGACCACTCTTTCTTCTCCACCTCCTCTCCTTGATAACCACCCAAATCTCCACCAAATTCGAGTTTCTTGGGTTCAAATTAAAGCTGGGAGGAAGGAGCCTCTTCTCCATCAGGTACATGTTGAATCCAAGGCCAAGCTTGGATCAAAATTGGTGATAGAAGACTGGAGTTGATACTGTTCTTGAGTTGTTCTTGAGCAGTTCTGGAGCACTGTTTAAAGGTACAAATATACCCCTCTCTTGCTGCCATTAAGTGGATTTAAACCACCTAAAAACCCAGATCTTTGGTTGAGAATTTGTTTTGGATTTTGGTGGTTTTGGGGGAGAACTGACTGCTGTTCATATGGCAGTTCTGTCGAGTTTTCAGAATCTGTGATCTTCTTTGTATTCGTGTTATGCATGATTTTTGGGATGATCTTAAGAACCATTTTCGTGGTTTTGGTTGCTGTATGAATGGGGGTTATAAAACCCACGAAATCCATGTCTTTAGTTTAGGTTTTAGTGGTAGTTTTGGGGGAGAACTGACTGCTGTTCATATGGCAGTTCTGTCGAGTTTCCAGAATCTGTGTGTCTTCCTTTTAATCCAAGTTAGACATGTATTTTGGGATCTTTCTTGGGTTATCTTAGGTAGAATCATATGTTGATTAATACTCCATTAAGGTAGACTTAAATCCATGGGGTTAAATACGAAATTGCATGTGATTATAACATCTTAAAGAGGCTATACATGGACGGTTATACTGAAATTTTCAGATTTGTTGTTGTAAATGTTGGCCAATAACATGCATGATTTGGGAGTCTTCTTTAAATTCCATTGAGTATATTTACTTACTGATTATGACCCCAATAAATTGGTTTATGATTCTTGGTTTTAAATTTGAAAATTTAGGTGATTAGAAATGTTTTGGATGTTGACATATGCATGTAACTGAATGTGTCCAGATCTGTCCATGAACTTTAAGTTAGTGTTTTAAGATGCATTTGAGGAGTTTCTTCATGTTTCCTTGAGTGCAATTACTTGTTGGTATATACTCTTTCATATCAACCATCAATCCATGGGTTTGTTTTAGAAAAATGAGGAGTTTTTGAGGAGTTATTGACTACCTATATGATATCTCCACTGAATGTTCAGATTGGAGATGGTTGTCTTAGGACTAAGAACATACATGATTTTGACAATATCCTTAGACATCTTTTGGTGGATTTGACTATAGATATTTAGGGAATGTAATACACATGAAATCCATGCAGTTGGATTGGTTTTGATGAAGATTTTGAGACTAATTTGGTTGCTGTCCATGAACAAAACTGTGACCAAATTCCATTGTGGAGTGCATGTTTAATCAAACTTTTAGGCATCCTTTAATAAGTTTTAAAAACCCCAAGTGCTCATTGATTTCCCTGTATTGAATTGGGGAAATAAATAATGATTTAATACCATTAAGGAGAAAGATTAAGAGAGGATAAATTGCCTTAAGGTTGCAGACGTATACTTGCTGTACACATAGGTCTATGTGTGGAATAGATGCATGATTGGAGCATGTGATACCCTCTAAAGACCTCTTTAAATGATAGACCATAAAGTAAAATAAACACCTAAATGATATCTTTAAAGTCATGAATTTGGGTGTGAACTTAAAAAGGACTAGATGCCTTGGATTATTATGAAGTATACACACACAATGTCAATGTTTTGGGGTGATAAAAATTGGATAGGGTAAACCTCGATTAGTAACCATGTTAGAGCAAGCCTTAGGATAATTGTTACATATAAAGGTGGGCTTGAATCATCTATTATGAAACTTAGAGATTTGGAGATGATCTTAAGGATACATATAAATATATATATATATATATATATGTGTGTGTGTGTGTGTGTGTGTGTGTGTGTAGTACCATACAGGAAAACAAAACTTTTATGAACTTGCCATGAAGCAAGTCTTCCTCTAAGAGTAGCCCGATCCTTGTAGGTAATTGTGAATCTTATGGGGGCCTAGGAAAGGAAGACGTTTTTCGTGAAGATAGCCAAGATCATAAGATAGAGGTTTCTTCAGTAAGAATTTTAGAGAGAGACTATCGAACAGGTCAGTATCCCTTACCTAGGATTAATTAAGGTTCTTATAGAACAAGTTCGAGTCTGGAACTGACAGCTTGTAAATGGGAAATAAATCAAAGAAATCTTAGACACTTAGGGGAAACATGGAAATAACAGAAATGTGATGTCACATATAATCAGTCATGGAGATTGATGCTCCGACTGTGCGAGGGCGCGGTGACCCTCACCTGAGCAGGAGATGAGGTCGCTCAGGCTTGGGTAGCGGACATTGAGAGCATGGGTCTAGGATCCCAGTCTTTTTACGTGTTTTCTTCGAGCCGGCTCGGTTTTTACGCTTCGTTGGGATCCACGAGTTGTCTAGACCATTCCGCTAACCCGTTGGCTTTTCTTTGAGAACCAAGGTTGGGGGTTCTCTGCAGTTAGTTACGAGCTCGTCTGGTTTTTTTTACTTAGCTTTTCTCCTTCGGGAGTTGAGCAACGAGAGAGGAAGTCGGGTCCGGCAGGCTTACCTCTTCTCTTTCCTGCCTCTAGTGGCGTAGTAGTCGTACTACCACTGCCTTTCCCTTGGACCACACTTCCACTGGGATTGGCGAGAGCAGACGAATCCCTTCGGGGGTTTTCTCACCGCTGAGTTTATTACCTTTCCGCCAGGCTGGTGTCTTGGTGATGGGGTAGTGATCGATTGATATGTGACAGTTCACCATTTGGCCAGTTAAGTTATAAATTCCATATGTGGACATTAAGGATTTAATTACCTTTCCGCCAGGCTGGTGTCCTGGTGATGGGGTAATGGTTAGTAGACACTAAGGATTTCACTTACCTTTCCGCCAGGATGTGACCTCGTGATGGGGTAAGAGATGAGTGACTTCTCCGCTAGGAGACTAGTGACGACAGTTCCGTTAGTAGAGGCTAACGAGGGTTGGGTGTTGAGAGAGTTGTGAGTACGGTTCCTCTTATACACCTTCGTGAGCGAGCTATCACACGTGTCGACCAAGGATCAATGAAAGTTGAGAGAACAAGCTAGAAGGAGTGTTGGGAACTTAGTTAGGATGCAAGACACCACCGCATGCCTACGGAGGCTCCCCAACCCTGAGGCGTACATCATACCTCAGAGTCATAGTGTGAGGTTCAACCTGGACTTTGAAGTCCTATCCGGATGTCGAGGTCCTAACCGGACCAAGACCACAGACTTACTTCTAGGCTTGAGTTGTAGTTGGGTTAGTTCCATTGATCGAGGGAGACACGGTGTGGTAGTGAGCGAGTATATTCTTGATAGACTTCAGAAAGCAAGTAAATAATTTAAAAGAATCAATTAACCCACTTTTACTTGCTAGCTTCTTTTGTACACTACAGTTACCTTACAGTTTTCTAGATGTTCTAGTCTGTTCTTACTACTTTTCTTAGTAGAACTATGTAGAATTTGTACTTGACAACTTTGTGACAGATACTTGTTTGTCCCTTTTTTCTACTTGTGGCAGGCAAGGGCCCAGCGACCGAGTAGCCGACGTGGTTTTGGGCTGCTGTTGTTTCTTTGGGTGTTACACTTTCAGAGCAGGTATATCCTTTTGGAGTTCATTAGACAGTTGTTACTTGTGTTCTCTTTTGTAGCCTGATCTTCGGGATATTTACATGTATTTTGAATGTTGTGGAACTTCAGCATGTTATATGAATGAAATGAAAATGAATGAATATCCTTTTTGTTCAGTTCTGGCGTACTACTACTTCCGCTTTTAGTTTTCTTGTGGTTGCTTGTATAGCCAAGATTAAATCCTATGAATGTCATGTTTTAAAAAGCGAAAAAAAAATTCCTCAGGGTTTCGTAACAATGGATTAACTCTAAGTTGATTAAGTACGTGAATGACGTGTTTGACGGGTAACCTAAGGTCCTCGGGAGGACGGGGTGTGACACCCAAAACCCAAGTTTCACATACGGATTGTGATTCTTTCAATTTGGTCTTGTTTTGAAGGTACTTGAACTGACACTACTTCAAAAGTGAGTAGGGGAACATAAGAGACTGTATGAGAGATATATTCACGTTTTAAGCTTCTTAGTCTCAAACTAGGTAAGGATTTTATTGGTCAAATTTTTAAGTTATTATTTTCTTGACATTTTTTATTTATTGGTGTTAGTAATATGTACACTATAGAGTTAATTTTATTCAATTTTGAGTTGATGAAAAATAGATAAAAATATGGAAAATATGATGAATATACGAGTGATATTTACAAGGGAATTTGGCTTCTTATTTAATGCAAAAAATGCATGTTAAGATGCAGATATTAATTCTAAGTGCATGAATGGTAATAATGCAGAATAAATGGAGAAATGCATCTAATTACTTGGGATCAGAGCTCTATTTTCAACTTTTAGGATGATGAATCACATATTCATCAATCCCCACACTTAAACATTGCTCGTCCCTGAGCAACTAAAATGAAATGCAAAAATGAAATGATTTTGGGTTCCATACCAAGGTCATGAACAAAATGTGAAAATGGATCTTGACTCAACCTTTGGACTAATAATGTGGAGGAACCTTATTGGGAATTCGATTTAAGACCTAACAGCCTTTAAGTTCCGCAAGTCGTTTTTCAAGTCCCCCCCAATAGTTAGGTCAGAACAAGTCATCATACAAAAATTCTGATGACTATGAATGTTACTTGTACTTTATAAGTGAAATATAACTCTCTACATCAGAAATGGAAAAGAAACAACCTCCTCTAACAAGGTAACTCTAATTCCCTAGTCTAGCAACTCTTTCCTTGAGGAGCGTAGTATTCCCTTCCAAGTTCAAGAGCAACCGGCTCAAAAAGAGGGGTTAGAGAAGAGAATGGATTGTGATTAATGTAGTCACATATCCATGGAGCTTGACCAGTGTAGCCAAGTCTCCAGCTACAGGATTCCTTGGTATGAGACTTTGAAGCTTTTTCCTTGCAAATATACACACTCTGGCAGGCATTTTATTTTCAATCAGGCATGTCTTATTTTTTGGAGTTCTTTCATTTTTATCTCTTTTTTTACATATATACGAGGTGTAACATGCGCATAAGGATTTTTTTCTTCTTGGGATAGTAGACTATCCCCCTTTTGAAAATTTATTTCAGCCCATAACATCCCATCGTTAGACGTCGACGCCACTAGACTATGTTGATATGCACTACCCTCCCTAGAGGAGGATGTATGTTTCCACCCATGTGCTACTCCAAGCTAAAGGATTTTGCCTCCTCAACACCTCATTAATGAAGAGATACGTGCATGGTGCTTGTCCAAGTTAGTTTACTATCTAAAAGAATCGTGCATGTGTATGAAATACTCTATTTAGACCAATCAAGATAACATGTGAACATAGACTTGCAGACTCAAATAACTAAGTCATTCGACTTGAAAATTCTTAACTCGAAAGATTCCTCTGAAGTTAGGTAGATTAAGGTCAAATCAAATCCATCCTCGACTTTTATTCATAACTCGGTTCATAACCCACTAACTTTTCACTTTGCATATGCAATATATGCAAAAGAAATGTAGATGGCATGCAATGTATATGAATGAAGTACAACTTTTTATGAATGCAAGAATGATATGCAATAGTAAATAAGAATTCTATTTTTTTTGGTATACCTCCTATTTTACAGAAAATTTTACAAAGTATTATTTACATGAATTTTACAAATTTATACAAGTTCTATTATACGTATTGTACATCTTATATACAATATACATAGTATACTTGCAGTTTATAAAAAAGTTTTCTTATTTTTACCCATGTCGTAATTATTACATAGTATATACAATAATATGCAAAAGTACGAGCTATGGGTATAATGTATATGTAATATATACATGCCCCTCTGTACTTAGCATGTGCTATGTCCTCATAGCACAATAAGTGAGGAAAAGACAACTCATGCTAAGCGTAGGAGAATTAAAATAACAAAAAGTATAGAAGTCGATATGTCCCTTATACTTAGGCTCTTCTTAGCCTCAGTATAGAATAAGAGTAAAAATGGGGTGGTCGAGGTCAGGAGGATAAATGGATGAACATATACACGTGGTGGGCATCACCCCCCCCCCCCATACTTAGTCTCTATTCATCCTAAGTATAGGACAGGAGTGAGTATGAGAACCTATGGGGTTTGGAAATATATAAAGAGAAAGGGAAGTTAAAAAAAGAGATGCTTGGAGATAGTAGGAGTAGTGATGATTCATGTGTTCCCTAAGAGTGGATCAATGTATTATGGGATATGCATGAATGAAATCTCTTCCACACAGGCTAACTGCTCATCTGATCCTACAAAATTCTTCAGCAGCTGCCCATTTACAAGAACGGTCATGCACCATTTGTGAGCTCAGAAATTCGTACAATGTCATTCATGTTCACTTCCATAATTATAAGGGTCATGTCCACTTGGACTTCAACATTCCTTAAGATCTTTAGCCTAGCACTGAAAAACCATAACTTCTTCCCTGGGACAAAACTCTTGTGTATTATATTCTGATCATTCCAATTCTTGATTATGTGCTTATGGATCACGATGTTATCTTATGCCTTATTTCTAATTTCTAAAAGCTCGTTTAAATTCATATTTCTGCTATGTTATCCCTCATGTGTGTTCCAGTTCACTTTCTCTAATGCTCATTCAGATTTGTGCATCAATTTGACATGTAGATGACACGACTTTCCATAAACCATATGGAATGGAGAGGATCTAAGCGGGGTCTTGTAAGCAGTCTAGTATGCCTATAGAACTTGGTCCAAAAGAAAAGACCAGTTCTTCCTGTTAGGGCAGACTAGCTTCTGCAAAATGTCCTTCACCTCCGACACCTCAGCAATGTCATTTGATTAAGGGTGGTATGGACTAGCGACATAGTGCTCGATGTCATAGTCCTTTGTTAACTTTTTTATTTTCTGTTTTGACAAAGTGGATACCCTGTTTAACCAAGAAAATCAATCGGTCGTATGATTTCACAAGGCGAAACCGCAGTCGATGCGGTGACCACTCAAAAATCCTAACTAAAACAACAATTAACCCACAACAGAATAAATCAAGCAATGAAAGTAAATGTGTGGAGTTAAAATTTATTATAACTCTACAAAGGATGTGTATAGTGTGCAAGTAGTGTAGAGGTCGAACACAGGGAGCAGACAGGTAGAACGGGGCAAAATTGCTCAAAATGTATGAATGTGATCAAGTGTCTATCTATGCTATGTTTTTGTGGGTTTTTAATTTTTAATTTTTTTAATTTTATTTAATTTTTAATTTCGTATTTTGATTTTTAATTTTCTGATTTTTAATTTTCTTTTTATATTTTATATTTTTTTTATATTTTCTCTTATAAGTAGAATATATAAACGAGGTAAGCAAGAGAGAGATAGAGTATTTATAAAAATGGGTAAAAATGCTCAAAAATCAGAGAACAAGATGTTTATGGTCTTTTTATATTTTTATGGTGTTTTGTGATTTTTAGGAATTTTTAAGAATGTTTTTGGTATTTTTAATATCAAAAATAAGGGAAAACAATGAACTAGGTTGTTGGCTGAAACTAAAATGAGGATGAAAAATATTAAATGATGTCCAAAATTCCTCAAATTAATTTTACTTGAAAG
The DNA here is from genome assembly GCA_037367405.1 of Ottelia alismoides. Lineage (NCBI taxonomy): Eukaryota > Viridiplantae > Streptophyta > Magnoliopsida > Alismatales > Hydrocharitaceae > Ottelia > Ottelia alismoides. The sequence continues at coordinate 81,426 of JAZKJV010006370.1, read as the reverse complement.
ATAATGAATCAGAGAAGATACAGAAACTGAAAATGCATTTTTAATATTTTTGTAGAATTTTTAAGATTTTTATGAAGGTTTTTAGAGTTTTATAATTTTTAAGAGTTTTTTTCGTATTATTTTAGTGATGTCTGGATTGAAGTTAAAACGCAATAAAATAGACAATATTTATTTTTTGGGGAATTTTCTAAGGCGTTTTTATAATTTTTATGGATTTTATAATGCAAATAGTGCACAAAATGCTTGTTTTTAGTTTTTAATAAATACAAAAATGCAATAAAAATAAAATGCAAAAATATGGATTGAATGTGCAATGCAACAGGAGCTTAACTTGATTTTTGTGGATTTTTTAGGTGTTTAGAGATGCATGAATTAAATACAAAGAGCATCAAGAAACTACACTACTTGCAAGGGTATAAGTGCAAATAAGAAAACATCCAGGGGCCAAAATGTAAAGTTTTCAGAAATAATACAGCAGCAGATGAATGTTTTAGTCCTACTAAATAAACTACAAAAATAGGCGGGGGCTTTAAGCAAAATACCCACGGCCTGGGCGCATTCGACGGTTGACCCTTTGTCACTTATACACATGTCGAATCGAGGGGCACCGATGACGCTCCAACTGAATGGCCTGGATTAGAAGATCTGTTCGCGATGGACGATCCAGGCACAACAGATCCAACGGCTGCTGTGCGACTAGTAGAACAAAGACAATCCGACGGTGGGCAAGGGCAGTGGACGAACTGGGAGCAGGCCACGGCGAGATGGGCCTCCGGCGAGTTGATCTTCCTCCTCCACCACCGAATGTTGCTTCAAAGCACGCCCAACCTCTCCGGGAGGGATGTTATACCTTCCGGCGGTGCCAAAATGGTCGGGAGGGCACGATGCACCGCCGCAAGGTCTAGAAGTGGCGCGACTCCAGGTACTTGTTCTTTGGCAAAACCGAACTCCAGATGGAGCCCCTCGACCCCTGGGATCTGCAAGGTAAAACAAGGTCGACAGTAGAGTGTTCGCAGGGTGAACGAGGGTTGAATGGTGGTGTATGGAGTGGAAAAGGACGCCGGAGCTCAAGAGCTCCGGCGAGGTTTTCGGGCGCGAGATCTACACCAATCAAGTGGTTGACTACCAAACTAAATGCACAAATTAAAAGCCAGATATAAAGGCGAACTATATAGCAAGAAACGAACGGAAAAATGAACGAAAAACGACCGCGATTGGTTGGGAGAACCAAGAGATGAGACCTCACGGTGGTGGCCGGAGATGGAGGTTGTGGAGCGCCTCCCGGCCTCTAACCTCCCCTCCGAAGAGCTGGAGGATTGATGTCACCAAGTTCGGTACAGAGCACGTCCAAGAGATGGAAGAAAGCGGTCAAAGAGGGTTCAAAATCGAAAAATGGAGGAATGGGGTCTTTTGAACAAGTGGTCGAGTGGGTGTGAAGATCGAGGTGGACCGAGCGAATCGTGGCTCCAAAGACCTATCCAAGCTATGGGCGTGTATGCTCATGCCACGGAGAAGAAAAGTCATGAAGAACGCGACATGAAATAGTGAAAGGCGTGACCTCCAAAATTTGGAGAAAACGCCAAAAGAACTCAGATCTGACACTGTGCAGACCTTGGTCAGAGAGATGGTCAACACGGCCCAAAGGACGAAGAAAATAGGGCACATCAGTAACCCAATGTTCAATATGATGCCTGGACGTGTATAAGGGATGTATGGGGATAAAAAGTCATGAAGGGCACAAGGCTAAATAATGAAAGATGCAGCCTTGAAAATTGGGAGAAAATAGCTAAAAAACGCAGTCTGATGGGTTGCAGGAGCAGACCAGGGAGTTGACCAGCGGGTCAACTTCCACCTGGTTGGTCCACGTGGACCAACCAGGAAAATCCCTGGGAAAAAACATTGCTAAAATTAATTAAAAATAACAAATCAATTTATTATTTTTTGGTTATTTAATAAAAAATGTTTATTATTTTATAAATTCTTTTATGGTGATTTTTATTTATTTTTATGGTGTGTATAATTACAAGTTACCATTTATACCCCTTATAGGTATCTATGTCTATATATCTAAGTATTTTATTTTTATTTTATGATGTAATTTATTTATTTATTATTTTATAAATTTATAGAATATTTTTATATACTTAAATATATTTTTATTTTATTTTTCTGATGTATTTTATACACCTAATAAAATAGAAGTGTTAATAATGTAGGTATGTATACAAGTATTATACCTATGTATATTATATACAAGTATTTTTATTTTGTATTTTTTTGAGTTTTTATTCTGATTTTAATATACAAATATATTATAAGTAATATTTACAAAATTATAAAAATATAAAATTATAAAAATAATGAATAAATAATAAAATGAATATTTTAATCTGTACAAGTATACAATAGGGGTCCAAAACTCAACTTTCAAACTGTAGCTCCGACAAATGCCAAACCATCGCCATTAAATAGCTTATTTTAAATTATATACAATTAAAGTTGAGTTTGATGCATTTGGAGTTTTTATTTGGGAGATATAGGTCTGGGAAGTTGGGATTCTGGAATTTTATTCAGACCATAACTTTTTATCTGTGTATTATTTTTGAGTGAAATCAATTTTGTATTTTCTTTCTTTAATTATCTACAACTTTCATGTTCAAAGTTTCTTTATTTGGAGTATAAAAAGTAGAACCAAAAATAGGTCCCAAAATGAATAAAGAATGAATGAAATGAAAGGGATTTTTATTGGTATTTTGGCCCTTATCTCCCCTACTTTATTCCTTGTCGACCTAGTCATCGAGATGCCTAGGTCTCGGGCTTTCGGGTCATAAAATATTTACAATATTTTGTTCTTTTTCTTTTCTTTTCTTTATTCCATAATTTTGGCTTTAAAAACCACATTTTATACAGTATTTACTCAATAATGCATGAATGATAAAATGCATGAATTGAGCCTATTTACACGCATTTACTAGGGTTTTTAAGGCCAAAATGATAGAATAAAGATGATGAAACGTAGATTCATCATACCCCCATCGGAGATGATGACTTTGGGAACCCCAAACCATGAAATGATATGATCTTTCACAAACTTATAGATAGTCTTGCTGTCTGTGGCTCAGGAAGGGTAGCTTCTATCCACCTAGAGAGATAATCAACTGCCAAGAGGATGTGCTCATAGTTATGGCTGTAATGGAATGGGACCATGAAATCCATGCTGCATGCATCGAAAACATCAACCATAATGATCGGTTGCATGGGCATTTCATCTTTGGGACCGACGGTCCCTCCCATTCTCTAACATAATGGACACATCCTAACAAATGCATATGCATCACAGAATAAGGTCAACCAGTACAAACCACACTAAAGCACTTTTCAAGCTATCCTCTTCCTGGAGTGATGTCCTCCTACTTCAAGGGATGACAGTGGGTGAGGACACTCATGTATTCCTGTTGAGGAATACACAACCACCAGACACAATCCGTACTTTCGAAGAAAAAGAACTGATCCTCCTAATGGTATTTCCTAGATTTCGACTTAAGTAGGTCAATGTTACTCTTGGGCCAATCATGGGGGATTGTCTTAGACACCAATAAATTCACCATGTTGACATAGCATGGAAGAGAGTCGATAGAACAAATCGACTCATAGGGGAAGGAGTCCTTCATGGGGTCAATCTCAGAGGAATTACTCAATGTGGGAGATGTGATCAACCACCACATTCTTCACTCCAGAATTATCCTTGATCTGCAAATCGAACTCTTGGAGTAATAGAATACACCTAAAAAGATGTGCCTTCATGTCCTTCTTTTCCATGAGGTATTTGATGGTTGTGTGATATGTGAACACAGTAACCTTAGATCCTAAAAGATGTGACCTGATTTTGTCCATGGCGAATACTACGACACACATTTCTTTCTTTGTGGCGGTATAATTCCGTTGAGCATGATCAAGTACTTTGCTTCTGTAGGGAACGTCATAAGGAATCCCTTCTCTCCTTTGTCCCAACACGACCTCAACTGCAAAGTCCGATGCATTCGTCATGATCTCTAAAGAAAGAGGCCAATATGGGGCCTATAGGATAAGAGCATCCATGATATGACTCTTTAGGAGCTTGAAGGCCTCAAGACACCTATAATCTACGATGAAATCCGTGTCTTTTCCTAAGAGCTTCGTTAGCGATCGCGAAATATTTGAGAAGTCCTTTTCAAAACGGTAAAGGCCAACATGATCGAGGAACGACCACACTTGTTTGATGTTGGTTTGTTGTTGAAGTTTCTTGATCACATCCACCTTGTCATGGTCAACCTCCATTCCCCTCTTGAAGATGACATGCCCCAATACAATGTCCACTTGAACCATAAAATGGATTTTCTCCGGAGAGAATACCGTATTTACCACCCTGCATTTCTTGAGGACTCGATCAAAATGAGATAAACAAGTATCAAATGAGTCGTCATGGACCAAGAAGTCATCCATGAAAACCTCCTGAAAATTAGCAACCATCTTGATAAATACTGTAATCATGCACCGCTAGAAAGTCCCTGATGCATAGGATAACCCAAAAGGCATGCGTCTGAATGCGTATGTACCGAACATACTTGTAAATGTGGTTTTTTTCCTGGTCCTCAAGAGTAATGGCCACTTGGTTGTAGCCTGAGTACCCATCTAGAAAACAAAAGAATTATTTCCCTACTAGTCTCTCCAGGATATGGTATAAGAATTGTAAGGGGAAAATATCATTTTTTGTCGTGGCATTCAAGTGTTTGTAGTCCATATAGACATACCACGATGTGGGTACTCACGTCGAAATCTCTTCTCCATCCTAATTGGTGACTGTCTAAAGCCCCGCCTTCTTAAAGACTACATGAAGTGGTGCCACTCACTTGGAATGAGATATGGGATATATAAACCCATCATCACATCATTTTTCAGTCTCCTTCTTCACCACATCGCATAATTTTGGATTAAGCTGAGACTAGAACTCACGAGAGGGTCTAGCATCTTCCTCAAGGTAAATATGGTATAAACACAGAACGAGGTTTATCCCGTAAAGATCAGACATGCTCCATCCCATGGCCTTGCAGTTCTACTCAAGAATATCTAGCAGGAGAGATTCTCGTTCTCCAGTCAGGCTAGCACTTATAATGACTGGGAAGTTCCATGGTGGGCCCACAAGGAAGGCATACTTCAACATGGGGGTAGCGGTTTGAGCATGGGAATGGTATGATCATCAGGGAAATCTAGCTCAACTGCATGTGAATCTTGTTCTGTGATGGATGTGGTTGGAAATACGCTGATAGTAGCCACCAACTAGTTCTTCTCAAGAGTCAAATCACCAAAGGTGTATAAACAATCAGCAAAAGCCACGCCCAACTTGTCATCCGCGTCCTCTTATTGACCTGAAGGGAACATGTCTGACAAGCCTAAGTCAACTTCTAAGTCATTGAGGATGTAGGGAGATGCATCAGATAATTCTGTTGTGAGTAAGGTCTGATTCTGAAGGATCTGTTGACCTACCTCATCTACACTATCCTCTCCTAGTGAGTGGGACTCATCAACCCAAGTTGATTGCTCTTTCCAGTGATCAACTGTGTCAAGTCTATAACACTCGGCCTCTAACGAGAGATACTTTGTACTGCTATGTAAATCAGATCTTTGCAGTTTCGTTTGTTGCATCTCTAACTCTACACTTTCAACGTGTGCATGAAAGCGTATCTTTTCGAGAGTATAATCAAATATTGATCCATATGCCCTAAAAAAAGGCGTCCAAGGATAATTTGGGAAGCTTTCCACCTTTGGAGATAATCCATATCCAAAACTATGAAGTCCACCTTGTATTGATTCCCCTTGATGTCAAGGATAGCGTCCCTCAACATTCCATGTGCCTCTTAAAAGATCGATCTGCAAACTACAGGAGTGCTCTTGATATCTTAAGACATCCTAAATCTAGATAATCTAGGAGAGAATATGGTAATAGATTTATTGAGGATCCGTTATTGAGTAAAGTGCAAGCAAATGATATGTCTGCTATCTGACTGGTGACAAAGTGTGCTCCTAGATTTCTCTTCTTCCTTGAAATCTCATTACGGATTGTGCAAGTAATGGCTATGGACAACACATGTTTAACTATTCAAGTGTTCTTTTTCTAGATAGTCCTAATAGGTGTGCATCTCACCTTTAGGTACTTCTTGAATGCAGAAACCATATCCTGTAGTTGGAGGAAAGGGATCTCAACTTTTACATTTCCCTTGCACATCATTTACATCTCTAAAAGATCAAGATCATTTTTTGAGATTTTTTCTTCTTTCCCTTATATAAGGACTAAGGCAAAGGGATTATTGGGGGCTTATGATGTGAAATAGAAACATGATCATTTCAGTTCTAATGGGAATCAAAATTCGATTATACATGACTCTAACTCAGACTTGGACTCGATACAGGACTCGACTAACAAGCATGAAATGGAACAGAAACTAAACTGAAGCTGGGAAAATTGCTGGTGTTGCATAAGGTGGGCTTCTCATCTCCTGAAGATCCATTACTCATTGTCGTGCCTGATGTTGTTTTATTCCTCTTTTTGGATTTTTCTTGTTCTTTTTTTAATTTTTGGGGAATCAAATCCCCTAGTGATCATGAAGGTGGTGTTGATGGTGACGCTGATGACGATCCTCCTCCTCTGATCTATGTACATGGACTAGCTCATCGGTATCCTCCGCTCCACTCTGTCGCTCACAGATAAGGGGTATGATGATCCTCCTCCTCTGATGAACACCATGTTATAAAATCTCATGATATGATTCTAAGAAATCAGAATAGTATACCTGATCCTTTTGGCGATTCTGTACTTGGTTCAGGTTGTTGGGGTGAACCTGAACCTGTGCTGGGATGGAGGTAATAAGGGCATTAAACTCATCCCCGCCAATGTGAAAGTCGATTGGTGTTGGCTCTCCGATCATGTTGCTCATTGCAAATGAGTTTGAGCTCATCAAGGATCCTCTGAAGGTCTGAGGTACCTGAGGATGTAGCTCTGTGGTCCTGCCTCTGGAAGGTTGCTAATGAACCAGATGCAGTCTATTAGGTCTCTGATGGACCTTCTGATGGTACTGGTTCTGTTGAGGGGAGTTCTATTGATACTAAAAGGGGCCTTGATAGCCTGACTGCTGGTGGGAGGATGGAAAATGACAATATTGGGTCTGAGGGGGTACTATGGGCGTTGTTGTTGATATCACTGGGTGGTATTAGGAACATTGGAATACCAATTCCCATTCACATGTGTAGGTTTCTCTATCACTATCTCGATTGTCAGATATGTGAACTGTCTCTCATGAACCTCATGCTGACCCTGAGTTCGCGTACTGTGAGGCCCCTGTACGGGCTGCTCCTGAATGTGGTGCACTCGATAGATAGAAGAAGGGGGTGCATACAGGACAGGTATCTTAATATTAGATATCCTATCAACTAGATTTGCCATATGCTTCACAAGCTTAGTGAGGTTCTCCCACTCAGAGAGCTTGTGTATCTCACTTGGCTTCTTCTCAGTCTAGTCAATCTTGGTTAATTTATTAGTATTAATCCTCTTGTTGGGATGTAGGTCATTTTCCGGATCGACGACAGTTGTTCTTCCCACATCTTGATGTACGTAAGAGGGAGGTGGTTTGTCATAAGCCCTGCTAAATGATCGGGTGTGGTTGGTATCTATCATCTGCTCTAAAACTGTCCAAACTGCATCGGCTCCTCTGTTCAGATAGTTGCCTCCACAGGCAACATTCAACAATCCTTGAACCTCAAGAGTCAGACAATCGTACAAGTTCTGGACCAGGATAGGCCAGTCAATATCATGACCTAGGCACTTATGAATTAGGTCCTTGAATCTCTCCCATGACTCATGGAAAGACTCATGGGACATCTGCATGAAACTCGATATGAGGGACCTCATCTGGTTAGTCATACTAAAATGGGTAGAACTTCTTGAAGAATAGCTCCTTCAAAGTAGTCCACATGGTGATAACCGTCCCCAAATTCTTTAGTCAATAGGTGTCTTTATCTTCTATAGCAAAGGGAAGACTCTAAAATGTATGTATTCCTGAGATACACCAGGTTGTTCTAGATTGTCACATACATTTCAAACTCCCGAAGGATCATGTACGGTTGCTCTATTGCATTACCATAAAATTTTGGCAGGAGTGTTGATGAATCTCAGATTTATCACTCTAAATCTCATTAATTAAGCTCAAATCTCTCAAAATCATCAGCATTTCTGCATTTATTCTGCATAATTAGCATTCATGCACATTTTCATAAGAATTGCATTTTAGCACTAATTTCTGCACAAAATAAGAAGCCAAAAATCTCAGTCAAAATTGACCTATAAAAAGCCTAACTTCCCTGATTTTTAATTAATTCATGCTAACTCCGAATGACATAAACCACCTCCACCGTGTATATATCACTAGCAGGAATAAATGAAAAATACAAAAAAAAATCACTAACTCAAATAAGTGGACCAAAAACCCAAAATCTAATTTCAGGATTTCAGGACTAAAAACCCCATATCTTCCCCATCCAGTGTCCGTTTTAATCCTACTCACTTTTGACTAATTTACATGCAATTACCTTCAAAAAAAGACCAAGTTCAAGTGAATCGGAGCTCGTATGTGAAAATTGAGTTTTGGGCCTCTTTTGTACATTTTGTATTTTAACGGTTTTTGACATAATATTTTATGTACATAATTAATCTATTTTATTTTATTTCTTTGTCTTCATTGATAAACGTTTTATTAAAACGTGCAAAAATCCAAATCCAAATTAAGCTTGAAATCAAAGAAACAAATTGGGTCCGAGTCTTCACTCACTGTCTGTATTGGTCTTTTTCATATTTTATTTTATTTCTTCTTAATAAATAAAAATTCAAAAAAATATTAATGTGTAAATATTTATCTTTTGATTTTACTATATTTTTCCGAATTTTTATCTGGTTTAAAAATGATAAAAAAATATAAAACCCAAAAATCAAGGTATTTTATGTACATCAGATACCCCAAAAATATCACTTTGTGCAATTCATCGATTTTAGTTTTAATGTCTTTATAAAAATTAAATATCTCATTGAGACGAGCAATTTTCGTGAAGAAACTTTTCCGATCGGAGGCCATTTGCTATTTATTTTTTATTTTACAAAATATTTAATTTGGGATTTTTGTGGTGCGGACACATGGCAACTCATGGAGCCACCACATGTCAGCCGTTTTTGGGGTTTATATTTATTAGTTTTTATAAAAAATTTAAAAAGACTCGTACGTGCAAGGCTCGTTCCTCCCAGGCACGTGCCAAGCACGTGCAGCGTCCTCTCTCACTCCCCAAATCGATGCCACGTGTCACTCCCTCGGTCGCCTGATCTTGGTCAATTGAACGGTCGAGGATCATCGTCCTAATCAGGTGCCCCTTCCCAATCGAGTGTCGCCCCCCTTCCGTGATTTCTCCACCGCTAATCGCCCACCGCCGCCACGAATCTCGCGGTCAGATCTCCGATCCCCTTTCGTCTCCGGTCATTCCTTCGAATCAATCCCAGATCTTCGTCTTCGCCAAAATTTCGCCTCCTCCAATCAAACCCCTGACAAAACCCAAATTCCCTATTGTTTCATTCTCCGTTGAACCTCTACGCTATAAAAGCAACGCCGCCCCAGAGGAACTTGATCCGTCGAGCTGCTCCTCCATTCAATCGTCGGGGTGACAGACCGGCGAAATCTGAGGCGCTAACCGCCCCTCGTTGCAGCGCCTACCCTGGCCTTGCTGTCGTGTGATGAATCCCCATTCATCACTCTTTATTCCTTTATTTTAGCTAAAAATCTTTGCAAAACACCATGTAATTATTTGTAAATATAATAAATTGTCAAATTGCATGCTTGATGTAAATAGCAATAATTAGCATGTTTTTGTACAAAATAAAGGAATAAAGAAATAAAGAAAAAGATGGAAAAATTTAGAATAAATATTGAGTGACCCGAACCCAAGGGAGGGCTAAGCATTGGCCTGACCGCAAAATAAAACAGGTAGAGAGAGAGATAGGGCCATTCATCATCTTACATATATTCCTCCTTTATGTATATAAGTTATTTTTCATAAAATAAAACTACAAATGTGTTCCTCATAATGTGTATATATTTATAAAAATAAAATAAAAAGGAGAAAAATAAAACAAAAACAAAAATAAATTCTCTCTCTCACTCTTGTATATACCATGTATATATGTACATATACCTATTTATTTTTCCCTTGTAAATACATAAAAAAATCAAATAAAAATTATTTTATATCCCACATTTTATGTTGTAAATAAATAAAATATAAAATGGGGATAATTGTGCAAAAATAAACTAATAAAAATAAAAAATACCCAGGTATTTATACCTATGTATAATAATACATTATGTATATACATTAATTTATTTTTCAAAAAAATAAATAAAAATCACTAAAAAATAATTTGAAAGATAATAAACATTTTTCATGTTGAAAATATTTTGAATTAAAATCATTTTACTATTTTTTATTTAATTTACAAATAATTAATAAATGTTGAATTCTCATTGGTCCACGGGGGATGTTGACCCCCGGTCAACTCTCCCCCCTGGACCACCAGAAACCCGGATCCTTGTGTCGACCCGACTTCACCGATTTTTTGCGTCCAGATCCGATCTCCATCTTCTCAAACCCCAGGCCCCGATTGTCAAGAACAAACCCGCGATTCACGCCCGGCATCCTCCTTAGGGGTCCGAGCTCCGATTTACGTGCCCACTCCCATCTTCTCGGACCCCTCACCATATACATTTTGACCTCCAGCCACCATTCCACTCCATCTTTGGCCTTCCCCCTCACCTCCGATGAGCTCCTCTCCTTCACCTGAGTGACAACTGTGTGACAGAGGGTTGCAGTGAGGGACGAGCAGCCAGAACCTATGATCTGGCGATTTTCACCGTCGTGCTCCACCACGAGGCGAGCTCAGCCTCTGGAAGCGTCGATCAATCGAGGCAAAGACCGTAGGAGATTCAACACCTTCCCCACAGACGATTCCGACCATCAGGTAGATTCTTTAGCCCATAGCTTAGCTTTAATTCAAGATCTTAGGTTTAGCGTCGTTGGCCTCCGTCGGTCGATTCCCGACCATCCACTCATCTGTTCGACCATCCGACCATCGTATCACCTCCACTAGACCTCTCCGCACTTTCTTCTCCCCTCTGATCATCCCGGTTCGCCTTGGAACCAGGACTTAGGTCCTCCTCCGTCGCTGCTTGCCGGAGGACCACGCCTCGACTTCCCCGATCGCCCATTTCGCCCGCTAATGGGCCGAGGCAGTTTACCCTCTCCCCTCTTGTTTCTTGTGCAAGTATCGAGGCTTAAGAGCCTCATCTGGAGGCTCAACTATTCAGGCACAGGTGCTCCAGGCACTTGATGTCTCTGAGGATCCTTCAGGTCCTCTCGGCCCCATCGGAGCATACCACGAGCTGCGGATCACCGTCAGCGTTGATTCCCCCATATCAGCAGCACCGGAGGAGTTCCCGATCGCACGTATTGGCTTGGCAAAAGTCACCGGCGAGCTGTTCTTCGAGGACCCTCCCGAGCCGTCGATCGAGCCCCCTCATGCCAGATCAGATCTCGTCCATCTATCGGAGGGAGGTTCCCGACCTTTGATCCATCTGAGGATCAGATCCGAGCCGCAGATCAACGAAGGGGCATTAGCGCATCTCAGCCGTCCAATCTTTCAAAGACCCCCTGCCAGCCGTCGGATCTTAATAAAGGGGTAAATATCACTTAGGCCCCTCCTTCTTTAGTATTTATAGTTTAGTCATGTAAATATTAAGTGTAGTTGTTTTTATTTTGGAATAATTGCACTGTGGACCTTATACTTTTTGTATTTGCATTTTAGTCTCCCCAGTTGTGGTCCACGTGCTTCGACGCGTGATATTTTGGGAAAATTGCATGTATCGGGCAGGGTTTTATGAATGTTATGAAATGAATTTTTAGTTTTAATATTTGCATATATGCCTCTGTGAGTGTTGATTAGAGCATGTGCCGAATTTGATGTGCTTTTTACATTAAGCCCCCTATACTTTCTGCAAATGTTCCATTTTAGCCTCGAAACTTTATTTTTCTTGCGATTAGGTCCCTATGTATTGTGGCTTGTTTATTGGTTGAATAAAATATTAAATCAATTCAAAATCTTGTGAGATACGTGGCTCCTGCCACAGTGTAAAATTTTCAATAATTTTTTGGTACATTTTTTTACCGTTTTTTATTTTTAAAAATTTAAAAACACCTATTTTTGCTACTGTTTGAATTAGAAAATCAACTAAAAATATTAAAAACACTCCAAAAATTCTAAAAAAATAGGTAATGTTTGTTTTAATATTTACTTGCTTCAGACCAATTTTTGTTGCATTTGGATATATAAAATACCTAAAAATTGAAAAATCTAAAAACCTTATAAAAATCAGTATAAATTCTAAAAAATTAAAAAAAAATGCAATTTCTTCTCCTATAGTTTAGTTTTTATTTGTGGTTGATATAAAATTGTCTCCAGATTTTTAGAGGTTATTTATCTATTTTTAAATAACCTTTCAAATATGGCTGCACATTGAATTCAGTTTTCTTCCTTGTTTCATTTTAATAAAATTAACAAAAAATATAAAAATCTGAGAAAAATACCCAAAAATACTTAAAAAATCACAAAACCAAATATTTTTTATTACATTTTTCTGATTTGATTTGTATGGTTAAATAATTAGTTGTTTGTGCTTCCTCTTGCCTATTTATACATTTTCTTCATAATTAAAAATACCAAAAAATATTTAAAATTACACAAAATACACCAAAAATATTTTATCATTTTATTCATTTTGACTACTTCGTAGGCCACTTGGCCAATCCATGCTCTTTGTGTTCGACCCTGGTCGCTATACCAGGTTAAATAAATACCGAGACCGCTTATTCGGCTTTTGACTGATTACTTTATTTTGGTAGTCTAATTTTTCTTGTTGATCGATTTCCGAGATCCGGGTCATACAACCCTTATTTTTACCTTTACCCGGATTTTGTGAGATTATCTGGTCATCAGAATGGCACCGTTGTCGGGGAGCACAACTTAATAGTCGCTTTTATTTTCGTGGCTTTCTTTTTCACGGCTTTTTATCCATATTTGTAAAAATATTTTTTTTCTTATTTTATTTGCATAATTTTCTAGTAATTGTGGCTGATACACTTCTGTTTTGTTTTCTTGTGAGGGCCTGAGGACTGCGGCCACTTTCTTTGGAAGCCGACGCAACCGCAGGAATTGGAGGTGGTTCTTTTCTGCATAGAGCCGCAGAAGAGCACGAGGAGGCGAGCAGGAGTGCGGGAGCCTAAATAACCACAGATAGTCGTAGTTTATCATAGATAGTCATAGCTGTAGTTTAGTTTATTTTTCAGCAGAACTGTTATTGTAATAATACATGGACTTGGACTCAAAGACTGTGGTGATATCGAGGTCTGTTTCGCCGAGCATCGGTGTGCTCGGAGGACCTCACCATATTTTCATCGATTTTGATTTCCTGCATTTTTCATTACTGCCTATCTGATTTACGCAGTTTTAGCCTTAGCTTAGGATTTTATCTTGATTGTGACGTAATTGATTAGGACCCAATCCCTAATTATCTACCTTCTCCTATTAGATCGCAATTGGACCTAATTAATTAATTCACAAGAAAAAACCGGATTACTTAGTCCACACACGTGCAGGATTTGTTGTGGCGGACACCGAGTAGCTCCCAAGATAGGACTCCGGACTTAGGTTTGAGTACCCGACTATTGTTCTTCTCATGTAGAATTGCTCTGTCTAATGTTGGTTTCTCGTGCAACATTAGGTAGTTTATTTTCTGTCTTTACATTTATGCGCGGATCACTTTACATGTAGATTGTTGGAGTCAGGTACGCATCTCTTACTCTGCATGCATCATTGATTTCATCGCGCATCGGCTTTTTCGTCTTTTCTCCCTTATTTTCAGACTTAAATAATCAGGAGAATCAAAAAATTCGTTAGGTGTTGTTTGCATTGAAAAATACCTAAAAAAGAAAAAAAACATAAAATTGGGACTGTTAACCAAACATGATCTTAAAAGACATTGACCTAATAATTTGTCTTGGGAGAGTAATCCCCTCATTGTCTGGTTTGGATGAGCGAGAGAGTGACCCGCATCCTAGGCTAGAGCCATATCCGATTTCTTGACAGACTACCGGTTTTTTATTCGGGACAGTATGTTAGGAGTATTCGATCCCTATCAGCTCGCTTAATCGCTCTTAAAGACTGTTTGATCACCTAATAAAATAGACAAGATAAAAGACCGAACCTTCATGGTCATCAGCTCTGGGTGCATAGGTGAATTTGGGGTTTTGCTTGATCGATCTTATTTTCTTTTCTAGGTCCCATCCACTTTCTTCTCTTCCTAGTCATCTATCTCTGTCCCTTCTCGCCCACCCTTTATTCTTCCTCTCTGTCTACCCCTAGATGATGGATCTCCCTCCTTTCTTGCCGACTCTTGCAGCTTCTTCATCTTCTTCCCATCAGTCCAGTCCACCCTCGAGGGAGGTCGGAACTCTGACCGACCTTCTGCTCTCTTCCTCCCTTTCCCACCATTCTTCTGGGCATGTTGTGCTAGACGTCTGTGGAGATCAGACTGAGCAGATGCGAGATCCGGGTGATTTCATTGCTGGGATGAGAGTGCACCCTAGAGGCGATCACAGAGAGCAGACGCGAGTTGCAGATATCTCCTACGCTACGATGATGGATGAGCATACCGATCAGGAAGCACAATCACCTTCTACATACAGTCCCTTCATTCTAGTTGTGGAGTTCATTCAGAGTGTGCCGATATTCTTAGGGGAGGTGCACGAGGAGCCATATCTTCGTCTATCCGAGTTCGAGGAGTTTTGTAGGACCCAGACATATTCAGATATCACTGCGAAGGAGCTGATGTTGAAGACCTTCCCATTCTCACTTCAGGACAGAGCCAGGATATGGCACATACGATTGAGAAGGAGATTCGCTACGTGGGGACAGCTTCATTCAGAGTTTCTACGGAGATTTTATCCGCAATGTAGAGCAGACATGATGCGGTCTTTGATCATAGATTTTTCAGTAGACCCCCAGGAGCCAGTACAAGATGAATGGCTGAGGTTTCTTGACCTATTGAGGAGATTTCCTGATCACGGACTTTCACAGACCAAACTTATTGAGATCTCCATGAGGGGGATGACCACTGATCAGATTACACTAGCAGTTACCTTGTGTGGTGGTTCACACCACAGTTTTGACATTGAGCTACTTGATGCCATCTCCAGAGCACTTTCAAAGAGTCCATCTTCATGAGATACACTAGTCGGGACAACACATGAGGATGATGCAATACCAGTAGGGTGTGCCGCACTTCATGAGGATACAACTTCTACACACCAGACCGAGGACATGGATGCTATTGCAGTACAGATGATGGATGACATGACTGCTACAGTGGAGTTTCTGACATAGAGACTGCTCGAGTTCCCGTTGGTTTTCCAGCTAGAGTTCGAGTCAGCCCCAGACTTTTCAGTTGACGACTCTTGGATATCAGATCTTCTGATATTCCAGAAGATGGAGGATCCCACGCTACTACAATCATCAGTCCAGACATTTTAGTGTCCATTCCCATATGACTCAGCTTATACCTTACATAGATACTTGTCCGACCTGGACAGATGTCATGACTCTGCCCAGCAGTCAAAGCTCGATACGAGATACCACTTTGAGATGTCAGACATCGATAGTCCCGTATTTGAGCCTGGTGCCCTCCACTCCGATGAGATAGATACATATTCTGAGGACAAAAGGATAGCCAACACTACCGCAGAGCGAGGATCAGTTTCAGCCACATCGCCAGCTTCCGCATTGATGACCAGTACCTTCTCCGGTTTCCATATTGATCAGAGACAAACTTCAGCCGATGAGACAGTTTGGTGTACAGAGTGGGTGCTACACAGCAGCGCAGATCTCCATCCAGATCCGGACCCTCTACTTCTCACTGTTGATCTTGCATTCTGCCCCGAGGGTTATCTGCGGGAGGATGCCCCTTATGATGTGTACTCGGTTTCACCTTCTGAGAGTGTATCTGATCTGGCGGATCATGAAATCGAGTCTTCTGATCATTCTGATTATGAGTAGTCTCACCTCAATGACCCTCGCAAGGATGAGCCGGTCTTTGAGATATTCGACGATCTATCTGATTTTTCTCCATTATGTGCATCGGATATCAGTTTTCTCAGTGAGTCTCCTGATCTTGACTTTTCACACCTTTCTAAGATGATGATTAACGTGGAGGATTCTATTACTGATCCATCTTTCTCCACGTTTGATTCCTTCGGCTCTCCACTTCCATTCCATTCAGATCTTGAGTCGATGTCCATCTTTTGTGCTACCAGATCCAGATCATATCTTCCCATATCATTGCCCGGTAGCAGACACCCGCCTGATTGCCTATTTGGGTGTCTTCATTTCCATTGTTGATTTCGTCGTAGTTCATCCACCACGACTACGACGACAGTACGGTATTCGCCTTTCATATGTCGTCCTGAACCTTGACACTGCGTTGTCCTAGACGTTCCGCCCAGCTAGGGGTGTAAAATCTACTGCTTGTTGAGAGGCACCTCAACATTGTTCACTTCGTATATATGTGTTCTGTCATGATTTGATCCTTCTCTCTTCTGCTTTGTTTTCACCGCAGGTCTCGTATAGGATTATCTTTCCTATAGTTAGGATATACCTCATTCTAAGTATAGGGGGGTGTAAACACCGAGTTGTTCCTTTCGTTCGGTTTTATTACTCTTGTTGTTTCCTATACTTAAGGATTCTTCACCGTAAGTATAGGGAGAGTGACGCCCTCCCATCTTGTATATATTTGTCTTCTTCGTTTCTTTCTACCTTTGTTTTGTTGCATATACTTAGGATATTTTACCCTAAGTATAGGGGGGTAGACCATGTACATCCCTCCACTCGGATTTCCCTTCATGTACAGCTTACTATACTTAGGATTACTTGATCCTAAGTATAGGGGGAAATACCGAGTCCTCTTCATTCTATTCATTGATTCGTCTTTGTATATAACATTCCTTTTCACTTCCCTATACTAAGCACGAGTTATGTCTTCTTCATCGCTTTTGATCACTTTGAGGACATCGTTTGAGCTAAGTATAGGAGGAGTCGTATATATTTCATATATACTTTAGCTATAACTCGTACTTTGTATGAGTGTGTTAATAAATAAAATGGCTAAAATCTATAAAAATTTAAAAATTTCACTTGTACATAAAATTCTTCTTGCACATACCTATCTATTTATAAAAAATTATTTTGTACAAATGATTGTAAAAATGATTTGCGTAAATAGTTTGTAAATTTTTTTTATCAAAACTATGTATATAGTACAAGATTTTTGTAAAATGTTTGAAAAACAAAAACTTAGCAAAAACCTTGTGTAAATGTTTGTAAATATTTTGCAAAACTTTGCGTTCATGCATACATCCATGTTTTCAAACATTTTTCAAAAATTTTGCACATTTGTAAAATTTTGTAAAATTGCATATTTGTAAATATTTGTATAGTTTTTCCAAATCATAGTTGACATTTAAACTGGCCCGGAACTAAATCGGAAAATGGAGCTTGGTTAAGACCTTAATCCACCTAATTTAGGAGGAACCTTATAGGGCTTAGGATTAAGACTTTTCAGGTTCATTTGGACTTAATTCTTTGAGTCCACTAGGCTATAAGCATATGTCATCTTGATGAGCCTAAGTAGAGCACTTAACAACGCACACATAACTCTCAGAGACAATGGCTTTACTTGCACCAGCACTTTACACATAGCTCTCCACGGATGAGGTGGTGAGGAGGCAGTTTCCTTTGGCTTGGGGTAGCATATGAGGGTAGTACTTCTAGGTGGAACCTCTCTTCTTCTTATAGTGAAGGAAGTGCGTCTCAACTTGGTCTGGTGGTGATGAAGACTAAAGACAGGAGTTGTGGGTTGCAATAAAGCTTCAAAAGAGGGATAGTCTAGTGGCTCAAGAGGAAAAACTCCTTATGTATATATGTTGCACCATGTAGATATGTTGTACATATGCACATCAAAAAAATATGCAAAGAAAGAAAAACTCCAAAAAAGTGGGTCTGATTGAAAATAAAACACCCACCGCAGTGTATATAGTCAAATAAAGTAAAGCTTATGTTTTACATGACCATTTTATGAAGCTTGCAGCGGGAGACTCAGCTACACTGGTTAGAGCTCCCAGGGATACATGGCTACACTGGTCATGATCCATTCTCTTCTTCTCCCTCTTCTTGAGCCGGTTGTAATTGAACTTAGAAGGGAATACCCCGCTCCTCGAGGAAAGAGTTGCTAGCGACCGAGGCATTAGAGTTACCGGGTTGAGGGAGGTTGTTTCTTTGTCATTTCTGAGGTGGGGAGCTACATATCACTTACACAATACAAGGAAAGATTCATGGTCATTAGAGTTTGTGTATGTAGACTTGTTCTGATCTGGTTTATTGAGGAGTCTTGACCATAGATTGGTGGAACCTAGAGGCTGTTGAGTTTTAAGCATAAGTCCAAATAAGGTTATGACAAATTAATAATCCAAAGGTCTGATTGAGATCCATATTTCAATTTAATGAAGGAAAGTTTAATAATCAACATCGATTTCCCATCTTTTTCTTTTTCTTTCTCTTTTGCACTTCTTTTTCAAATAAGTGTTTGCTAAAGAGCTAGCAAAAGTAAAGTATAGGGGGGTGATGAATCCTCATTCATCACTCTTTATTCCTTTTTTAGCTAAAAATCTTTTCAAAACACCATGTAATTATTTGTAAATATAATAAATTGTCAAGTTGCATGCTTGATGTAAATAGCAATAATTAGCATGTTTTTGTACAAAAATAAAGGAATAAAGAAATAAATAAAAAGAAGTAAATATTTAGAATAAATATTGAGTGACCCGAACCCAAGGGAGGGCCAAGCATTGGCATGACCGCAAAATAAAACAAGTAGAGAGAGATAGGGCCATTCATCATCTTATATATATTCCCCCTTTATGTGTTCCTCATAATGTGTATATATTTATAAAAATAAAATAAAAAGCAGAAAAATAAAACAAAAATAAATTCTCTCTCTCTCTCACTCTTGTATATACCATGTATATATGTACATATACCTATTTATTTTTCCCTTGTAAATACATAATAAAAATAAAATAAAAATTATTTTATATCCCACATTTTATGTTTTAAATAAATAAAATATAAAATGGGGATAATTTTTAAAAATAAACTAATAAAAATAAAAATAAAAAATACCCAGGTATTTATACCTATGTATAATAATACATAATGTATATACATTAATTTAGTTTTCAAAAAAAATAAATAAAAATCACTAAAAAATAATTTGAAAAATAATAAACATTTTTCATGTTAAAAATATTTTTAAATAAAATCATTTACTATTTTTTATTTAATTTACAAATAATTAATGACTGCTGAATTCTCATTGGTCCACGGGGGATGTTGATCCCCGATCAACTCTCCCCCCTGGACCACCTGAAATCCGGATCTGTGCGTCGAACCGTCTTCACCGATTTTTCGTGTCCAGATCCGATCTCCATCTTCTCAAACCCCGGACTCCGATTGTCAAGAACAAACCCGTGATTCACGCCCGACATCCTCCTTAGGGGTCCGAGCTCCGATTTGCGTGCCCGACACCCATCTTCTCGGACCCCTCACCATATAAAATTTGACCTCCAGCCACCATTCCACTCCATCTTTGGCCTTCCCCCTCACCTCTGATGAGCTC
Organism: Ottelia alismoides; assembly: GCA_037367405.1. Lineage (NCBI taxonomy): Eukaryota > Viridiplantae > Streptophyta > Magnoliopsida > Alismatales > Hydrocharitaceae > Ottelia > Ottelia alismoides. Next base: position 61,522 of record JAZKJV010006370.1, on the reverse strand, counting down.
TTCTCCTCCACCTTAGTGACAGCTGCGTGAGAGAGAGTTGCAGTGAGGGACGAACAGCCGGGAACCTCTGATCCGGCGATTTTCACCATCGTACTCCGCCGCGAGGCGAGCTCAGCCTCTGGATGCGTCGACCCATTGAGGCGAAGACTGTAGGAGATTCAGCACCTCCCCCACAGACGATTCCGACCATCAGATATATTCTTTAGCCCATAGCTTAGCTTTAATTCAAGATCTTAGATTTAGTGTCGCCGTCCTCCGCCGACCGATTGCCAACCATCCACTCATCTGTTCGACCATCCGACCATCGTATCACCTCCACTAGACCTCTCTGCACTTTCTTCGCTCCTCTGATCATCCCGGTTCGCCCCGGAACCAGGACGTAGGTCCTCCTTTACCGCCGCTCGTCGGAGGACCACGCCCCGACTCCTCCATCGCCCATTTCACTCGCTAATGGGTTGAGGTAGTTTGCCCTCAACCCCTCTTGCTTCCTATGCAGGTATCGAGGCTTAAGAGCTTCATCTGGAGGCTCAACTGTTCAGGCACAGGTGCTCCAGGCACTCGACGTTGCCGGGGATCCTCCAGGTCCACTCGGCCACATCGGAGCATACCACGAGCTGTGGATCACCATCAGTGTCGATTCCCCCATATCAGCTGCATTGGAGGAGTTTCCGATCGCTTGTATTGTCTCGATGAAAGTCGCCAGCGAGCTATTCTTCGAGGACCCTCTAGAGCCGTCGATTGAGCCCCCTCATGCTAGATCAGATCTCGTCCATCTATTAGAGGGAGGTTCCCGACCGTTGATCCATCTGAGGATCAGATCCGAGCTGCAGATCAACGAAGGTGCATTAGCGCATCTCAGCCGTCCGATCTTTCGAAGACCCCCTGCCAGCCGCCGGATCTTAATAAAGGGGTAAATATCACTTAGGCCCCTCATTCTTTAGCATTTATAGTTTAGTCCTGTAAATATTAAGTGTAGTTGTTTTTATTTTGGAATAATTACACTGTGGACCTTATACTTTTTTCGTATTTGCATTTTAGTCCCCCCAGTTGTGGTGTGTGTGCTTCGACACGTGATGTTTTGGGAAAATTGCATGTATCGGGTTGGGCTTCATAAATGTTATGAAATGAACTTTTTAGTTTTAATATTTGCATATATGCCCCTGTGAGTGTTGATTAGAGCATGTGCCGAATTTGATGTGCTTTTTACATTAAGTCCCCTATACTTTCTGCACATGTTCTATTTTAGCCCCGGAACAAAGTGAAAAACTTATCACCACAAGAAGGGAGTAAAGTTACTATATGATCAAGGTCCGCAAACTATAAAGCACATGTTTATCATTCCAAAGAGACATCAACCCAAGAGAGTCCACTAGAGCAAGTTATATTCATAAGAAATTTTCTCCAAGGAGTTGGGAATACTCCTGTATGCTTCGAAGTATCATGCCTTCCAAATTAACCACCAAATAGATGCCTTCATTCTCTAAAGTTGCTATATTTGTTCATTTTATGTGGCAGTTCAATCAGAGAAGAAGTCCAACAAAACAAAATATTACACTGAATACCACAAGCTTAAAAAAATATTTGTTGCGATCACAATCTTAAAGCAAATAAGAGATAGTGTCCATATCCTTCTTGCAAAGAAAACATGGATTTATCATGGTTAAATGAAATTTTCGCAATAAGTTTTGAGTGTCATTTTATTTTGTTGAACAAGCCACATAAAATGTTTCATTGTAGAATCAAATAAATAAGACAAATTTCTTTGGGTAGAAGGAAATATGCAATCCCTAATGTGAAAAAGTAAATAAATAGTCTTCTCTGGGGTTTATCAATTTTTTTAGATTGAATGGGGAATGTGATCCGATCAAGTTCACCCACTTGCAACATGATGGATAATTGATTGAAAGTATCATGGAGTGTAAGAAAAACTCTTAGATCAACAAGCATAAGTCGATTATAGAGTGCTTTAAACCATTTGAATCTTGCATTCCAAGTGGATTAATCCTTTTTCACAATACTTGTTAATGACCCTCCACAATTCAAGGAAGGCAACACTCCATTGAGCGAGTCAATCCATAAGTAAGAGTAGTCACCCAAAATAAGAATTCTAATGACCATATGGGATGGAAGCCCTTACATATGTATGGCCAAGCAAAATAGTGACGACTATAAATTGAGAAATCTTTAGAAAGTAGGACTCCTCTAAAGGAGAAGGTACTAACGATGCTCTAGACTCAAGGCTTCTTTTGATATGAATTGTTAATAAAAGATTTTGATAGTAAGGAATCATTGAACCTTATTGGATTAATAATTCTACAACCATCGTCAAAATGAGGACAAATAATTTTAGCCCAAGCTACCTTTGGTTGATGATGATGCTCGGTATTTTTATTCCATAGAAAACTTCTCATAATCTTGTCATGTATTTTTATTGATTTCTACCGAGATTTTGAATCGTGACATAATGTGGGCAGCAAGTGGAGTTAAGGAAGTGTTAAGCAAAGAAACTCAAGCATACAAGAATAATATCCTAGCTTTTGACCCCAGTCTTGTATTGTAAGGTTCTCAATAGAGAGCGGAAAACCAAGATAGGTGATTAGTAGGACATTATGGTTCCAACCTAAAATAATTTCTACAGAAGATATCTTACTCAAAGAAAGATTTAGGTCATAGAAAACAGACATGGTTCCATTGACTTTTAGATCGAAGAGAGATGAAAATATCCCCATCATGGTTTTAAAAGTTTTGATATTTTCAATGTCAAATAATAATAAAAATAAGATCACAATCGATAAATTGAATATTGGTGACAAATGATTGTATTGTTAGACTTGTGAGCCTATGGCGAGTCATTATGCAATGAAAGTTATTGCGGATCAATATTTATTTTAAATTGAAGAATAAAGTTTGCACAATAGGTCCTATTGTACAATTAGGTTTATGTACTATGGTTATCTTGATATCATACGATTGTTGATTCAAAAGTTTGATCATAGCGACTGGTGTAGGGTTGACTATCTAAATGGTTAGATTGAGGACTCAACCATATCATTAACTGAATATCAAGAAAGGGTCTTCAACATGAGAAGGAAATGGTAGTCCTTACTCCAAAGATTGACATCTAACCATCCTCTTGATGTAGGTCATCTGCATATGAATAAAGTGTTGGAGGTGTCAGATGAGTAATAGGTCAAAGAATAGACTTAATGATAATTAGTTGATCATCAATAGATCCAAAAGTCCAGTTTGGATGGCTTGCGGTGTCCGACAAGTCAGAGATCTGATAATCATTGTATCAGCACCTCTCTTGGCTCACGGATATCAACAATCAATCAACCCACAATGTAAGATAAATCTATGAAAGTGTGTGAGTCAAAATTTATTTTTATTTTAACTCTACAAAATATGTGTATGATGAATAAATTTATAGTGTGTCGAACCACAAAGAGCAAATACGTGGGAGCAAATACACTGATAGGAAAATAACTATTGTCTACAAAATAAACAACAACTATTTCTATACTTTTTCTGCTTTTTTTTATTTTTATGGATTTTTAAATTCATATTTTTATATGTTTTTTCTTTACAATTTATCTTTTCTTTCTATATTTTTCTGATTATTAGTTTTTTTTTCTTTTTAATACGTAATATATATTACTATGTATAATAAGTACTATAATAAATACAACAAATATGTAAAAATTCATAAAATATATACAATTACATCCCTTTTTATTTTTTTAAGTTTTTAAAATATATTTATGGTAGTTATAATAATTATTATTATATTACTACTTATGAAAGTATATGTGTGTGTATGTGTTTGTTTGTGTATGTATAGTTAATATATGGTTTTATATTTATAAATATATCTAACAATACTCAAATTTTATAAAATAATTTTTTTGTCTATTTTATATTTTTCTGTATTATTATGATTTTTGGTGATTTTTTGCTAATTTTTAGGTATTTTTAAAGTTTATTATAATCTATAATGGGTGCTAATAAGAAAGTTGATTTTTTATATTTAAAATAGAAAATAAGTGCGGAATTTCTGAAAACTATTTTAAATATATAGTATATGATATAAATAAAGATATACATAAGAAATTTATTTCTTTGTATTTGGTATCACTTCTGCAAATTTTTATAGGGTTTTGAGGATTTTTAGATATTTAAGGTTTTCTGCTTATTTTTTGTGACTTTGGTCTATATCTATTTTATACAGTAGTATATAACATCTATTTTTTTGGAATTTTTAGAAATTTTTTTTAATATTTTATATTTTATATCTAAACAGGAAATAATTTGGTTGCTTTCAATTTTTAATAAATAGAAAATGCAAGTAACTGCTAAATAAAATTCATGGTGTGAATAAGCATAATATCAAATAATTACTATGATTTTCCACTAATTTACAAGCATGTGATCATTTTAAATAAAAATAAAAAGATACAATTTAATTTACAATATTAGAGGGAGTATTTTTGCAATAAAAATAATATCCAAGGATTTACATGCAAAAATAATAAAAGTTTAATGTTATATTATCATTTTAATAAAGTAAATATAATAACAAGACTCAAGAGGGGTTCTTTGCAAATTGCCCAACTCGCATGGGGGGGCACTTGAGCTGAGCTAGCACTAGACATGTACGTAATACAATAAAGGTTAAGGTCCACTTGCAACTTTTACACAAAAGTTAAAGTGTATTTAAATATTTACAGAACCTTACAATAATTACAAAAAGGCACGAGGAGGCCTATGTAAATTATCACCTGGGTGGCGTGTAATCGGATGGCAAAGGGCACTCCACGTGGCTAGATGGACAGCTCCTAGATGCTACGGTTCGTTTATGATTCAACGTCCCAGATTAGATTTGGGACGAGGTCTTGATCTAAAGGTGTCAGAGGTTCTTAGAAGAACACTCCATGAACACAACTCAGGTGACCTTCGATCTCCTATTCTCCTTGCTCCAACTGCCAAATGCTTCGCCACCTATTCCTCTATGCTCCTGAGATGATGTTGTGTCTGTATGTGCCTTAAAAAATGTTCGAGGTCTGTCAGAGGGTCCCAGGAACATCGACCACTTGTATCTTTTGTTCTAGGCTTGGATGTACTCTCCATGTGGCATGCTCGATCACAGACCTACATAAAAATGATGGGAGACAACGAGAGGGTCATGACTAACCCTCTCTTAAAGCTGATAGCACAAGGGGGTAGCGAGGTGATGGAGCTTCGATGAAGGCGACAGAGGGAGCTCCGACCCCACTCAATCTGTGTAGGATCAAAGGGAAAAACAAGGGGGAAATATGGAGAGCTTGCATGTCATGGAAATGGCAGCGAATGGGGGTTGGCATAGTATCGGAGCATGACGAATTTGGTGCCGAAGCTTAAGACACCAACGGATTTGATTTCTAAAACTACTCTAAACTACATGGTAATTGATAAAATTAAAGACTAAATTAAACTAAGGAAATAAAATACAATGAAGCTAACCATACCTAGCAGCTCGACTTGATCGGAGTCGAGGAGCATATGAGGCATCACCAGAGGAGTTCCAGTTGCACCCGGATCACTACCTACATCGTTTTATCTACATCGAGAAGGGCTGGAGTAATGTGTACTGCCAGTAGGATTTGAACAATGGGTTCCAAATGTGGTTACATTAGAGTAAGGGGGATCAAAATGGAGAAGGAAGTTGGGCTTCCTTATTTATAGAAGTGGCAAGGGGCAAAAGTGTGATGAGAAGGGAGGGAGGAAGGATGGTGGTAGGTGAGGATTCTAATATGGGAGAAGAAGAATGATAGGAGAGCGCGATGGTGGTGGTCTCGAGAAGGAAGGAGGAGAGGGGAAGGCGTAGAAAGTTACCGAAGTTTGAGGTCTCGTGACCTCTGACAGAAAGGTGGATGGGGAGAGTATAGTTGACCCAAAGGTCAATGGTCCAAGGGTTGTGGTTGGTCCATGTGGACCAACTAAAAAATGTGACTCGGAATCTCTTATAAATTAATAAAAAATAGTAATTGATTTCATTATTTTTTTGTTAAAACATGAAATGTGTTTATAAATTTATGTAGTATTTTATCAAAATTTTTATTTTTTAGGAAACCATTTATTATGTATTAATATTTACATGTATAGTAAAAGGTACAAATACATGTATTTAGTTTTTTTAATTTTTATTTTATAATATGTATTTTATTATTTTATATGCAAAATTCCTATATCTATAAGTTATTTAATTACACATTTTGATATTTTTACTGTATTTTTAGTTTATTTTTGTACTTCAATAATTAAGTCTATTTATTATATATGTACTTTATATGTATAACTCATCTATGTATTGAAGTACTGTATTTATTTTAATGGATTTTTATGGTTTCCTTTTATTTTTATTCTTTACATGAATTTCAAATGCTATTTACAAATATATAAAAATATAAGAAACTTATAAATATAAAGAATAAATATAATGAATGTTTTTACAAGTATATTGCACAACGAGGGCCAAAAAGCAAACTTTTCCATCTTAACCCCAAATTGAATGATAAATCCTTCGTTAAATAAATAATTTTATTTTAAAACAACAAACGAGAGTTTGGTGAATTTCGATTTTATATGGAGAAGATACAAATTTGTAAACTTTCTTTACGCCTTTTTATTCTGTGTCCTAGGCATACTATGAATTTTTTTAATGAAATAAATTTTGCATCTTTCTTTGTTTTTTATGTACAAGTTTTCATGTTCGAAGTTTATTGATTTTAGGTTTAAAAATATGAAAATAAAATAGGTGTGAAAATGTAATTATTGTGCTATAAAATTAGGATTTTTAGACTGTGTTTTTTTGTACAATTGGTTGCCCTATCTCCCCCTACTTTATTTCTTATTGATCGAGTCATCATAATGACTGGATCTAGAGTCAATCATTGTCTTTGACATTTCATTTATTTTCTTTTCTTCCTTTATTATTTTATTTTGGAATTTTATATAGTATTTTATACACTATTTTATGTGAATTATTGAGTGTTATTTTTCATATAATAATGATATATGCATGCATTTAGCTAGGGATTTAAGACCAAAATAAAAGAATAAAGGTGATGAAATGGAGATTTATCACCTACCTACACTTACATTTGCTAGTTCCTAGCAAATACTTATGCAACAAGTGCAGAAAAATAAAAATAAACAAAAGAAAAAGAAAGAACTTTAAACAATTTTTTACTTTTGAACTTGTCTTATTAAAATTAATGTTTGGAGCTTAGTTAGGACCTTCGGAGTTTGGGTTTGTTCAGAACTGCATTAGGTTTAGGAAGTACGACACAACATCCCTTAGGTTCTATAATCTGAAAATTCTGTTCAATTCATAGTCTAGTCTGAACCATCCTTTTAGTCGCATACGCTTGCAACCTTGAAATGATAGAAACATTTGTGTGAATTTGCTATCTCTTCCCAAACAAACCACTAAACTACTAAGAAGTCTGCTCCTCTGATAAGTTGTCCTCATGGAGACAGATTTATACTTCTAAGGTCAGGTGTTACTAGTTTCACAACTGAGAAAGGGGAAGCTAGGAGAATGGGAAAGGGAATGGACCAGTGTAGTCTCATTCCTTTATGAAGTTTGGTCAGCGTAACTGAGTCTTCACCACGAAACATGCCTTTTCTGAAAGCTCTTGTGGATTTTTTGTGTAGGCATCATTTTGATATTTTTCTTTTCTTTGCACTGCTTTGCATTCTTATTTTTGCCTCGATTATAAAGAATCTTTTGGTCTGCCCATATTTTGGGTTCTTGAAAAATTTATGCTAGCAAACCTTTTCTCATCTGGATTATTGTCTCAATCTAGTTTCTAGTCATTACATGTCATTGATACCAGAAGAAGTAGGTTGAATAACAATTTTGGCGGTCTCCAAGAATGGTTCCCGAGACACCCTTGACGAAATGGCATAATATGGTCCTGACTTAGCCTCTAATATTTTTCAACAATCCATCTAGGTTGAGCTAACTGTTCAGTGCGAGGTTTCTAGTCAAGCCACTATCTTAATAGTCATACGGATGGCATGAAGGGTTCTAATTGGACAAAATGAATCGACTCATGAACATAGTCTCATGGAACATAAAGAATTATGTCAAGATGACCAAAAGTTTCTCAATTCCAGTCCTTAGTGCACTCTTATGAAATTAAGTGCATTATGTTCTATACCAAGCTCCAATCTACGAACTTTATTTTAGACTTGTTCAATTATTTTGATTATTCTGAAAAATGCAAAGACTATATGCACAATTTATTGAACAAAGGAATCTCATGGGTTTAATTTGTTGAGGATTAATGTAATGTTGTTGCAACCCTAAAAATCCCTCAACAAAATGTATCGAATTATCAAGCCAAAATAAAATAAAGGGTCGTCAGTAAGAGAGTTTTGCTATTTTATTTACATAAATAGCGTACATGATCAAACTCAAGGAGGCTATAAAAATATTGACGAATATTTATATCCAAGATAAACGATGAATGGCGCTACTCTTGGTTTTTTATGAAATTTTTGTCATTTAATTTTTTTATGGAATTTTAAATTTTATATATATTTACATTATTTTTTTTATTTATATCTGAATTTATATCTGAATTTTTATTAGTTTTTAATTTTAATTTTTATGTATTTATATCTGAATTTTCATATTTGCAAATCTTATTAATTTTTGAAAACAAAATAAACGAAAAAACAATAAAAAGAATTAAAATAAATTGATAAAAATAACTTTTTGGATTTTTCAATATAGAAAAAATATACATAAAATTAAAATAAATTTATTTGTGTTTTAGTATTTATGATGTTTTTGAGATTCTTCTAGAATATTTAATTTTTTAAGATTTTAAACATAAGTAAAAAAGAAAATATTGCAAATAGAAAAAATGTGAATGTTTATGAATTTTTAAAACATAAAATGAAATTAAAAATTGGGAAAACATGCACAATCAGAAAGTTTGTTTTCCAAAATTCCCAAAGAGCATTTATTGTAATTTTTTGATTTTCTATGATTTAAAATGATTTTTTGCTATTTTTTTTATTATTATATCCTTTTTATGAAGAACTAGCAAATGAAATTTGGCCAAAAAAATAAAACAAAATAAAATAAATAATAGATTTTTTTGGATTTTTTGAAATGTATTTACATTTTTTTATTTTCTAATGCAAACAAGGGATAATTTTTTGAGTTTTCGATTTATCAAAAATAAGAAAAATGGTGAAAAAGTGAAATAAAAATTAATGATGAAAGAATTAATTAATAGAACTATAGAATGAAATTTGGTATTTTAAAGATGTTTTCTTATTTTTTTTCGTAGTAAAATAACATGCAAAATTAAATTGCAGACTCACAGGAGCGTAAATGCAAAGAAAACCAAAATCAAGAAATACAAGGGAATTAGTGCAAATTGCCCAGAAAAAAGCGTGTGCATGTGCACGTGAGTCGTACAGGCACATATATAAATGAAATTATATTATTTTAAGGGTCCAAATAATAACACAAAATAGGTAGGGCTTTATTGCAATCTTTTCAAAAAACTCACGTGCTACGCGTGTTTCTTATTTAAAAATGGATTCAAATGCAAATAAAATAAATAGCAAGAGGCATCGTGAAAATATTCAATAAACTACAGTCATACACATGTCCATGGAAGGACTATTTGCAAAAATGTGAAAAGATGTAGTGCTGAAATGAAAATGTTGTACCCATCCACTTGGCAGAAGGGATGTTGGAGATGAATCCGATCTATGATCTAATGATTGAGAACAAAGTGTGCTTGGATGTTTGAGAATTGATCTGATGATCGATCCAAGGTTTAACTTTTGGCAAATCTGACGGTCTGGATTGAATCGAGACTGGACGTTCTTGATCGTGCATATCTAGATGGGCCTGGAATAACGACTATTAATGGTAGCTCCAACGAAGTACAATCGGGTAGATCTCGCTCAATTTCCACCAGAATCGTCTCCTGAGGGTCTAGGCTCACTCCTATATCGTCGTCACATCGGATGATGTTGAAGATGAAGATCAAAGACACCAAATAAAGTATCTCGAGGTCGGAAGTTCTTCATCTCCAGATGGACCTCCATGTCCTATTCTTGGCTCCAAACTATGCTTCTCCTACTTGCAAAAAGTTTCACTACTTGGAGGGAACACTCCATCATGCTTATTAGCGGAAAATTAAGGAAAAATGATGGTGGCCTTACCACTCCGGCATAGGTGGTCAGAAGTGGAGTCGATTCTCGAGATCAATGAAGACCTTGGCGTTCATACTGTTAAAGAAGATGAAGAAGGGGTTGATGAGCATGGTCAAATGGTCAGATATGGAAATGGGTGAACAGAGCACCTATGATCAAGTAGATCGTAGAAAGATGATGCATGATTGATGAATATATGATTCATCATTCTAAAAGTTGAAAATAGAGCTCCGATCCTGAGTACATAGCTGCATTTCTCCATTTATTCTGCATTATTATCATTCATGCACTTAGATACATGATACATATGTACATGATACATGATGCATATGTACAATATCTGCATCTTAACATGTATTTTTGAATTAAATAAGAATCCAAATTCCCTTAGTTTATATATATTTACAATATAAATAAATGATACATATGTACAATAATTAGAGGAGGCGGAGAAGAGAATAAACTGTAGCCAGTGTAGCTACTTATCCTTGGATGCTTGACCATGACAAATCCTGATTTTTGCTCTTTTTTTGTTGGTGCTCATAAATATCACTTGTGCATTCACCATATTTTCCCTATTTGTATCTTTTTTTCATTAACTCATAATTAAATAAAATAAACTTTATAATGTACATATTACTAACACTAATAAATAAAAAATGTCAAAAAATACTAGCTTATAAAATTAATCAATAAAACCCTAACCCTAATTTGAGACTACGAATATTAAAACATGAATATCTCTCTCATACAGCCTCCTATGGACCCTTACTCACTTTTGAATGAATGTTTGTTCAATTACATTCAAAACAAGATCAAATTCAAAAAAAATCAGAGTCCATATGTGAAACTTGGGTTGGGCCCCTTCTTGTATATTGTACATATATCTCATTTTATTTATTTATTTTATTACTTTATTTTTATTTATTATTAAAAAAGTTAAAAATTAGGTTAAGATATAAATATTTATCTTATATTTTCTTTGATTTTACTTAATTTTTATCTTATTTTTGAAATGATAAAAACATTTTGCAAAACATAAAAAATCGGTATTTTATACTTGTAATATACCACTGAAACACCTTTTTGTATATATGATTTGTTTTGATTTTTTATCCTTAACTAAAGTTGTAGATCTCATTAAGATGAGCAACTTTCATGTTGACCACTTTTTGTTTTGACCCCTTTTGTTATTTTTTTATTTATATTTATATTTAATTTTTGATTTTTCTAGGAGAGACATGTGGCAGCACTTGTAGCTGCCACATGTCACCCCCTTTTATTTTATTTTATTTATTTCGATGTTAATTTAATTATTATTACTTTATTTTTTATATTTTTATTTAATCCCATTTTAATTATTTATTTTAACTTATTTATTTTTTATTATTTATTTATTTATTATTTTTATTACTATGAATTACTTTATATATTTATTTTAATTATTACTATTCATTGTTAAATTTGTATTAAATTTTATTTTTATTTTAATCTTTCCTTGCCACGTGGCTCTGCCAGCGGCCCGCTCTCCCGACGTCACCGACCGCAGCCTGCGACGCTCTGCAACCACCCTTGCGCCTCCCTCCACTCTCTCTCTCTCTCTCTCTCTCTCTCTCTCTCTCTCTCTCTCTCTCTCTCTCTCTCTCTCTCTCTCTCCACGATCTCTCCTCTTCTAACCACTTCTCCCTCACAGTCCCCTTTCTCTCTCCTAGGCTGCAACCACCCGCTCCCTCCTATCGCACCCCTCTTACCATACCCGTCTTCTAGGCCAAGCTTGCAACTACCCGGCAAGACCTGTGCCTGCCTCCGCAACTGCTCCCTCTCCCTCTTCTAGGACCTGTGCGACCCAACAGTAACACCCACGATCGTAGCAGACTCACCCTGCATCCTTGTCTTCCTCAACTGTGCCAACAAACCATAAATACTCCTCATTCTCCATCGTTCCTATCATCCGCGACCCGAGAAGGAGAGAGAGCCCAACCCCTTTGACGTCATTGGTGATAACACCGACGTGTATAGTTCGGTGATGACGATTCCAAATTACCCATCCCAGGCGTCATCCATGGGATCGTCTTCCGCGTTGCAACCATACCCAACATCTACTTATCTTCAGAGCCCCACCTCGTCGGCTTCTTGAGGAGACAACCTGAGCGAGATCTCTTCTTCGATCTCAATACCCACGTGAGAAGACACATGCAGTGCCCTTTTTACCCTTTTTTTCTTCATGTTTTCTTCTCCTATTTCTCTGCTATCCATCTTTCTTCTCCTTCTTGATTCAAACCTCAAATTAAATCGCCAATCCAATCATATCGCTTCACTTTCTTTGTCTTCGCGCTTCCCTTCTACCTTTCGCAAGCCACCACTGGTCGAGCTCCCTCCTCACATACACACGGAGCTCCATCCCCATTCTCGATCGCCTTCCACGCAAGGGCAGAGCAGTAGCTCGAACCCATTCTCTCTACAGGTTCTTCTCCAGGGGACCCTGCAGTAGGTCTAGACGAGCTCACCACCGCCTTCAGTCGCGAGCTCCTACGCCCTCGCTGTCCTCATAGGCGCATCTCCTCCGAGCCCATCATCAACAACATCCCTACTGGAATTGTCTCCAAACTCCTCCGCGTTCGCCACCTCGCACCGCTCAAACATCCGCCTCGCCACCGACCTTCGTGCCTGGAGCCGCATCATCACTGTCGGGCGTGTCACCTCGACCCGCATGCCAGACCCCCATTACCGCAGAGCATCCCGTCCGTGCGGCGGTTCCTTCGAGCCTCGCGTCGCTTGGAGTCGATCGTGTGTCGACTGGGGGTCATGGTTCGTAGATTGCCCTGCGCCCTTGTTGGTCCTCTGCGCTCTCCCTCGAGCGGTCGCCACACTCTGTGTGCCATCCAGCACGCTCGGTCTGTGCCAATTAGAACAGCCTGCCTCGGCCGATGGGCCACCAACCACAACCGCCCGCCTGCTTACCTCTTATCCCCCCTGCACGTGCTTCACACGTCAGGGCGGTGGAAAATATTGTCACCGACCCCTGCATTTCAAGCAAACTACAATGGAAACCAATCTCCTGGAGCTCACGTGTAGCGCACGTGCATGTGAGGGAAATTGTATAATACACCTCCAGCTTCTAGGCGTTCACGCACAAATCCAGCCTTCCATGAGGCACGTGTGAGGAGCACATGACCTCTAGAAATTTTTGCATAAACATTCCCCTCTGCGTATTTCTTTTTAATTTATTTTCATTTTGTATTGCATATAGACCCTGTGTGCGTATTTATTTAAACATCATTTTCGCGTTAAATTTTATTTTAAAAAATTACATATTGTAGAATACTGATGCTCTATCTTTATCGATTGGTTTTTAGGATCCATAGTTTATTTAATATAAATATTTAAGTGAAAAATTACATATTTTGACTACTATGTGCTCTTTAATTGTTATTAAAATATCTGTTGCTCCATCATGTCATTTACATGCATATCGAGGTCTCAATAAAATAATCAATGTGTAATTGATTTTTAATTAATTCTACACTTAGTATTTTAAGGAATTAAATAGTGTTCTGGATAACTCATATAAACATATCTAGGATAATATAATCCTTGGAAAATACTGTTGTTGTATATTTATTAAAATAAATTTTCTAAAAAACACCTAATCTTCATATTTTATTCTTAATAAGTTCGTATTGCATTCAAAAATTCCAAAAAAAATAAAAGTAGCTTAATTTCATCATTCTTTCTATTCTTGCTAAGTTTCATATTTTTTGGACATCGTTTGAATGAAAATTACATTTTAGTCACCAAACTTACCAAATTTGCATTGCATTTATTAAGTTGCATTTAAAAATATTAACAAAAATACCTTAAAACCTAGACTCCATATCATATATTAATTAATGTAAGGAGACAATGGCCTCCTTAAATATGACCTTGGGCTTGCCCAAGTAAAATATAAATTAGACCGCTTGCTTTTAATTAGATAATTAATTTAAGTGGTTTTTGAATTATCTTTGATTGTCCATATACTACAATAAAATCGATAAATGAATTAGAGAATGTATGTGTCTTTCAGATGGCACCGTTGTCGGGGAGCACGACTTAGGTTGATTTTTAGAAAATCTAGATATTAGGTTTTCCACACCCAAGTAGTTTGACTCCTGGTTTTTCTTGTAATTTTTTCTTTATTTATTTTTCTGCATTTTATTTATTTATATATTTGTTTATTTTATTTTATTTCATTTAGTCTCTCTCTGACCATCGTCTTGCGTTTTATGTGAGGGACCTGATGTGACAGAGCGACTGCTTAGGAGGAAGAGCATCTCTAGAGTCTAGGAATTAATCCAACAAAATGACACATAAAATTAAGATCGAGTCGAGTCGTGAAAAAGTGCAGTGCTTAAGTATTATTTCCTGTATTTATTGTATTAATTTCATATTTATAATAGATTCCGTTTGGGATCTCTTATGTGTACCCATCTGGTTTTTCTTGTAATTTTTTCTTTATTTATTTTTCTGCATTTTATTTATTTATATATTTGTTTATTTTATTTTATTTCATTTAGTCTCTCTCTGACCATCGTCTTGCATTTTATGTGAGGGACCTGATGTGACAGAGCGACTGCTTAGGAGGAAGAGCATCTCTAGAGTCTAGGAATTAATCCAACAAAATGACACATAAAATTAAGATCGAGTCGAGTCGTGAAAAAGTGCAGTGCTTAAGTATTATTTCCTGTATTTATTGTATTAATTTCATATTTATAATAGATTCCGTTTGGGATCTCTTATGTGTACCCATACACTTTGGACATTATTCTTGTGATGTGTCGAAACCTGTTTCACTCATCGGTGAGGGTGGGGTTTGACTTTAGTGATTTGTAGGTTAGACTTGCACACACAACTCTTAGAGCTTTTTACAGTTTTTATATGCTTGTGCTTATTTAATTTAGAACCACATATTCATTTTTATAATATTCATCTTAGATCGTTCTAACTTAGTCAAATTTAATTCATTTCTTCTCACTAATTATAACTATCTGTTTGATGTGGTTTCATCACCTACATTTATTATAGTGTAAAAATTTCAAATTCTGTATTGCATCCCGCATGTAGAGCACGAAGATCAATGTACGTTTTCTAATCTGGACATGCATTTTTTATTATTCGATTGCATCTTCCAGTCTCAACTCCCTTCCCCTTGGTTTTAAAACTTAGGATTAAAGGAAATTGAGACTAGACGATAGGTGTGCCTTGTGTGGTGGATTAAATTCAGTGATAATCAAGCTTAAAATCGGTATTGCTAATATAATTTTAACTAAAAAATTAAAATAAAACTAAAATTATTTTGGGAGAGTAACCCTCTCATTGTTTGAATTTGTTTGCATGTGTGAGAGAGAAAAAGACGAACACTACGATAGAGCCAAGCTAGGATTTTCATATTGACTACCGATTCTACAAAAATGATTAACTACTTCTTAGTGAG
The DNA here is from genome assembly GCA_037367405.1 of Ottelia alismoides. Lineage (NCBI taxonomy): Eukaryota > Viridiplantae > Streptophyta > Magnoliopsida > Alismatales > Hydrocharitaceae > Ottelia > Ottelia alismoides. The sequence goes on along the minus strand of JAZKJV010006370.1, from coordinate 45,822 downwards.
GAAATACGGGTCGCTAGTAAATGGTCCGAATTTTCTTAGCAAAGTAGATGGTTTAAAGGAAACCGTGTATGACTCGATCATTAAGTAACGATTAGTCATTTTTGGTATGTACTTACATCCATACTGGTTAAAAGCAGGTGCAACTAGTCGTAATTGTCGGTCTAGTCTTTAGGATATACAAGCACCTAATAACTCATTAACTCTTTCAAAGATTGATTTATCACCAACTAAACCAAATAAGATAATCTGGACGAACCCTTACATCCTTCACAACATTGAGTTGGTAATTTTGGGGATTGCTTTGTGTTTGTATTTCAGGGTGTGCATTCAAAGACTATGCTCTTAGTTCCTTTCCTATCACTCCCTGCTTCACATCGTACTCTTAACTCGAACCTCTTGACCTAGAGAATGGAGGATTGGGTGATTTCTACTCGGACTTCATGAGCCTCTCGTTGAACATTCCAAATCGACCATCCTCACGGGTTGAGCATGACTCTCTTCCTGAGCCCCTTTGACTTCAAGACAATCCTTTCTTAGAAGTCAAGGTCAATAAATCACTTTCTTTTTTCAAGGATGGTGAGACACAGACCTCTCATCTCTTCCCTTCTCACACCAAAGAAGACCCTTACCTCGGTGTTTCTAGATCAACTTATTCTATACAGACTAATTCAAATCCTTTTGATTCCGAAGGTGAAGAAATCTAAGACAACAAGATGCCTCATAAGAAGAGCACAGATGATAAGGGAGATAATGATCCATTGAGGGGCATCCTATCCAGACTTTTACAAGCTGAATAGAGAGGTGAATTACTCAAATAGGAGCTTGATCAGTTTAGGAATGAGCTGGGATTAATGAGAGATTCCTACAATCCCAGTGCTACACAGAATGAGAACGTGATTTGGTTGGTTGTACCACCAAATGCCAGAGAATTAATGCATCGCTTTCTGATACTTGACAATTCAAAAATTGCTCTTGCTAAATGAATGAAATGTGTGTTTATGTGATTTGATCGTGCATAAAAAATGATTTGATTTTGTCATTTCATTGTAGGCGGCAATCGGAATCAGTCAAGAAAATAACCACGAATATTTATTTAATTTTTTTATCACGTGATTTTATATTTATTTTACTTGGGCAAGTTCCAAGGTCGAATACAAGGAGGCAAAGTAACAACATAGAATTATGTCTATCAAAATTCGTGTGCGGTTTTCGAGGTGGTCTTTTTTTATTTTTTAAATGCAATAGAGGATGCAAAATGCAAATTCAGCCTATTTTAGAGACTAAAATGTAAATTACGCCCAAACGATGTCTGGAAATATGAAACTTAGTCACGATGCAAATTAGGATGAAATGTATGTACTGTAATGTTTTTGGAAGTTTTGGATGCAAAATGAATTTTTTATGAATTTTAAATGCAAACAGAATGAATTTCAATATTTAATTATAATAAATATTAAATTTATTTATTTTCAAGGAATAAATTAATCTAAGATCTATCACTAGGTAATGGACCTAAGAAAAATCCTAATCTCAAAAATACAAGATTCAAAACCTATTAAAAATTAAACATTGAAATATACAAAATGATTTTTACAAGACAAACTATGCACATAAATGCGATTTTTTTAGGCACAATGTCAAGCATAATTAATTCTACAAATATGTGATTTTTTGGAAATTTTTAAAGCAGCGATTAATCAAATACAAATTTCAGAGCATAAAATGGGCAAAATATGCAATTTTCTACAAAACAATTATTAATTAATTAACCAATGATCACAAAAATGTCCACAACATGTCAAAATGAAGAGAATTAAATGAGGAACAAAATGCCCAATTTTTGATAAATAAAATGATGAAATATAGAGGTCCAAAACTGAGGGGGATTACAGGGGTATTTATGCAATAATTTAAAATAAATAAAATGCAAAGGAAGGGCGTGTGCGTAATTACCAAGATATATGGGGTACTCTTTGCAAAATGACCAATGGGTCACGTGCCAAGCACGTGACCGGGGTCGGTGGGGGCCTGTGAGCAATAAGTAGAAGGAACAGGGGGTCCAATGCAATTTACCCCGTGGCACGTGACCCGGGGGCTGATGCCAGGTGATGTTACCCCACCACGTGCCACACACGTAGGACGGGGGCCTCGGGACGAGCGCCCTGTCGCGGCGGTTGGGAGGTGGAGGAGGCCGGACAGGACGACGAAGGGGCGGAGGATCTGGAGCCGCCTGGAGGGGTCGGTGCTGCGGTGGTTGCGGAGTTCGGCCAAGGCGGAAGGTTGAAGAGCGGCCGGAGATCGGGCTTGGCTCTTGGTGATGCGGAGGGGGCCTCTGGCTGGAAGGCGGTTGTGGTCGATGATGACAGAGTTGGAGGCTATTGTTGTCGGAGGCGAATGTCGAAGAAGATGGATGCTAGATCGGTGAAGAAGACGCTTGTTGGAGTCGTAGGCTCGATGGGACGATGGCCGGAGCACGGTGATGACCGGATAATCTCACAAAATCCGGGTAAAGGTAAAAACAAGATTTGTTGTGACCAGACCTCGGAAATCGATCAACAAGAAAAATTAGACCACCAAAATAAAGTAATCAGTCAAAAGCCAAATAAGCGGTCTCGCTATTTATTTAACCTGGTATAGCAACTAGGGTCTAACACAAGGAGCACGGATTGGCCAAGTGGCCTACGAAGTAGTTAAAAATGAATAAAATGATAAAATATTTTTGGTGGATTTTTGTGTATTTTTAATTTTTTTTTGTATTTTTAATTTTTTAAGAAAATGTATAAAAAGGCAAGAGGAAGCACAAACAACTAATTATTTAACAACACAAATAAAATCAGAGAAATGTAATAAAAATATTTTTGGGTTTTGTGATTTTTTAAGTGTTTTTGGGTATTTTTCTCAGATTTTTATATCTTTTTGTTAATTTTATAAAAATGAAACAAGGAAGAAAACTGAACTCAATGTGCAACCAGATTTGAAAGGTTATTTAAAAATAGATAAGTAACCTCTAAAAATCTGGAGACAATTTTATATCAACCTACAAATTAAAACTAATCTACAGGAGAAGAAATTGATTTTATTGAGTTTTTTAGAATTTTTACTGATTTTATAAGGTTTTTAGGGTTTTTCAATTTTTAGGTGTTTTATATATCCAAATGCAACAAAAATTGGTCTGAAGCAAGTAAATACTAAAACAAATAGTACCTATTTTTTTAGAATTTTTGGAGTGTTTTGAATTTTTTATTTGATTTTCAAATTCAAACAATAACAAAAATAGGTGTTTTTGAATTTTAAAAATAAAAAACAGCAACAAAAATGTCCCAAAAAATTAGTTAAATTTTTATATTGTGGCATGAGCCACGTATCCAAATTTCACAAGATTTGGAGTTGATTTATTATTTTATTCAACCAATAAACAAGCCACAACACAAAGGGACTGGTAAGAAATGGACTCTATCAAACCACTCTAATAGAAGTATTCTGGTCCCGTGGGGATTTAGTTTGGACTACTTCTAGAGATGAACGATTTGGGGAACTTTTTGAAGGTTTTTGGTGTATCATTAGTCGTAGGAAACTTTTATCTTTGGCAAGGTTTTGAAAAGTTTAAGGTGTATTGAGACATTTTCCCAGTATTGTCTCGAGGCGTAAGCCTCGAGACATATCAAGGTGTAAGCCTCACTCGAGAAAGAAAATTTTTGTAAAACATAATAATTAATTGTAATTACAATGTTCAAGTTTTAAACATTAAATAGTTATGATTAAATACATAACTCCATGACATTTCAAGGTTAATATCATGGTTTAAACATCCAATTTATTATATAACTCTTTTTTTGGACTCTAGATCTCTAAGGAGTCAAATAAATATGAATATGCAAGCACAATAATGGATAACTCTCTGCAAATTTAAAGTTTTGAATAAAATTTAACAAAAAGGACTAGATGCAACACACCATTTTCAAAATTAGGTGAGATATGTGTATGTTTCAATTGAGAAGGATAAGAGAGTAAGCAGTGAATCAATGATCACTTTTTACTTTACCATAAGGATTGGGGGATAAAATACTTGAATATTGCATGCTATGATCATCTTTCTTCATGCTGATGTTTATTAATTTAGTCCCAGTTGAATAGAAGAAAAGATGAGATATGTTTACAAAAATATACTTTTCTAAATTTAAGTCTAAGTAGGAGACTTGCATCCAAACATTTTAATAAAGAAAGCATTTACGCTTGATTCATACTAAAGAATAGAGACATTATATTTAAGGGCTCAAGACTCATTTTTTTGTTCGTGTTGATTTATAAAGAACATCATAACAAGTAAATATAAGCTTAAAATGTTAATAAATAAAAAAATATATTTCAGTGAATTGTGAGCTTAAGGACTAGAAAATGCTTATCTACAGAAGATGAAAAGCTCATAATAAAGAAGAAAAGAAAAAACTTTTGTAGAAAAAAAATCTGCTCATATATGAGGCAGCGCCTTGAGGCACGCCTCATAAGCCTCGAGACACACGCCTCACCGAGGCTGCATGAGGCTATTGCCTCGAGATGTTTTTCCTTGAAAAATGCCTCGAGACGTACGTATCAGTGCCTCGACGTGCTTTTTTAAAAACAATGATTTTTATTGCCTGAAAAATTTGAACTCTCTATCTTTTCTGCAAACGATTTTCTTGAAAATCTTTTGGCCTGTAATATTTGGTAGATGTAACTACCCCCATACTCTTGGTTTATTGGATAAATGAATGACCACCATTTTCTTAAAAAAATAATCTTGCCTTCTCCTATGTAATACTTTGCATGTAGATATGCATGCAATTTTCAGTCTCTAATCCTTGACCTCTGAGGGAAGAATTTTTGTCACAGACGCGGACTTATTCAAAAAGGGATTTTTTTCTCTATTGTTATTACTTACTCATGCATTTGTTGCCATGCAGTTTCTCTTTGCCAGTCCTGGTTCGATATTTTATTAGGTTCCCTATGATTATCAATGATGCAATATATACATCAAAAAATCAAATACACCTTATAAATTTGTATTATGTGCATACCAATATGATATAACCTTATGATGTATAACTATATGATATAACATTATTATCAGGGGTGGAGCTAGGAATTTTGTATAGGTGAGACCAAACTTTAATAACTAAAATACATATATAGATATTTTTAAGGGTTGCCTTTTCCTATTCAGGTCGGTTGAGACAGTAGTCTTTCGGTTCTTCCTCAGCCCCGCAGCCCTGCACGCTCTGGCAAGAGGGAAATCCTAAACAAAATTCCAAGTCTCAAGCCGTTACATACAAACTACTTCCCAAGGTACATATATATCCTAGTCCTTCAAATGGGCCCTGACAGTCTGCCCTTATCTTGTAGCACCTCCCTCGAGTCCTTCATTGGAAAGTCGTTGTTGGCTTCAATGGGAAAGAGCTACAAAGGAGGGAAGAGGGTCTCAGTGGGCATGTCGACAATTGCCTTGAATCACATCTGTGCCTTTATATTATTACAAAATTTGCAGTTCTACTTTTATAATTACATATATGCACTTATTTTAACTTAATAGAAGGGTAAAATTGTGGATTTTGTAAAATACATTGATACAAGTGTTATAGAAAAAAATATGAGTATAATTATAGTTACATAGTTTTAGAGTGATAGTAGTGTAAAAAAATCATAATTTTAAATTTTTATAAAGTTATATTATTTAAAACAAGATGACTAATGTCTAAGAAATGCATGCATGCATTTTATTGAAGTTGTGCTCAATATTTTTTTATGTAGAAGTTATTAATGATGTCTTCTCGTAAGATTTCTTAAGCTATATTTTTTCAGTGTAAATAGTCATACAAATGTAAGAAATCCATTTTCCATCTTATTTCGATACGGTGCTTTATTATGAGCATGTTGAATCTTAGAGAATTACAACGAACCACATTGTAATGAGACTAAGACTTCGATATTGAGGAAAGGATCAAAGAAATTTCAATGATGGTCGATTAGAAATATGGTATGTGTGTGAATGTGTGTGAACGTATCCATAAAAAATAAGGAGAATTCAAAAGACATGAAGTGCTAATAACTTGAGCATGAATGATTCCTTAGCTAATTTGAATCCCACGAAGAACATAAAATATCAGTGAATATCATGTACCACAAAGATTAAAACTTTGCTCCAAAGCTGCAGTGGTTGATAATCCTTTGCATGTAGTCTAAATTCTATATGGTGTAACAAAAAAATCTGTAAAAAATGTGAATAGGTTATCTCCGATTTGTATAAGACGCATATCTTAGCATAATGACACCATACCTTGGAGATTAAACTCAATATGGAAAGATACATTCATGAGTATATCACGTCGAATAAAATGGTTGATCATGGAGGATTTGAAGTTACAGAAGATGGAGTTAGAATATGATTTCTTGCAGTGATGGCATGATGGTGAGATAGTGACCTTCACCGGAGGTCTCACGAGCTACAATATGATTTCAACAAAGATGTGTAGACGAAAAACCTTGTACTGGAAATGAGAATAAAAGGGGAGAAGGAGAACGAAAGATGATATTTCAGTAAGAATCTAATTGGATGTCTTTATGAGTTGTAAGGTGAAAAGAATTTTAAAAGAAACTATACTTAGACGGAGGGGGTAGATTTCTTATTTCAGTGGAAATGGAAAATCACAGCTTGGAAATATGTAATGACATGATCATTCATGTATGAGTTGAAATTTGGGAGGGGAGGCACGGCCCCTACATGCCCCCCTTCACTCCGCCACTGCTTATGATGCCTACTATTGCACTCCATATTTCGTAATAGAAGTAAACATAGAGGAAACAATTATCCATTTTAGATGTAAATATAGATATGTTGATTTTTCGGATGAGGAGGTGTGTTACCACGACCTCGATGTCAATCCTCATTAAATGAAAGCCGAAAGAGGGGATTTTCTCAGCCACAGCATGGGATTATAGAGATGAGTGCATGCTTGCCCCCATTGCTCTTTGTGCTTATAGTAGATTTCATTGCAATCATGATGAGGCAGGTTGTTGGTAGTGGCAATATTTCCGACTATCTTAACGGGTATTTATAGACTATTTCAGCATATTGATGCTTGCAAGAGGAGATTCTTCTGGTGGCATCTCTCGAGCAGTGAACCTTGTGAAGTGGGACACACTCAATTATGCTTTCTTCGGACAAGGGAGGCCTCGGGCTTAGAAGGTTGGAAGAAACGAATAAAGCCCTCCTCAAAATGCGTGGTAAGAATTTGAGGTATTGGAGAAGATATTGCTTGTCGCTTGATACACAGGATTCATAATCAGTCATCCATCTCGTCTATCCCCCCTAGATCACATCACTCACTGAAGGCTTTTTTGGAATGGTCTTTGTTCTGTAATCCTTGATCAACTCCCACATGCACATCCAATTGTGGGGGATGGCACAACTTTTTCATATTTTAGGAGGGTCCCTTTAATCTTCATCCCACCCTCCCCATTTTGCTTGCGAACATAGAGACATCTCTGCATGATACTTGGATTGAAAATTAGTGGACATCGAGGTTCGTTTATGACCTTAAAAACAACGGCTACAAGATTTTACTAGGATGACAGATCTTATGTCCCAAGTTTATGAGTCCAACTACATTCAGGGATCATTGGAGATAGCAGGATGATTTCTTTTCTATGAAGAAGTCTATATTGCGTTATCAGCTTCTCGAGGTCAGCCAGCGAGAGACAGGAAATGGGACTGTAAATTGATTTGGACTTTGCATATTCCCATGAGGATAAATATTTTCATGTGGATCTATCATTGGGAGAGGACTCTTACGTGGGTGCGATGGACTTCGTTTAATCTTTGGAGTGGACGTTATTTGCCCCATCTTTGGGTCGACATTGGAAGACCTGAATCATTTGTTCCATGTGACCATGCTCGCTGGGGTAGGGGCTCGACAGATATTGTTGTTGGGTCTATTGCAGTCCAACCCCTACTTGGAGCTAACACCATTTGCTTTGTTTGCAGGGGGCACCTCTGCAATTTGCCCAGAAATTGAAGTCCCATTCCTGGGAATGATGCCCGTTCCTTTTCCCTCCCAATTCCAGAGAACGAAACCGATAGGGTTCCTCCCATTTCCAGTGACCAACTACCGAGCAACAGTAAGGGCCCGTTCGGTAGGAGAATAAGCAGGAATAAGGATGGGGAATAAGAGGAATAAGTGTCTATTCTCCGTTCGGCTGGAGGATAAGAATAAGGAGAATAAGGTGAAATAAAGGTAGGTAAGGTGGGATAAAGATAAGAATAAGAGTGAAATAAGATGAAATAATGGGAAATAGTCGTACCACGGGAAAGCGTGTTGGAGACTTATTCCCCTTATTCCATTCCTCCTTATACCCCAAACGAACAGGGCCTAAGGGTTAGAAGAACCCATCTTATGAGGAGCGAGAGATCGAGAGTGAGAGGGCGCGGCGGGGTTCCTCCCCCCCCCCCCTCTCCGATGGATCGAGCTGTAGTTTGGGCTTGGAGTGCAGTGGCTTTGGGCGAGTTTGGGAGCAGCGAGGAGGTCGTTGTGGATGACCTCAAGGGAGCCGAGTATCACGTTTGGGTCTCCATCCGAGAGCCCTTGGGGAAGCCACCTATTCTCCATCCACGGGAGAGAGCGCCAAGCCGGAGAACATGTCCGCAAATGATTGGACAAAGTTGAATTAAAAGGTCATTGGGACCATTCAGAAATTGCTTGACATGCCAGTTTTCCATCACATGGTTGAAGAGACAAATGCAAAGGAGTTGTGGGACAAGTTGTCCGAACTCTATGACCAGAAGACCGTAACCAACAAGGCCTTCTTGATTAGGAAGCTTGTGAACTTCAAATACAAGGATAGAAGCAAACAGAGCACTTGAATGATTTCCAAAGCATCATCAACAAGTTGACTATCATGAGTCGGGCACTTCTCTTGTTAGATTCATTGCTACATAGTTGAGAGACTCTAGTAGTCATTGTGAGCAACTTTGGGAAGGATAACAAGTTGACCATGCTTATTGTAAAGGAAAGCCTCATGAATGAAGAGATCAAAGGTCGCTCATCTGAAGAGACATCCTCCTCTTCACATGTGTAAGCAATTGAGAGGAGAGGAAGATACAATAGTAAAAGAGTGTCACAAGAGAGGCAGGAATTCAAAGACAAGTCCAAGGGTAGAGGAAAGTGTCACGATTTACAAAAGCCCCATCACTGGAAGAGAGATTGTAGGATTTGGAAGAGAGAGCAAGATGAAGCCAAGAAAGATCATAAAAATGAAGATGGGAATTTAGCAGTAGTTGCGGTAGATGACAATGCAGATGAGGTGATTCTCACCATTTAGGATTAGTGCTTTACATGCAAAGGGTGTTTGGAGTGGTTCGTTGACACAGTCGTCTCCTATCATATAACTCCGCAGACGGAGTACTTCATCACCTACACTATGGGTGATTATGGATGAGGCTTGATGGGTAACAAGATTTACTTTAAGATAGTGGGAATTAGAACTATCTCGATTCAGACTGATGTTGGGTGCTCAATGACTATCTAGAATGTGAGGCATGTTCCTGATATACAGCTTAGCCTTATATCTGGTTCACAACAAGATAGTAAAGGCTACCATCTGAAGTTCGGCGATAACAAGTGCAAGATTAGCAAGGGTTCTTTCATCATGGATAGAGGAAGTTTGTGTTGCACACTCTACATGAATAGAGTGAAGGTCATGGATGGCAGTTTGTATGCCAGCAAGGCAGACACTTCAGATTTGTGGCATTGTCTGTTTGGCAACATGAGCGAGAAGGGCTTGTAGATTCTAATCAAGAGAGAGCTGATCCCCTACCACAATGACATCACATTGCCTCCTTGTGATGCATGTGAGGTTGGAAAGAGTAGGAGTGCACCATACAAAGTCAGATCTAAGGTGAAGAGAGATCCTCTACAGTTGTTTCGCTCATATGTTTTTGGTCTTATGGACACAACCTCTTTGGGAGGCAATAGGTACTTTATCACCTTCATTGACGATGCATCTAGGAAGATGTGGTGTATGTGTTGAGGATGAAAGATCAAGTTTTTTATTGCTTCAAGAAATTTCATGCCATGGTCGAGCGTGAGTCAGGGAAATTGTTGAAGTGTCTATGTACGGACAATGGGGGAGAGTACACCTCCCTTAGATTTCAGGGCTAATATGCAAAGAACGACATCATACATGAGAGGATAAAACCAGGCACACCCCAACACACTGGCCTTATTGAGAGGATCAACCAGACCATTGTTGAGAGAGTTCGCTGCATGCTGAAGACAACGAAGTTGCCCAAGACCGTTTTGGCGGAGGCAGTTCTTACTGCATGTTACTTGATCAATCGTTCTCCATCGATTCCTTTGGGATTCCAAATTCTATAACATGTTTGGATAGGAAAGGATCCCTCGTATGCTCATTTGAGGGTGTTTGGATGCAAAGCTTATGCATTGGTACCAAAGGAGTAGAGGAAGAAGTTGGATGAAAAGGTAGTGCCTTGTATTTTTCTTGATTATGGAGACCAGGAGTTTGGATACCATCTTTGAGATCCAAGGAAGAAGACAGTCACCAGACATAGGGATGTGATTTTCTATGAGAATCAAACATTGGCTGAGGACACCACTGAGAGTGGTGATGTAGATGAGATTTCCATGGATGATGACAGTGATGAGGATACATACCCCTCTTTAGTACATGGTACAGGTGAAGAGGATGGGTATCTAGAGCAGCATGAGCCAGAAGCAGATCCCGTTGATGCAGGTCAAGGGGACCTAGGGCAGTGGGAGCAGTCTCATCCACATACAGACACAGCAAAGCCTTAGGTCAGGAGATCTGAGAGGACACATCAACCATCATCCCGTTGCCCCACTTCTAGGAATATGATGCTTATAGGTGCAAGTGAGCCATATATCTTTGAGGAGGCATAGATGCATAAGGACAAGGATCATTAGTGAAATGTAATGAATGAAGAGATGCTATCTCTTAGAAAAAACCACACTTATGATCTTGTTGAGCTTCCCAAAGGCAAGAGAGCCTTAAAGAACAAATGGGTTTACAAGCTAAAGTCTGGTGATGGTGGCAAGCAGGTCAAGTACAAGGCCAGATTAGTTGTGAAAGGGTTCAACCAGAAAGAAGGAGTGGACTATGATGAGATCTTCTCAACCGTGGTGAAGATAAATTCAGTGAGAATTGTGCTAAGACTTGTTGCTAGCATGGACCTTGAGCTGGAGCAGATGGATGTGAAGATGACATTTCTTCAAGGTGACTTGAAAAAAGAGATCTACGTAGAGCATCCACCAAGATTTCAAGAGAAAGGGAACAAGCACATAGTTTGCAGGTTGAGAAAGAGTCCCTATGGCTTAAAGCAAGCTCTGAGACAGTTGTACTTAAAGTTTGATGCTTTAATGTCAAAGCATGGTTTCAATAGGACTATAGCCGATTCATGTGTATATGTTTGTCGTCTTTCCAATGACAGGTTCGTCATTCTTTTGATCTATGTGGATGATATGTTGATTGTAGGTCATGATTCCAACTTGATTGCAAAGCTCAAGAGAGAACTATCCAAATAGTTTGAAATGAAAGATTTGATTAAGGCAAGTCACATCCTTGGGATGCAGATTACAACGGACAAGAAGAAGTGTATGTCGTGGTTGTCACAAGAAAGATATGTTGAACGCATCTTGGAGCGGTTCAACATGAAGAATGTCAAGCTTGTCAGCATGCCTTTAGCCTCTCATTTCAAGATAATCAAATAGTCTTGTCCATCCACTTCTAAAGAGAAAACAGAGATCGCCACGATCCCATACCAATCCGTAGTTGGGAGCCTCACGTATGCAATAATTTGCATTAGACCTGACAAAGCTCATGCACTGGGCGTGGTGAGCAGATTCATGTTCAATCCGGAGAAGGACCATTGGGAGGTCATGAAATGGATCTTGATACACTTGAGAGGTGCCTCAAGTATGTGTCTTGTTTTTTGGAGGTCAGATCCCAAACTTTGTGGCTACACTAATGCAGATATGGCATGAGACATTGACCAAAGAAACTCTACCGCAGGCTACCTTTTTACATTTCAGGGGAGACATATCATCGCAATTCAAGCTACAGAAATGTGTTACTCTCTCAACTATTGAGGTAGAATCACTACAAGAAAGACTAGAACAGGCGACGGTCAACATCCGTCGCTAACGATATGTTGACCGTCCCCTCTGATCAATGGGGATGGTCGGCAAACCGTCTCTAAAGGTCCCGTCGCATTTGGTATAAGCGACGGTATTGGTAACCGTCCCCAATACCCGCACATAGGGGACGGTCAGGACCGTCCCTAAAAGTCAGACTCCTGACCGTCCCAAATGGTAAAGATTGAAGACGGTAAGTACGAAGGGGACGGTCACAATGACCGTCCCCTTTGTTAATCTGCTAACCAAAAAAAATTCCATTGCCCCCTATTTGATCCTCATTTTCCCCTGTTAGAAAAAATCTGTATACATAAAATAAATTACAATCACCATAACAAAAAAATGCAATCCACAATTCTAAAAAACTCATCCAACAACACATGCATTCAAAATACTACAATGTCCTACATTAATTGTTCAAAATAGTTATACAATATACTAAAGTATCATACAAACTACGTAATCTATCCTACTCGTCGTCCTCAGCCTCGTCCTCGTCGTCGTCGTCCTCGTCGTCATCAGCATCTTCTTCTTCTTCACCCTCATCGTCGTCGCCTAGCCTCACAACGGTATTATCAACTGTTGGGTAGCTAGTCGACGCTCCACCTTGATGTGCCTGCATGAATGCATTGAATATCGCCATTTGTTGGCGCAAATCCTGAATCTCCAGATTCATGCTAGACACCTGACTCTCTAGTTCCCTCTCCCTTTGCGTCTTCTGAGAGGTCGAGCCGGTTCCTACTCCATACCAATTCCGTATGGTGGCACCACGACCACCACAACGGATGCGTCCCTGATGCTCTGGACCAGTCGCCTGGATGAAAGCCGCATCAGGAGTCAGAGGTGGATGACTTGTTCCAGCAGGGTCTACAGAGCCAGTGGTTGTGAGCCTGACCATCTCCTCCTACAAATTTATTTAAGTTGAAATTAATTTAATTTGTATTAAAGATGCATATATATACATATTATGAATAACTTACATGAATTGGACCATAGGCAGGATCCACCCAATGAACTTCCCCGCCCACATCGCGGCTCTTAGACCTCTCGAACACTTCCATTCGGCTGGGTATTCTCTCGTTCTCAACTTCCTAATGTGAAAAGATTAGTAACTTAGGATACCATTTTAATAAATATATATAATAGTGTAGATTACTTACAAAGTCATCCTTCAGTTGATTCGTGTTTCTTCTCCCCATCCTATGTGTAGACTTGAAACCTTTTCTTCGATTTTCTGCATTTCTCCTTGAGATGCCCTATACGAAGATAGAATTTTAATAAAATTTGTATAGAATGCACATTTTTAAATCACTCACCGTATGCTCTTCTCCCATCCAAATATAAACCATCGCCCTCCATTGGTCAGCCGGTACATTCGGAGGACAACTTGCCAAATTGGCTTCCAATGGTAGCTCGGGGTCGAAGTACTTTAAAATGTAAAGAAAAATAATTATATACCTACACAATAAGAGATAAATCTATGGTATACCCAAATCATAATACCTAACCTATTGTATACACAACCTAGGGACAACCTATTGTATACATAATCCCTAACCTATTGTATACATAATTCCTAACCTATTGTATACACAATCTAAGCATAATCCGTAAGCATAAATCCTATTGTATACATAATCCCTAAGCATTATCCCTATTGTATACATAATCCCTAAGCATTATCCCTATTGTATACATAATCCCTAAGCATTATCCCTAAGCATAATCCCTAAACATTATCCCTAAGCATAATCCCTAAGCATAATATCCCTTAGCACATTATCAAAACAACTAAAACCAATGGAGAAAGAAAACTCTAACAAGATTTTCAAGTAAAATACACAAGAATAAAACCAAAGGAGTGTTTATACTTACCGGAAATGAAGATAAACGAGGTTGGAAAGGAAGGAGGAGCTGGAGGCGACCTTGGGGCGGAGAGGGCGATCTTGGGGCGGCGGGGGGAAATGAGAGAATGGGGATGAAAACGCAGGTCGAAAGGGTTTTTTTCGATCTGACCAATGGGGACGGTCAAAACGACCGTCTCCATTGAAGACGATCGGCGACGGTTCACTAAAGACCGTCTCCTTTGAGAAGGAAAGGGGACGGTCAGTGAAAACCGTCCCCTCTGGACGACCACTTTGGTCCATCGTCAGAGGCGACGCCAACAGAGGAATAAAGGGGACGGTCAGGACCGTCCCCAATGCCCTTTTAGAAAGGCCGAAAATGTCCAGTGGCCTGCTCAAACCAGAGGCGACGGTCATCTGAGACCGTCCCCTCTGGTGGACCTCTTTGGTCCAATCGCTGAGGCGACGCCAACAGAGGAGTAATGGGGACGGTCAAGACCGTCCCCAACGCCCTTACAGGGAGGTCGATAACGTCCAGTAGCCTGGTCAAACCTGAAGGGACGGTCACTGACGACCGTCCCCTTTGGTTGGCCTCTATGGTGTAATCGCTAGAGGCGACGCCAACAGAGGAATAATGGGGACGGTCATGACCGTCCCCACAGCCCTTACAGGAAGGTCGAAAACGTCCAGTAGCCTGGTCAAACCTGAAGGGACGGTCACCTACGACCGTCCCCTTTGGTAGGCCTCTATGGTCCAAGCGCTAGAGGCGACGCCAACAGAAGAATAATGGGGACGGTCATGACCGTCCCCAAAGCCCTTACAGGAAGGTCGAAAACATCCAGTGGCTTGACTCAAGGAAGAGGAGACGGTCTTTAGGGACCGTCCCCATTGAGTATGTTTATTGGGGACGGTTGTTAGATGACCGTCCCTAAAAATAGGCATTAGGGACGGTCGTTCATAAACCGTCGCTAGTTGTCGTCCCTAAATGGGGCAATTCCTGTAGTGAATACATAGTAGCAGTAGAGGCTGGGAAAGTGTTGTGTCTACAATGCTTTCTTGGTGAGTTTGGATTGGGTGACAGTGAACCGGTCGTATTTTATGATAGGCAAAGCGATAGACCTGAGTAAGAGTAGTATGCACCATACTCGCACAAAACACATAGATGTGAGATACCATTAGCCGAGGGATGCAATTGAGCAGAAGCAACTCATGTTGTAGAAGATACACATCGATGATAATCCTTAAGACATGTTGATCAAGGTAGTCACTCGTGATAAGTTTCAGGTCTGTAGAGAGCTAAGAGGTGTCACTTCTTCATGATCTCCATCACTGGATCACACCTCCCCGTTGGGGATGGAGGGGGAGATTGTTGGGACTATTGCAGTCCAGCCCCAACTTGACGCTACAGCCATTTGCTCCATTTGCAGGGACACCTTTGCAATTTTCCCAGAAATTGAAGTCCCATTCCAAGGAATGATGCCCATGTCTTTCCCCTCCCAATTCCATAGAATGAAACCCGAAAGGGTTCCTCCCATTCCCAGCGACCAACCATTGAGAAGCAGCAAGGATTAAAAGAACCCATCTTCCTCCATGTGGGAGCGAGAGATTGAGAGTGAGAGGGTGCGACGGGGTCCCTCCTCCCCTCTCCATTGGTTCAGCTGCAGTTTGGGCTTGGAAAGCAACGTCTTTGGGCGAGTTTGGGAGCAACGAAGAAGTCATTGTGGATGACCTCAAGGGAGTCGAGCATCACGTTTGGGTCTCCATCCGGGAGCCCTTCAGGGAAGCCACCTATTCTTCTTGATTTAGAGCATATTTCGCATTGCTAGATACCTAGGGATAATTTGATACTAGTAGAAGAACTATCATTGTGCTTGTGGCCTGTATCTCGATTTCGCGTGCAACAAAATCGAAAGAACATTTGGCCAATCTTGACCGTAGTGGATTCATTGTCAGTCTCTTGCTCACATCGAGTAAGGGTTTCCACGTAAAAATCATTATCTTGTGTGGTTGCTTGTGTGATTGATTGTAATTGTTGTCATTTAATTCCCGTGTGAGGAACACATATTGGTGTGCCATCTTTACTTTAGGATAGAAATTAGGGGATACACCTCTTTATATATGTGTGTCATCCCAACAATTGTTTGGTTAGATTTCCCCTCCTATCTCAATTTTTGGACCAACTTGGCGGCGAACCAATTCAGACACGTGACTAAGATATGCAGACCAATAGAAGTGTTAAGTGCTATTTATGTGACACATAATACAGTTTTATTTAGAGATGGGTTCTACTATATTGAGAATGTAATCTTCCTTGCCAGATCCCTCTCAAGACTTGGCTTCTGCAATTTTTCTCACTACTTTAATATAATTATGAGTGGACACGATCAGGTGTTTCCCCGTCATTGGTTTTAAAAATATAATACAAACCATTTTAAGTTGCAAGATAAAATTTGACAATCAATAAAGTTTGAACAAGATACATTTAACTATAAATTGGACCAAATTTGAGGACATTAATTGTTTAGTGATTGATAATCATCCTTTTCGTGTTTAAACTAAGTTCCAGTCTCTCATACAGTAATTGCTAAAAATTATATTTATTGTCCTTTCCTAGCAATGGATGACCAGGATTCTAAATTGGAGTGAGCACTACACTATTTATAACTATAATGTTAAAAAATTAAGTATATCAAAAGCATTCAAGTACTTAGTCCATAAAAACAACTCCAAAAAATGCATAATAGTTGCATTAAAAAATCAACAAAAAATACACACCAATACTTTGATGGATCGAAAGTAATAAAAATAACTCGACTTCCAAGAAATACCAAGATAAATTCTAAGATACGAGATCACGAGGTTGTTAAAGGGGTCATGGGATATAAATTTATAAATGGGAGAACTTGTTTAAAATGAGCAATGTAGAACACACTAGTTTTTGTTGTGCTCGTCCTCGTCTTCTTCTCATTGCTCGTGCTCGTCACCTGCCTCCTTAATGACTACCAACTTTTCCCCACTGGAATGACGAACTCAAACCTAATATCAGAAAAGTCTCATATTAGAACTCATGTGACATCCACAGATATGAGGATTCTATGATTGTGGGCCTCCATATTTCTGAATGGCGTGTTTCTTCTCCTCCTACTTCTCTTTGTTATAGATAAACGTAGCATAATCCAGAGGCTCTGGCATGCCTCTGGATCATATAGTTACTTGCACTGGAGTCAACGTCAGGTCATGTACGACTTTGCTGCCTTCATTAATTCCTGACGTTCACGTAATTGGAATAGTAGGTATGTAAAACCATCAGCTGTCTCCTCTGTTGGTTTTTGACCCCCTGGTATGTCCGACTCCAGAATACTAGTTTGGCTTTGCCTCTTGCTTTCACTTCATGTTCTTTTTAAAACTTATCAGAGGTAAATATTATATAAACTTACAATCAGCTTCTGATTAGCATTTCTTACGCATGTACAAGGTATACTCTCTCGCACGTGATTGAACCGTTTTAATTACATGATTCAGTCCGATCGGATCATTAGATTTCAAAAACATTGCTATGGACACACAAATACTCTCTCTCTCCCTTAAACGAAAATTAAATGGCCATAGTAATGCCCATGTGACAAGTGGTTGCTGCTGAGTGAGAGGGCCACCTGTTCTGCATCCAGTCCATACGTAGAAGATACGTACACGACCTGACGTTGACTCTACACTGCAAGTAACTATAGGATCCAGAGGCATGCCAGAGCCTCTGGATTCATGCTACGTTTATCTATATAATAATAGTCCACACGTAGGGACAAAGTCTTTCTATTATATTTATACCATCCAAATCTTAATATTTATACAGGTATTTTAGCTACGTACGCAAGCGTAAAGCAGTACACAACAAGCATGATATTTGGAAGCATTGATGACTTTAAGATTTATTTCAACATCTACTAAGGGAAATAACAAGCATCGTGCATTATCATCGTTATATAATATATATCTATATATTATTCTTGAACGTATTCATTTTTATCTATTAATTTAAATAAGTGTTTTGTGTCCGTCTTGTAATTTGTTTGCCTTTTCAATTAATGACGTGAAACATTAATTATCAAAACATATTTTCAAATAATCTTGGATATCGAACTTCAGTAGAAGCGTGATATCTTTCATGGACTCTACTTTGGTTGGAGCAGCTGTCTCAAATCCTGGGGAGTGAATTTAAACATAAAATAATTTTATAATTTATTTTAATTAAATGAATTAAAAAATAAATAAATTTACATTAAGGTACTAAAGCAAAATTGGAGGTGGGGGATCATCTAGAGTGAATGGGAACGCCAAGTGATTATCTATTCATTTGATTGGTCAATAATTGAGTAATTAATGCGTTTCTTTTAGCAAGCAATTCTTTATTTAATTGAATATATACCGAGAAACTTATTGTATGGATGTAATAAAGGCTCAAAATCTCTTAATTGACAAGTGGTTTTTTCCCTTGGATCCTAAAAAACTGCAAGAAGATTACCTAAGGATTCCTTTGGTTGGTGATGTGATCCGGGTTAAGTCGAAATAACCCGGTAAATCATCTTATAAATATGGGTTGGAATTTCATCACAAATCAGTGTGACATCACATCACATCACATTTCTTATTACATCTCTATACCAACCTTCATAACCATCTAAACAACTACTATTCACATGAGATTACCCCAACCCACCCCAACTCAATAACCAAACTAGCCGTAAGAAGAATCATAAACTTTTCATCATTTTAAGGTAGGGCAACAATTCTTATGCTTTTGCATTTATTTAAGATTATCACCATGTTGGGGTGGTTGTGAGTGACTGAAGTGTCTGTGAGAGATGGCTATGAGTATAGTATGAAAATTTTGTTATATAGATTAAAAAAGTCTCAAAATCTCCTTGTTTTATAGTTGTTGTTCCCTCAATCCTAAAAATTTGCACGATGTTTCCCTAATAGACATTCTAAATTGTTAGACCATTTTAAAATTAAGGGATAACTATATGAATTTATTTAACTATACATCCCTGTCTCTTGTAAGTAAGGGGTGGTAGTGAGTGGAGGTGGTGGTCTGTAAGGGGTAGCTATGAGATATAGTATGAAAAGGTTATTGATTAAATGTATTAAAGGATCAAAATCTCCTTGATTTACATTTATTGTTCCTTAATCCTAAAAGGCAGCGAAATAGTTCATAAAGATGCATGTCATGTCATTTTAAGATTGGTGAACAACTATGTAATGATTTAAATTTATTTATGGTAAACATCATTACGTCTTGTGTGTTTGGGATGGTTGTGAGTGGAGTTGTTGATCTGTAAGGTTATTTGAATACCATCAAATATTAAAATAATCATTGCAATAACAAAATATGAAAACATGAACAACCATCAACCCACATTCATAGCCAGATCCCCACAAGTGCAGAGGAATTCTCAAGTCTCTACATCGGTCATAAAAGCAAACCTCTACGATATTAGCATATAGGTCATACGCCTCGGAGTCGGCTAAGTTAGATGTAGTCACATCAGGTGCATATCTTTGGTCGATGGTAGGTGTAGTGATGACCACAGTGTTCCCGTTATAAGGACGGAAATGAATACCTCCTGATCCATAAACAATAATGACTCTCGCAGAGGTGAGAACGGGTCATTCCAGGATGATTGGAGATGGCTCCCCAGTGGTTGAGGTCTCCATGGGCAATACAACAAAGTCAACAGTATAGCTCATGTATTGAATCCAAATAACACCATTATCAAGAATACTCTTCGGTATTTTTCCATAAGCAAATTGAACGATCATCCAGATTTTCTTGAGAGGCCCTAAATGAAGATACTATACCAACGAGAAGGGGGTGATGCAAATTGAAGCACCACCATCAAGGAGAGTGTGATCACATGAATAGTCATAAATGGTGCATTTAATGAATGGTATAGCAATGTTCTCTTTTCTAGAAGAAGGGTGGTGGGTAATGGCATGAGCAGTGGACATAGTCAAGATATGATGCTCAGATCTGCTCCTTCGCTTTCTCTTCTTGGATGGAGGAGCAAAAAAATGGTTCAAGAATTGGAGAAGTGGGGTATCAATAATCTCTTGTATAGCAGCCACCACTTCAGGTTCAGCCAATTTTTTTTTGAATTTTTGACTCTCCTCCATACAAGGGAGAAGATCGGAGTCAGAATATACATAAGGATGATTAAGCACAGTTTGTACAGTGTCATCCTTGGGGTCGAAGCTTGGGTATGGGGTGAGTGAATGTGTAGTCAAAGAATCTGGCAGGTGGCCCCTTTCCTCACAAGATGAATCAACACTTTATCTTCCAAAAGTTTCTTCTATTTTTAATTTTTGCTCATTTTTTGTATTTTTAACGACTCCATACTCTCATCAGAATCATCAAGTGAATCCATATCCTCAAATAGTGGAGTGGAATTCTAGTTTATATTTACTCTAGTGAAGGCATCAATCCTCTGATTCATTTGCTCCATCAATCGGGTCATTTACTCTAGAGTGGACTCCATGAGAAGTGACTTTAACAGTTCAGTGTCGGATGTGTGAGGTGGAGAAAAATGTGAGGTGGTGGTGGTGTATAAAAGTTTAAGTCCTGAATCAGTGATTGAGGCTAATATGTACAGAAATCAGGAGCAAAGTCCTCCTGAAAAAGTGGAAGTGGACCGCTGGAGGGTATGAGGGATCCGTAAAGTCTAGACAAAATTCACTACAGTTGGTCATCTCTTAAACAAAAGGAAAATGATTGGGAGAGAACGATCGTCAAGTCAAGAGATATGAGAATAAGGCGCAAATGCGCAGAGACGATCAAGGATGTACACAAACTATCACAGGAAAACACAAACAAAACAAGCTCTCAATTCACCTACTCAACTCGATGAAGACCGTGAAAGTTCAGTCTTTTTATCTTGTCTATTTTAGAGTTAGGTGAGAAGGTAAAAAATTGTACAAATACTTAAGAGGGCTAGGATTTGGGCACTAACCTTAGTATATATGTTAGCAAATTAAAACGAATACAACGAATGGGTTACTCTCCCCAAGACAAATATTTTCTTTTTTGATGTATTTATGGGTCGAGTATTCTTAACAGTTCTAATTTTACTGATTATCATTTTTTGTATTTTAATATAAATGCACTAGCTTAATGATGAGTCAACTCCTTTAGCATCCTAGATGGTCAAATCAGAGGGAGAGAGTCGGAAAAGCAATGCAAGCAACAAATCAATGATGAATGCTCAAGCATTAATGCTCACCTTACCTCCAGCTCTCCATATACAATGATGCTAGGTAGAATTGAAACCTATCTATATGCAAATGCAAGACGATGACATTGCCCTAGATGAGAATATAGTATTATCGTGAAGAATAATATGCTAATCACCTCGAATAGAACCAAAGGGTTCGGTCTTGGAGCTTCCTTGATGCCCATCACAGTGGATCCTACAAGCGTTGTATGGAGGACTCTCTCGATGCGCGGTCCAATACTAAGTGAAGAGCATTTTAAGATTTTACTAAGTTCAAATGAGACTATAGGTGCATGCAATGGTTAGAAAGGTGTTTGCTCTTAATCTATCATCGAGGAATCCTACAACTAGGGCTCAATTACACAAAACAAAGCAAAATAAAATCAGAAAATAAAGAAAAAGCAATGCAAAATGCGACAAAATTGACAAGGCCCTCAAGGGGAACAATTTCTTGGGCACTGGACCTCATGAAGTAGGGCAGAGTATCCTGAGAGTCTTGAATATTACAAATAAATAGTCTCTCTCACTTTAATTATAAAATAAATGCAATAAAATAAAAGTGGCTCTGTCTTCAAATTTTCCACTAAGTTTCCTATGTTGCTAGGTCAGAACACTGACTAGCTTCATGTCGGTGCACAAGCACTCCAAATAGGACCTCCCTCAATTTGCGGTCTTCGTAACAAAGTCAACAAAGAGAGTGGTTAGACAGTCCAACCATTAATAATAAATGAAAAAGAAAATAGATAATGGCGAAAATAAAAACTAATAGGAAAACACAAGTAAAAACCAATCTACAGGACGTTGCTCCCCGGTAATTGTGCCATTTGATGACTAGGATTCTGTGAGGGTCTAAAGTAGTATACATAAGGCGAGAACTACAATGTTGCTAAAGTGCCCGCTCACGAAATCCCATAAAATCAAAAATTAACCCACAACATAATTAAGTAATGAAAAGAAAATTTTGTGAAGTTAAAATTTATTATAACTCAACAATAGATGTGTATAGTGTGCAAGTATGTAGTGGTCGAACACATAGAGCAAACAGAAGATTGGTGTAAGTGAATGAAAAAATATGTGCTTCTTGTTGTCTACGTATTTTTTGTGGATTTTTAATTGTTATTCTTAATTATTATTTTTAATTTTTATATTTTCAATTGTTTTTTATTTACATTTTTTTATAATTTTATATTTTTAATTTTTTTTCCTTTTTAAAAGATAATATAGAGTATATATATGGTTATATATACAATATAGGGTACAACAGATTTAAACACAATTTAAAATAGATAAAAATTACAAAATTAGATCTTTTTGGTTTAAAATAATTTTTCACTATTTTTGTAATGTTTTAAGGATTTTTTTCTAATTTTTATGGATTTTGAAAGTTAAAATATCACAAATCATGGATTAAATAATTAGCCTGAATTGAATTGGAAATTAAAATAGCAAATAATATTCAAAATTTTCCAAACGTATTTACAAAGTATATTATAATATCAAGAAAATTATAGAGCATATATAAATATTTTTAGGATTTTTAGGAATTTTTGAGATTTTTATAAAGGATTTTGAAGTTTTCAATTTTTAAGTGTTTTCTTTTTTTATTTTTATGGATCTTTATCTGAAGGCTCAAAATACTTAAATAGAAAAAAAATATATTTTTATGAATTTCTCAAAATGATTTTATATTTGTATGTGTTTTTAAGATAAATAGGGAATATTTGTACTATTTTTTATTTTTATAAAATAGGAAAAAGTCCTAAAATGATGATCTAAAAATGTGCATGAATCTACAACATAAAAGGAGCTTAACCCTATTTTGGGAGATTTTTTGGAACACAAATGATATATTTAATAAATAGAAGAAATACACAAAAAGTCAATGAACTGGTAGGGTTATAAATGTAAATAAAATAAAGATAATGGCCTCTTTGAAATTTTCATAAAATTATATAATTGAAAAATCCAAAATTTCAAACTAAATCACAATAAACTGAACCTACAAGGGTTTAAGTACAATTACATCAGAGTTTGTTGATTGACATGGTGAGGGAGCAATGTACAATATCAATGAAGTATAAGGGTCTTTTAGAAAATTGTCCAAAATATTTGAACAACAAATAAATGATTAAAGTACTAATATTTAAATATAAAAAAATGTGATTGGTGAAGGTGCAAAATACCAAATACAAAGACGTGAACGGACGGCGGGATGGATCCTGCTTAAACATGTGTTGTCACCCCGTAGCACGATACTAGTTCACCG
Organism: Ottelia alismoides; assembly: GCA_037367405.1. Classification (NCBI taxonomy): domain Eukaryota; kingdom Viridiplantae; phylum Streptophyta; class Magnoliopsida; order Alismatales; family Hydrocharitaceae; genus Ottelia; species Ottelia alismoides. Next base: position 22,247 of record JAZKJV010006370.1, on the reverse strand, counting down.
TAGATGGTCTGGATTAGATACCAGGGGGAGATCAACGGTTCTGGAAGGGCTTTATACGACAACACTTGGAGGAGATGGCTCCTCGTTCATCCTCCAATGGCAATGAGAGAGTCGACAAGAACACCGGACGAGCTTGCGTCATGCGAGTTTGGATCTTCAATCTCTCACATCTCCGTTATCGATCAGGCCCTTAGATGTCCAAGCAGACTCTTGGAAAGTATCTATGCCTCCAGGAACACTCATATGGGTCTAGGACACAGTGATTCGTCCTTAAGGAGCATAAAGAACTGAAGGGTCCTCGAGCTGCTTCTTTGCTTTAGATGGGGATCAGACACCCTTTCAATACCTGCTCAAGAGACATAAAACACAACAAACATGTGGGGAAGATGCTGGTAGTTATTTGGTGGAGTTTTGGGGTGAGATGGAGTCGGGCGACGAGGTTCGGCGATGGCGAAAGGGATGGACCTCAATTCGCAGAACCTAGAAGGTTTTAGTTGGATTGATGGCTCAAGAAGGTGGAGAAGACGTGGAAATGTAGAGGTGGTCGGAGGGGGTTGAAACTGTCACAACCCCCACTCTCGGGCTGTCAAATCCTCCCATATCTGAATCTAGTTACTCATCATAATTTATTCAGAAATCACAACTAATACTCATAAACATACTGCAATTAAAAATACTCAGAAAGAAGTATTCAATTCTTTTCCATTCATAAAATAATGCTTACATGATACATTGCCCCAATATAACCATTTACATGTATATTAGCTGAAAGAAATACAAAAAACATTACCAACTAGCATATAGAGTAAACCTACTATGGCTGGCTGGATGGCTAATATGTTAACTAATTGGATTAGTAAAGACCTTGCAATGGCTCACTGACACATGCTGGGTTTCTATAAATCCTAGGATAACAATTAGAGAATGCGAAGTAATGAAGAAGAGAAAATCAAACAAATGGTGTAATTTTTCAAAACATATTATCACAAAAAGTTCATTCCTTCTCATTAGTTTAAGTCATATTTCTTCTATTCCACGTCAAAAATTAGTTCAGGAAATTAACTCACCACTATATGGACTCTGATGTTTTGGACACTTCAAGATTGGATATTACGTTGATATGGTAAGCTCATGCCGCCGCACGTTGCCTCAACCAATCCTCTAATACTACCCTGAAAATTTCCTCTCCTTCTATTATTCAGGATCTCAAACTCTCATCTTGGCAAACAAAGGAGCACATCTCCTTCGAGGATTTAGTTGCTTAAAACCTCAGGCTAACTTTTAACCACACAACGTAGCAGCTTTAAAACATGTTATCGTGATCCTACACTTTCCAACCACACGTGCCTCCACATGGCACAACCCCATCTTTTGTCGTTCAACCCGAAGATATTGGCATATGGTACCACAGTTGCAAATCATTCATTTCATGTGCACTTATCATAACTAAGCTACCGTATACCACCTAGGTAGGGCAACACCAATACGTGTTCCTTCCGACAAACCTACAGGTTGCATGCCCGACCCGTAGTTCTACTCCAAGTCATTCCTAATGTAACACATGATCCGTTTTAGGATCCATTTCTATATGCATCAATTTCCATTATGAAATTCCTCTGTTAAGCTTTAGATTTGCATAATCATCAACATTGAATATAGACTCACATACATATTAATTCATATGTATATATCATATTTTTGTATATTTCAATTTTCAAACCATAACTTTCCAAGCCGCTCCATCTATTTGATGCTTAGACATTATTTTAGCGGGAATTACAAAGCAACTTGTCATATTTTCTCAAAAATAGTCAATTTAGGATTCTTGGTAGCGAAGAGCATAAAATCATAAAATTTCAATGATATTGTATCAAAACCCAACAACAAAAGGAAGGATTTCGTTACCTAATCAACCTCTCTCATGCATATGCAATGTTTTATCATGATTCCTTTTTAGAAAGGATGATTTATGGCTCCTAAAACAATCGAATTTCATTTTCATATAAAGATGCTAAGAACGTGTCAAGAACATGAAGAACGAATGAAGAGCATAAAGAACATGAAGAACGCACGAATAACATGAAGAACATAATTTTCTATTAAAATTTTAGTAGAGCTTCCCCTTATATGGGTGATATTTCTAGGAAAATTTCAGCAGAGTTTTCCATTATATTGTGACATTTTTAAAAGAAAAACGGAAAGAGTCTCTATAAAATCATCGAGAGTAAAACATCAACGAAACAGAAAGAACAAAACTACAAGCGATGGAGAATCTGTAGACACCGTGTGAAGGTGTGACAAATTACAGGATTCACTGGCGTGCATAGCCTCCCGCACCTAAAGAGGGCGTTACACATATTTCTCCCTCAAAACAAGTATAAAATCAAATAGAACGAATTAAATAGAACTATAAGCGACCGAGAATCGGTAAACAGCACACGTCATAGATGAGTGAAGGTGCACGAATCACAGGGTTCACTGACGTGCATAGTTGCATGCACGTAAGTAGGGTGTTACACATATTTCTCCTCAAACCACAATATAAAATGAATTGGAAAGGAAGATGAATCGAAACTAAGCTGGAAAAAGAAGATGAATCGAAAACCTAGCTCATGTTAGAGCTTACTTATGAAGCCAACTTGGAGAGGATCGTACCTTCCTCCTCGTTTTCCAGCAACACTTCGCTAGCGCTCCTTCCCTGCCTCCCTCTCCTCCTCCCGACCTCTCGTCCCTAGCCCTTGGAGTAGTGGTAATAGTGGAAATCATAAAGAAGGAATGGGTGGGGGTATTTATAGGTTACAGAAAACCACTAACTTAGTTAGTAAACCATGGTATAGAACTTAATCGAGGTTAGCGACCCATGGTTTTAGACAAGTCTTATCTAAAATTAAGGCTTAATTTAGAACTCTATAGGGGATTCTAAATTTTCTAATGATGCTTAATTAACGTTAGTCGTGATTAACTTTCATTAATTACGATTTATCTTTCGCAGCTCATGCTTAGCTTTTGCTAACCACTGATTAGTGTTCGTTAATCGTCATTAGTGATCCTCAATCTATTATTAGTTTCTTTAATCGTGTTTATTTAGACTTTGACAATCATTACGGGTTAATGACATCTTAAGCCTCCTTACTTCTCTTTCTTCCGAAAATCATAACAATTCGAAACAAAGTCTGATTCATATGAAACAAATTCTGTTAGTTTCCTCTTGATGAGATGTATCTTATGATTTGAGATCCGATATATGCCCAATTCAAGGATTTATAGAAATAGAAGGTCATGGTAGGACAAAGGTTCCCGGAGCTCCGCTCCGACGAACTTCAAATTGGGACATAAACACTAAAACAAGCGATTAAATCATTAAATGTATGCAATGAATTAAAATTAGAACAAAAATGAATCTCTAAAGCAATAAAGAAAACTTCAAACGACACTAGGCTACGAGATAGACCTTAGGGAGCTGAGCTCTGGAGTTGGGGCTGGGATCACTTCTAACCTCTGCCTCTGTTATTCAAAAGGGTCGGCTGAAAACCTTGTCACCTAGTTCAAACTTAACGACACAAGATGAAGGAAGCAAAAAGTCAGCCAAAAATGGGGGAAGATGGAGGGTGGTTTGTGTACAGGAGACAAAGAGGGTGCAATGATCGAGGGGTAGTGGATGAATCAATGGAAGATGGGAGGATGATACAATTTGATGTGGATCACTATTGTGCAGGGAACAAATATCATGAAGGGTCCCATTCTCCTCGAGCCATGTATCAGTGCATGGAACATCGAGAAGAGTGGGACGTCAGGTTCTAACAGGGCTAGGCGGTGAGTTAGAGAGTTGACCATAGTCAACAAACGAAGCCACCTGGTTGGTCCACGTGGACCAACCACGAAAAACCTGGCCCAAAATGATTATTAAATCAATAATAAATATTAAATGAATTTATTAATTTTAAGATTAATTTTTTTATTTTTTATAGTATTTTATTATGGTTTTTATTCATTTTTTAAAACTTATTTGTTATAAGTTAGTTTTTAGAGTTTTATTTATAAGTATATTTACCTATGTTTTAGGTATTACATTTTATTTTGCATTTTTTGATTTAAATATTATATTCTCTTATTTTATAAAATTATAACTAATTTTTATATAATAAATATATTTTTATTGTATTTTTCTGATATAATATTTATACTTAATTAAATATAGGTGTATATTATATAAGTATATGTATTGTAAATTCATCTATTTATTTTAGTATATTATTTTATTTTAATATTTTACTTATGGTTTTATTTTATTCTAAATATGTATATATATTATAAATAATATTTACAAAATTATAAAAAAAATTAAAAATATAATAAAGAATAAATAAAATGAATATTTTATTCAGGTATATTGTACAGTAGGGGTACAAAATCTAACTTTCACATATCAACACCAAAAAATATGAAACCACCTTTATTAAGTAGATTATTAAAAGTTATTTATAATTAAAAATGATTTTCAAATATTTTGAATTCTAATTTGAGAGATAGGGATTTGGGAATTTAGAATCTTGTCTTTTTATTTTGAGTATAACTTGTACATTGTATATTATTTTTGTATGAAATAAATTTTTTATTTTTCTATATATTATTATATACAACTTTCATGTAAACAGTTTTTTATTGAGGTATAAAAAGTAGAGAATACAATATGTTCCAAAAAATGAATTAATGTTGAATTAAAGAATGTAATTTTTATTCCATTTTGATCCTTATCTCCCCTTACTTTTATTTTTGTCGACCCAGTCATCACGATGCCTAGGTTTTGGGATTTTGGGTTATAAAATATCTTTGTCATTTTATTCTTTTCTTTTCTTTATTCTATAATTTTGGTGTTAAAAATAATATTTTATACACAATAAATAAGATAAAGAATGAATGTTAATTTGTACAACATAAGGATATTTTCTTGCATTAGCTTGGGTTTTTAAGGCCAAAATGATAGAGTAAAGGTGGTGAAATGGAGATTCATCAAGTACAATGCGATAGTTGTCAGATGTTGTTTGTTTCAGATGGAAATTCGGCTCCATAACTCATTCCTCTTCGGTATACCAAACCAATAGGAGACAATTTACTTTGAGGAAGAACCATAACAGTGTCTTTCGTCAGTTAACTCAATTCATAGAAGAGGCTACAGAACGTCTATTATCAAAAGAAGAGAAAGATGTTGCAAATCTAAACATACTAGACAATTCTGAGGAAGTAACACTATATGTTAAGTACGTCTCTATATTACTTTTTTAAAACATATGTAAATTCCTTTCCATATCTTTAATGGTTCCTATATTCATTTTAGGGAATTTAGAAGGAAAATTGTCAAACAAAATCCTACATATTCGGATGACGAAGTTGTGAGCATCTATAGGAATCAATTTTCAGAATGGTTTAAAAATCGAACAAAACAATTGGACGAAAGTGAATATAAAACATAGATATAAAATTTTTTTGCAGAATATCTGATTTATAAGGTCTGATCTTACAGCTGATGTTAGAGTAATGGCTATCGGTTTCATGACTATAATTCTGGTAGACATTTAACAACTCAGAATCACATAGTGATGGTTTATGGATCTTGTTATGAGGAAGATCATTTGAATTATTATTGAAAATTAAAGGAGATACTAGAAGTAGAATATAGTATTCCAGGCATAAATAAAGTAGTTATTTTTTTGTGTGACTGGTATGAACCCAATGGAGGCGTAGTGATTGATAAGAGGAATAACATTGTAGATGTGATACTAAGAAAATTTATATGCATATTTGAACATTCATTCTATCTCTCAAGTGGACCAAGTTTGTTATCTCCCACAAATGTCAAAGAAAAGAAAGAGCGTCAAATCTTTCAGTGTCGTGAAGATAAATTTACGAGGTTATATTTCAAATGAAGACACTCATCTCAAAGATGTTATAGATGAAGCCTTTATATCTACTCATGAGTGAATAAATGTAGCAAAAGTAGTGCCAAACATCGAATTGATTTGATTGATGGATAATGAGGTGTATGTGCTGACCAACAAGATGAGGTAGACACAACAAATTATGATTCAGATAATTCAGAAATCAAGTATACATGTTATAATTCATCTGAATCAAATGACAAAGATTAACAGTAAGTTTTAGTAAAATATTCTACTCTAATTAATAAAAATATTCATTTATAAAGTTGTAATTAACTATTACATTATCATTAGAGTCATAACAGGTTTTTAGACGTAATGGATCTCATGGATATTAGCAATTCACTCGTCCATCCACGTCAGAGTCACCTTCTTCCAGTAGGCAGCCGACCCTGTCTGTTCCTTTAGAGTCACATTATGACGAGGTTCGACAGGTCATAGCCTACTACGAGTCTCTTGGGGTGCGTTTGGTTGTAGGGTTGGGCAGGGTTGGGTTGGCCCAACTCGGAGTACCCCTCCTTCCAAACATCCCATTCCTCCTCACAGTTTACTATTCACAGGGGTACCCCAACCCAACCCAACCCTATCCAACCCTGCAACCAAACGAACCCCAGGTTATCTTCATCCTCCCTTTTATGGAGGTGTATATGGAGACCCATCTTCCCCAGATGCTCCTGCTGCATGCCCAATCCTAGTACCTGCATAGACCTTGATGGATTCTGATTATCATTCTTTTAGAGGTCTGAGCACCCACATGCCTTTACCCACTGGTGGTTGGTAGACTTCAGAGTCGTAACTTTTGCTGGAGGTTACTACGGATGGGAGGTACGAGTTTTATAAATTTTTTCATTTTTACTTTCATATAACTAAATAAATATACATTATTTAAAAAATTTACAAAAAACTACAGGGATTTTTTTGAATAGCAATAAGGTGGCAAAGGAGATAACCAACATAGTCAGAACACATTTGACTAGCATGTAGTTTCAATGGTGTCGCATTCCTGCTCTTGAATGTGAGAGATTGTTTGATATGTTTCTACTAAAAATAATTTTTTTTAACAAATTCATTGAAAATTCTTGCAACTCTTTTATATAATATTATACAATATTAACAAATTTTTGTGATGCATTCATTGCATATGCTTAGTTTGGAGGAGATCGGCAACGGGAAGGATGAACTGTAAAAAAATAGAGGATCAAATCGACCAGTGACTCTAAAAGCCACAATCAGATTAGAACGATGCTGGTAGTTTTTTAAATTTATATTTTAAATACTAACTTATTATAGTTCCATTCTGTTATTATTTTTAATATTTATTTTTCAGGCGACTAGGTTGGAAAGAAAACTCTCATTTCAAGAGTGGTGGTCTAGGTCCTACATGAGTGAGAAAGAGAGAGAGAGAGTCTTAATAGTCCACTCCTGAAGTAGGAGAACCATTGGTTAGTCTTTTTTATTTATAAGCAATATGAATGATATATTATAATTAATTTTTCTCTTTTTTAACTTGTATTTCAGGATCGTTATTGGCACTATCTGAAGAAAAATGATGTGTGGATCCTAATAGGGAACAAACACCATTTGATTAAGCAATTTAGAAATAGTTATAGATAAATATTATTTAGTATATTCATTTTTTAACTATATATGAATATTAAAAATTAAAAATTTTAATAGGTGTTGGATGAGAGGGATATTGTGGCGAATAGGAAGTAGACGCTTGGTGATCTTCCTCCATACTATGTGGAGGAACATCATCATTCCTATTCTACTTATGGAAAACTGTTATATACACAACCACAATCATCACAACCATCATCACAAATGGAGTCCAAGATGACGACGATGGTGAAGCAGGTGACGAAATCCGAGAAGATTTCACGACGTACATGTAAGGACTCACCTTAGAATGAGTAATAATTTCAAATTTCTATATCTTCAAATGCATATATATATATATAGGATTTCTTTCAAATATGACGTAGTCCTTCCATAGCTCAGGAAGGCCAGCCCCTTTTTTGTATAAAACATGATGATTTTGGTAGAATACATATACAGTTTTGTATTATAATGTGCAGTTTTAATGTTTGTATTATCATACTCAGTTTTGTATGCGGCTTTGTATTTATAACGTCCACCTATAATACAAACTGTATACGTATTCTACTAAAGTGCTCGTTTTTACACAAAAAAGTGGTGGTCTTCCTGAACTCAGGAAGGACTGCATCCTATTTGAAAGGCCCTCTACACACACACACACACTCCATAATATAAGTCACAAGGATGTGCATCTCAATATGAGGATATTGAATCAGATGATGATGAGGAGGAGAACATCCTGGAAGAAGAGGTGCACATGTATGCTAGGTTTAAGTAGAAGGAGAAGAAAAGAAAGCAAAGTAGAGTTTTCAAAAATTTTTAGATCAAAAAAGAAATTATCGATGGTTTTGTCTTGTTCTGTTGTAGGTTTATTTAGCAAGTCTTTTCATATGTATGAACATTGATATTAGAATTTGTTGTAGATGTAATTGCGGAACCTTTTGAACACCTAGGTGTAGTATATTTAGCTCTTAAATATGATGCATTTACATATATGCTGAAAATATGAACTTATATGTTTAGTTTGCAAGTTCATATATATTATGTATGTTTGACAGGTACAAGTTAGTTGAATTAATTGGCTAGAAGACATTAAAGGTACTTTTGTCGACTCTAATAAGCACCTGTAGTGGTTTCTTGGCAGGTTATACAGGTTCGACGGGGCATATAAATCCCACTGAGCTTGTATATTTTTTCAGCTCTTTAGCCTAGGCGAGCAAATGTGCTCGCCAGGTGCTTGCCATATTATATGTGGGCGAGCCTTTGGCGAGATAAAATGTGGTCGCCCTTACGGTGGGTGAGCACCTGGCGTATACAGGTGCTCACCCGCTTGCGTTAACAAGTAGCCTATCAGCGACCACACATCGGGCGCGCACATGTGCCCGCCCATAGTGTGGGCGTGCACATGATGAGCCACCATGTGCACGCCAACCGCACCTTTTTTTAAGTGCAAAATCATTAGATATGATTTTAGCACTTACATTTATATTGCATTTTAATTAATTTTTATCTTTTTATTCTTATTTACAAAAAAAATTATATTTTTAAAGTTTCAACATTTTCAAAATGAATTATTAATGAATTCACAATATAATAAGATATATATTCTAATATTTTTTCAAAAATAGTTGGATTTTTATTTCAAATTCGAATCAAAATCTATTTAATGGAAGCAGAAAGTCAGAAGAGGGGAAACTCAATGAAGTCCTGTTTGAAGAGAATTTCCCTTGTGGAAAAGGCTTGGTTTGTTCTCAAATGGTACGAGCACCTAAGTAAATAGATGACCTCCAGAAGCTCTATGTTAAGGTGTTGTTAAATTACCGATCATGCAAACTTCAACGCTAGAAAATAATCATAATTTTTTTCCTGTTGACAAAAAAGAATACCAATGCCAACCTTCCCTCAAAATGACATCTTCTTCTTGCCATAAAGGACGTGTACTAAAATCAAGTTTCCGTGCGAGGATATTGTAGGATGGTTCGATGCAACTATGGTTGATTAAGGATGAGCTTCAAGTTTCTCACATAAAATGGAGAAATATGCCAAAATTTTACAGCTTTTGTGAGCATAGGAGCAAATTAGGTGTAGAAGAAAGTACAAGCGGATCATGGAATGGCAATGCATGAGCAAGAGACATTCGATTGAAGGGCTCTTAATGTCTACCTTATTATATGAATTTGATTTGTATATCCTGAGTTTATATGATGTAAAAGGGTTTTATAACCTCTCCTCAAATTGTATCATGGCGTCTTGCAGAGGATTCCGATTGCATTCAGGTCCAAAGAACAAAAAATAGCATTTCACCATATGCGTGTACATTGCTTTTTAGTTGCAATCGTACTTCGAACGATTCAACGTGATGTTGTTGCTATTAATCCCTGTTTCGAATGGGGGGGGGGGTGTTTACAAAGTCTAAAAAGTTCTAGACTCATATCTAAGAGATCTACCTGCCAAAAGTTGGTGGCGTCCCTGCGACGATTCATGTGTAAGAAAGTGCCCACAGACTTGGATCTTGTTCAAAGACCGTAGCGTATAATTATGTAATTTTTGGACTATCTTTGAGTCATATAATAATTTAAAATACTAATTAGTAAGTTACTAATTAATTAAGTTCTCAATTAGTGCAAAAATGTTTCGAATGAATATTTATTGTTGAATCATTCAAACATGTCCCCTCCCAACGTGGTCTTCTTCAAGTGGATCGCCTATAGCTCTCCTAGATGAGGGTTGTATCGTGTTCGGGGAAAATGTTTCATTTTGTAATTGATTGCAACTATAAAGCTCCAAAAATTGTGGGAACAATGTTATAATTATGTATTCAACAGGGTAATTGGATATAAAACCACTTGACTTTCCATGATGATTCATTTCTACGCCAAATCAAGTCAAATGTGGGCATCAGAAGCATCTCAACGAGATAAAATCAAGCACACATGATTTCATATGATTCTGATTTGGGTAGTGAGTTATGTCCAATCTTAATTTAAAAGGATCTTGGGTCCATTTGGATCTTGGATAATTATCTTTTTCAATATATAGTCTCAACACACCTTTTTCTCTAATTCGTAAGATTTTCGAACCCAAGATATATAAGAGACATCATCAACAACTTTCTATCATAATGATTTTTTAAAAGGATCATGTTGTCTTGGAATTCAAAATTTCCCAAAATTAAAGGAGTTAGATACACATGGTAAGGTACTATATATTATCTTTGTAGTTTTGCATGTTCTTGGGTTGTTCGTTTACCTCATTTCTCTCTTTCTGCGTCTCCTGCAGCTGCTCTCGCATTAGATTAAAAGTAGCCAACAGTTGCTGATTGATCTTATTCTGATCGGATTATCCATTTAACAGTTGTTATTCTGATTAGAATCATCAGATTATCTATTTAACATTGGCTTAATCGCAAGTGATCATCAATGTAACTTAGAATGCTTATCTCTATAACCCATGTTCACAGTTTTTCAATTACGCAAGGAACGTACATTCATGTGATTACTAAGGTATTCCATATGTTGTTATTTCATTCCATCGAGACCAACATTTTACATAGACATTTGTGTTCTCTACGCTTGACTTTCACAATCTGGATTTCCATATTTACCTTTCAGATTAATTTTATTTTTTCTAGGTTTGAAATTCGATTACACATCGAAATATAGACAGAGGGATCGATTCCTGAACATAACTTACATGATCTCCTTTTGTTCTACTTTGCACGAATCCGTTACTCGTTTAGCATACGGGAAAGGGACACGTGAATTTTTATGTCGATAGTAACGACCAGAATGAAAAGAATATAATCTTAATTTGCAGAACGCGTATTTTTATTAAGGATCAAATGTTCGGTCAAGATATAAGCAAGTTAAATTCCATTAAAAAGATATGAACTTTAAATCATTAAAATAAAATAGCAAATAAGCTCGATTTTGAGAAAATTTTGAAGGATACAGTATTATCTAAGTATCAATATATAGGGTTTGATTTTGTATTGAATATCAAAAAAAAATTAAAATGGATTACAGTACCGCTGCTGTAACTTTACAGTGGATCCTCTTCCTCTGTGAGCACGCTGACTGTTGAAGTCTTTTTCAATGTAATTAAAACTTTGCTGCACTGTATCGTCTCTGAGCAGCACTTCTTCTTTTACAGTTTAAATTCACCATAAAATAACGAACAGATTGCTGCAGCAGAGTAATTCTCAGATATTACCACACCTGCAGTGCGAGAAACACGTGGAGTTGCCTTAATCTTCAATACACCATCATCGCACAATATATTATTGCTCCTCTCTTTTACTCTACATGAGAAATATCTCACAGCGTTCTGGATAGATCCTGCAGCAGCAACTTGCAACGAGGATGCAAATTACATTAATAACCTCACAGCTTAAACACAGACTAACACCAACGTAGAAACAAACATCTTAGATTATATTAAGACTAAGATAGAAACATAATATAAAGATAATTATTATAAACACACACCACACAATTGAGGGCGTCACTGTCAACCTCGTCGCCGGTGCAGCAAGCTGTAGGCTACCATCTGCTGATCCGGCCGGCGGACTAGCACGGTCGAGTCGGCCACTGCCTCGCTTGACCGGCAAGAGCCGTAGATATCGAACGGCCTGAGCGATTGCGGTAGCCCGAATCCGACGCCGAAGCCGAAGCCAAGACGTTCTTTTGTTGATCTTCGCGACAAATTGGGTTGGGAGGACGGCGGCAGTAGGTTTCTGCGGGGGTTGGGCTTTGAGCACTCGACGAGGGCAGCTGCGAAGGGGTCAGATGAGGAGTCGTAGTCGGGACGCTTCTTGCGGGGGGAGGGGAGGGGACGGATGGGGGGAGGAGGGAGGGGGAGGGAAGGGTGAGGTTTTGCAGGGGCGGGGTTGGGGTAGTGGAGCTTGGGGATGCCCGGCTGCTGCTCCCAGGAGAAGGGGATGGTGGAGGAGGAGGTGGAGGAGCGGTATGCAGGTATTAGGGTGAATGGAGTGGCGGTGGTGATGGAGGAAGGGGAGAAGGAGGTGGAGGAGGAGGAGGGGGAGGAAGAGGGGGAAGAAGGGGAGGAGGTGCTGGTGGTTGTCATGGGGGAGGAGTTGTGAAGACGAACGTTGGAGGAACAAAATGGGAAAGAGACGAATAAGTATATATACACAGAGATTTATCGTCTTAAATTATATGAAAAAAAATGTGAGATGAGAATCTCTAACGCATGCTCTTCCAAGATTTCAATTATGGTGTCGACCTCTTTCCTTTTCCTTGAAGCCGGATCCAATTGCGGAATATATTGTCCTTGTGCTCCCATCTCTCTAATAAGATACAACCTCAAAACAGATCTATATATTTTTTTACAAATCATTCTTGTATTATATGATCCAATATTATATATATATATAATGATATTTTAGTTCTTTCGAAATTGTTTTTAAATTATACTGGTTGTGGTTCATGTAACAACGCTTTTCAAAAGTTGCACGTATCGTCCTTAAATCTAGCAACGATAGAGAAAGGAAAAACTTCGAAAAAATAACGGATACTTGTTGTTGAATCCATTCGTAAAATACTAGCGAACATGTTATATGTTGTTAATGTAAAGTTTATGGACTATCACAACAAATAATATTCCGTTGTTTTGTAGCTGTACCAACATCATAAGGTACAGCAAAATTCTTCAATCTATTCGTTCTTACGTGACTATTTTTTTGTATGATGTCAAGATTCACGACATCTTTTGTTGTCTATTCCTTCCAAAATGGAAGCAACTACTATCTTCTGTAAGCCCTTCTCATGAATCCCCATTTCATAACTTTTATTTTTTTTATTTTGGTCCTCAATCCCTAGCTAAATGCATATATAATATATTAATTTGTATAAAATAACAGTCGATAATTGACCAATAAATACTGTATAGAATACTGTATTTAATTTCAAAATAAAAGAATAAAGGAAAAAAAGAAAAACTTCTTGCTCTGTCATCAGTTGTGCCCTTCTGTCAGATTGACCGTCAATGAGTTGACTTAATTATGGTTTCATCAAACTTTGGTGCAGTTAAGAGGGGTATTATTGCCCAGACCTCTTTATCTTCTTCCTCATCCATTTGTCCTTCTTCCTTTCTCCTCATAATTTCTCTCTCTTAGTGACACCTTCATGCATCCATTGAATCTCAAAATTTTTTGCATTTTCACGGACATATCACTCATTACGGATTAAACGGTGAATTTTATTGAATTTTTTGATGAATTTTTATGAATCAATTAGTCAAAAATGTATCTTAATTTAACAAAAACTGCAGCTTGAGGAGGAGGTGCGGGGCGACCTGGGCGCGGGGCCGGCGGGGGCAGGGGCGGAGGGGGCGGAGGGGGGGGGTCGCAGGGGGGCGGTGGGGACAGGGGTTGCTGGGGCGGAGAGGGGAGGGGGATGCGACCTGGGGGCACAGGGGCAGGGGCTGCAGGGGGCGGAGGTGGGAGGGGCTGCGACCTGGGCGCGGGGGCGGCGGGGGGCGGAGGGGGGGGGGGGTGGTCGCAGGGGGGCGGCGGGGACAGGGGTTGCGGGGGGCGGAGGTGGGAGGGGTTGCGACCAAGGGGGCGCTGGGGCAGGAGCTGCGGGGGGCGGAAGTGGGAGGGGTTGCGACCTGGGCACGGGGGTGGTGGTGGCAGGGGCTGCGGGGGGCGGGGCGGGGGGCGGAGGGGGGAGCTGTGGGGGTGAAGTGTGAGGGCCGGATGGGAGGTGCGGGGGCGGAGGGGCTTGCTGCGAGGGGCAAGGGGGCAGAGGGGAGACCTGGGGCGGAGCGCCGGGGCGGGTCGGCGGGGCAAGGAGGAGGCGCGGGATTGCGGGGCCTGCGGGCGCAGCAGGGGCGGGGGGAGGAGGCAGGGGCATGAGGATGAGGAAGATGAAGAGGAGGGAAGAGGAGGGAGGAGGAAGATGAACAGTGGTTGGACTTTTCAATTCATTTGTTTTCATTTAATTCCAGATGTGTCCCTAAAGTTAACATTTGTTTGCGTTTGGGATGGACGGTCACTAACCCGAGGGGCATGACGAGCCGCAAAATCGACCCTTTAATAATGTGTTTTTAGCACATGGAATCGTCATCGTAGTCGGGCCGATTTCGGTCGTCAAAGAGATCACCTCATTTAAATATATGCGATGATAAGTCGAAATGAGGTGATCGTTATTTATTTTTTACTTGGCAAGAAACCAAGGTCGAACTCAGGGACACGAGCCTCTCTCGTATTAATCGGATTTAAGTGTATTTCATTAGGTGTTGAGTTAGAGGCATATAGGTCAAAATATGCAAAGACAATGCAATTAAAATAAACATGCTATTTTTTTTATAAATTTTTGTCATGCAAATATATGGGTATGCAAAGCGGATGATATGCCCAATATAAAAGTCACTTGAGCCATAAGAAAATCATGAATCAAACCGGGTTGGAATACAGGAGCCTCTACACATATGAAGCAGGCAGGCATGATAAATAAAAAAAATCAAGACACTTAAACAATAAAATAATACATCACGGTTCATAGTGTCAAATTTAAAATTTAAGTATGCCATAATGAAGAGGACGAGAAGAGCTTCAAAACGAAACTGAAATCAACTCGATTGGACAAACGTAGCTCAAGATATTCAACAAAGAAAGCAAGGGCATAAATGCAAAGAAAACATAAAAAGATAACTACAAAAAGGTCCCTGGGAAGGACTAAAATGCAAAAGAAATAAATTCGAGGCCTTCCCTGTTAATAAACCCCACGCGCAGGGGTATATTTGCAATTTTATAAACCCGCAAGGGTATAAGTGCAAATAACCCCTGACGCACGTGGTTAGCATGTGAGAATTGGACCTTTCTGCAAATCTGGAGACGTCTGTGGGCTCCTCCGCAAATTACCCAGAAGGCACGCGCCAGGCACGCGCCTTCGAGGCTCGGAAGTAGGCTCGGGATCCGCGGAGGTTCGGAGGTGCTTCGGCATCGGCTCGGTATTGGTCGAAGCTGATGATGGCTCGGAGCAGGTTCGGAGGAGGCACGGTGTATCCAAGTCTGGAGGCTCGGACGGGAGGCTCGGTGTATGCTCAAAAGCCACCACGTGGCCGGATGACGGCCATTGGATCGTAAGGATCCAAGGGCTACTGGTAAGGGCGTTGGCGGACGACATGGCTGCACGAAGATTGTCGGATCTAAAGGATCCAACCGCTGCTAATGTTGATGGCGTGGCCTCCTCAGCGCCGTTGGATGACCACCGAGAAAGGGGCATCCAACGGCACCTGTAGTGTCTCCCTCCGCCGAAGACTGGCGGTGACTTTGGAGCTCCGACGAAGGAGTTCCTTCTCCGCCTCTCGTCTCCGACTGCACGTGACCTCCCCGACGCTTCTTGGAGTGATGTTGATGAAGCTGGAAGCTCGGGGAGGATCCAGGGTCCCTTGAAACGAAGCTCCAGAGCTCAGGCGATGGCTGCAGAGCTCGGTCAAACAGCTCCGACAAGAGTCCCGACTATTGAAACTTTGGGTGACCTGCAGGATTAGCAGATAGCTGTGGTGTGCGTGCGAAGTGGAATGGAGATGAGAGCTCACGGGTGCGGAGAATATGGACGAGCTCGGAGCTCCTCCGCCTCGCGGCGGAGGAAGTGGGTTGGAGGCGTAGAGGTATGGAAGACAAGAAGGAGGTGAGCGGAGGGTTAAGCGGAAAAGGGGGAGGTGCGGCGGAGCTAATGGAAGTGTGAATGGAGAGCGATGAAGACCGGAGGAGCCTAATTAAAGCAAAGAAGAAGGAAGAAAAAGTCAAAGAAGAAAAAGGAAGCTTACCTGGAGATTGGCGGAGAAGGAGCTTGTGCGCGAGCTCTTGGTCGAGCTCTGGTCTTCGCTGAACGTCGGCAGCTACTCGACGCAGCTCAGGCGGTCGCCAAGAGACGCCGCGACATCGCCGAGGTCGGCGATGGATCTCACCGGGGGCAGCAGTCGTTGTCGCTCAATCCAGCCACCTCCCCCTGTCACCGGGAGGTGGCGGAGGGCTGGGTCGTGCCCCGCGTGAAGGTGGATACCCGTGGAAGTGGGGAGGTGGCGGCGTATTTAAAGAAGAAGGGGGCTGGTCATGGAGGTGACCGTCGTGGTTTTAGAGGGCGATAGGGGATGACTGGGAAGACGACGTGGGTTGTGGAGATATGCGCGGGGTAGAGGGAAGTTAGGGGAAGACCGGGCGGTGGTTGGAGAGTCGAGATGATGGTCGGAGTGGGTGGAATAAAAGGAAGGGGGCGAGGTCTGTGCGAGTGGAAATCGTGGGTAGAGTGGGGGTTTGGAGGTTGACGATGATCTCCGACCGTTGGATCTGAAGATCCAACGGTGGAGATCTAGGCGCTAAGTGACGGATCCGATTAGATCGGGGCGATATGATCGGCGGTGGATGGAAGCGCCACGTGGCGAGCTATGCGCGAGGCGCTAGCGGACGGTCACGATGCAAAGCAGGCGTGGATCGAACGGTTATGAAAACTAGCGGCTGAGATTAATGGCTGAAGGTTCGATCGAAAGGCCGTAGTGTCGCCACGTGTCGGACTGGGGGCAGGAGGCTACGAACGGCTGTGATGGAAGATAGGGTTGCATCGAGCGGCAGAGAAAAGAAGCGGGATCAGCGGCCAAGATGGAGGATCTGAATTGCGATCGGAGGGCATCGGTGGCGACACGTGTCACGCTCTGGTGAGGGCGCTCACGTGCGGTGGAGATTAGTTGCAGATCTGATCGAAGGGTTGAAGGCTAGCGGCTGGCGTGGAGAGATGGGGGCCGTTGGATCTCAAGGGAAGATCTGACGATCCAGGTCAAGGGCGAATAGGGCAAGGAGAGCCGGGCCACGTGGCGCCCCCAGAATGGGCCACGTGGCCCAATCAGATTATTGCGAAAGTATTTTTGATTTTTGGAGGTTAAGATGGCCGAATTTGAGAAAACTCAAAACATGAAAGTTGTAGATCTTGACGAGATCTACAAGTTTCATGTTGACCAAAACTCGAAAGGAGATCAAACAAGGGCCCGAAATATTTTTGAAGGTATTTTTAAGTCTAAAAATACCACTGATTTTTGTTTTGCCATTTTTTTGTGGTTTTTAATTTATTAAGGACTCTGTTAATTATAGGACATTAACAGGGTTTTATTGACAAACTTTTAAGCAAGGGGGTTAATTTTGGGAAATAAAGATGATGAAACTGAGGTTCATCACCCCCCTATACTTAAACTATGCTCGTCCTCGAGCATCAAAAAGAATGACTAAGTTGGATTAACCCCCTTGTGCATGTGAATACAGGATCCAATCTGATCAAGTCGACTCGGCTTCAGGGATCCAAAATTTTAGAGTTCAACCCAGCCTTAATCAAGAGGCTTCCAATTCCTCTATTTCTCTAGACTCTCTCTGATGTACATATAAACTAAAGGATATGAGTTTAGTGTTGACTGCAATTCTGAGAGTAGAGTCAAGTCTTCACCCAAAATCTTGGTCTGAGAAAATCTCCTAAGGACCCAATCCTCAGCACTAGGGAATAAATCAAATGTTGCATTCAGTCCACCGTCTCTTTAGTTGTCAGACTTAGAAAATGTGGATGGCAGGCCAGAAATGGAGGGCATGGGATTGTGTCAATTCTTCTCTCCCTCTCATTGGAACAAGGATTCTCTCTAGTGCCTTTTTACGCAACACATTTTTTTTTGGTGTTGATCAGTGCGTCCGTCAAGAGAAGTTGGAGCCGTCTGCACTTGTTTTCCTGGGAGTACACCGGGGTGTGCCTTTTTTGAGTATCTATTATACCTTCTACACCCAGACTTGTAGCATTTACGATGCAGATCCCTTTTTTGGTGCAAGCCCGACTCCTGGTCCTAATAGCGGTGGTCCAAGTGGACACTTTGAAAAAGTTTGGGAGCGCTCGCCTTTGGTGGAAGCTCTTTTATATTTGACTTTGTGGAATGAGAGCTTTTCTTTGGAATTGACTTGTATAATTTTTGGCTAGCTCCACTGCTTTTACCAAGAGTTGGCGCACACTGATCAACAATTTTTTTATTTATATCACACCCAGGCACTTAGGTCAATGTCAAGAGATTAGTATAAGAATCAAGTTCTCATACTGGCTAATATTGCTGACACTCAGGTTTCCTGAAGCCTTCAAAGATTTTATCCCATCCTCGAGCATCATTAGATCAAATACAAACTTGACTTCCTCATCCCAATCCCTCAGGTGAAAAAATCAACTCATCTCAATCAAAACCGCAGTCGTGCATGTGATGTGTTGATCATATTCTCTTTTGTCTGAGACTAAGCATGGAATATAGCATGCAAATCTAGAGACCTAGGGGAATGTGGATGATTAAGTCTAAGACCCTGATGGCTAAGGCTGGTTAACCGCAAATCTCAAAGACCTCAAAAAGCTAAGTCTTCTTGACCAATTCAGATCCTGGGTGAAAGTGTAAGAGTAGAGGTTTAATCCAACTTCTTCATTCAAAAACACTTTTTTTTTCTTTTTAAATTTTTCTCATTTTTATGGGTTTTAGTTTTTAGAGTTAAAACACAGGTTAGACTCAACTTTTCTTGATAAAAGATTTTCAAAACCATGTCACAAAAGATTTTCAAAACATATTTCAAAAAGATTTTTCAAAACAAGAAAAACTCATTTTCTTTCAAATCATTTTCGAAAATATTTTTATCAAAATAGTGCAACACAGTTAGAAAAGCCGTGAAATCTTTTGAGTTCTCTTAGTCCAACGAATTTTACCTTAGCCAAAAAGTTTTTAATTTTTTTCAAAAATTTTCAGATATTTAGCTAAAGTAAATAAATTGTATGTACGGTATACCCCCCTATCCTTAAACTTTGCTATGTCCTCATAGCACTAGATGTTATGAGTCCATAGGTCCATTTAAGTACAGAGAAATATACGGGAGCTAAGAGGGACTCCTCCCTATACTTAGGTTAGAAATAACCTAAGTATAAAGGCAAGAAAAGAGGAGTAGAGAAAATCACGGGGACTTGGGTCCCCCCTATACTTAGGCTGAGATTAGCCTAAGTATAAAGATGGAAATTGATGTTGGGAGAGACCCAAGGTGAACGAAGAAGAGGGATGGATTTACAAGTGAGTGGCTGAATCTTCGGAGATGAAATGGAGTGACTACGGATTTGGGGTATGTGTCGCAACAATTATGGCTCAATCAAGCAAGCAAACCCGTAGTTTCACCAACTCACACATGAAACCAACCAAGGTTGGTTGATTATCTTGTCAGTTTTATTGGTGATAAAACTTTAGATAATTACGCGGTAAAAAATGTGAAATAAAAACCAACGCGTAACTGAGGGTGTTGCTCTCCCAAAACCGAATTTTACTCCATTTATGGTTGACTTGCAATTAACAGTCCCAATTTTATTTTGATTATCACTGAATTAAGGTTAGCACAAAATCAAGAAGTCATCATCTACCGTTCATTCCATTTTCCATTAATCCTAGGTGATCAAGCTAGGAAATGAAAGCCGAGAAAAACATGTATTCGAAGAAACCACGATCTAGGCTAAGCGAGAAATCATGCAGTGATTTGACAAAAACACGTGAAAAACGGGGGCTGTTTTAAAAACCAAATCCAACATGTATGCAAGTCGAAAAAGCCGCACCTAATCATGCATTTATTAGCGGTGATTGATATCCATGAATTTTAGCTAAGTGATGCGAGATTATGTGCGTATAGAAATTAGTGTGTCCTACCTACGATCAAGCACGTAAAAATATGGAAAAAATTAAAACGAGCTCGGAAAGCCGCGTGCCTAGTCCTAGGTCGACACTCAAGTGGGGATGATCCCCACACAACCACCATCGTTCAATTACAATCGCGAGTCTTCGATCGAAGACCGCTGTAAAAGACGAGTTTATTAAAAATAGAATGCAAAAAATGCGAGACATTTTTTTTTCTTTTCTTCCTCCTTTGCTCCAAGCATGCTCCTGCGGCTCCTCGCAGCGGGGAACGTCTTGCTCCTCGCCTCCTTGATCCATCAAGGGCCCTGCCACAGAAACAATCGTTAGATCTCAAATAAGAAAGAAAAATTTTATATGCAAAATATGTGGTTAATTGACCTATAAAAAGAAACCCTAAATTAAACACACAAAAATCCAAAAAATAAAAGAAATGAGCCGTGTCCCCGGCAACGGCGCCATTTGACGAACCGCAAAATCGACCCTTTAATAATGTGTTTTTAGCACATGGAATCGTCATCGTAGTCGGCCGATTTCGGTCGTCAAAGAGATCACCTCATTTAAATATATGCGATGATAAGTCGAAATGAGGTGATCGTTATTTATTTTTTACTTGGCAAGAAACCAAGGTCGAACTCAGGGACACGAGCCTCTCTCGTATTAATCGGATTTAAGTGTATTTCATTAGGTGTTGAGTTAGAGGCATATAGGTCAAAATATGCAAAGACAATGCAATTAAAATAAACATGCATTTTTTTATAAATTTTTATCATGCAAATATATGGGTATGCAAAGCGGATGATATGCCCAATATAAAAGTCACTTGAGCCATAAGAAAATCATGAATCAAACCGGGTTGGAATACAGGAGCCTCTACACATATGAAGCAGGTAGGCATGATAAATAAAAAAAATCAAGACACTTAAACAATAAAATAATACATCACGGTTCATAGTATCAAATTTAAAATTTAAGCATGCCATAATGAAGAGGACGAGAAGAGCTTCAAAACGAAACTGAAATCAACTCGATTGGACAAACGTAGCTCAAGATATTCAATAAAGAAAGCAAGGGCATAAATGCAAAGAAAACATAAAAAGATAACTACAAAAAGGTCCCTGGGAAGGACTAAAATACAAAAGAAATAAATTCGAGGCCTTCCCTGTTAATAAACCCCACGCGCAGGGGTATATTTGCAATTTTATAAACCCGCAAGGGTATAAGTGCAAATAACCCCTGACGCACGTGGTTAGCATGTGAGAATTGGACCTTTCTGCAAATCTGGAGACGTCTGTGGGCTCCTCCGCAAATTACCCAGAAGGCACGCGCCAGGCACGCGCCTTCGAGGCTCGGAAGTAGGCTCGGGATCCGCGGAGGTTCGGAGGTGCTTCGGCATCGGCTCGGTACTGGTCGAAGCTGATGATGGCTCGGAGAAGGTTCGGAGGAGGCACGGTGTATCCAAGTCTGGAGGCTCGGACGGGAGGCTCGGTGTATGCTCAAAAGCCACCACGTGGCCGGATGACGGCCATTGGATCGTGTGGATCCAAGGGCTACTGGTAAGGGCGTTGGCGGACGACGTGGCTGCACGAAGATTGTCGGATCTAAAGGATCCAACCGCTGCTAATGTTGATGGCATGGCCTCCTCAGCGCCGTTGGATGACCACCGAGAAAGGGGCATCCAACGGCACCTGTAGTGTCTCCCTCCGCTGAAGACTGGCGGTGACTTTGGAGCTCCGGCGAAGGAGTTCCTTCTCCGCCTCTCGTCTCCGACTGCACGTGACCTCCCCGACGCTTCTTGGAGTGATGTTGATGAAGCTGGAAGCTCGGGGAGGATCCAGGGTCCCTTGAAACGAAGCTCCAGAGCTCAGGCGATGGCTGCAGAGCTCGGTCAAACAGCTTCGACAAGAGTCCCGACTATTGAAACTTTGGGTGACCTGCAGGATTAGCAGATAGCTGTGGTGTGCGTGCGAAGTGGAATGGAGATGAGAGCTCACGGGTGCGGAGAATATGGACGAGCTA